>CM064490.1:23635085-24835085 GCA_032716605.1 Paralithodes platypus
ACATGCTTTTTGCACTCGTGGTGCGCGGTTGTTGCAAGAAAAACTAGCCGTCATAAAAGGACGTTATGGTGTCATTGGAAAGCTCTGTTTATGCCCTTTCAGAGATAGATACTTGTTTTTACGCTCTGGGTCTATTTAGGCATGAATTATCACGTAAACAGCCCTATTTTGGCTAAAAACACCCCGCTGCGGTGGGCTACATATTTTATACCGCCTAGGCCGCTCATAAGGTGTTAATTATGAAAATATGGCAATAATATGCCGCCAAGACATAGTAGTATAATTTTTGTTTTCCATCAAGAATCGATATATTAGATGATAAGGGGTTCAATTTACTATCAGATTGGAAACATCACTGAATATTTGTATCGAGAGTGGGGATCATCGTTAAATTCCGATAAAAATAGTGTAAGATCGTCTAATGAAAGCCAAAATAAACTGAGAAATGTGTCAAAATACTCAAGATATTTATATTAACCCCCTCAGACAGGATATATTAACTTACTTACAGGTTGACAGACCGCCTGGTATTTCTCCCACAACAATCTTTCTCGCACTGAGGAACCGTTAGAAGTCTGAGGAATTTTGGGTTGCCATCAACCGACAGATTATGATTTAACTTACCTAACTTACTGAGCTCAAAATGATACAAAAGCGTCATATAGCTTATTATTGAGCTATTTCACTAGGGTGATATGATGCGGTAGCATCAGTTGCTAGTTTTGGGCGGAACCGTCATATGACGCAGTAGCGTCATATGAGACAGAGGGGGTTAAGATGGTTCTGGGAAAAGTTACCCCTCTAATACACGATGACGCATTTCTGTTTAGGTTTCTCGTTATTATTATACGATTATATTCGGATTCAAAAGGATGAATTGTAGTTAAAGGTATATTATTTGAGATAGCCTTTAGCCTTTGAATCCCAACAGTTCCTTGTTAACCTATATAAAATCGTCCAAGGACAGCCAGACAAAACTGTCAAAATGCGTCATGGTCTACAAAGGGTTATACAACTATGATGAAGACCCTTATGTAAATTAATTCAATAATAGGAAGCATATAGTATAGGGTTTACATATGAATTTATATTAGGGAATGAAGAAATTAACTTCCTGTTATGTTCAACAACTAAAACCTGTTCTCCATTACTCATATTTATATTCATCATAAAATGTTTCACACAGCCGAAAATTGATTAACTAAATGTTGAGGGCTAAATATGTTGAATTAATCTATCCTGGTCTCCAATGGTTAATCTTGAGGCACAGATTACCACTGTGATCGTTACTCGTTCACAATGTTGATGTTGGTTTAATTCAATACCTTTTACATTAAAGGTTTATATTAGCCTGTGGCATACACAAATGAATACCTAAATCACTATATTTGTCACCTACATATTTACATCCATAAATTAACGTGTATTAGCTATGTTGTCCTGTCAGGCAATCAGAATCCCTCTGTCATATCACTCAGGTAGGGTGGAGAGAATCCCCCCACCTCCAACCCCATTTCCCCCAATATGAGCTGCCAAATGCTGCCAGACGAGTCGAGAGACTTTTGGCCGGAACTGTACAATGACTATTTTTTTATAAGGGCATTATGTTATTTCCTATGTAGTGAATACAATATTCATCGATATACAATAGTATATCGATGTAATAATTTTTGTTTTGTCGCGAGTGACCGGTAGAGTCTACAGATCAAGTTTTCCCTGTCTTATAGTGTGAGCCACGGTGGCCCGGTTGGTAAGGTCACAGAAAGGGAAGCTGGAGGGAGGTCAGGGGAGCAGGTTCGAATCCAGGATGGGGTTATGGGGAGATTTTTGTGACGTTTAGAACATTTTTGGCAAATTTCTTTTTTTTACAAACTCATGTCATTGTATTCATAAAATAATTCATATTACAATGACATAAGTTTGTATTTTTATATATTATATTAAGAATACATACATAGGAAAATACTGTACAAGTTATTATTATTATTATATTACATATGATATATTAGGTATAATAGGTACACCAAAATTATATACATTGATATATAGACAATCACAGAAAAGAGATTATGAGGTAGTGAGAGTGAGATCAAATATACAAATAACTTACAAATATATAAATTAATATATAACAAATAAAACGACAGAAATATATATACAATATAATAGGTACAACACAATTATATACAATTATTTCATAGACTATCACTGGAAAGAGATCATGGGGTAATGAGAGTGACATAGGCGTGGTCAGGTATGTCAGGTCAGGTCAGGTCAGGTTGGGCAGGAGTCAAGGGCAGGGCGGCGACACTCAGAAATGCTTCAGGGTGTGGAAGTCCCTGAAGCAGTCACCGAGGCAAAGTGGAACCTTGCACTTTGTGGTGACCTTGGGCTTGGTCCTGGGCCTCCTGGTGGTGGTGGTGCAGACGTAACATACCAGCTGCTTTCGCCGACTGCCAAGAAATTCGGTGTGGACTGGGGCGTGGGCACCACGCCAGCCCACTTTAGTCTTAGTGGACTCGCCGTACGCTTCCAGTAGCTGGTACGAGAAATTGGACACAAACTCCCGAAACTTCACCTTCTTGTTCGGGGCCATGTCCTTTTTCACGAGCCTCATATTGTAGGCATTGAGCATCGTGATATCCACAAGATGGTGAAAAAGTTTGTGGTACCACTTGACAGTTTTTCTCCGACACACAACGCCTGCGAATTGACGGTCGGATTTGTTCACCAGGCGTATATTCTTGGTATACTCCATTACCATATAAGGTTTTTCAATTATCTTCTTTTGTTCGGTAGTGGATTTTACCTGAGTTGACCTGAAAACCTTTGTGGACAGTTGAAAGCAGGTGAACTTCACATCTATCCTTCTACTTAATGGCCAACACTTTGCGAGAGTTTTCCACCATCTTATACTTGCCTTGCCCCCTTTGTCGCCTTCTTCGGTCTCTTCTCTCCAGGTGTTCCTGAGCAAGGTCGTCCTCCGAAGGTGTGTCACTGGAGGATGATCCTGAAGTGGAGTGAGTGACCAATTGTCGGTATACAATGTGTGCCTCTTGCCCATTTAAGGCTCCATCACTTTCTTCACGATGGCCCCAGACAAGCCCAAGGGGTCATTGTCAGCGACTCTTGGCATGTCTATATCTGTGCCTGTATAGACGATCGTGTCGAGCATTATGCCGGTCTCACAGTCACACAAGACGAACAACTTGATTCCGAAACCTGTGCCTCTTCAAGGGGATGTACTGTTTGAAAACAAGGCGACCTTTGAAGAGCACGAGTGACTCATCAATCACCAAGCTGTGGAAATGGGTGAAGTATTTCTTATACCTCGCTATCAACATGGTGAACACCTCTCGATATTCTGTCATTTCTGTTAGGATTGTCATTGTCTGAGAAGAGCATAAATCTAAGCAGCAACGAAAATCTGTCACGAGTGATGAACTTATTGAAAGTTGGCGTGGCGATGAGGGGGTCGTGTTTCCAGTAATGTTGAAGCACATGCTTCTTGCAAAGAGGCATTAGCAACAACAGAGCAAAGAACGACATGAATTCATTAGCAGTAGTATCCACCCAGGCTCGTATTCTCGCCCTTGGAGAAATCACATCCATTCTGTCCTTCACCCACCGGTAGTAGGCATTGGTTCGGGCAACAATGAACTCCAAGTCGAAGAATGCAAGGAAGACATCCATTTCGCTTGCATCGTCACCACAGGGCCAATCTGCTGTTGAACCAGATTGATTTGCATCAAACTGGTGCAAGTTAGGTACAAATCAGCCCCGTCGGACCATGCAAACGCATGAAAGTTAGCATCACGTACCGGTATGTTGTCGTCTTCATCTTCGTCAGCGCCACCTTCAGACAAATCACGGTCATTGTCACGGTAGATAATTTCATAGTCACCCTCCTCTGACGACGAATGCCCCTTCTCATTCTCAGCATCTGGCTCAGACTCACTGTCACTATCTACGCCCCACCCATACGCCCTTTCGTCGCCGTCGTCAAAATCTTGACTATCACCATCCTGGGTGTCGTCGAATAGCAGGGCGTCATATTTAGATGGAGTCAGGGGATTCCTTTTCCTAACTCTCGCAGGCGTCTTCTGGAAGGGCCGGCAGAAGTGGAAGGGCCGGCAAAGGTGGAGGGGCCGGCAGTGGCGGGTGAGGCAGGCACTTTTCTTTTATCACTCACCTTGCCCTTCCCTTTCTTCCCTGAGGCGGCAGGGGCAGGGGCAGGGGCAAGGGCGGCTCGTGGTGGCACGATGGTGGCACGATGGTGATAGAGGCAGGTGGTGTTTTCTTACTAGTTTTAGACTTGGAAAGCAAGCCCCTTCTCTTTCTTCCCAGTCGCCCCATCAGGTCCTGTGTCCCTAGGGCGGCCTCCTCCCAACGTAAAACGGCCATCTGTAGAGGCGGCGCGGTTGGTAGTGGTGGTAGTAGTAGTAGCCTGGGCGTCTTCAAAAGACAATGAACTTTACTTGCACGTGCCTTCCGTGCCTTTTTAGGTGGAGGGACTTCTTCGTCGGAGCTGCTCATGTACGTATAAAGGTAAGAGGGCTTTCTAGCAGCCACTCTCTGCCTTCCACGGGCACTGACACCGCCCAAAGTAGGGCTGGTCGTGTCATCAGGCTGTGCGGGAGAGGGACGTGTAGGCTCCGTGGCAAAAATTTGGTAACTGACTGTGCGCGCGTGACTGGAGTGTGTGGGATCGATAGTTGCCATGTAGAACTACTCGCACACCAATTTGTCGTCGCCTGGGTTAAAGTCCGCGGTTTTGGTGCGTGTTTAAAAAGCAGGATCTTAAGAGGTTCCTCGCCGTCTCCCACCAAAGCCTTTTAAGAGTGTTCTCGCCGTTCCCGGGTTAAGTTTCAGAAATATCGTAGGAGTATTTAAAACAGGGGAGTAAAAAGAACATCCGAGTATCCTTTTAGATAGCTCGAATTTTAAGGTTTAAAATACAGATGTTGATATTAGTTTAAAATATAACTCGCTTAAGGTTAGCTTTAATAATAACAGACGTTAAAAGCCAGTGACAGAAGAAGAATAAAAAGGAAGTCCGAGTACTTTGTTAGATGGCTCGAACTGTAGGATTAAAATAAAATTGCGTTTAATGCTAAATTTTAAATGTTTCACAGACGTTTATTGTCAGTTAATATATGAATAAATACGTGTTCCTACTTTCGTAGATCTTCAGTATTAAAATAAGAGTGGCAGGTTCCAAAGTCAGGGATGTTTGTCCTCACTCATGGATTACCAGGCACTGGTTTCTACGGCAACAGTTTTGTTTCAAGCTACCTGTGTGTTTTAATTATTATCGTAAAGTATTTCGAAATTAAGTCTTCGTTCAGTATTTCGAGCTAGGTGTATTAGTCTCTATTTACCGAGGTTTGAAATAATTTATGAAGTAATTCTTTGTTTTTTCTCATATTTTGTTTAATCTTGTTCGAGCTAGGTGTATTAATCTCTATTCAACCGAGGTTTGAAATAATTTATGAAGTAATTCTTTGTTTTTTCTCATATTTTGTTTAATCTTGTTTTACTGTGTTACTGTGTTTTGGGAATTGTTGTGAAGGTCATATAAGATAAGTTAGTGTTCAATTTATAATAGTTCTAGAGACCCTTACTGGACTCTCCTTATCATAACCTACCACTCGTGTTGAGAGAACAAAACACACACTATATATATATATAAGATTGATATATCTATAACACTCTGGATACAACCTATTTATATTCCATATTAACGTTATATATTATATTGTATCTAGGATTTATCCCATACACCATACGTAACTACAAGCGAACACTCCCAGATCTTATTCTATCGAGTTAGTAATTGCTGGGTACGAAGTGCATATATAAATATCCACAGAGAGTGTAATATCAGTCTATTCCTCAGTCTAAATTTATCTTTGCGTTTTGAAGTCAAACTCCGATTATGCATTATTTTAGAGTTAAATAAATTTCCCCTTACTTCACGTCGTATTAAGATCCGTACGGCGAGATTATCAGCCATTCATTCCAGCTAATATTATTTATTACCAGTTCCATGAATGTATATTCATGATCACTAATTTGTCAGCCACCCATTCCGGCTAATATTATTTATTCTCAGTTCCGTGAATTTAGATTCATTATTACTGTTTCCTCAGCAACCCATTCCGGCTAAGTATTATTTATCATTCGTTCACTTAATTGTTATTCCTCACTATGACTTCAGAGATTATTTTAAAAAAATATATTCGTTCATCTGGGATTAACATAGAGTTGATTTCTATATAACCTAGACTTGATTTTACATATGAACTTTATCTTGTATGCGTCACCTCAGTATAGTTGACCTACCTCTCCGCCGCGGTACTTTGAGGTACACCTCACTGACTTGTAGGTACAGTTGTGGACAGATGAAACAGATACAGCCTTGGTCTGTCTAAGACCTCAATAGAGGGCAGCATAATTAGTACTCATAAATTATCTGGTAACAGTGATGGTGTGGGGGTAGTAGGTGAAGGTATGGGGTGGAGAAAGTGAGGAGAAGGAGGAGGAAGGAGGGTACAGGAGTGGGAGGGGTGGGGGTGGAGGGAAGTGGGTGACCAAATACTTTACTGTGAAAGAATTATTAATTTTGTGTTTTGATCATTATGTGGTATTATGATTGCAAAGTATTGGATTGCTGGTATTAATGAAGCATATAATACTGCTAAAGTTTTAGCAAATTGACACAGAGACACCCTTCAATAAGAAACTGTGTTTTTCTACCTCGAGAATCATAGCTGGGGGAGGGGAGAAGGTATTATTATTTGTATTATAAGGACTAGCACCAAGCCCATGCAAATTATGTGGCACTAAAACTCATGATTAAAACGGCAGAGGTAAGCTAGGCGAATTCAAGAAAGATACAAAGCTATGGGAAAAACATTACAGCAAGGTAGAAGACGAGCACGAGACAGAAAATGCCTAAAGAGATCCAGATACAAAGTGAGGGGTGACAAACTATAGAGGGTAACCTAGCAGTGGTGCAGGATAGGGGTAGGTGGTGGTGGATTACAAAGAAACCTGTGACTGGAGCGTGAATGATTATATGAACAATTAATTTAAACTTTGGTAATGGAATAATAATCAAGTTGTCTAACATCTCACTTACCCACCTTCGATTTTGATAGTAATATAACGAATGCTTATGCATTAAATATTCAAGTATGAAAACATCTTCGCAGAGCCTCATAATACCATAAGCCTTGATAAGATTAGTAAGGTGTGTGTAGCATGATAAACGCGCTTTTGGCAACTTTCTCTCTGTCGCTTTTGGAACATGAGCACAAACCGTTTGTCAGTTGTATATCTAATATACTTTGAAACATTATATATATTTATATATATATATATATATATATATATATATATATATATATATATATTATTACAGTAAATGAAGCAAGCTTTATCTACCTATTTACCTTTACTATATTCATTATATGTTTTAGTCTGCAGTTCTACTGTTATAGCAAACTGGGTCGACCGTGATTATATTTACTCGCTACACTATTTGTATTTGCAGTGCAGTTCCTTGATTTTGTAAAATAAATACTACCACATTTGTTTAGACATAATTGTATGCAACTGACAAAACGCGGATGCAGCAAACTCACTGGCTCTCATGTTCCCGATTTTGACTCCTCTGAATTCTCCACTTTATGGCTCAAACTATCCTGTCATTCTCATACTAAAAACTTCTGTGTTGTCTATCTTTCCCTTAACTCTACTGACTTTCCCAAATGTTTTGAGTATCTCAACTCTTAACTGGAACACATCCTAGCCATCTCTCCTTTCTCAAAAATCACCATCTTAGGAGATTTCAACGTTCACCACCGCCAATGGCTCTCCTCTCATTCCACTGACTAACCTGGTGAACAATCTATATATTTTCTATCTTAAATTACCTAGAGCCGTTGGTTCAGCAACCCACCCGTATCCCACATAGCTTCGGAGATCAGCCTAACATTCTTGACTTGTTTCTAACTTCTAACCCTTCCCCTTATACTGTCCATCTTTTCCCTCATTTGGGCTCCTCTTACCTCTCTCTCTTATCTGTCCAGTACGGCCAGGCCACCCGAATGAGCCGAACTAGCTAGCCGGCGGCACTTGTAGCACTTTGACACTGCCGACTGGGAGGCTCTCTGGCAGTACTTCTTTGATTTAGCATGGAATTACTTTTGCTTCCGTTGCCGGGGACCGTTGGAGAGTGCTGAACGCATTACCGAGGTAATCCTCTCGGGCATGGAGGCATACATTCCATTTTCTTTCCTTCAGACTAATGTAAAAAAAAAAGATAGTTTATTCACGCTTGTTCTATTTCTGCCCGCAATAAGGATGAAGCATTCAAACGGTACTGACACCTTCAAACTCCAGAATCTATTTTTTCCTATGTTTCTGCCCAGAATCAGGCCAAATTCTTTCACTCACGAAACACTCTTTCGTCGATTCTATATTTAATTCACTGAATTATTCAATATCTAATGATAATGTCGGACAGGTTGGGAGAGAGGTATCTTGACCAGGATTCGAACCCACTCACTCCAGGTATATTTGGAAGAGCTGAGCACCATAACCACTCAGCCATATGCTCATGGCCGAGTGGTTATGGTACCCACGGATGGTATCCGGTGTTATTTCTCCCTCTCCAACCCCATCTCTCCTACTTATACCTAATATCCTAATCTCTTTTAAATATGTGCACTCTACCCTCTCTGGGCTTAATACTAAGAAGGCGTGATGGTGTTCCTTCTGTTGTACTAAAAATACTGTGCTTCCGTGCTGAGTCCCTGCCTAGGCAAACTCTTTCGTCTCTGTCTCTCCTCTAATGTCTTTCCTTCTTGCTGGAAGTTTGCTCTCATTCAAACTATCCCAAAGAAGTGTTGATCGCTCTCAACCCTCCAACTATCGTCCAATTGCTCTCATATATTGCATCTCCAAAGTTTTGGAAACTATTCTTACTTCAAAATTTCTTAAACATCTCTCTGCACATATAATCTACTTTCAGATTGTCCCTATGGCTTCCTTAGGGGTCGCTCTACTGGTGATCTTTCATATCTTATTCATATCTTACTAACTTTTGGTCATCCTCCTTTCATGGTTTCGGTCAAACCTTTTCTATTGTGCTAGACATATATAAGTACTTTAATAGAGTCTGGCACAAATCTCTAACTTCTAAATTACCCACCTTTAGTTTCTGTCCATCAATTTGTGCCTTTATCTCTATTTCCCTTGCTGGCCATTCTATAGCTGCATTTGTGGATGGCCATCTTTCACTTCCTCAAACTATCAACTATTTATTCATATGCTGATGACTCTACCTTACACTATTCAACTAGTTTTTCAGAACCCCCCAGCATTCAATCTCTCAAAAAGTCACGTGACGATGCCATAAAACACTTATCTTCTGACATAATTATCAACAATTCCCATTTGGGTCAGAAAATATATGGTTGCTTTTGGTGCTTCCGAAACCCATTTCTCAATTCATCTAACCATCAAGAACTCCCACAGGACTTTCCCTTATACTTCAACAATACACAAATCAACCCTTCACCTGCTCTCAGTATTCTCGGTGTCTCCTTTTCTCCTGATCTCACTTGGAAAGATCATATTACCACCCTTGCTAAAACAGCTTTCCAGCAGCTTGGTATGCTCAATCGCCTCCGGGGGTTCTTTATCCCGACACAGCTTCTTGCTCTGTACAGAGGCACAGTGCGTCCATGTATTGAGTATTGTTTACATGTGTGGGGAAGATCCTCTCACACAGCATTTCTTGACAAGGTAGAAAAGAAAACCTTTCGTCTCATTAACTCACGTCCACTCCCTGACTCTCTGCGATCTCTCTCTCTTTGCCGCAAAGTTTCATCTCTCTCGCTATTCTACCGATATTACAAAAATCAGTGTTCCTCACCTTCTCTCAATGTATATCACCTCCTCTGCGAAGAGTACGTAGAACCTGTCTTCCAACATGATCCCACCCCTACTCTTTGCAACTCTCCAACCCAAGAGTGAAACGATATTCCCAATCTTTCTCCTATTCAACAGCTGAGCTCTGGAACGCTCTACCCTGAATCCAGTTTCCCCTCATCCTATGACTTTAATTACTTTAACCCTTAAAAAGGGGCCCACCACTTAAGTCGAGTTAAATAAAGCTGGACTATGTGGCGGCGCTCGACATAACTCGAGTGGCAATTTCAGCACGTAATGTGGCTGAGAGAGAGAGACAAGTGGTGGCAGGAGACTAGCGAGCGTATGACTGCTCCAGACCACCGCGGCGAACCTACTGACACAAATCTCAGCTCCCTCCTCCCTCTCTCACTCGCTACATACTCAATTATGTACTGAAAGTACCGAATTACCTGCTTTTTGCACTCGCGTTGCACGGTTATTGCAAGAAAACTATCCATCATACAAGGATCGTTATGATGTCATTCGAAAGCTCTGTTTATGCCCTTTCAGGGATAGGTACTTGTTTTACGTTCTGGGTCTTATTTAGGCATGAAAATGATCACGTAAACAGCCCTATTTTGGCTAAAAACACCCCGCTGGGCGGTACACATAAATAAACCGCATAGGCCGCTCGTAAGGTGTTAAACTTAGTGTGTCCAGGCATTTTGGCTCGAATATTCCTTGATTTTGGCCCTGCCACTCTTTCAACTATGGGGAAGGCACTCGTCACAGGCAGTTCTGCCTTTTGTCTCACTAACTTATATACAAAAATTTATCTACTAACTATAGGCCTACAATGACCATGCTTTTATTTCAGTCTCGCTCTACAGGTTTTGTGTATATATGTTAGTAAGATTAAGATTACCCTCTTTATTGGTTAATAAGGATGTATACAATCTAGAGTTGCCAATAATGCTATTGTAAAGTCGGTTTGTAACTAAATATAATAAGAAATCAATGGACCTTATATTATTGATTGGTAATATTTGTTAAACTCCGCCTAGACAAATATCTCGCATCAAACCCGCGACTGACTGCGTTTGTATATGAGTAACTTTATTTTATCCCCCCCTCAGTTACTAACCCATCTGTCCCCTACTAACTTCCTAATCCTGCCACGGACATTAGTTCCAGGGCAGTAGTTCCCTTTCCAATGTTCCCTTACCCACTCTAAACCACTGTTTGGACACTTGATCCTCAGTGTTTTGGAGGACAAGCAACCTAGAAGGGTCACTAGACCTGTTGTTGCTTGATTTCCTTTGTACTCTCTCTCTCTCTCTCTCTCCCCCCAACAGACAGGTTGAACTGATACACAAAACCTTATTCATGGACCTATTACCGTTGATCCCACATTAGGACCATCCTGGTGGCTGATAATATTTTGTTTTCCTTTTTAGAGAGAATGCCACTCTCTCTGTTTTAGACAACACGATGCAGATCTATCTTTTGTACCATCTGTCTGCCAGTCTTGAATGTACCATTAATATGGTTTAGTTTACTAAACATGCATACATAATGTCAGAACACTGTAACAAACTGTGTGATTGACATATATGGTTAAGTATATAGCATATATTATCTAATCATTGGTTACCGGTATACTATATCCTTGTTTATTACAATGGAGTAACAGTGACATTGCAAGTATTCAATTAATCAGAGTTTGACTGGTGACACTAAATAATGTATTGTGCACTACTGCCACCAGTCCAAATATGTCCCAATGTTAAATGCTGTATCAACTAACAATATATAAGGAAGCGTGTGTAATGTTCTTCACAGCTGACCTCCAACCAACTTATCGGGAATTTAGATAAAGAGGTTAAATTACATATCACTGGTACATGAAATATCCCAACAAATAGTTATAATATAATTACCAACGACGTATTCGATGGGTGTAATCCAGTACCACACACACGGCTAATTCAATTGCATGACATGTAGGAATGTTCACATAATACAATATCGATACAATGAACTTCGCTTAGAGGACTGGTGATGTACGACTGTTGTTATAGATTAGTATTTGTAGCACATGGTGAACTGTGGGTTGAGTCAGAGCCGGGGGGAAGTTGTTGGCTGTATGGTGTTGATTGAGAGACTAAAGGGCCGGCGTCCGATCGCTTCGCGAAATTACATATGGCTGCCGGCTCATTTTTTTTTCTTTTCTATATGATTGAGGGAGGCAAAAGGCATAACTGCCTATAGCGAGTGCCTCCCCCATAGTTGAAAGAGTGACAGGGCCAAAATCAAGGGACGTTCGAGCCAAAATGCCTGGACACACTGAGTTTGAAGCAATTTAAGTCATAGGAAGAGGGAAAGACTGATTCTGGGAGAGAGTTCCAGAGCTCAGCTGTTGAGTAGAAGAAAGTTTGAGAGTAACGTTTCACTCTTGGGTTGGAGAGTTGCACAGAGTAGGGGTGGGATTGAGTTGCAAGACGGGTACCACGTGCCCTACGTAAAGGAGGTGGTATGCACTGGGATAGCTCTGAGGAACACTGATTATTATAGTAGCGATAGAATAGCGAGAGAGATGCAACATTGCGGGGGAGAGAGAGAGATTGCAGAGAGTTGGTGAGTGGACGGGAGTTAATGATACGAAAGGCCTTCCTTTCAACTTTGTCATAATAATTATAACCCATAACTTGGTTTCATGATCCATCTAGAGCTGATGTAGATATTTATACATTACAGTTAATATTTAACCTACACTTAAGAATAAACTACAATACACAAAGAACCAGCCGAAATCGTACGTGCGATACGATACCGCCAAATTCAAATGTCCTATTGGACCTAAAACTGTCGGGATCATTACCCTTTTCCCGATATATTGCCCGCCACCAAAAATTATATACAGGAGCTATATATACAGAGAACAAAAAAGAACATCGAAGAGTCAAAGATCACCTTGTTTGATCTTTGATCTCCAAAGATCCACGGATCTCATAGCAAATTGCTAATACTGCTGATTCGACATTCTTGGGCTCAAGGAGAATCGATGTCATCAGTAGTCGGAACCTAGGTAAAAAAGGAGAAGAACATATTAATATAAAGTATTTAAATTTGACAAACAAATATAATTTTTAAAAAGGAAAGCGAGGTAAAAGTGAATACATAATGATTATTGTAAACAATTTAAATGCTGCTAGCAAATAAAATGGTATGATTTAACATCAACTGACGAAAATTGAAATATATAATGCTTGTTATGAAGATTAGGTATTTAACACAAAAGTTAAATGATTATTACATACCTAGAAAATGACCCATGAATAAAAAAGATAAATAATGAGTCCGTAATTGTAAACATAGACATATTAAAAACAAAAATAATAAAAAGAAGCACATCTTCATTGACAATGAACATTGTATATGAGTGTTTACTATAATAATATTAGTTCGTGCAGACATAAGACACATACATCAATAATAAACACTTTAGTTATTTACCTATTAGCCATAATCCCGAAGGCATTCTCAACCACTTGGCGAGCTCTTGAGAGGCGGTAGTTGAAGATTCGCTCTTCACTTGGTCATTTGTCTGTGAGGGAACGGTTTCATGAGCCATGTCCTCAGCCCAAAAGCGTCATCCCCGACGATAAAGTAGGGGACAGGCTGATCCCCACCAGGTAGAGGTTCAGCTTCTGGCAGTCCCGCACGGCCCTCCTCGAGTGCAGTACGAAGTGAGGTGTCCATGAACACACCACCATCAGATGAAGACCCGCGGGCTCCAACATCAACATAGAGAAATCGATAGTTGGCATCAAACAAGGCCATCGGGACTATCGAATGGAACTTCTCGTAGTTGTAGAATTTGGAGCCCCCCTTGGGAGGACATTTGATGGCAATGTGTTTGCCATCTAGGGAACCGCAGGTGTGTGGGAAGTTGAGACCAAATTCGTCTGCCACTACCTTCCACTGAGCAGGTGTCCTTGGGCAGACCAATACCTCACCAATGTACTCATCAATGATTGCATTGCACACCTCAGGGACAATTTTGGAGATGGTGTTTGGTGCAACTCTGAAGGAATATGCGAGGTCTGTGTACGTGTTCGCAGAGGCCAGGAATCGCAGCGTTATAGCCAACCGCAAACCTGGTTCGAGACTTGCACAGAAGGTGGTGTCCTGCTTTGCAATCCTTTGCCTGACATGACTTAACAGCTCCCTGAACATAACGACGGGCATCATCATAAAGTTTTTGAACTTAGCACTATCCTCCTCTGCCAACTCAACCATAAATTTGTGATACACACCATAATCTCACGGCGTAAATACATAGGTCGGACATGCCACTTCCTCCTCCATTCTAATTTCCTCTTCTGCTTCATTGCTCGTCTTCTTCTGATGAGGGCCGCCAACAACTCGATCTCTGCATGTTCACGCTCCAATGCCAGAGCCAAACGTAGGGGAACATTGGAGCGTGCAGTAAGTAGTAAATCCATGGCGCTGTAGTTCGGTTGTGTGGTGCGGTGTAACTGCTGATAAACACTGTTGGAGGGCAGAGCTGCGCCACCCTATTTATACCAACCCTCTCGAATGACATTACATAATCATATCCGGTCGCAGGTGGGATCCCTGGATAATGTACATTCGCTGGTCATCGGGCATTCGCCATAGATCGCACAACGTCTGCGGTTTATCTCATCCCATCGTCCAACATTCGAAAATAAATCTCTGTGCATTCGCCATTTTCGCCCTTTGTCTCACTTCATCCGCCCTTAATCGCCCTCAATTGTCGCACAACATTCGTCATTTTCGCCATACTCGTCCTTTGGTCTTACTTCCGTCGCACTTCATTCGAGGAAATTAGTCTTTCTCGCTTCATTCCATTTCATTAGCTTCTGAAAAACCCATATTCGTCACGATTTTGGGGACATAGGAAAAAAACACAGTCGCACGGTGGCCGCCATCGCAAAATCGCACAGTGGGATACCCCCTTAAGGGTAAGGCAGGTTAGTGGATGGACTAGCCGAACACCATTGTAGAAATATAGTGCTAAAAAGATACACAGAGGGCCTCGGAGTCGGACGGATCCTAAACTGAGTGGTCAATCCTGTAAGTCCTTCATTAACCCTTAAAGATCGGCGGCGGACTTAAGTCCGCCTAAAATTTGCAGCAAGTTAGGAGCATTATTAAGGCTTTTAAAGGGTTAAAATCAAGTGCAAATGGCCGGGAGCGCAGCGGGCCAGACAGCTGACTCCCAGGGCTTACCGTCGCCCATTAACTCATTTTCCCTGTGTTCTCGAGAGGCCGGCAGTGTAGCCAGTAGTGAGCATAGCTGGGAAAAATATGCCGCTATACGCTAATCTCCCATGTTACTGGTATCACTGTATGAGAACCACGAGTGCTACGTAGCTCGTTCTGGTCTCATTTTGAAGCTTTTAGCGCCTATTTTTTTGCTGAATACATTTCTTTTCATGCAGATACTTTATTTATCATTCAGGAGGGCCTGAATATGGCCAAATAAGCCCCAAACCCCCCGCTAGACAAGGGTTAAACTGGCTCGGGTTTTCCCTCTTACAGGGACCAGGTCCGCTTGGGGGCATTCTGTGTATGGCCACCCTCATTAAGGGGAGTAAGGCATCCGGCAATAGATAGATAGATAGATACTGCTATAAATTATAAGGTTATATTGTCAATACTATAGTGATATGTGTGTAGTAACAATATAATGTCTTGGTCCTGTGTAAACAAGGAGGCAGGATGAGGATGGAGTTCTCTTGGTAATGGACCTTAACATGGTAACTGTCTATTAGTTGTGAGAGTTGTATATTTTGTGGTAAAGGGGAGAAATTGGAGAATGTATAGATTATATACTAAAATATACATGGAGGTTATATTCATAAATAAACTGTTATCAGTTATTAAACTGTCCGTAAGTATATATAATGGAGAATATACTTACGGATAGTTTAATAACTGAAACATTCATTGATAAGTTTATTTATGAATAAAATCTCTATTTATATTTTTGAATAGAATCTATAATGTTCACCTTGTATATCTATCTATCTATCTATCTATTGCCGGATGCCTTACTCCCTTAATGAGGGTGGCCATACACAGAAGGTGCCCAAGTGGAACTATCACCTGTAAGAGGGACAACCCATGCCAGTTTACTGAAGGACTTAAAGGATTGCCACTCAATTTAGGACCCATCCGACCTTGAGGCCCTCTATGTATCTTTTAGCACCATTGTTCTACAGTGGTATTCGGCTAGTCCATCCACTAACCTGCTTCACCCTTATGTAAGCAGTACCGATTTGTATCAGGTTTACTCCCCTAGACAGGTTGCCGACCAAGGCTGACGAGTCCCATCCACCCGGATTTTTATAAGGTTGTCTCCCCTAGATGAGTTGCCGACCAAGGCTATATATATATTGTATATATTCCAAAGAAAACGTGCACCCGTTAATTCAAGTAATGTTTCATATATGTAATTTATAACTGTAACACAAACATTGTGGTATCTTGCTATATAAGGCAGCATGAGAGTCAAACAACAACACTGGTAATAGTGAGTTATGGTGACACACGGAGGTATAGGTAATCCATAATATATTAGTGGATGATGTACGGGAGGCTGAGGGCGACGCTCTGATTGTGGTGGTATGGAGCGAGTGTGTTAGTGTGGTGGTGGTGGTGACTGGCGTGGTGGTGTGGTAGTGTGGTGGTGTTGACAGGTGTGGTGGCGACTGGCGTGGTAGTGTAGTGGTGTGGTTGGGACTGGCGTGGTAGTGTATTTAACTCTAGGAATAGCTGGGCTTGTTTGAACTGATTCTTTCTGTTGGCACTATGGGAGAAGTGGGTGTAAATATTACGGATTAGGTCCTCGCAGTGGCGTGGGAGGGTTTTTACCGCTTCTGAAGCTCAGAGATGTATGCTATGGCATATACATTTCAATATGGTGATGCCTGGAAATGTGTTTTTCAATCGGCTACACATAGAATAATGCTCAACCATTATGTTTGACACACCATCAGCAGCAAACCCTACAACATTTTCTGTTGGAATCTGATATGTGTTTAATGTTTTCATTACCTGAGCATACAAATTTCCCCCCGTTGACCCAACATTTTCATCATCACTACCATATATGTCAATAAGTTCCAAGGTTTCTGTGTTAAGTGTCGTGGCATGTGTGTCATAGTACATGATGATTACGGATAAACATTTCGTAGAACTCACATATGTAGATTCATCTATGACCACCGAAAATGTGTATTGTCTCAATTTTGTCACCAAAGCGCTTGTAATGCATGCCCCTATTGTTTTGGTAACCTCAGTGCATTTTTTTCTCTTCATGCACATACCCTGCGCGATAGCGGAATCTGGGAAAATTGATTTACATAAGGCAACCATGTGTTCTGCAATAGCAAAAGGCAAATTGTGCTCTGCAATAAATCAGATCATGAGTATGGTAGCCATAGTAACAGCCATACTTGGAAAAGCGTGAGCATCATGTGCCTCCTGTACTGCCTGCCTCCCTGCTGACCGTGTCCCTGCTGCCTGTGTGTCTCCCCAGTAATATGGATCTGGGTTGCCTTGGATTAGAGAACAAGCATACTATTAGAAGCAAGTACAGTATGGGCCTACATTATAACAAACGTAAATTGGTAAAATAGTCGGCTGAGAGTTATTATTCTGCATACAAAAACTAATAAATTACATCAATGTATTAATGATGATGTGCGAGACACTTGGAATAACCAGTGTGTACACGGATATAACTGGATTATACTTGTAATACAAAATAACAATTACCTCTAATGCATTTTTAGGTATCCCAACTGAGAGGTTACATTGCAAATAAGGACTGAAAGATATAGCCATTTTGGCCCTACCATATGTCTCTTAATTGTTGTTATGTCCGCATTAAACTCTGTGTGGCATGTACGACAAGATGCCTTAGTAGGGACACCCTCCACCCGCTCCAACCAGGGTCTATAGTCCTCAAACTCCAACCACTCGTCTCTAAATTTTCGCTTTTGAGCCATGATATTTTTAATTAAATGTAACCACATTAGGTGAATGATACTAGTCTTAGTAATATTAACCCCTTCTGTACCGGCGCCGTCCTCTTAATTTCATACTGGCTACTATTAGATGATTTTATTCAGTTTAAAAAGGGCCTCCAGCAATAAACAGGCTTCGAACTATCTCACTTAACCCTTTTCACTACCACAGATCCTTTATAAACTGCATAAAATCGTCTAAATATAGCTTGAAGAATATTAAAAAGACATCGCCGGTATAGAAGGGGTTAATAATACCTTACGAAAGGTCTGATCAGGTTTTTAACAAGGTACAGGCTGTCAAATATAACCCATAAAATTATCCTACATCCCTCAGTAATTGCATAAAATCCTCTATATATGTAACTACTATCAGAACAAAAACAAACAAAACCAGCACCCACAATTAAGTTAAAAGGACGTGGCAATATGTAAATAGCAGGCACCCCCATAATTATTCCTGTTTCTTAAATCAATCGTTCACATAAAAAACGAGGCTTTTCTATGGAACATATTAATTATGCCTTTGGGAAGTGTAATATATAATGCCAATGATAGGGAGAACAGTTTTAGCACACCAATACGTTGAACATTGAACAACTTGAATGTTAAGTTAGAAAAGTTCAAGGAGACACCAACCTGGGCCAAGGAGCGACACAGAATGATGACTGAATGACGGTTTTCACATGATATCGACTATGTATTACATAATATATCCCTTAATGACGTGGCATATTTGAGGAAAACTTTATATATACCGTTTATATAACCATATATTCAAGAAATAACATCTACTTAGTATTTCGTGCACATTTATTATGCATTTAACTCTGATTAAGGTCATACGTTTGTTTGTAAAATTTTATTCCTCATCGTTGAGGATGTGGACAAACGATCCTCGGCTCATTGGTAAAGGTCGCAATTTTTCAACACTAGCAGACGAATTCCGCATAAACGGCAACACTGTCACCCACACCCTACCTCTGCCAACACACTCGCTAGGCACATATCCACAGCCTGCAACCAGTGTGCTAATGTTAGCTCGAATGTATACCATCGAATTAGGGAATGACACGGAAAATAGGTGATAATTGAAGGGGGGAGGGGAAAGGGGGGAAGGAGGGGATGTGGAGGAGTGATATGAAGTATATAGAAAAAAAAAAAGAAAAAAAAGTGCTACTGGGGCCTCTTAAAATTTGTTTTTTTGGCCTTCCCTCTCAAAAGCATTGCCGCCGTTGCCTATTAAAACTTCTCAAGAGCTTTCTCGCCGTTGCCGGGTTAAGGTGTAAGGTGGTACTCAGGCCAAAAGGGAGAGTGTAATTGGTTGTTGAAAAAATCAAAATAGGCTACATGGATAGGTTTCGCAGCGGACTGGAGGACATGTGTTTAATACTGATCTTATTAATGAATAAACAAAAGGTGTATGTTGCCTTCGTGGACTTGGAGAAGGCCTCTGACAGAGTGGATAGAGAAGGTTTGTGGAAAGTACTTAGAATATACTGAGTAGATGGTAAGTTGCTGAAAGCAGTGAAGAGCATGTATGAGGGTGCATAGGCAGCAGTACATGTGGAGAGTGAGCAGAGCGAGTTCTTTGACCTGAATGTTGGTTTGAAACAGGGGTGTGTGATGTCCCCGTGGTTGTTTACTGTATATATGGATGGAGTCATGAATGAAATACTATCAAGAGCAGTGGATGTTGGTGTATCGCTGAAAAAGGAGGGAATTGAGTGGAAGCTACCTATACTACTGTTTGCGGATGATACAGTTCTGATGAGTGATAATGAATGGTAGTTGCAGGGTCTGGTAAATGAGTTTGGAACAGTGTGCGAAAAACGAAATTTGAAGGTAAATGCGGGGAAGAGCAAGGTTATGGTCTTCGAAAGGGGTGAAGTCACAGAGTGTGAGGTGAAGCTGAACGGTCAGGCTATGGAGATCGTCAACTCTTTTAAGTATCTCGGCAGTGTGTTGAGTAAAGATGGGACTATGGATGAAGAAGTGCGGGAGAGGGTACAACAGGGGAAGAGGGTTGTAGGAACGCTGAAAGCAGTAAAAAGAAATAGGGTGGTCAGTATGGAAGTGAAGAAGTCCTTGCATGACAGTGTGGTAATCCCGACACTGACTTACGGAAGCAAAGCAGGGACGTTGGTTGAGAGACTCAGACCAAGAGTGAGAGCAGTTGAAATGAATTAATTAAGAAGTGCATGCGGAGTTACATGGAGGGATAGACAGACTAATGAGGAATTAAGAAGGAGGTGTGGTGTGGTGTGGAGGTAGATGTGCCGGAAAGTGTGAAAAGGAACAACTTGAGATGGTTCGGCCATATGGAACATATGGAAAGAGAGAGCATGACTTAGAGGGTTTACGAGAGCGAGGTGGAGGGACAGAGAGGGAGAGGTAGACTGAAAGAGAGGTGGAAGGATGGAGTGAGAAAGTATATGGACGAAGGCGGTGCTGGTTGGGGGGAGGGGCGTCGACTGACTGGGGACAGAGATGCATGGGGCGGTTCGTTCGTGGCCACCCCTTCGGGGATCACGGCGTCGGGCAATAGATAGATTATAGGTTTGATTCCAAAAGGGAAGTAGAGAAAACCTAATATTTAGTAGGGGCCCCAGAATCATTGACGATGTTGCCTATTAGTATAATAGTCTCCATTCAACATTCACGTCAGTCGTTTGAATCAACCACCGCGAGGAAGAATAAGAGTCATCTTCATAAGTGCAACACTACTTCTCATATGGAATCGTCACAGATCGGGAACCCACTACGAAAAAACTTCGTAAAAAATAAGAGAACAAAAAAGGGAAAAGAATTCCCATCTTAATACTGTTAATCACAAGCTTCCCACATTCGATGGATTTTCTTGCGTTGTGGTTTCTTGCCGCACTAAGAAAGGGCGAATACTTACAAAGAAGACAGACAGAGAGAATGAGAAAGATATTTACATAACTTGACA
Source organism: Paralithodes platypus (assembly GCA_032716605.1). Classification (NCBI taxonomy): domain Eukaryota; kingdom Metazoa; phylum Arthropoda; class Malacostraca; order Decapoda; family Lithodidae; genus Paralithodes; species Paralithodes platypus. Next base: position 23,656,044 of record CM064490.1, read on the forward strand.
TACATACATTGGCTACACAAATCTTAAATATGATCCTAGGTAGGTGGTCAGGACTTCACTCAAGTAGAGATAGCAAAGTCGAAAGTAAGGGACAGTGGACAGACAGTAGCACATACAAAAACTCTCTTCCAACCCTCCTTTCCCTCAGCCATACATGAAGACAGTTGGAAGTTAATAACCTTGCAGGGTTTGAATATCGACTGTATACATTTATAGAATAGTTCGAAATAGAAAGACAACTGTATGCATCATTTGAAAGAAAATATATAAAGTTTTGTTCAATATATCATTGCATGGTTTATTTTTTAGGTATGTGATTATTTGTGTTACTCTTTGCTGCACGGCCTTGATTTTGTCACTGTCTTACATGACATAGGAAGACCAGAACTACACTGCATATTCCAGATCCGGCCTCACAACACGGGCAGGTACTTATTACCGAAACTACCACTAATTGTTTCTCAATATTTGAAGGCTAGTATAGAATAAGGATGTTGCAAAGATCCTATTAAAATGTGTTTCAATCTCCGGAGATACATTTTATGTGCACTATATAAAGTACTGTAAAAATTACTCTAAAAATCTCCCTATAACATTCCCTATTGACGGCCGTGAAACTCTTATTAAGCCCCTTACTGTTAAAATAGATAGTGATTTCAATAAGTCATGGAGGGGGGGGGGGGGATGAAGTGGGGCTTTGCCCCCCCTCAACCCATCCTGTATCCAAAGGCAAACCAAATTGAATATTTACTCTGAAAATGAATTACATCTGAGTGTTTTAAGATCGTTGGATAATGGGAGAAATAAAAATTTCCGGGGAATGTAACTAATTTCAACTACTGTATAATGATGCAAACTACCTAAAACCAAACAGAAAAACCATGGGAGAATTAGTGGTAGTTTCGGTAATATTTTCCCACAGGCACTACTATAATTGGATAATGGATATCTTATAATGAACATTTATTCTGATTAACCCTCGCACACTGTTAGCTGCTGTCTGCATGTTCATGTACAGTATATGTACGCCTAAGTGCATGTGGAGTAGTTGTATTGAGGCAGTTAGACAACATCCTCAATAACTATGTGCAGTGATGGAGGATCTTCCTCCATTATATAAATTATAAACATACACGTGAATCTGTCTCCAATGTTAACATATATAGGTAACTATTGTTGGGTTATGTATGTACACTCGACCAAAACCAATTTCTACACTAACGCTCTAAACATTCTGGAAGTGGGTCGAAATCTTATGATAATACCTCACAGACGCATGTTTCACCTGATTCATTCCGTTCACACTAGATTATTTACAGCTCACCAATGTAAACATTGTTTTTTGGTCGAGTGTACAGCAATACCATGAACTATTCTCACCTTGGAACTGACTCAGAACTTAATATATATTCCCTTTCAATGCAAACATTGTTTTGGCAACATTATTCTTTGCACTGTCCTTATTGTCTACCACACCAAGCCTCACCCAAGAGGCACACGGATTATCCTGAGACCGACTTTACGTAATCTTATGAAATGTATCAAGCCCTGGAGTGATGACACAGTCGTTAATATGGATTACCCTGCTCTCGGGTGTTGTCAGCTTGGATCGGCTTGAAGGTGAATTATCACTTGGGTCTCGGATTTCGGTACTGCAAATTTGACACACGAGTTCCCTGATGTTATCTAGTTGTATTGTATATGTTTGTTTTTGTCCATATTATGTGGTAGGTCTTTAGCATAAGAGAGAGAATGAATACCTTATTCGAATTTCATATATATATATATATATATATATATATATATATATATATATATATATATATATATATATATATATATAACGGATTTAAACATTAAAACACAAAAAACAAGTTATCTTAATTATGTATGTGAGAGTGTTTTAGGTTGCAGTGATCAAAATATTGTGAAGACATGCGTGAAGAAAAACGGACACTCAATCATATATTTACTTATGGTAATAATGAAAGAGGATAATGGGGGTAATGCATAGTAGTACAAGGTTCATTGAATGTAAACCTTCTTAGAAATTTAACGACAATGTTAATATATCTTTGTCTCTTTTCTTGTCATTGTGAAATAGTATGTGTAAAGTATGTATGACCAATGAAACAATATAAATGTTAGAGTGAGAGAGAGAGAGTGAGAGTGAATGAATTAGATAGAGGTAAACACAATTGCACTCTGGGGTTGTACATGGCAAGTCAAATTTTCTGATGAAAAGAGTCAGTCTCTCACCATCTCTAGGATGAGGGACCACATTAACCCTTCTGGCCCGGGCAGCATTTTAAAATGACAGTGCGGCAGATGGGTCGGAGCCCGGTTGTCCTTTTAAAATCCCTATGCTTGAAAGCGTGCTTTGAAATTCGCGTGGCGAAAATTTACTTTGCAGGGGCGATCGCAGCGCCACCAAGCCTTTAACTACTACCGTTGTCAACTCCTACGTGCCCGCCATGGCGAGTTATATTGAAATCATGAATTCCGACGCGTCCGATTCTGTGCAACCTCCAGCGCACCCCAGAGCTACCCCACTCGCTATGTCTACCCCTGTTGCAAGCAAGAAAAAGGCTCAACGCAAGAAAACAACGGTATTGTTGAGTGATAGTGCGATAGAGAGAACTTTTGCCATTGAAGAAAGCAGTGGCGAAAGCTTGATTGATAAAGAAGAGTTTATTAGTAGTGCAAGTGAAGACGATGATTTTGTGGGGTTTGGGGATGATGCCAATGTTGACTTGTTTGAGGGAGGAGATAGTAGTGATGATCCTGATGTGAAAGTGTTCCAGGAAGGTGCAGTCAAACTTCCGAGTGTGCTATAGCCTAGCCCTACCCCGTCGCCATCTTTGCGTGGTCTAGCCCTAGCCCTAGCCCGGGACCTTCCCCTTTGCCTGCCCGTACGCCCTTGAAAGTGGGTAAATACTTTTACAAACAATCTTTAGTGAAAAGTGCAGCCAAGAAAGCACGCAGGGCAGCAGAGAAAGCTAGGGAAGGCGAAGATAGTGATAGTGACGCCGACCCTGGTCTAGCAACCACCCGCATTCCATTGTCCCGACGCCTTGACCCGGGACGCCGCGCGGGTCACCCACAGCCCTCGGCTTCATCTCTCTCTCTCATGATGTTCAAAGAGCCTCTACAAGTGGTACTAGTGGGGCGGCATTGTCCTCCCACAGTGTGCCAGCACAGGCCCCGCATCGTAGTGCATTATTTGCTGCGGAGAAGCCCTCGACTCGCCGCAAGAGGAGCCCAACTCCAGAGACTGAGGCTCCCACTGTTCAACCTCCCGCAGCCTTCCGCCCCCCACGCCGACGCCCGGTCACTTCTTCACCGGATATGTCTCCCGAAGAAGATGCTGACGACCCCAACATTGCCCCAGATGACCTGACATCGCCTGAGGAGGAGGAGAACGACGAAGAAGATGTGGAAGAGGAGGAAGTCCCGACACGACGAGTTCGAGGGCGAGGTCGTGGGCGTGCGGCTCAGCCTGCTGACGCTGCTGCCCCTGGGCGTGGGCGTGGGCGTGGGCATGCATGGCATCCGCGTTGGTGTCCGCGTGGGCAAGGGCGTGTGTCTGGGCGTGTGCCTGGGTGTGTGCCTGGGTGTGTGCCTGCTGCGCCTGCACGTGCGCGCTCATCCAGCTTGCTTGTGTGGACAGATGGGGCGGATTTTGAGCCAGATTGTCCTGCATTTGATGAGCAGCAGATTGGTTCCGGGGTGTCACCAGCATATTCGTGTGGCCCAAATGCTATCCCCAGTGAACTTTTCTGTGGCTTCTATGACAATGAAGTCATGGAATACCTCGTCGAGGATACCAACAACCATCATGAGATCTGTGCCAACTTTCTTGGCATGAAGACCAGTGCCAAGATGGTGGCATGGAGAGCTGTCACTGTGGCATAACTGTATGTGTTCTTGGCACTGACTATGCTGATGACACATATCAGGAAGCACGCTCTGGCAGACTATTGGATCACTGCCGACCTCATCACGACTCCAGCATTTGGCAAGTACATGTCCAGGGTTAGGTACTTTGACATCCTCTCCTATCTCCACCTGACCAACAATATGCATGTCCACCTTCACGACCCATTATGGAAAATCAGGCAGCTGTATGACACGATACGTCATCGGTTTACCACCTACCTGATTCCATTCCAGAAGATGTGCCTCGATGAGTCTCTGGTCCTGTTTCGTGGTAGGCTGCATTTCAGGCAGTATATCCCGTCAAAGAGACACCGCTTCGGCATCAAGCTCTTCGTCTCTGCGATTGTAAGACGGGGTATGTGCTGGACTTTGTGGTTTACAGCGGCAGTGGTGGCGAAATCGTGACTGACCCCGACATTGGTTTTGGCGGCGCTGTTGTACAGAAGATGATGGAGAAACACTTCCACAAGAACCACATACTGTACACAGACAATTATTATACGTCGCCAATCCTCACCAAGTACCTCCATGACCGCAAGACCGGAACGGTCAGCACAGTCAAGGCAAAGAGGAAGGGCATGCCAGTGTACCCGACCAAGACCAAGAAGACGGACATCTACCACAAGAAGAGTGGCCCCATCCTCTCCATCCACTGGCATGACCAGCGCAAGGTCAACCTCCTCACCACATGCCACAAGGCCGAGATGGTCGCCACAGGGAAGGTGGACCGAAGAACGAAAAACTCCGTCCAGAAACGAGCTGCTGTCCTGGACTACAATATCAACATGCATCTCATCGATAAGTCCGACATGCAGATGGGCTTCATCGACTGCCTGCGAACATCTTGCAGGTGGTATAAGAAGTTTGTTCTGCATACGGTAGATATGTCGGTCCTCAATGCCTACAACATCTACCATCTGTGGACTCCCGGAGCCAAGAAGTACAAGTCCCTGCGGATGTTCCACAAGCAAGTGATACTTGAGCTCCTGGCTAAATATGCGGAACCTGGGAGACTACTACAAGGACCAGGCCAGCTGGACCACACAGGGTGTGCTGACTTCTTCAGGAAGCACCAGCTTCACCCCTTTCCTTTCAAAGCACCCGGTAGTAAAGTTAGGAGTCAGAAGAGGTGCCATGTGTGCAGCCACACAACTCGCAGATCCCACAAAGTGAACAAAACCACATGGGAATGCCTCGAGTGTGAAGTGGCACTGTGCGCTGGACGGTGCTTCAACGACTTTCACACTCTAGTGCAATATTGAAGTGCTCATGACAATGACAGTGAAAGTGACACTCTAAAATTTAGGCTAATAGTAATAATAAAACTAAGTATAAGTGAAAGAGACACACATAAGTAATAATTAGTGCCTTCATAACAATATGAACAAGTGAAAGTGACACTAAAATATATATTATAGCTTACCTCTAACAATAAATAAGTGAACATGACACTATCAATTATCCTAGTCCAGTGAAAGTGACACTATAATAATAATAATAACACTAAGTTTAAGTGAAAGAGACACACATAAGTAATAATAAGTGCCTTCATAACAATATGAACAAGTGAAAGTGACACTATATACATTGTTAGCTTACCTAACAATACATATAAGTGAAAATGACACTATCAATTATCATAGTCCAGTGAAAGTGACACTATAATAATAATACAACTAAGTATATGTTACAGAGACACAAATAACTTCATAAAAATAACTTTATTGAGTGAAAATAACATAATAACTATCATAAATGACAGAACAAACAATAAAAACTCTCAAATCGCTTCCCGGCATAATTGCGGGTAGGCCGACGAGTGCAACAGGGCGTCGTGGCCGGGGCCGCGGTTGACTGTTCGGACGCGTTGAGGTAAATACGCAACAAAAGTTACCTCCACTAACATCACCATAACTCTGGAACCAGTTGAGCTAGAGAGCGCTACTTAACGCCATTCTACGCAACAAGGTAGGGCGCACATTTTGATGTTATGTTAATAGTTCTACCTCTTATATTAAGGGAGATAGGCCTTTGTTAACACTAGTAATATTTCAGCCAGATCGCCCTGATACGAGCTCCGTCCTTTAGAAAGGCAGCCCGGGCCACGAGGGTTAATAACAACAAATCTGATAATGGATGGTACTGCTATTCAAACTGTAAACTGACTGACAATCCTTGGAGAGGTTTTTGACAATCTCCTCACCTTTTAAAAACTTATTCAATCATATTGCCAGAGTGGCATCCATGAAGCTGACCTACTTGAGACGAATATCTCACTTGCTCACACCAGAAAGTATTCAGCTGCTTTATAACTCCCAGATTCAATCAAGTATGGAGTATGTATGCATCATTATCCTGGGGTGGAGCAGCACGGACTTACTTGGCTATTTTGGATAAGGTGCAGGACGGAGCAAGAAGCTCAGTAACCAATGCAAGGACACATGACCAGCAAATACCAAAAATTTACACATTTCAACACCGGCGGGATGTGGGAGAACTGACAGTCTTTTATAAGGCAAATGTGAAGGACGTAGAACACTTGGCTTCTCTCAACCTGGTGCCAAGATTTCTATCAATAAATTCAATTCTCTCAACCTACCACGACAAACTCTCACTTTCTTCACCAGGACAGTTCAGGCAGCCCAGGGGTAAGCTGTGATTGTGCGTCATCCTCCTACTACGCATTACCAGAGAGCTTTCCTATATAAATACTCATTGTTATGGAATTAAATTCGCTGTCAAGTTAATATTAAGTATGTTGCAACAGTCCATGAATGTAAGCAAATTGTAAATAGTTATATTTGGATAATGAATCTTTTATGCTTCTGTAAGATTCCACTTTGACGCCAAAACACAGAGAGAGAGAGAGAGAGAGAGAGAGAGAGAGAGAGAGAGAGAGAGAGAGAGAGAGAGAGAGAGAGAGAGAGAGAGAGAGAGAGAGAGAGAGAGAGAGAGAGAGAGAGAGGAGAGAGAGAGAGAGAGAGAGAGAGAGAGAGAGAGAGAGAGAGAGAGAGAGAGAGAGAGAGAGAGAGAGAGAGAGAGAGAGAGAGAGAGAGAGAGAGAGAGAGAGAGAGAGAGAGAGAGAGAGAGAGAGAGAGAGAGAATGAGAGAGAGAGAGAGAGAGAGAGAGAGAGAGAGAGAGAGAGAGAGAGAGAGAGAGAGAGAGAGAGGAGAGAGAGAGAGAGAGAGAGAGAGAGAGAGAGAGAGAGAGAGAGAGAGAGAGAGAGAGAGAGAGAGAGAGAGAGAGAGGAGAGAGAGAGAGAGAGAGAGAGAGAGAGAGAGAGAGAGAGAGAGAGAGAGAGAGAGAGAGAGAGAGAGAGAGAGAGAGAGAGAGAGAGAGAGAGAGAGAGAGAGAGAGAGAGAGAGAGAGAGAGAGAGAGAGAGAGAGAGAGAGAGAGAGAGAGAGAGAGAGAGAGAGAGAGACTCCCACATACTTCACTAGGACAGCTCAGGCAGCCCAGGGGGAAACTGGAGTGTAACTCATCTTCCCATTACCAGAGAGCTTTCCTTTATACAATATTTATTGCTATGATATTATATCTTCTGTCAGCTCAATAATAAGTATGTTGCAACAGTACAGGAATTTAAGCACAATGTAAATAGTTATCTAAATATAGGAAATTAAGATTGTCTTTGGATTTCACTTCAACATCAAAACACGATGTATTTTTGTAAAATGAGAGAGAGAGAGAGAGATTCATATGACAAATATTTAAGTAAACGCACACTATTCTTGAAATACCAATTATAATTATAAGTACAAGAGGAAGCTTCAAACACATACAATATAAAACAAACTAATATAAAAACAACACAACAAGTGAATGATACCCATTGGCCATAATGGATCTCTAAGTCGAAGTAAGGCAGAGCTGCCAGCCAGAGCAGGGAAAAACGAACACACAGTTGCTCAGACTTAACCCGATTTGGTCTGAGAAGAAATGGAATGTTGGTGTTGATGTTAGTAAACAGGTTGATGTAGTATTATTGTTTGTTTCCATAGACATATCGGGATTCGAACCCGGATTCATTGGATTACCAGTCCAGTGGCAAGACCACTCATCCACACCTCCCCTATTTACAATGTATATGATACAAATAATAACTATATTAAGAGGCATGCAGGTATTACTCCATTAATATATACAACCTTTAAATGAAAGGAGAGAAACAAAACAAACATATAAAAGTGTCCAGATAGCAGTGGAACAGTATGGTGAGAGAGTAGCAGCTGACCATCGTCCACACACTAAGATGATGGTAGAGATGACAGGAAGAACAGATACTGACTTGTAATGTGGTAGATACATTTATACCAGAGAGTGAACTAAATGAAGAGGCTAAATGAAATAAAATATCACAGAGTAATATTGCATAATAGGAGAGAAAGAACAAGAGACGACTTTTCTGATGACATGATATAACATTATGTGATGAAAGTGCATTAACACATTATACAACTTTATATATACAGAAGGTACAGATGATTCATGAGTGTCTGTGTTTTGTTTTATATATAAAAAGGGAAGAATTTAAATGTTCAAGAACTGTTAATACATATGAAAAAATGCCTAGACTTGTGTATGAAGGAGATGTGTCATTCCAATATGTACATAAATTATATTCTATGGCTCTGTGTGTGCGTGTGTGTGACTGAGTTAGTGGATAACGGAAGGAAAGGAGTGTATCAAAAGTACAAGGGAGAATATGGTGGAAACACCGCAGTAAGAGAACATTATGTAGCTAGATAATATTATATGTTGTCAGATTAAGAAAGGCACGAGAAAGAGGGTGTATGACTATGTGTATACGCAGTGGAATTATTAATATATTCTATTATTTTCCACCAAGCGAATATTGCAGAGATTATGTGAGCGTCGTTGTTTGCCTTATCATGGCCTAAGACCTGGAAATGGTTCCGTATGACCGAATAGGGGGACTTTGATAATGGAAAGCCCGTCCTGAACGACACACCGCTATGCTCTGCAATCCTGGTCGTAACATAACGTTTGGTTTGGCTAATTGTAGGTCACATTACAGCGACTGCACTTATATTGGTAGACGACGGAGGGTCACAAAGCATCGAGGATTCGGTCCTTAACCCTTGTCTATTGGGGCCCGACTTAAGTCCGTATCGAAAAATTTGGACTATGTGGCGGGGCCCGACTTAAGTCAGAGTGCAATTTTGGCGCAATATTGGCTCTGAGAGAGAGACGAGTGACTGGAGGAGCATGGGTTACCTCATGACCACTCGCCACGGCCGCCGTGGACCTACTGAGATTTACTCCACTTACATCCACCCTCACTCCCTCGGTACATACGTAATTATATAAAGAAATTACCATATTTTAGCAGTTTTGCCCTTCGGTTGCACGATCGTTGCAAGACAACCAGTGATCGTAGAAGGATGGTTCGGGTGTCATTGGAAAGCTCAATTTACGCCCTTTCAGGTATACATAATTGTATTACGCTCTGGGTCTTGTTTATGCATGAAAAAGAGCACGGAAACAACCCCATTTATGGTAAAAAAAAAACGCTGAGCGGCACAGTGAAATATACTCCACCACCCGCTCGTAAGGTGTTAATTCTTAAACAACGAGCAAGAGTCATAGGTGGTTGAAAGGTTACCTTTAATGATATTTTGGGATAACATTAGTGTATGAATGTGTTTATTTTGTTTATAAATGCAATACAATACAATAAACATTAATACAATACAAATACAAGTGAGTTATGCAATGTGTACAGCACAACAGTTTACGTATTTATGGAATTAAATCTTTAGCCGAGTGCTTAGATTAAAATTAATACATGAATAGTTATATTTATACATTGGATTCACGAAAATGGAAATGGCAAATTTGAGTAATTATTTAATTAGTATTTCAAGAAGCTAACCTGGCAGCATCAATATGAACACGTTTCTCCAGTCGCTTAATTACAGTATTTAATATATTCACAAGGAACAATAATTAGTTACCTCTATGGAAGTCACTAAGTAATAGTGTGCACAACGAGTTTTGTATATTTCCAAGTTAATTTCCCACTATTCATTATAATTATTCACGTTGATACCGGAGTGTTCAATCATAAACTTGAAATATTCAATAGGGGGAACAATGACATACACTAAGCAGGGCTAGTATTGAACCTAGCAAGAGGCCTAGTCATAGACCTGACAAGGCAAGTATCTCATTTAGCAGTGATACTGTCAACGGAATTTTATTATTTTGTGATGGATTATTAAGTATTGTACTGAACATTATTGAGTTCTACAATATTGAACAATAAACAACTATATAAGTTGATAGATATCCAAACAAAATATGCGAAATATACCTGATGTATATTTTATAAAGTATGCACCATTGTATAAGAAATATTGTATAATTAAATTACGTTACATCAATTTGCTATTGCTATTTTTCCTACAGATCTGTGACACAATTTGGCTGTACAGTATAATTATGCAGTCAGCACCCGAGTCACGTCTTTCAAGTGAGCTGCTCTAACTTTTGGACCTGTGTTTTTCCTGCACTCCCGAGAAGATTGACCTGTTTGGGAGGAAAACAATTTAGTAAGATCGGTGCTGGAATACTCAAGTTTCCAACCAGTATGTGTTTTTTTTTTTTCAAATACTGTAGTAATACACTGCTAGGAAACATGCAATTGACATTTATCTATAAATGTTGAGAAGCGTCATGTGACATTTATTTAGTTTTTGTATCGGTTTGTTTAGTTTTTACTTCAGTGGGTGCAATCGGGTAAGAGACAAAATCGCCCACACTGGTTTAGTGTGGGTCTGGTCATTGTAGCGAGATGTTCCCTGACATTCCCTTGTTACTTTCGCCCTAACCTACCTGTCAGTGTACCATTACAAGCTAATAATGCAAAAACTATCTATGACAGATGTGTTGGGAAAGATAGTGGGAGATGTTGAAACCTTCGCCAATAGTCTCTTGTTCTAAAATAAACCCCTTTAATAGAAATAGAAGAATTCCTCAATGCAATGATCCAACGATGTTACTGACATGACATAACAACAAATAGAACTATGTAATAGTATCGTTACCTGCTATTGACGCCAAAGTCAGCGGCAAAAGTCCTGTCGCCTCTCCTGCCTCACCGTCACTCGGGATATTCATAGACTCGAGAAATTTAGGTGTACAAACTTGCATCTTTCTGCCAACAGATGCCACACTGTGAGGTGTGTGGTTGTGAGGGTAGAGGGTGATGTGGGGAGAGGAGGGGTTAGAGCTGTTAGGGGTCGGAAGGTGGGGGAAGGATGGGACAACTTGTTTGTAGGTAAATAACATATTTTCATCAGTGTTTGAAATATATTATCATAATTATCCGAATTGTTATTAACACGTGGTAATCTATTACATTTGTAACACAGGGAAAACGATATGATCAAAACACAACATATTTGCAATCAATCAATGCCAATATTTGAGTCAATCCATAAAATACCCTGAAATAAAACTCTCTCTCTCTCTGATACTGTCTTATACGACAGTTAACCTCTTCTGTACCGGCGACATCTTCTTAATTATATTCTAGCTTAACTGTATTTAGCCGATTTTCTGCAGCTTAAGAAGGATATGTCTTAGTAAAATAGGTTAAGGGAGATAGTTCGAAGCCTGTTGGTGGCTCTTTTTAAACGGAATAGAATCGTCTGAATGTAGCAAGAGTAAAATTAAAAAGACGTCGCCGGTACAGAAGGGGTTAACCAGTTAGCGTGCTAAATATATGATAATTCAATAGGTCGTGATCTCACGGCCAACCTGTTCAGCTATGACGAGCAGGTAAACAAATTTGTGAAATATGGACTCTGAACATTTTCAAAGTGAGAGAAAGTAACATTTTAGCAATTACAAAAATAAAATTTGACCGACGAACTGTAAGGTCCCTTGTCGTATAAACCTATGACGATATCTAACTTCCGTGTTTATTTGTTCTGAACAATATTGACCAATACTGCCATATAGCCTTCGTCGCTTGGCGCTGGGATTGTAATACTGTTATCCCATTTAGCACCGGTGACATTCTTTTCATTATATTCTGACTACTATTAGGTTATTTCAATCAGTTTAGGAAGGATGTATACCAATTATATGGCCTCGAACCATGTCAGTTAATCCTTTTAGCTAACACATATCCTTGTCAATATTCATAAAATCGCGTTAGCCCTTGAGACCCAGGACTTATTTGTGTTATACTCTGGCTACCGTTAGACGATATCCTGTATTGTTTGATGCAACTCTTGGTCTCACAGGTGGAAATACGATCTCAACATGCCCTCTGAATTAAGTAGGTCCTTCTTCAACTGCATAAAACCGTCTTACTTCAGCCATAATGAAAGGTAAACAGATGTCCTGGTAGTGAAAGGATCAATATTGCTAAAATATAGTATAACATACATCGCTGGTACTGGAAGGGTTAATGGTGTCCACTGTGACCCACCATATAATTCCTTCATGTTATTAACTTGTTTCGGGATATTTGGATATCCTTGTTCTTAATACGTTCAGTGTCGCGTGGCACTAAAGTGTATTAACACATCTAGTATCGGTGAAGTCTCGTATATTATATAATGACAATGATTAAACGATTCTATTCAGTTTAGGAAGGCCGTCTACCAAATTGAAGGTTATATAGTATATACATTGATTCCAGTAGCTGCCACATATCTTTTCTTATCTTCATAGTATCGTCTACTTATAGCTGAAACCAAATACATCAGACAGCATCGGTACTGGACGGATTAATGTAACGTAATGAAATGAAACTTTGCAGTTATGGATAATGATGTTACGTTACACCTGACTTCATATGATGTTTTTATATTTCACAACGTTAATCATATATGGAGTTAGCCCTCTCTGTATATCATAGCACATGTGTTTTACTTCACTCAGGTCAATATCAGCCTATTATATTCGACTTAAATAACGATCTGTCAGCCAGTCAGTTGTCAGTAGCCAGAACTTCTTTCCAAAAGGGGTTGGGAGGATCAGCCCTTGGAAGTTGGGACAGGGAATCCCACTGACAGAATCTGTGCTTACTTCTGGATCAGCGAACCTTAAAGAACGACATGTTTGAATACATAGATTGATTGCACCCATTTGACTTTAATCAGATCCTTCCTAAGCTGAACACAATTTCCTTCTAGTTCACTTCATATGAAATATAGCTTTGTCGTAATGAAATACAGATACTAAATTATTGTCAATAACTGAGTCTCCATATTGCATTGCAAATCACCAAACAACCTTACTGCTTCCCTCCATCTCACCCAGCCCCCACACACACCCGCTCCTCCTCTTTACCAGCTCAACACACGTGTAGATGTGACCAATGTGGATATACAAGGTTTTGTATCCGTCTGCTATAAAAATGTAACATATCTAATAGTTATATTTTCAATTTTGATGGGCCAAGCGCCTTCCTATGTTTTATAAGATCGTCTAATAATAGCCACAATATCTTGTCAAAATTATTGATAGTTCTCAAGCGGTTAATATGAGAATAGGACTGGAAAAAGCTATTGAAAATTAGTGTAAACCTGTACGGGAATAAATATATGAATTAATTGTTAGCATATAATGTAGGGCTTACATAATTATGAATGTATAGTAGGGAATGAAGAAGTTAATTGCCTGTCGTGCCAAAACCTACGTGTCATCCAGTACCGGTTACGCTTATATTCATCAGGAAATCAACACTGTGACAATTTTGATGCATAATATTTACATAATTCTAGTTTTCATTAGACGATTATATATAGGTCAGGAAGGATCTTTGATAGTGATATGGACAAAGACTGGCCTAATCAACCCTCTGACATCCGTATCCCATTCTAATTCTGAATAAAATCGTCTGATGATACCCAAAATAAACTGTCAAAAAGCGTCATAATCTTCAAGGGGTTAAGCAAACTGTTTAACCTGGCCCAAGATTTAATTCCTAAATTGATGAAAATAATGTTTTGAGGGTTGTAAATAAGCTAAATCAATCAATCCTGGTATAATATGGTTAATCGTGAGGCACAGATTACTGATGTGATCGTTACTCGTTCACGATATTGATGTTGGTTTAAATCAATACCTTTTACATGAAATGATTATACTAGCTTGTGGTAAACACAAATGATTATACTAGCTTGTGGTAAACACAAATGATTATACTAGCTTGTGGTAAACACAAATGATTATACTAGCTTGTGGTAAACACAAATGATTATACTAGCTTGTGGTAAACTCAAATGATTATACTAGCTTGTGGTAAACACAAATGATTATACTAGCTTGTGGTAAACACAAATGATTATACTAGCTTGTGGTAAACACAAATGATTATACTAGCTTGTGGTAAACACAAATGAATACCTAAATCACTATATCTGTGACCTACATATTTACTTCCATCAATTAAAGTGTATTAGCTATGTTGTCCTGTCAGCCAATCAGAATCCCTCTGTCATATCACTCAGTTAGGGTGGAGAGAACCCCCCCAACTCCAACACCATTTCCCCCAATATGAGCTGCCAAATGCTGCCAGAAGAGTCGAGAGACTTTTGGCCGGAACTGTACCATCAAAATATATACATATGTTACTCCAGTGTGAGTATTGTATTTCGTTTTGTACCAACCTAAACCTGTGCCGGTATTTATATATTGATCAACGTGTTGTGTAGATGGTCTACATGAGAGGCTGCAGGTAATTAACTAAGTTATAAGGTCTTGGTTTGCTGGATGCTGACAGTACATATTGATGTTAACAAGTTATAATTACTATTTGTGATATCAAGCTCTTGGACTTCAATTATTTACTTCAATTATTGATGGTGTAATGGTTAGTGTGTTTACAAATATGTGTATGTTAACCCAGGTTCGATTCCCGGTGGATCACATGCTTACATTAATACAATTGGGGGTGTTTGGTGTTGGAGTGAAATACATACAAATAGGGTACAATATTTCGTTACTTTGAAGTTCGATATGCTATGGATTTTGGCTTAAGTTAGCAGTTATTAAAGGGTGTTGGGTGCCGTTTTGTTTGAATATAAGCCGTGTGGATTTAGCGTCCTTAAAATAATCAGTATAGTTGGGGTTGTAGGTAGTTATGTAAGGTAGTATGCAGTTAGAAATTGGTTTATCACTAGTGTGGCGGAAGTGAGCTATAGCGATATGCTTTGCTTGTTCAATGCTGTGCTTTCATTATACCGCTTGAGTTGTGAAAGGATGCATTGAAGTTAATTTAATCTGGTGCTTCTTCTGTGTTCATTTATATGGTATATTGTTACTTTAATTTGCCCTAGATGATTGGAATTATATTCTAGATATTGTATCAGTTTCTCATTCATGAATATACGTAAATACATATTATTATATTTTATGAGCCTTATGAGTTTATGTATTTAATACACACACACACACACACACACACGCATGCTTATATATACAATATATATATATATACACACAGATATTCCAAATTCTCTCTGAAAATATCAAATTATCCAGATCATTGAAAACTAAACTAGGCCTAAATACACAAACGGAGACAATATCAATTGCAGTGGCGGAACACGTGCGTTAGTGAGTTTTAACAATTATTTAGATATATGGGTTCTTAGATTAAGCAAACTTTTGTTATATACAGTATATACTCATCTATAAATATATCACTTTAATACACAGGGAAATGGTGAAATACTCTTTTAATATGTTATATATCAGAGTTGATTTGTTGAGAAGTTAATATATATTATTAGCATGAGATCACGTTTTATCTGTATCTCTTGATTATAATGTATAGATTAATTTATTCATAGAAGAATATTTATTACTTTGGGAATCACTAAAGTATAGGTGTGCGCGAGCGGGTATTGAAGTGCTTTCCCACTTAAAGGTTGCCTTCTTAATACTCTAGATTACGACAAAGCTAGAATGCTCGATCATAATAATAAGATAATTAACTAGTGAAACACAAAGAGAGGTATGTGTATTTAGTTCTCCCTGAATGAAACAAATATATAGAAATAAAAATGGACTCTACCAATTAGAGACACACTATTTTTACTTTAACGATTTCCATGGAATCGGACAGACACTCAGTGATTTGTCTTTAGGCCTTATGCTGTTGTTCTGTGTGACGCATGTCCAGTGTGAGCTTGCTGTACAGAACGCCTAGTCATGCCCCACTCTCGCTAGGATCGTCAGGGCAGGAACTTTGGCTGTAGTCTATGTAGAGTTTCCTAACTTAGTTCATGTGAGCCGTTGTACTATAAGTATTATGAATATCTATTTTGTTTTCATCTGAGTCAACGAGTTGTATTTTATATCATTAGTTATAAGTATTGTGTGTAAAACTTATTTGTAATGATGGGAAGAGAAACAGCCACAGTTGGGGGGTCAGTGGGTGCGCCAGGCGGGAGGTGGGCCTAACTCACTCGCATTCATCCCTCCCTCAGTGCTAGGGGAGCCTTTGTGTATCCCAGAGGAGAGAGAGAAATTACGTAATGGTTGTCAGTGGGCGGTCCTTAGTAGTTCACGTTGGGCTCACTAGAGGGCCGGGTATAAAAGGGAAGTCTAGCCATTTTTTCATCAGAACTCATTAGGCAGAGCGACTTCTCATTTCCCTTGCTAACTATATATTCTTCTGACTGATGGGAACTTTCTCTACTACCTTACATTCTTATCTCCTCTTTTCCCTCCCCTGTTTAACTTCCATGGTCCCGTTGGTGCAGAGCTAGTCAGCCAACATATTATCGCTTGAGTTCTCACAAGATACTTGCCTATTAGATAGCCTATTTTGGAAGGGTTAACTTAGAATAGGATTGATTTATGTTTGTTGCACTTGTATATGCATTTCCCTGTGTGTTATTATTATTATTCCTGTTTTCTTCTGGTCTAGGTAATGCTAGACTGGGGTAAGGCTTTTCTGTGTTACGAGTTGTTGTTTGATGCAGTGGTTAAGCGATAAACCTGCATACTCGTTTCGGTTCAGTGATGCCTAGGTTGTCTTCGCGGCTGACTGTGTTGAGTTAATAATTTACAGTGCGTGAGGGCAAGAGCCTAACCACCCGTGTATTTTATTAACAGTTTGTTTTTACTTTGTCAAGGAGCCGGGAGAAAACCAGATACAAGGGATCTGGATTTCTCAAAGTGCACTTGTTAGTTTTAACGTAATACTTTAAACAGTTGTGAGGACTTCGCTAGGCTACGAGCCGTTTTTGCTCAGTCACTGCTACCTTTTGCCCACAGTACCCCAGCTAGACTTTACTCGATTAGTAGATACAGAATAGTATTGAAGCTTTCCTTATGTATGATATTGTTTATGCACTATTGATTTCATGTGTTGCAAGCTTGGCTACTTTAGTAATTAGTGGCCCATGAGCACAATCCGAGTAGGCTATTGCCGTTGCATTTGCGGAGTACTTCTTTTTAATGTTTGCCATTTACTATTGCATATTCTTTTAATTATTCTTATGCCAATTTAAGCCTTTAATAGTATTTAATTGCCAGTGTTTTTGCTTATTGAATTACTGTTCAAAATCCGATACGTACTTCTTACGAGCATCCGAGAAGCATCTAACTTTTTTCAGAAGATTCCTTGCTGGATGTTTAAGGACTATTAATTAACGTAACGTAATAGTGCCGATCCGAAGTAGAGGGTGGAGGACTTCTTAAGTTCATAGTCAAGGGTGGATTACTTCGGCTTCGGCCAACACTATTCTTTGGTGTTGTTGTTTCTTACTTCATTGTTTGATTGTTGACCAGACTAGATAATTCCTGTCTCTTTATTAGTCTGTTGTTGAACACTAGTACCGAGTTCTTGTATACCCCGTTATAGCAGATTGAACTCTGGAGGGTATTGGTGTTTTTTGTTCGGCTGGCAGTACTCAGGGGTTGGGATCGTGTGTTTCCGTTGTGGCAGCGAGCCGTATTCGAGTTCTGATTGAGAGCCCTTGTGTAACCGAGTGCCAGTTCGTAACAAATGGCGACCTTGCTTAGGATTTTGTGAACAGTATAAATTTTTGCAGAGTTGTACAACATTTGTTTGTTTGTATTTTAGCGTGCATATTGAAGAATATTTTTTTTGTATGGCAATTAGTAAAGCATTTAAGAGACTCCAGTTAATTTAGTAATTAGTGCTTGCATAGGAAGTTTAACACTTTTGTCTCGAGAATTTTTTTGTGGACTTCAGTATGTCGTGCATTAGCACTGACGATGAGCAAGAGATGTCACTTGAAGGTGTGCCGTTAGTAACCAGTGAGGAGGATGCTAGAGTTTTTGTGAGTAAGCGGTACCACGTGACGGAGGAGAGGCTGACAGGGGTGGATGTTTGTGGCTTGCTCCTGATAGCCAAGGTTTTGGGCATTTCCAATGTAGCAGGGATGTCCAAGGGGGAGCTAATTTCCTGGGTGTTGCGTGGGCGACATGGGGTTTCGGAGGAGAGGGCGTTTGGGGGGGTTCCTCCCCAGATCCCCTCTCACTCGACTCCCACAGTGCCGTCCACTCAGTTACCGGAGGTTAGCACTCTCCCACAGAGGGATGAGAATTGGCAGATTGGAGTGCCCTCGGGTGGTGCACGTGGTGGTTCCCCAGTTTTTGCCCCCCCTCCTTCAGTAGTGGCAGCTCCCTCTTCCTGCCTGTCTCCAGAGATGGTATTTAGACTTGAGCTTGCTAAGATTGAGGCTAGGAAGCAGGAGAATGAGACTAGGAAGCAGGAGGATGAGACCAGGAGGCAGGAGGATGAGACGAGGAGGCATGAGATTGAGGTTAGGAGGCATGAGGCTGAGCTTAGGTACGACTCTGAGAAATATTGTGCTAAATTGGATTTAGATAAGACTCGTGCAGAGTCGACAGGGACTCGGATGGGCCGTGAGGGCCAAGTAAGAGAACAGTCCTTGGCCCAATTAGTCAAATTGGTGCCGGTATTTAGTGAAACTGAAGTCACAGAATTTTGTAATCGTTTTGAGAAGAAGTGTAGGGAGCATAATTGGCCTGAAGAGAAGTGGGCAGCTCTAGTCTCGTCAAGACTTACGGGTAAGGGTCTGAAGGCTTATGATGCACTGCCTTTAGAGTCTTGCATTGACTACCCAGAATTGAAGAGAGCTGTCCTACGGGCATACGAGTTGCAACCGGAAACATATCGATTGAAGTTTCGGGGTGTTACAAAGACTAGGGAGGCGACCTTTCTTGAACATGCCCGGGACTTAAAAGATGCACTTAAAAACTGGACACGTTCTGAGAAAGCTGAGACGGCAGAACAGTTGACTGAGCTGTTTCTGCTCGAGCAGTTTTATAAGTGTACTGGTGCAGAAATGACTTTAACTATTAAAGAAAAGAACCCAAGAACTCTTCAAGAGGCAGCTGAGATGGCTGACCTCAGGTTGTCGCTAATCAGGGGATGTGAATCTGTAAAGCATGTTGATGCAGTTCCCAAGGGGCGCGATACTCCAAACCCTCGAGCTCAGGACAATCACTATAGATATAAACCTCAGTTTAAAAGCCAAGATACCAGGACTGAACTAAAGACTACAGCCGTCCCATTACAGAAGGGTCAGAACTCCGCCCCCTATCAGAAGAGACCGATAGGGGAAGTGGAATGTTTTCATTGTAGAAAGAAGGGGCATTATGCAAAATCTTGTCCTAGTAAGCCGTCAGCTGCAGCCGTGTCTTTGGTGCGCAGCATAGGTGTGGCTGAAATGTCGTCTGGATTTACCCAGGGTAGTTTGCCAGCGGCAGGGTCACAGGCTATGTATAAGACTCAGGAAGGCTCGTCCCCTGTCCGTGATGTCTTTTGCGCCCATAGAGGGACCGGTAGGGTAAGATGGGCGGGTTGCCAGCATAAGGTGGAAGTTTTGTGTGATACTGGAGCTTCACAGACACTTTTGAAGAATTTCACGGGGCGACCAATTAATGCGGCATGGGTGGTTGTTGTTCAGGGTATTAATGCGACCAGGTCATACCCGTTGGTTCGTGTGGAGCTGGAAGTTGATGGTGTGATTAAGGACTTAGATGTTGGGATCGTTGAGAAATTGCCAGTGGAGGGCGTCGACCTTCTTCTCGGCAACGACTTTGCGGTGCCTACTTTAGACGGTCCACCCTTATTCGTTGCCGAGAGGCCGGCCGACGTGAGTAGGGAGGAACAAGAGTGGGTAGTGAGTTGTCAACACCAACAGATGGCATGTGTGGTAACTCGTTCCCAAGCATTTAAGGTATCACAGCCTATTTCCCAGGCCACAGAACAGCGGAGGAAGGGAATTAAGGAGAAGCGGAAGGCTGGGAAAAGTTTGAAGAGTTTAGAACCAGTGGCTCTCCCAAAAGACCCAATAGCAGGACCTTTGACCGAGTCTGTTGTAACTCCAGTGCCTAAGACAGTTGATAAGGTAGTGGAGGAGGCAGAGACTCAGAGACAGCACCGTTACCTGCAGCGAGAAAACCGGATGTCTAAGTTGGATGTTGGGGGAGGGCATGAGTTGTTGACCAAGCAGTTAGACATGTTGGCTCCCACAGACATTCAAAAGTTGCAATTAGAGGATCCAGAGGTTTTGCAGTGTACCAATGGGGCTGTGGAGTTAGAAGAAGATAGGGATGCAAAGGCAGGGGATTTTTTTTTCTTTAATGGAATTTTATACCACCGATATCAAGATCCTAAAAGGAACTGGGAGGGCGGATCAGGTACAGTTGACCAGCTGGTCGTGCCAGAGGGTTGCAGGGAAAGTTTGCTTAGGTTGGCTCATGATTCTCCATTATCAGGACATTTGGGTGCCAAGAAAACGGTGGCGGCTTTGGGGAAATTGTTTTGGTGGCCGGGGATGAAGTCTCATGTTCAGTCATGGATAAACTCATGTGATATTTGTCAACGTGTCGGAAAACCGAACCAAGTTATTCCTAAGGCTCCGTTACACCCTATTCCTGTGATTGGGCCACCCTTTAGTAAAATTATTGTTGACATAGTTGGTCCACTCCCTCCCACTAAGGCTGGAAATAATTTTTTGTTAACCATAATGGATGTTGCCACTAGATACCCCGATGCATACCCTATGAAAAATGGAATGGCTAAGACGGTAGTCAGTAACTTGTCGTGGTACTTCTCAAGGTACGGGTACCCGGAGGAGATTCAGTCTGATCAGGGATCTAATTTCACCTCCAACATGTTCAAGCAAACAATGCAACAGCATGGGATACGAGCAGTAGTATTGTCAGCGTATCACCCTGAGAGTCAAGGGGTGCTTGAGCGGTGGCATGCTACACTTAAAAGCATGCTCAGGTGTTATTGTGCTGACAACGGTATGGATTGGGATCTTGGATTGCCTTATGTGCTGTTTGCTGCTCGGGAGGTACCTGGTGAGAGACTGGGATTTAGTCCAAACGAGCTGATTTTTGGACACCGTGTCAGGGGCCCCCTTAACATGCTGAAAGAAATTTGGGAGGGGACTGTGCAGCCTTGTCCATTATTAAAGTATGTGCTTGAAAGCCGTGACCGCATGCTTAAGAGTCTGGAGATGGCAGGTAGAAATTTGACAGAATCACAAGCTTTGATGAAGGACAGGTATGATCGCAAAGTGAGGCTCCGGAAGTTCACTGTAGGACAGGAGGTATTAATTTTGTTGCCTTTGGTTGGTAACCACCTCTCTGCGAAGTATACTGG
This sequence comes from Paralithodes platypus, assembly GCA_032716605.1. Lineage (NCBI taxonomy): Eukaryota > Metazoa > Arthropoda > Malacostraca > Decapoda > Lithodidae > Paralithodes > Paralithodes platypus. The sequence continues at coordinate 23,677,650 of CM064490.1, forward strand.
ACCTTATCAAATTGTAGAAAAAATTTCAGACTTAGATTACCTTGTTGCCGCTCCAGACAGGAGGAAAAAGAACCAGTTATGTCACGTGAACCTTATTAAAGAGTATGTGAGGCGCCCCTCTGAGCCTCTCACTGTCCCTGTGTTGGCTTGTTGCAGCCATGGTGGAGAAGGAGAGGGGGACAGTCAAGCTTCAGAGGAGGATAGCTGGGATCAACATGTTTCAGCGGATCAGTGGGCGGGGAACCCGAGCCTTCGGGCTGACGAGGCTATAGCTCATTTGCCTGAGCCGCAGTTTGATGCTATCCATCAGTTGTTCGGTTCATACCCCACTGTATTTGCTGAACACCCAGGCCTCACTACTCAGGCTATGCATGATGTTGACGTGGGGGACCATATACCCTTTAAGTCAATCCCGTACCGTGTGCCCCCCATAAAACTACCAGCTCTGAGGGATGAGTTGGAGTATATGCTCGGTAGAGGGTTGATAGAGAAAGGCACAGTTAAGTGGACTTCCCCCGTAACACTGCAGCCTAAGCCAGATGGCAAGGTACGCTTTTGTATTGATTTCCGTAGGTTAAACGGTTTGACTCCAACTAACCCATATCCTCTTCCTCGGGTTGATGATAGTGTTGACAAAATTGGTAATGCTCGTTTTTTGTCTAAAGTAGATTTAGTAAAAGGTTACTGGCAAGTACCTTTGTCCGAGCGTGCTAAAGAGGTATGTGGTTTTGTTGTGGACGGGAGTACCTACCGGTGCAATGTTATGCCTTACGGACTTAACCTCTGAAGTGCGCATGGGGGTAATTGGAAACGTCCCCCTGTGCTGACGTATTTGAGGTGTTTCCGTCACTAAAATATTCATTGTGCCATTAATAGCATTAATACTTATCCATATGCGCCTATTATGGGTTGATTATAAAGGTATTAACCTGAAACAACAATAAAACGAGTGAAAACAGCGTTTGGATGGTCAAAATCGGAGATATAGCCCGCGAGTTGTATAATGTATGGGTGAGGCAATCTGCTTTCCCGCCAATTTCCCCCAAGGCCACTGAGACACAGTCGATCGATACTCTCTCTCTCTCTCTTGCACTCGCTTGCTATCAGTGATGACCACACCCTCCAATCGGATTTCTAATGTTAGCACGAAAATATACCTCAGAATAAGGGAATAACAGGGAAAATAGGTGATAACTGAAGGAGAGGAGGAAAGTGGGGAAGGAGGGGAGGTAGAGGACTGAGATTTTGCATGGCCCAGGGGCCAAAAAAAAATAAAAAAATAAAAAAATAAAAAAAATTTTTTTTTTTTTTTTCGATGTCAAAAGTTGATTTTTTTTTTCTAAGAGTCTCCCCGCAGTGCGCCGGGGGAACTCTTAAGAGTCTCCCCGCAGCTCCCGGGTTAAGAATGCACCAGCAACGTTTCAGAACCTGATGAATGAAATTGTAAAGGACATTCCGAATTGCACCGTATATTTGGACTATGTAATCATTTATGATGACGACTTTGAGAGCCATTGTGAGCACCTTGAGACCTTGTTCCGGAAACTTAGTGAAGCAGGTCTGGTAGTAAATTTGGCAAAGTGTGACTTCGTAAAAGCCACTGTGCAGTACCTTGGGTTTGTAGTGGGAAGGGGACAGGTGTGCCCTCCTCAGAACAAGGTACAGGCTATCAATAAATTTCCGCACCCAACAACCAAGAAGCAGATTATGAGATTCTTGGGTATGATAGGCTACTACAGACGCTTCATAAAAGGTTACTCAACGGTGTTGGCACCTCTCACAGATTTGTTATCTAAAGACAAAAAGTTTTTGTGGGCACCAGAGTGTGAAAAGGCTTTCACTTTGGTGAAACATTTGCTATGTACTCACCCGATACTCAGGGCCCCAGACTTTAACAGGCCTTTTCAGCTGGCAACAGATGCTAGTGGTGTAGGGGCTGGTGCCGTCTTGCTACAGACAGACAATGAAGGTGTGGAACACCCAGTAAGTTTCTTTTCTAAGAAGTTCAATGCTGCACAAAAGAACTATTCTACAATAGAAAAGGAATTACTGGCGATTGTGCTGTCGCTCAGGCACTTCGAGGTGTATGTTCCAGCCTATAGACCAGTCATGGTTATCTAAACTGATCATCACCCTTTGAGATTCCTGAATCAATTTCACAATCGCAATATGAGACTGACCAGGTGGTCTTTGATGTTGCAGGAGTATAACCTGGACATCCGTCATATTGCTGGATGTGACAATGTGATCGCGGATTGTTTATCAAGGGTGGATGATCAGTCGTAGGCTATCACAGGTGTGTGGGTTTGAGTGGAGGAAAATAGGCTGCCCTTATAGTGCAGCCGGAAAAAACATATTAAAATATAAAAATCATATAAAAACTCTTTCTTTTGATATAGGTAATCGTATAAGTTTGTCATAGCCTATAGAGTTTGAGTAGTCCACGAACTATCAAACGGCTGAGCTGCTGTAAGCTCGCTCTGGGAGCATGATATTGTGTCTTTTTGCTATTGTTGGGAGGAGTTATAAAATGTGATTTTTTTTTTTTTAATAATAATATGTGTTTTGGTGATAAACTCAGCTTTGTTTTAGTGCCATGCGGTCGCTGGGTGTGAGGGGCTTGATGGGGTTCTGTGTTTGTCAGATTTTAGCTCAGGGTTGAGCATGTAAAATCTTGGGGGAGGTGTGACGCATGTCCAGTGTGAGCATGCTGTACAGAACGCCTAGTCATGCCCCACTCTCGCTAGGATCGTCAGGGCAGGAACTTTGGCTGTAGTCTATGTAGAGTTTCCTAACTTAGTTCATGTGAGCCGTTGTACTATAAGTAGTATGAATATGCATTTTGTTTTCATCTGAGTCAACGAGTTCTATTTTATATCATTAGTTATAAGTATTGTGTGAAAAACTTATTTGTAATGATGGGAAGAGAAACAGCCACAGTTGGGGGTCAGTGGGTGCGCCAGGCGGGAGGTGGGCCTAATTCACTCGCATTCCTCCCTCCTTCAGTGCTAGGGGAGCCTTTGTGTATCCCAGAGGAGAGAGAGAAATTACGTATTGGTTGTCAGTGGGCGGTCCTTAGTAGTTCACGTTGGGCTCACTAGAGGGCCGGGTATAAAAGGGAAGTCTAGCCATTTTTTCATCAGAACTCATTAGGCAGAGCGACTTCTCATTTCCCTTGCTAACTATATATATTCTTCTGACTGATGGGAACTTTCTCTACTACCTTACATTCTTATCTCCTCTTTTCCCTCCCTTGTTTAACCTCCATGGTCCCGTTGGTGCAGAGCTAGTCAGCCAACGTATTATCGCTTGAGTTCTCACGAGATACTTGCCTATTAGATAGCCTATTTTGGAAGGGTTAACTTAGAATAGGATTGATTTAAGTTTGTTGCACTTGTATATGCATTTCCCTGTGTGTTATTATTATTATTCCTGTTTTCTTCTGGTCTAGGTAATGCTAGACTGGGGTAAGGCTTTTCTGTGTTACGAGTTGTTGTTTGATGCAGTGGTTAAGCGATAAACCTGCATACTCGTTTCGGTTCAGTGAAGCCTAGGTTGTCTTCGCGGCTGACTGTGTTGAGTTAATAATTTACAGTGCGTGAGGGCAAGAGCCTAACCACCCTGTATTTTATTAACAGTTTGTTTTTACTTTGTCAAGGAGCCGGGAGAAAACCAGATACAAGGGATCTGGATTTCTCAAAGTGCACTTGTTAGTTTTAACGTAATACTTTAAACAGTTGTGAGGACTTCGCTAGGCTACGAGCCGTTTTTGCTCAGTCACTGCTACCTTTTGCCCACAGTACCCCAGCTAGACTTTACTCGATTAGTAGATACAGAATAGTATTGAAGCTTTCCTTATGTATGATATTGTTTATGCACTATTGATTTCATGTGTTGCAAGCTTGGCTACTTTAGTGATTAGTGGCCCACGAGCACAATCCCAGTAGGCTATTGCCGTTGCATTTGCGGAGTACTTCTTTTTAATGTTTGCCATTTACTATTGCATATTCTTTTAATTATTCTTATGCCAATTTAAGCCTTTAATAGTATTTAATTGCCAGTGTTTTTGCTTATTGAATTACTGTTCAAAATCCGATACGTACTTCTTACGAGCATCCGAGAAGCATCTAACTTTTTTCAGAAGATTCCTTGCTCGATGCTTAAGGACTATTAATTAACGTAACGTAATAGTGCCGATCTGAAGTAGAGGGTGGAGGACTTCTTAAGTTCATAGTCAAGGGTGGATTACTTCGGCTTCGGCCAACACTATTCTTTGGTGTTGTTGTTTCTTACTTCATTGTTTGATTGTTGACCAGACTAGATAATTCCTGTCTCTTTATTAGTCTGTTGTTGAACACTAATACCGAGTTCTTGTATACCCCGTTATAGCAGATTGAACTCTGGAGGGTATTGGTGTTTTTTGTTCGGCTGGCAGTACTCAGGGGGTTGGGATCGTGTGTTTCCGTTGTGGCAGCGAGCCGTATTAGAGTCCTGATTGAGAGCCCTTGTGTACCCGAGTGCCAGTTCGTAACATCTGCTAGTTGGCTATGTCTCGGCCCACTAGCTGTGCTTGGTTTAGTACCACATACGACAGAAAGGGTAGAGGTGAGTCTCGGCTGCTGTTGATCTAGTCTATGACCTACAGAGTGAGCATCAAGCTTCACTATTAAACTATCTTGCACGGATGTTGGTTCGAAAAACGGGTTTTTTGACCAGACTTGCAAGTGTCGAGCTTAGCAAGGCTGAACAGAGCAGATTCAACTTTCCGTCTTGAGACCTGAGGGACTAGTCTCGAATGTAGCAACATTACCAACAACACTTTGTGTTACCTGTCTTTGGACTTTGTTCTTAGTATCGAACCTATTATTTCCTGTTTCGTACAGTTCCGAGCATATGAAACAGAGACACCGCCTCAGGCGTCTACTCAGTCACTGTGTCCTTTCTAGCTGGACAGTTATGATGGGGGAGAACGGGAGTGGAAGTAGGCGATGGTGGGAGGGTGATGGTTTGCGGGTGGGGGTAGAAGTGTTAGCGAGGTAGGAAAGAAGGGTGTGCTTGTGTGGCTGATAAAGTTAAGGTGGGAGCAGAGAGGTAATGGAATCCGTTGATTTGTGGCAAATAACCGATTAATTACGTATTGTTCTTTGACAAATGGTAATTAGATAAGCCTGATTTATGTTTTGCTAATATGTGGCAATAATTATAAAAGCGGCATACAATTGTGTTGATAGTCATATTGCCGCGATTTATAACTATAATTTGTTTATTTTCAGTTGATGGTAAATTGTCATGTCCTCATCTTTATTACTCAACTATTACGAAGATTATATAGCAATATAGGTTGTTGATTATGAGGACTTGGCAGTAATATGACATATTTTCATATTTTCCATTACGTATCGATAAATCAGTTGCTACGGGATTCAATTTACCGTCAGGTGACATAACCGACCATATGATAAATTTCACCGTTATTGCAAAATGTGTTTGTTTTAATGCCACAACATTATCGGGCTTTCTTTAAACCTTTAGTGATGTGTATTTCGGTATGGTTGTATTTTACTTGATCTCTGAGTGTGATATAATATAACCATCCATAATTATATGTAATTTGTCATATTATATAATATATTTAATTTGTCATATTATAATTATTAAGGGCAGTTTTTTAGTTTGGTCTCTAGATATCCATCAAGCTTAAGATTACACCCCCCTTGAGCCCCTTTCAAGATAATTTTTTACATTTTTCGGTAGAAAAATGTCCCGGCTGGAAGCCGGTTCCTCTTAAATAACAGACTCGCTATCGCTCGCCAGGATAAAATCGACACCTAAATGGCACGAAAGGTCTTAAAATTGACAGAAATGGGTCGAAAGTTCTTAAAATCGTCAAAATAATGGGGCGAACGTCTTAAAATTAGAAAAGCAATGGGGCTAAACATGAGGGAGAAAGGAGTCAAGAAAAAATCCCTCAAGTGGATATCTTCCCTAAAGTTCACGCAGTAGAGGCAGAAATGGTCATTTCGCAATAGGAACCTTCAACAATTCCAATAACTGGTAGTAGTTCTAATTAACTGCGGATATAACTGCTAGTAGTTCTAATTAACTGCGGATATAACTGGTAGTAGTTCTAATTAACTGCGGATATAACTGCTAGTAGTTCTAATTAACTGCGGATATAACTGCTAGTAGTTCTAATTAACTGCGGATATAACTGCTAGTAGTTCTAATTAACTGCGGATATAACTGCTAGTAGTTCTAATTAACTGCGGATATAACTGCTAGTAGTTCTAATTAACTGCGGATATAACTGCTAGTAGTTCTAATTAACTGCGGATATAACTGCTAGTAGTTCTAATTAACTGCGGATATAACTGCTAGTAGTTCTAATTAACTGCGGATATAACTGCTAGTAGTTCTAATTAACTGCGGATATAACTGCTAGTAGTTCTAATTAACTGCGGATATAACTGCTAGTAGTTCTAATCAAATGCGGATATATTTGGAACCTTAGATATGCTCTGACAAAACTCTATGCAAAGTGAACATATTACCTGAGAAACGGGCTTGTTCCTTGGAAATCTTAGTCTTAAGGGGCTATCACACTGGCCTATTTTCCGTCGTCCTTCACCATATCTACGATCTACGATCTGCGTGGTCTTTCATCTCAACTGAATTCCGAACTAATGATATAAAGCCTGAACATATATAGTATGAACTGGAGAGTGGTTAAATGGTCTTGTAATTAACCCCGTTAGCACAATGACGTAATTTTGATCATACTCCGGTTACCATTAGATGATTTTCCTCGGTTTATAATATACCTTTTAGACTCAAAGGGGTAAGTACTGTCTCAAAAAAGCCTCTGAATAACACATAGTAATTCTGAATATAATATTATAATTTTAGCCAGAATCAAGGGTAAAAAGGCGTCATCGTGCTGAAGGGGATAATCCGCTATTGATTGCATTTATCTTCAATAATCGTATTTATTTATTTTTGTATTTTTTACTTTTTATTGCGGGAGACACTGGCTGTAATATTAACCACTTCTTTGCTGGCGACGTCAATATAATATAATTATTCTAGCTATATTTAAACGATTGTGTGCAGTTTAAGAAGGATTTGTGGTAGTAAAAGGGTTAAGTGAGATAGTTCAAAGCCTGTTAATCGCTGGAGGCCCTATTTAAGCTAAATAATATTGTCTAATGGTACCGGTAGCCAAAATATAGTTACAAGGACGGTACCGGTACTCAACAGGTTACTAACCGGGGATCGAGTCGCCCGTGGCAGCGATATTTTTGTATTGATTTATTTTGGTTTGTTTTAGTTTTTACTTAGAAATACATTATACGAAGTGAAATAACATATTTTGCAGATAATGTGTTAATTTCATATATAATAAGTTTTGAGTGTTTTGGGTTATTATATACAATAATACTGTAGTTTAGTATATAAACTAGGATATGGTAATCTAGGTTGGGATATAAGATTAAGTTAGGACACAAAATGTTAATTTATGAAAGGTTAAAATTAAGTTAGCAGTTAGGCTAGTTACATTAGGGTAGTTAGTGTAATACAGTAGATTCGATAATATTGTAAGACTATTGTAATCAAGAAACATATACTTTATAAACTCTATATACTTTAACCAATTTCAAACATTGTAGGCTACCATATATTAGTTTAAAATTATCCAAATTACGAATTAAAAAGATAACAAACTACGTCCGAGGGGCTCGAACTCCTACACTTTGAATGTATGCCTATTACGGTTACCACTGCGCTACTTAATAAACTGACAATCGTCGGTGTATTCTCGATCATATTGATCTTCAATTCCTGTCAATTTTTAAATTGTATTAGAGGTCAAACTAATCATATTTGCGTTAATATGGTATAATTATAGACTCGACTTCTTAGTAGCGATTGCGAAACATTAATAACAGCCTACAGACGGAATCTATGCAGGCCAAAATTGGAGTAAATCAATCCGAGGAGCGAGTTCAGCAGATATTCGTATGACGACGGTCATGCGTTTAGGGCAGATTTTCTTTTGAGGGTGTTTTTTCTGAACCCCTTTCTCCCTCATGTTTAGCCCCATTATTGTTGAGACATTTTAAGGCGTTTGCCCCATTAGCTTGGCTATTTTATACTTTTCGCCCCATTTGTCAATATTAAAACTTTTCGTACTGTCTAGGTGTCAATTATTTTTCCTGGCGAGCGATAGCGAGCCTGAAATTTAGAATTAACCGACCTTGGGTAGGGACATTTTTCTACCGAAAAATATACACATTTATCTTGAAAGGGAGTCTTGGGAGATATTAAATGTGTTAATGCTTGATAGAGGACCATGGAGCAAACTAAAACTCAACCCTTAAGGGATGGCTCCACCTTTGTAGGCTAATCCCAGCTGTATACCCAGGATTGTTTAAACACATATATGTATTTGATCCCAATGGTTTAAGGAATATATGATGCAATTTTCATAACCCTATGTGCGCGCGCGCGCATGTAGCCGCGAAATTCAGTGTTCGCGACTTTAAATTATAGAACTCCTAAATTTTTCACAGAGAAATCCCCAGTTTTTCTGGTACAGTAGCCTAACTATATCACCTACAACTTCATTGAGCAGTATTCCCAAATTCTGCATACAGGCTGTGAAAATACTTGTCTAAGTATGTGTATGGGAAAAGGGCCCTGTATAATGACCAACAAATATTTGCTGAAAAATATATATATATGTAAACACAAATTCCCTCAATAGAAACTTGCATAGAGGTCTATGGAACATGTCTGCAAAGTATGAACAATATAGAGTAATAATCAGCAGATATTAGTATTTTAGATGTAGATAAACCATATCTCAGATTATCTCTCAGAAATCAACAATCAAAGTTTGAGCACATTTTTTGAGAGTCCGGTTGAAATATTTTAGTTACCGCCATAATACCGTTTTCGGTTACAACCTGACGCGCCACGTCTACGAAAATGGAATTAAGCCAGTGTGATAGGGAGATAACGATTCCATGCCCTAGGTCGAAGGACGACAGACAGTAAGTAAGTCACTTTGGGAGAAAGAGGAGGATCAGGTAATCACGAACTGCAAATGTGTAGGCTAATATTTGAGTAATGATACATCATTTCCTATTCTTTATTGTTTCTATTATTTTGGCAAATTGTTAGTTCATTTTCCCTGTGTGACTTTGCATCTAATATATTGTTTAGTGTATTAAACTGTTTAATTAAGTTTCCTGGAAAAGTAAAATAATAGGCATAATAATATGAGTCTTCGTTTTAATGTATACGAAACTCAAGGTTAATACTGAGATCGTATATAGTGGTAACTTTAGATCTTGATGATGACTAATAGATGAGAAGTCGAAATGTTGAAAACAACACAGATGTTCGTGATTACCTAGTAATTGAACATCTTAGTAAGAGTAGCCTATATACATATTTATTTATAACAATATTCATTATAACATATAGTACAGATCATAGTGTTCTGAACATATTGACTCCCTGCCTAGGCAAACTCTTTCGTCTCTGTCTATCCTCTAACGTCTTCCCTTCATGCTGGAAGTTTGCTCACATTCAACCTGTCCCAAAGAAGGGTGACCGCTCTCAACCCTCCAACTATCGTCCAATTGCTCTTATCTCTTGTCTTTCTAAAGTTTTTGAAACTATTCTTGCTTCCAAATTTCTTAAGCATTTCTCTTCTCATAATCTGCTCTCAGATCGCCAGTATGGCTTCCTTAAGGGTCGCTCTACTGGTGATCTTCTTTCATATCTTACTAACTCTTGGTCATCCTCCTTCCGGGACTTCGGTGAGACTTTTTCTATTGCACTAGACATATCGAAAGCCTTCGATAGAGTCTGGCATAAATCTTTAATTTCTAAACTACCCTCCTTCGGTTTCTATCCCTCCATCTGTGCCTTTGTCTCTAATTTCCTTTCCGGCCGTTCCATAGCCGCGGTTGTGGACGGCCATTGTTCACTTCCTCACCCTATAAACTCCGGTGTTCCTCAGGGCTCTGTCCTATCTCCTATTCTCTTTCTAATTTTTATAAATGATCTCCTTAACTGTACCTTAATTCCCATCCATTCATACGCAGACGACTCAACCTTACACTACTCCCTTAGTTTTTCAGAACGCCCCAGCCTGCAATCACTCAACGACAAACTTAATGAAGCCATAGAACTCTTAAATTCTGATCTAAATACTATTTCCAATTGGGGCAGAGAAAACCTTGTTAACTTTAATGCTTCCAAAACCCAATTTCTCCATCTATCTACCCGTCAGGATCTCCCAGCGGACTATCCCTTATTCTTCAACAATACAAAAATCAACCCTTCATCTTCTCTCAATATTCTTGGTGTCTCTTTTTCTTCTGCTCTCATTTGGAAGGACCATATTACCAGTCTTGCTAAGGCAGCCTCCCAGAAGCTGGGTGTGCTCAACCGCCTTAGGGGGTTCTTTTCCCCTGCACAGCTTCTTGCTCTGTACAGGGGCATAGTGCGCCCTTGTATTGAGTATTGTTCACATGTGTGGGGTGGTTCCTCTCACACCGCTCTCCTAGACAAAGTTGAAAGGAAGGCCTTTCGTATCATTAACTCCCGTCCACTCACCAACTCTCTGCAATCTCTCTCTCTCCGCCGCAATGTTGCATCTCTCTCGCTATTCTATCGCTACTATAATAATCAGTGTTCCTCAGAGCTATCCCAGTGCATACCACCTCCTTTACGTAGGGCACGTGGTACCCGTCTTGCAACTCAATCCCACCCCTACTCTGTGCAACTCTCCAACCCAAGAGTGAAACGTTACTCTCAAACTTTCTTCTACTCAACAGCTGAGCTCTGGAACTCTCTCCCAGAATCAGTCTTTCCCTCTTCCTATGACTTAAATTGCTTCAAACTCCGTGTGTCCAGGCATTTTGGCTCGAACGTCCCTTGATTTTGGCCCTGTCACTCTTTCAACTATGGGGGAGGCACTCGCTATAGGCAGTTATGCCTTTTGCCTCCCTCAATCACATAAAAAAAAAAAAAAAAAAAAAAAAAAAAAATATGCCATTGATGGGATAATTATATTGAAGTCATCTATGAATTGATATATTGAGTAAAGGAGGAAAAGGCGCACACATAGCTTAGGTCAGATCACGCTGACGCAATAATATTATACGACAGGATGAACAATAAAAGGCATAACTATATTTAGTTTAAGTTAGCAGGTGTAGTCAAATTATTTCTGACCGATCCACAAGGTAATTCGTTTGACCCCATGCATATGACAGCAACGGCACATGACCGCAGGGTCCATTTCATAAGGTGTATTGAGTAAATAATGAGGTAAGAAAGTTATATTATTATAGCTAATGTATATATACAGTTTGTTTTATGTGATTAAGATATCACTTCTATACTTGGTGGTACCAATCTTGCCAACCACAAAATACCAAACCCCGTACAGTTGGTTGCCCTGTTCTCCTCCGCATCAATTCGCGTGAGACCTGAAACAATTGTTTCAACCAGAAAGGATACACCGCAGATTCTCCGTGGCTGATGTAGTGTATCTGTTTCATGTGCGCGGAACTGTACCTAGGATTGTTTCAGTCGTCAGACCTAGAGGTGCTAGTATCGAACCTAGAAGGTTTATTTTTGCCAGGTTAAATGGCATAGTCTGCCCTAGATCTATGTATGATGGTTTGAATAACTTGCGAGGACTATAACATATGAGTCACACACAACCACTGCCACACTTGTTTTTATGTACCTTCTGTTACCATCAGTAATATAACATATGACTCACACACAACCACTGCCACACTTGTCTTTATGTTCCTTCTATTACAATCAGTAATATAACATATGACTCACACACAACCACTGCCACACTTGTCTTTATGTACCTTCTATTACAATCAGTAATATAACATATGACTCACACACAACCACTGCCACACTTGTCTTTATGTTCCTTCTATTACAATCAGTAATATAACATATGACTCACACACAACCACTGCCACACTTGTCTTTATGTTCCTTCTGTTGCCATCAGTAATATAACTTATGACTCACACACAACCACTACTACACTTGTCTTTATGTTCCTTCTGTTATTTGTTCTATTTGAATGAGGGAGATAAAAGGCATAAGTGCCTGCAGCGAGTGCCTCTCCTAGTTTTGAAAGAGTGACAGGGCCAAAATCAAGGGACGTTCGAGCTAAAATGCCTGGACACACGGTGTTTGGAACAATTTAAGTCATAGGAAGAGGGAAAGACTGATTCTGGGAGAGAGTTCCAGAGCTCAGCAATTGAATAGAAGAAAGTCTGAGAATAGCATTTCACCACCTTATATCTACAGTTGCCCAGAAGCAATCTTATGTCGCCACATATCAACGGCGCCACGGGCTGCGCGTCTGGGTCTAGTCCCGATCCGAGGCGGATCCCCAACAGGTTGTGGTGGATCGACTAAGTTAGCCTCCTCGAATCCAGCATCATCAGGTGGAGCTTCTTCATGTGTAGAAGAGCCAACTGCAGACATTCTTTGCCTTCTTACCATCAAATCAACCAAGCTACAGACCAACATGGTGAAACACATACAATAGCACTGGATATATCAAAGGCATTTGATAGAGTCTGGCATCAATCCTTATTGTCAAAGATGTCACACTACGGCCTTGCATCATTAGTTCCACTAATTTCTTCTTATCTTCATAACAGAAAAATATGTGTAATGGTAGATGGCCTTTATTCTCAATTTCACTCAATAAATGCTGGTGTTCCCCAGGGATCAGTTTTGGCCCCAATTCTGTTCCTCATTCATGTCAATGATCTCATATCTACCACTCATAATCCAATACATTCCTACGCAGATGACTCAACACACCACAGTTCCTTCACATTTACCAATTCTTTCACCCAACCCGATCTTATAAATTCAAAAATAAACACTGCAATTTCTCTGAACCAGGACCTTTCTAGAATTAATGGATGGGGACAAAAGAATCTAGTTTCCTTTAATGCACAGAAAACCAAGTACATTCAATTATCTAACCGACAGAATCTCACTGACTCCCATATATTTTTTAATGATGTAAATATTCCCACTTCCCCTAGTATTGACATTCTCGGTGTAACATTTACTACTAACTTGAGCTGGACACATAATGATAGAAGCATTGCTAAGAATGCCTCTAAACAACTGGGACTCCTGTACAGAGTTCGAGAATTCTTCACTGACGAGCAGTTGGCCGTAATATATAAAAGTCATGTGCGTTCACAGATGGATTATTGTTCACCTCTGTGGAGTGGAAGTGGAGAGGTTGCATTGAGGCTGTTGGACAAAATTCAAAATATAGATATTAGATTAATCAATAACCCTGCAATCACACAGGACCTTCCTATATTATCCATACGAAGAAACGTTGCATCCCTTGCATTATTCTACAGATATTTTCACAGCAATTGTTCCGAGGAACTTGCTTCAATTGTGCCGCCTCTCCACATATTTCCCCGTAGAACTAGGGCAGCTGAGAGCGCCCATGAATTTACAGTTCCTCCTCCACAATGCAGAACTTCTGCTTATCAAAATTAATTTATCCCCAGAACTATTACTCTTTGGAATTCAATTCCCTCGAGTTGCTTTCCACAAACTTACAATTTACAACAGTTTAAATCCAGTTGTTACAAACATTTTATGAATGTAGGATGGCTTGAGGCACATGGCCCTTTTTTTTGTTTATCTGTGTTTTTCCTTCCTCCGTTCATTGTCTTTAAAAAAAAAAAAAAAAAAAAAAAAAAGCTCCATAGCGTACAGTCATGCGACCAGGCGAACTGTAGTCCCAGTAGCTGTCTTGAGCAGCGCTACTCGCCCTACTGAGCCTTTGCCCTCATACACCTCCACTACAATCTAGGATTTTCATCATGGATGAATACTATCTCGCCTACAAATGGTGATGATGGATGACCAGCAATCTTAGATAGATGTCCTCTCACACAGTGCCAATAAATATTCATTCCCCCATCTCTTTTTAAAATCACCGATAACCCTAGAAAGATGTTGGTACCGTCGTGACACCGCAGCTTCGGTAAATATTGAAGGGTCCTCTAATTCTGTCTGCGACTGCAAATCAGTAGGAAATGTCGTCAACGGCTTGCCGTAGAGCAAATGTGCTGGTGTTAGTGGCAGTGGTTATTGCAGGGCGGTATATACATAGGTGAGAGGGCGATCATTAACAACCGCCTCGACTTCAATGAGCACAGTTTCTAGTTCGCTCTTCTTTAACAAGGTACGTCCAGCAACTGCCCACAAGCCTGACTTCACGATACCTACACACCGTTCCCACATTCCACCAAACCACGGCGCTCTGACTGGTATAAATTTCCACTCGCATTTCCGCTCTCCCAAGTAAGCAACAACTGCTGGATCGTCGCTAATATCTTTCAAGTACCTGGAAGCTTAAAGAAAAGTGGGAGCATTGTCGCTAAGAATCAAATGAAAGAAGGAACGACGTGCACAAAATCTCCTGAATGCCAGCAAAATTCTTCACAAGACATATTGTCACAGAGTTCTAAATGTATTGCACGTGAAGTGGCACAAGTAAATAGCAAAACATAAACCTTGTCCAGTTCCCTAGATCTCAGTGCACCGGTATAGTCTAGTCCTGTACCTCTGAAGGGTTCTAGATGATTAACGCGGCACTCTGGCAAGGGTAGAGCTGGTCCAGTCGTAAATGGTGTTCCCTTTAGTCTACGGCACACCACACACCTTTTGACTACTCGCCGAACTACCTGTCGAACTCTGGGTATCCACCAGTTGAGACGCAATTTAGAAACAACCTGGTGGACCCCGTAATGCATTACTTCCTTGTGTGTGCGTTGTGCCAGTAGGTCGGCGACATGGTGCGTTGCTGGCACAGTCGTCTACACCTGACCACTTTAGACGTCCCTCACATCTAATTATGTCATTCTTCAGGTGTAGCCTTTGTTGACGCACAATGTTAGGCATTATATTCTTACCAGAACAACTTATGGACTCTAATTCCTGACTGAAGGATTCCATTTGAACCTATTTGATTAGTGTTACCTCAGCTGCTTTTATTTCTTCTGCATTTAAGCTTTGACCCAGATTGCAGAGTCGTTCTTGTAGCCTGGCTTTTATGTTGGTGATGTAACGCAACACCCAAGCTACGACCCTGACTAACTTATTGTACCCACCGATCCTTACCCACTCTACCATAGGACTCGGTAGTGATGTCGGTTGAATGATGGCTGTCACCGTTTCTATAGGCAGAGCCAACTCAACCTCGGTATTACAGACAGCCCAACCCTCTTCATGGAGCAGCCATCTTGGGCCTTGCCACTACAGGTCAGACTTACTTAATTTGGACGCTGTTACTGCCCTACTTATCAAGTCACTGGAGTTTTCCTTGGTTGGTACATAATGCTAGATGGCGCTTGGTAGTAGGGATCGTAACTATTTCATCCACTCTATTGCGCACATAGACGGGCAATGTCCTTTGACTATGCACCCAGCTTAGTGCAATTTGGCTATCGCACCGTACGTGCACCGCCCTTACTTGCAATTCCTTATTGTATGAAGTGCGTACATGGTTAACCAAACGTCCCAATAGCAGCATGGCAGTTAGTTCCAATTCGGGAATTGTGACACCCTTTACCGGTGCAACCTTAGCCCGCTCAGTGAGTAAGTTAATCCCAAACGAGGTAACACAATATATAGCTACTCCATATGCTTGGGCACTCGCTGCATATAAAGACACAGGTCCAAATGCGTCCACTTGGCGCGGTAACTCTATAGTACATAGGGTGTTATAATCCTCTAGCAAGGATCTATCCTGTTCAACAAGATCATCGGGTAAGTTTTTGTGCCACCATGCGTTGCGTCCCCATATTTCTTGCATTCGAATCCTAGCTCTGATGGTGACCGGTATTGCTAAACACAAAGGAATAAAGAATTGCGCGACCTTACTCAACAGACTACGTTTCGTGTGCATCCCTGTCTGTTTAGTGTAATCTTTGTTCCGGTACATAAGTGTGTCTTTCTCTGGTTGCCATATCATCCCCAAGATTCTGGCATATTCTTGGTTATCACAAGCTACCCCATTAATGTAAAGAGTATCCCAAAGCATGGCGGAATTAGACACCCACTCGCGGAGAAACAGATGGGCCTCGGTGAATAATCTACTAGCCTGTCTATAGGTTGCCACTATATTTTTCACTATCACTAGACCCCTGCAAATTATCTATATATAAACCGCGAGTGAGTTCGCTCGTGTCCTCTTCGGAATCCTCCAGATGTTTTTTAATGGTTGCATTCATCAACAAATTTGAACACGTAGCACCAAACAAGACTACTTTGAACCGATAATTTACTATAGTGCTCTCCGGGCCGTCGATGTTTTCAAACCAAAGGAACCGAGTGACCTCCGTATCCCCCTCATGCAATCTCACCATCAGAACGGCCCTTTCAATGTCACTGGTGAATGCGTAACATCACAGCCTAAAGCGCAGTAACTGCTGTGATATTATATCCGACACCATTGAAGGGCCGGTCAGCAAGCAGTCGTTTAGACTGGGACTTTGTCCTAGGTGGGCTGAGCAGTCATACACCACTCGGATAGGAGTGGTGGCGCTGTCCTTCTTTACCCCATGATGGGCGAGGTAATGGACCTTCCCGGTAATCGTTGGTTCGTCCACATCGACGACCTCAATAAACCCTCGGCTGAGATAGTTTTTGAATACCTCATCATAAGCCTTGTAGGTGTCTGGTTCCTGAGTTAATTTTCACTGCAAGGCACGCAATCTACCCAATGCTAAACCATAATTTGTGGGCAAGCTAAACTCATCCTTTTTCCAGGGTACACTAACCTCGTATTATTTGTCTGTGGCCAAGTAACGCACAGATTCCGAGAACTTCTCTATCGCAATTTTTGATTCATAGTCATTCTCCACAGGTTTAATCCCTATGTGGGCGAGTTTCCACTGTCTTTCTAGATTGAACTCGGCAGCTAACTTTGGGTCATCAATGTGAGTCTCATCTTTTATGAGCTCTTCTGCCGTGGTCGTGCTCATCCTCAACACGGATACCGTGTCAACCAGAACATTTGATTGGGTAGTTTGGACTGTACCGCTCATGCAGTTGCCAAATTTAGTGAGGATCAAGATCACTCCACTCTCTCATTTAAATCCAGGGCGTACTACATCATAGTAATAAACTGCTCCTAACAGTATGTGCACCTCCTTCAAGTCATCCATGGGATCAGACAGGTAAATACCTTTCCTATGAAGTGCATGGTCTACCTTGTGAATTCCTACAGATTCATAGTCTTTACTGTCGGTCACTCCTGTGAAACCTTGCAACCTATGGGTCTCACTACCTATTACACAGTGTTTTAAACCGTCCAGCACCGATCACTTTATGAAGGATCGTTGTGAGCCCTGGTCCAAGAGTAGCTGACAGATTTGTGTCCTGCCATAACCCTCTATGGGTATCTTGATTGTGGGAAAAATGGTGGTGTCTTTCCTACTGCCTAGCATCAGTGTTGCAGTACCGGTACCTCCTACCTTTTCCTCCTTAACCCTTAATTAGCGGCTCACCACATAAGTCGAGTTAAATAAAGCTGGACTATGTGGCGGCGCTCGACATAGGTCGAGTGGCAATTTCAGCACGTAATGTTGCTGAGAGAGAGAGACAAGTGGTGGCAGGAGACTAGCGAGCGTATGACTGCTCCAGACCACCGCGGCGAACCTACTGACATGAATCTCAGCTCCCTCCTCCCTCTCTCACTCGCTACATACTGAATTATATGGGGAAAGTACCGAATTACATGCTTTTTGCACTCGCGTTGCACGGTTATTGCAAGAAAACTAGCCATCATAAAAGGATCGTTATGGTGTCATTCGAAAGCTCTGTTTATGCCCTTTCAGGGATAGGTACTTGTTTTACGTTCTGGGTCTTATTTAGGCATGAAAATGATCACGTAAACAGCCCTATTTTGGCTAAAAACACCCCGCTGGGCGGTACATATAAATAAACCGCATAGGCCGCTCGTAAGGTGTTAACTAGACTACCTGTGGGGCACAGATTGTCAAAGTGATGGCCCTCACTGTTGCGACAGGGCCTCAAATGGGAAGCAGTACACTTACCTGCATACCATGGTCCTTACTTAAACAACGTTTGCACAATTTTAGCTTCCTTGCTTGAACTAATTTGGCTTCATTAGTTTGATATTTGGTACAGCTTATCCATTTATGATTAGGATTGTTACATAGCCTACATGAAGTTTGTGGTTTCTTGCGCGACTCTTCACCCTTCGCTAGTAATATCATCATATTTATTGAACCCCTTGTTGTTGCCCC
Source organism: Paralithodes platypus (assembly GCA_032716605.1). Lineage (NCBI taxonomy): Eukaryota > Metazoa > Arthropoda > Malacostraca > Decapoda > Lithodidae > Paralithodes > Paralithodes platypus. The sequence goes on from CM064490.1 coordinate 23,696,030, forward strand.
TTCTGACCCACCCACCGTCCTACCATTGTTCAATTGTATGTGGCTAATTTCGCTAAATTACGCTTTGAACTGTTCCCAAGCAAAGGTACGAACTTTATCGAGAAAAGCTAGAGGTAATTTCTGTCTCAATATTATGACTAGCATATATTGTGATGTTACACCCAACGCATCTAATGGTCTCGTGTGACACTCCATGTCTGCCCTGAACTTTGTCAATTCATCGACCCTGTATCTATGCTGTGCTAGGTTCAACAGGGCGTTCATGTGGGCTACCTTAAGCTGGTCAGTGTCTCCATACGTCGCCTGTAATAACTCTACAATGCTATCATAATGTTCACCTATGATGGAAAAACCTTCTACCAAATGCAAGACCTCATCCTCAAATTGGCCTTTAAGATAGTGGAACTTTCGTACATCGTCAAGAGTCGAATCATGCACGGTTGATTTGAGAAAGTCTCAAAATGCCAACCATTCTGTCAAGTTTCCCCTGAATTTTGGTAAGTTCAGTTTGGGTAAGCTTACTTCACAGCGGGGATCCTTACGCTTGGCAGCTTCACCATTCTTAGTTACTTCTGTTTTCTTCACCGCCCTTCGTAGTAAATGTTTTGCCTCTAAAACGGCAACATCACGGATGGCATGCTGCTCGTACTCCGCACAAATTTCTGACTCGCCCTCTAACTCTGATACTATACTCTCACTTAGGGTAACTATACGATCATAGGTAGTTCCTAGGTACTCTGAGCTGGCCTCTAGCTGTCCAGGAGTTGCAATAGCTATAAAGTCATCCAAATCAGACGTTAGCCCCTCAAACCCCCTATCTGATTCTTCAAGACTGTGATAGACATAGTTTTAGCTGGGTTATCTTCTGATTTACTAGCCATTAATTAATGTACACTAATTAGTCTAACCCTTCGTCAGCCAATATGGACCTCTATCATAAGCCGCAATCGTGAAACATAAGCACAACCCTTTGTTAATTGTCATATGAACTTACACTTTTAGTCCTCATATATAATACTGTACTTATATTAGCCTAAGACACAGATCATTTCAACTTTCGGACAAGGATCTTGGCAATCATACTATATAATTAGGCTAGGCTAAGAAATAATAATGACTATATTCAAGCAGCTTAGGATACCTTAAAAAATACCAGGAGAGGTTGGGATGATAATAGGCTATGAAGCAACGAAACAATGAAGGAAATATTATGGTATGGTAGGTCAGTTCTAGTCAAAATAGTATATAATAATGAAATAGGAAAACAAATATAGGGTATGATGGTGATAGCCGAGACCTACGCCCACTAGGATCCTTTGATCCACAACCTCCATTAATATTGCCCTAGCTTATTATACCTAACTAACCAGGAAATCTAACTGTGGGTCAAAATCCCGGGTCTGGGCACCAATATGGCGGATTTAATAAAGCAGAGTTTACTCTACCTAGACTGAGAAGGCCCGCTCATATAAAATGTAAATGATTAACAAATACCGGGAGTGTAACTCACTATTAAATCCCCAGAACTATTTCTTATTGCTAATCTGGCAACCTCTGCATCATACAGTATATGCGTGAAAAGGTTGACAAAAAAGGAATAGGCTAAATAATATTGAAGAGATTTACATCATGATAATGGCTTAGCTTGTCGGTTTGTCAGTCAGTTGGATGAAGTTATAATGAGGAGAGCGTGAGGAAAGCCTGAACGAGGGTCACGGCGAACTTATGAGTGGAGGTGTTGCTTGGACGAAGTATAAAGGTGCTCTGACGCGAGGCGTCTGGTCCGACACCTCGTTGTCTTTACGCTACGAATCTAGCAAACACTGCTATGTTTGTAGCGGATATCTAGCGGTAAATATCGTACCGGTTTTATAATATTACGACATGGTTATATGATAATCGTCATATATTTATTCCTAAAGACTCGTAAATAATATACTTTAAAGCTTTCAATCTCTCAAGCTTACATACTTACTGTCAAGCTTACATACTTACACACTTACATACTGTACTGTTACATACTGTATATAGTGTATGATACATAGGAAACGTATGTTATACCACTAACTATCGTGATTCCACGATACTTGTCTCTATGTTCCTTCTGTTACCATCAGTAATATAACATATGACTCACACACAACCACTGCCACACTTGTCTTTATTTTCTTTGTTACCATCAGTAATATAACACATGACTCACACACAACCACTGCCACACTTGTCTTTATGTTCCTTCTGTTGCCATCAGTAATATAACATATGACTCGCACACAACCACTGCCACACTTGTCTTTATGTTCCTTCTGTTACCATCAGTAATATAACATATGACTCACACACAACCACTGCCACACTTGTCTTTATGTTCCTTCTGTTACCATTAGTAATATAACATATGACTCACACACAACCACTACCACACTTGTCTTTATGTTCCTTCTGTTACCATCAGTAATATAATATATGACTCTCACACAACCACTGCCACACTTGTCTTTATGTTCCTTCTGTTACCATCAGTAATATAACATATGACTCACACACAACCACTGCCATATTTGTAACATATGACTCACACACAACCACTGCCACACTTGTCTTTACGTTCCTTCTGTTACCATAAGTAATATAACATATGACACATACAAAACCACTGCCACACTTGTCTATCAACTTTCACCCCAGGGTTCTTATCTTACTCTGTGTTTTACTTCGTTGACATATTACTCAACATCAAAGTCGCCTGTTCAGTAAAAATGAGATAGGCCAACAACCTCTTTGTAGCTACAATGATGGGTAAATTATTATGGGGAACATGCTTTTAGGTTTTTGTTTATCATCGCTGTTAAATGTTGTGTATCATGTACAGTATATCTCCAAGGTATAAGTTGCCATGGTGAGTACCTTAGTAACTGAATGGACAATCCTTCAAAGACATTTAATGACTAATTTTTACTTAACACCTTACGAGCGGACTATGCGGTTTATTTATGTGTACCGCCCAGCGGGGTGTTTTTAGCCCAAATAGGGCTGTTTACGTGATCATTTTCATGCCTAAATAAGACCCAGAACGTAAAACAAGTATCTATCCCTGAAAGGGCATAAACAGAGCTTTCGAATGACACCATAACGATCCTTGTATGATGGATAGTTTTCTTGCAATAACCGTGCAACGCGAGTGCAAAAAGCAGGTAATTCGGTACTTTCGGTACATAATTGAGTATGTAGCGAGTGAGAGAGGGAGGAGGGAGCTGAGATTTGTGTCAGTAGGTTCGCCGCGGTGGTCTGGAGCAGTCATACGCTCGCTAGTCTCCTGCCACCACTTGTCTCTCTCTCTCAGCCACATTACGTGCTGAAATTGCCACTCGAGTTATGTCAGCGCCGCCACATAGTCCAGCTTTATTTAACTTGACTTAAGTGGTGAGCCGCTTTTTAAGGGTTAAATATACGACATATCTCTTAAATTTAACTTTGAGATGCACGAATATGAACATTGAAGAAAATATAGAGCATTATGATCATAACAATTATAGTTAACAATCTTCCTTCCCAACACTCGGTGTTACCAGTGTCCAAATTTCTTCATCTTACTACCCGTTCGGAACTTCCAGAGGACTATCCTTTACAATTCAACAATACAAAACTCAACCATTCATCTTCTCTCAATATTCTCGGTGTCTCCTTTTCTTCTGCTCTCACTTGGAAGGACCATATTACCAGTCTTGCTAAGGCAGCCTCCCAGAAGCTGGGTGTGCTCAACCTCCTCAAGGTGTTCTTTACCCCTGCGCCGCTTCTGGCTCTGTACAGTTTTACGACCGGCACAACGAAATAAACAAGGGCACTTAATATTGGACTAAAAGATAGGCTAGATCTGCAACAACGGTACACTAATTCCAAACCCTCGAACTATTAAGCCGGTGAACAAAACACTTAAACCCTCCAGAGTTAATCTACTGGATAATAGGGTATCAATTAACTGGGTTAAGTGTTCTTCTACAAAGGCTTTCCGGTGACGGCAAAGCCTACTCACAACAAGAGTAATTACGTTAATAAAAAGCTCTCCAGTAATAACAATGCTTAAATAAACTATGACAAGATTTAATAAAATATTATATGCTTACGTTATCTTTAGTGTGAGTCTGAACTCAACACTAAAACTCTTCAATGCTCTATGAAAACACTTGAAGTCTAGTCCTACAGCAAACAGATATGGAATCTTCTGAAAACGTCTGATGCTCTAAGATGCTCATCGAATATAGAACAGGAGTAATGCAGGGGGCAGGACACCAAAGCGTGTATCTTAAATACACCAAAAAGTAGGATACATATATATGGAAACAAGAGAGTGCAACAACTTTGTGACAGCACTAACAACAGCAACTCAAAAACAGTACTTCCTTAGCCAAAGTAACAGCCATACTGGGTTGTGCACTATGCATCAACCTAGGCTAAAACAATATGTGAATAATTGCTAAAACTTACGTGGTTAAAGTTAATAAACAAAATGCTGTCTTTCTTACTAATAAAGTCTAACAGCAGCCTAAAGGTACAGGGAGCCTAGGCAGAGCTCAAGCATGCTCACAGCCTACTGTCTCCCCTGAACAGATTTCGCTTATCTTACGTTAAGTGACTAGGAGGCTCTCTTGGTGAGTCCAGATCTCAAGTATCTGGTCTTACCCTGGCGCTCCTCAAAGGTCAACAAAATGAGTTAGCAAGTATACAAGCAAGAGTAGGCAAAAGCCCTTCGCTTGTAAACTGCTAAGCTCGCAAAGGAAAGATATGCACAAGGGTGTACTACAGGCTACCTAGCTCCATCGAAGTCGTACAGGCTCTGACTTGCCATATACATAACACAGACAACGACCAAAGATACCCTCCACTGTCTAGCATTAAATAGTAATAAAGAACAACCAAATAATTAGAAGCACCCAACAATATGAATCCCTGTGACTATGATTCTAATAAACTCTAAATCTAGTGCAAAACATATATGTGAGAACAGGCGCTGGTAATACGACTGGCCGACTATGGAAGTCTTATGCAAGAACCAGAAGGGATGGGTAATTGAATAAAGATAAGAAGTATTGGAAAGAAGGAGTTCAGAGAGAGGCACAGCAGTAAAGGGGGTTAGATGTGGGACAGAATGCGAGGGACTTGTAGGACCGAGCGCGCAATGCTATGTTCTGACGAGAGAGAAGGAGAGAAGTACTGAGTCTGGCCACCAGATGGCTCTGCGACCAATCACAGGTCGCTATGTCACATGACAAGCAGACGTCATATGCCACGCCAGGCCCGCCGTCCAATAGCGAGCGGGTGGGCCCACCGAGCGAGGAATGCACACGTACATACGCACACACACTGTCTCTTCGCTCTCCCCTCCGACTCTCTCTCTCTCTCTCACGCGCTGCATGTTATAATCACTACCATGGATATAAAATACTTCTAAGTGTCACAGACAAGAATAAAGGCAAACACTGATCTGTCTATGACAACATGAATACTGAGAAAGAAAGAATATCGTTCTACGATTATTATAGCCCATTTCACTGCCGTGGCGAGTGCTAGCGAGTCACGAGTACATTCTGGCAAGCTGGCCAGCGTAACAACAGGGGCTGCGTCCTTGTATTGAGTAATGTTCACATGTGTGGGGAGGATCCTCTCACACCGCAATCCTAGACAAAGTAGAAAGGAAAGCCTTGTATCATTAACTCCCGTCCTCTCACCAACTTTCAGAAATCTCTCTATCTTTGCCGCAATGTTGCATCTCTCTCGCTATTCTATCGCTACTACAATAATCAGTGTTCCTCAGAGCTTTCCCAGTGTATACCACCTCCTCTACGTCTTGCAACACAATCCCACCCCTACTCTGTGCAACTCTGCAACCTAAGAGTGAAATGCTATTCTCAAACTTCCTTCTATTCAACAGCTGAGCTCTGGAACTCTCTCCCAGAATCAGTCTTTCCCTCTTCCTATGACTTAAATTGTTCAAACTCTGTGTGACCAGGCATTTTAGCTCGAACGTCCCTTGACTTGGGCCCTGTCACTCTTTCAACTCTGGGGGAGGCACTCGCTACAGGCAGTTCTGCCTTTTGTCTCCCTCATTCGCATAGAAAACAAAAAACAAAATATTCCTCATATGAGCTTGGTTATGGTAATAGTTAATTAATAAATTAACGGATACACTTCTATGTTGGTTAGAGAACCGGAAATGTTTCATTATCCTTTCAACGACAAATACTTTACAATACTGCTGTGTTAATGGCAATATACCGAAAGAGCAATAGTTACCATTACCGTCATATTTATTTTGTCAATAAAATGGGCCAGTTATAAGAAATTTAGTCTTTGATGTAAGCCATATTATGATCTAAGTAATACGTATTTATATACGAATAATTTACTTATTCAAATAGAAAGCGGAAAGGACACCATCTGAAATAAGTGAACAAAGAACAATTAGAATATATCAGAAAATATCAGAAACAAAAATAACAAAGGGGAGTGTATAAAACTAAGAGAGAGAGAGAGAGAGAGAGAGAGAGAGAGAGAGTTTGAACATGACAAATCACTTTTTGATTAGTATGAACAATTGTGTACCAACCGGATTCATTAAGACGATCTCGAAGGCGAACCGGCGTGTTTGTCAGGGTCATGTCCTCTACTGTAACTAGTCTGCTGTTGAATGTGTGTGTGTGAGAGAGAGAGAGAGGGAGTGTGTGTCTTACTGTAAGACGGCCGTCCACGGGTGGTGATGTCAACCCAGATCTCAGTAAATCACCTGCCACCACCACTACTTTGTCGTCTGTCTCACCAATCTCTGTTGCTATCGCTCTCTCTCTCTCTCTCTCTCTGTATCTCTCTCTCTCTCTCTCTCTCTCTCTCTCTCTCTCTCTCTCTCTCATATATCAAACTTCACAGTCGATTTCTATAAAGTCACCCTGACTATAACACCTGACGAGTCAAAACAGATCCGCTGTCAACTTGTGTTATTGCCGCCATAAAGGTCACCATAATATTATAAGCCTGATCCACTGAAGTAATTATTGACGTGAGTAACGGAAGGGGAAGGACACGTTCCCTGACCAGAATCAATGGATGCTTTGTCATTTAGTAATTATCAATATAAATAATGTTGATGTGTCTCACTATTAGACTAGTAATCTTAAAGTCCCGGGTTCAAATCCGAATGTGTGAATATGAAGATAATTATTATTGGGATTACATTTATGGTGTACTAGGTTTCCGTACTAATAATCACTAGTCCATAACAAATGCCCTCCCTGTTTCCAATATAAATTAGCATGGTATGAATATTCTCTAAATATTCGACGGACAGCAGTACCTAGTGACTAGTGAGTGATAAGCTTAATAGGAGGCATTTGATACAGAGAGTTGTCTAAAGTTGCGAGATGAAACAGTAAACAAAACTGTTGATGCAGCTTAAAGATGTCAAAGGTACAACAGACCAATGATAGACAACCAGGCTCCGTAGGTCTGTTAAGATAAAACTATGAAAAAACCGGGTACAACACCACCTGTCTCGTTGGTTAGCTCTCAATCTGTAGACAGACCTCTTGGCTGCACTTATTGTGGTATTTACATTTAATCAACAATAGGCATTTCAATGTTCTAAAATATTTGTCCGAGACCTTCATAAAGCATTATCATGAACTTGTATCCACTATACAGTAATTATGTACCATAAACAAAGTCAGACTTCCCTCCGCTAAAATAGTTGGCTCTGGAAAATAAATTAGGTGCTTAAAGAACTGTACTAAGCACTTCTAGTTAATGAGAATATGAATTATTTACAAGAAAATACTAATATTTGTGGTGTATCCTCTGCATAGAACGGTGTTTAATCTGTTACACTTGTTTGTATTGTATTTTAATACATGCATATCATTCCTTTATGTTCAGGTACCGTCCAAGTCCATTATTGCTTCCATCATTCACAGCCTTCCCCAGCAGCCTCAATCATGTGAACAAATATAATGTAGAGTGAAGTGTGTGTATTGCTGGTTGACACTACCCTAAGGCACCGACGGTTATTGACTCTCAGGCTTTAGCAACAGAAAGTAATGCAGAACAACCTTTGCTGGTCCAACCCTGGATGTCTGTCAGAGAGAGAGAGAGAGAGAGTAATAATAATATTAATATTAATAATAATAATAATACAAATAATACTAATTAAAGGAGTAATTCCGTCCGCCAATAAGGAGACGGGATTAGCTCAGGTAAAGAGGCAAGGTTAGTTCTTTACAACGTGCCACGAGAAAAACACTGCCACACCCTCGCTCTCAGCCAATCAGAAGCTTCCCGTGACGCAGCGATTTGAGCAAGCTGTACTTTCTTCCAAATCTTCGCCAGTAGCTTCGCTCCCAGACCTTTTCCTACTTCCTCTTCCCCCCACCCACTCTGTGGTGCCTCTCTCCCCCCCTTAATAAAAAAAAAAAAAAAAAAAAAAAAAAAAAAAAAAAAAAAGGAGCACTTCGAGGACGTACTTGGTGACGCTCTGGTCTCTTCTAACAGGCCTGTAGCCCCCATCTTCAAGACCTTCAAGCTGCAGAAGAAAAAAGAAAGAGGACAAAAGATAGAAGATGGAGTCTTGAAGACCAGCCAGATCTAGCCTTCTAGCCTCCTCCATCAGATATCTCTCTCCACCAATCAGCACCTCGATCTGCGCTCCCGGCCAATCAGCTCCCTGCATCTCACCTCATATAGCATCATCATCCTTCTCCATTTTCATTACTTTCCTATAATCTTATTTTTCACAAAATTTCTTTCCTTACATTTTTGTCTAAATGCTTTAAATGTGTGTATCTGTTCCCACCCAGAAGCCCACTTGTAGTACAACGCAGAACCCTAAAGGCAATGCCATGAAGGGGGTAGGGGTTAGCTCCTGGTTATAGGAGGCAAGAGGGTAGGGTTTAGTCTTCAAGTAGGTTAGGGTCCCTGTGACATTACAGTCCAAGGGCATAGGATGGAAGTAGGGTTTGTTTCTGGGGACACTCCATAGGGGTGCCCCCTTGGTACAGCTTTGTTTTAAACAAGTTGAATTATCTCCCCCCCCCCCCCCCCCACATCTCTCCATTTTTATTAAACTTCCTCTTATAAAGTTAGCTCTCTAATGCTTCAGTATGGCACTGTATGTAAAATGTAAGTGTAACTCTCCTCCCCCAGATGATCCTGGTTCACACATCTTCAGCATTACCCAAACTTAAATAGTTAAAGTCTTCAAAAATCCCGACAATACCCTTCAAAATTCGCCTTGCCTCTCAAAAAGACCTTGATGCTTACTTAAGTCCTGATAACGTAAACAAACTTAAAAATGCAGGGTATGAACTAGTAGTCTCTCCCGAACTAAAAGCTGCTTGCACAGTTAAAATCACTCACCCTGATAAAAGCATCTTCAACAGGGATGAGGAAGAAATTGCCAATGAAATTTCACAACGGAACAACATCAAAGTGTGTGATGTTTCAATGACCCCAAAAAAGCCCTAAAAATTAGCTGTGTCTCCCCTCAGGAAACCGGCAGACTCCTCAAGTTAGGTCTCAAAGCCTTCCATGTTATCATGCCACCTGAGACAATGGTAAACCTCCAACAGTGTTTTAAGTGCTATCAGTATGGGCACATAACATCTTCCTGCAAGAACGAGCAAGTATGCTCACGCTGTGGTGACACTGACTACTCTTTCACAACTTGCTCCTCAAGCTCCCTCAGATGTAATAATTGTAACGGTCCCCACATTGCCATAAGTTCCGAATGCCCCTTCCGCCTCGATGTTCTCAAACAAACTCGTAAAAATTCAAAGACCTCCCCAACATCCTCCAGCAGCTCTCACCCTCTCTTCTCATCCCATCCAGTCACCAACATATCATATGCCTCAGCTGCTACCCCATCACTCCCCCCCCCATGCCTTCCTCCTCCTCCACCAGCTCCAACCCCCCAAGCCCTTTCTTCAATCGTGAAATTTTTGCCTAAACATCAGTGCTGGTAAATGTAGCTCTTCACTTAACAGGCCACCAAGTTACCCCAACATTCAATATTGTTTTGAATGACGGCCTCATGCTCACAATTTCCCTGCCATCTCTATTCCTGAATCCTGGTATCAATTCAGCAAAGCAAAATCCCCCCAAAATCCCACCCCTACAGCCATCTCCTCCCCCAATACCTCCTCATCCTCTACTTTCCCCACCTTAGCCACCTTCTCTACCAGCACCTACACACCCACCCCCAACTCCAAGACTCCTACTCTTAATGCTCAAGAAACCACAACCTAAGAGACTCCTGCCCAGAACCCCTACCTCCTCAATGATGACATGCCCATCCACACTCCTGACCCCTTCCCTATCCCACCACCATCCATGCCTCCCCCAACTACCCCTTCTACCTCTACCTCTATCCCTAAAGATCTTCCTGACCTCAATACCCCAACATCTTTCATGCCTCCCCCACCCCCTCCTACACCAAAAAACACCCACTATTCCTCGTCAATCTCCCAATTTCATTCCTCCCCAATCTTCTCTAAAAAGAAAACCGAGCAGCCCAGCTGATTTACCTTCCCCTGATTCAAACCGTTCTCGGTCAAAATCTCGCCAAATAATAACCCCAAGGAAGAATGCTACAGCTCCAAATCCCTAACATTTGGAGGACGCCGCTCCCTTTCATCCTCTCCCTCTCGCCCACGAACAAAGTACACGATCACCCATCCGTCCCTGATCAAACCTTTTACATTCCATTAACAGAGAGGCTCCCAATCTCCTAGTCACTTAATTGTAAATATCTTTGACACACCACAAACTCACACTAGATTCTTCACCATTTTTTACTCCCCCACCAGCCAAAATTTCTCAAAAAATACAAATTACACAATGTAAAGTAAGGTCTTCATAAAACAGTGCAAGCTCCTCCAAACTCGGCAGTTGACAGCTATGCCTTGCTGCCCCCCTTTAGACCCTTACCATCCAAAGTTGCCAGGCCACTTTTTAGACCATTTCCATCCAAAATTGCCACCTTTTGTTTGCAACATTTACCACCCTAAATGAATATTCCTTATGCCTTTACCACCTAAAATTTAGGCTCCACCCCTTCTTGGCATGCCATACTGAAGCTCTCCCAAAATGTACTCTCCATAATATCGACAGAGTCGCAACCCTCCTCTCCCCCACCAACCCAAATTGTACAACTCACGCACGTTGGGTCAAGTCCCGACACTCTTTATCCTCCTACTTTCTTTCTCTCTTACTACTCCAATAAAAACAATACATGTGTCTTAACTGATGAACAGTTCCCAGCAGATATTCCTCTTACTATTTATTGCAATAATAAATGTTAGAAAATATGTGTTATACAAATTAAACTAATAGTGCTGTAATATAATTGTGCAACATTATCATTTTTTAGTCAGCTATCCCCTACGTAAACTAATATAATATAATAATATTATATGATTGTATTGATTCATCCAGGCTTTGTGATCGTGCTATATTCTACTTCATGTGTTACCAATCACTCTCATTTTTAAATACTTGCATTTGGGTAGTTGCTTCCCATTCGTTTTACAATTATATGCCATGTGCACGTAAGTGTACACGTTTGAATAATTACATAATAATTCGCCCTATAATTCGAACTAGTTTTTAATTGAAACCAATTACATATCCATACAAATAATCGGCTCATACATATCAACCGATTCAACGATTTACATATTTGTGCACAACTAATATCATATCATAGGATTTAGAAAAACAAATAGTTCAATATAATACCACAAATGGTTATTGAAATTAAAATATTTTGCGTTGTATTATATGGCATAATTATACAGTATGTAGGACATTCAATGTATAAGGAAGATCGCTGATTAGTGTGGTGAAGTCAGAGATAATTTGAATTAGTTCACCAATATTGACATTGCGTTAACTATTTGCTTGTGTGTGTGTATGAACGTATGTTTTGTTTTGTTTTGCTTTGTCTATGTGAGTGAGGGAGACAAAAGGCAGAACTGCCTGTGGCGAGTGCCTCCTCAGAGTTGAAAGAGTGACAGGGCTAAAATCAAGGGACGTTCGAGCCAAAATGCCTGAACACACTGAGTTTGAAGCAATTTAAGTAATAGGAAGATGGAACAAAGATTCTAGGAGAGAGTTCCAGAGCTCAGCTGTTGAATAGAAGACAGATTGAGAATAACGTTTCATTCTTGGGTTGGAGAGTTGCACAGAGTAGGGGTGGGATTGTGTTGCAAAACGGGTGCTACATGATCTACGAAGAGGGAGTGGTATACACTGAGAGAGCTCTGAGGAAGACTGATTATTGATATAGCAGTAGAATAGTGAGAGAGATGCAACATTGCGGCAAAGAGAGAGAGACTGCAGAAAATTGGTGAATGGACTTGAGTTACCACTGCGCAGCAGTGGTAAGGAACCCTTGGATGCGTTTGAGCTGTTTTAGCAAGAGTAGTAATATTATGATCTTTTCAAGAGAGATCAGAAGAAAAAGAGACACCAAGAATATGAATCCCTTCGGTGATGTACTTTTCATTATAATCTGGCAATGGTTAGACGATTTGTTTACCTTAAGAAAGACGTCGACCCATTAAAAGGCTACAAACTATCTTAACCCCTTCTGTACCGAAAAGTCTTCTTAAGTATATTCTGACTACTATTAGACAATTTTATTCAGTTTAAAAAGGGACCCAAGCAATCAACAGGCTTCGAACTATCTCACTTAACCCTTTTCACTACCACAGATCCTTCTTAAACTGTATTTAATCGTCTAAATATAACTATAATAAAGTTAAACATACGTCGCCGGTACAGAAGGGGTTAATTAATCCTTCTAGCTACCATATATCCTTCCTAAGTGTCATCAAATCGTCTAAATGTAGCTGATACCAAATATATAAGACGTCGCCGGTACAGAAGGGGTTAAGAGAAGATGAAGGGGCGGTTTTGCTGGCTCCCTTTTTCTCTCGTGTTTAGCCCCATTGTTGTTATAGATTTGATGGCGTTCGGCCCATTAGTATGGCGATTTTAAGACTTTACGCCCCATTTCATGGTCAAAATTAAGACCTCATGCTATGTAGGTGTCGATTTTTTCTGGCGAGCAATAGCGAGCCTGTAGTTATATGCGTAACTGGCCTTCGGCTGGGACATTTTTGTACAGAAAAGTGTAAACATTTAACTTGAAGAGAGTCTAGGGGTGATTGTTACAGCTGGATGGAGGTCTGGCGAGGACACTGAAACAATAACAAAAACAAAATTATAATACAATACGCAAATAAATACGTCCATCTCCCCTTAAATAATTTATAGTTTTGCTAGACAAAGGGTTACAAATGGCTTTTGACAGTCGCTGTAAGTATGGGGTTAAGATTACGAAGACGTACTAATTGTACGATCCTATATTTATTATATAGGTTAACTTTTGACTCTTAGTAAGGACGACTAAAGGTGTCCATGTCCTTATGAGTTAATATATTATGATGTAGTTAACCATATTAGGGGAGACGTTTTGAGATTCGTTCCTAAAAGGTTGATTGTAGAAGTTGTAGCGTAGGTCTCAGCTCTCCGTCCTCTGCTCGTTGATATATAGATATCATGATAGATTGTAGTAATAGTAATGCCGCCACCATCCCACTTATACCTTATACATATTATATATAATGTAGGTAAAGGGGAAAAGGAAAGAATGTGGTATCCAACCAACTTTGATATTTATTCAAGTAACAACTGAAATAGATATACAGTACAGATGTATTAGTATATATGTAATACAGAGTTCCCTATATTGAGAGGAATCTCTGGGCTATGTTCTCTGGCCCGTTGCTAAAGTCTATCCTACCTCTCAATACCTCTCCACCCTCTCACCTCCCCTGGTCACCTCGAAACACCTCTACATCACGTGATCGTCATTGGTCATACGATCAGTGCATGGGCGACAACAAGGTGCCAGAGTAAGCTTGATATGTGTGGGAAAGGAACCTGAGTCAATGGTTTTAGAAGGGGGAAGTTACAAAGAGTTACAATGAACCCCCCCTCAGAATGTATAGTTACCTGCATAAAGATCATTCATAGCAAGAATACTACCTTAAAATTATATGAGAGATGGTTATAATGATTGCATGGTAAATAGTATAATCGTGAGATGTAATAAAAGTCATCACTGTGAATATATGTTTAGCTAAGATGAAATTCGTCAGCGTTACAACGTTGAAATAATCACATTCTTCATGTCCCAACTATTTTAATGCCTTTAGCAGCCGACAAGTATTTAAGTTAGTTTAGCTTGTGACGGTTTATGGTAAGGACTCTCTGTCTCTCTCTCTCTCTCTCTCTCTCTCTCTCTCTCTCTCTTTATCTGTGAGTAATGGCCCGTGGTACATACTTTATGAGAAGAATGAGAGGACTGGGGACACCCAGCGTGATAAGGGAGATAGGGAGAGTAGTGAAGGACATCCAGAATAAAGACGAGAGTATCTGTAGTCATCCTATGGTTCATTGGATAATTTAGTATTGACAACTGAAAATATATATATATATACTCAGACCCATTCCCCATTTACCCTATTTTTGTTTTGGGTGTGGCGGACACGAGACAGAGCCCGAATAGGGACAACACAACACAACAGAAAACAATGAACACACTAAAATAAAACACAAATTCACACACATTAGGTCACCCAGGAGAAGACCCATAGCCCAGGGATCACCAAAGTCCCTCCAGTACTCCCCCGGCTCACGACCATTATATATATATATATATATATATATATATATATATATATATATATATATATATATATATTATATATATATAATAACCTTTATGGTACATTCTGCCACGATCCCATACTTTCCACTGTGTCCTATTCCTCGTACTGGTCGCATCTCCGTGTACCATAACCATAATTTACACAATTACTAAGTGCATAGATTGACAACATAGTAGTTCTCTCTCTCTCTCTCTCTCTCTCTCTCTCTCTCTCTCATCATTTTGCCAGGGTAGTAATCATGCAGTCTTTGAAGTATACTATATAATGGCACGACGCCACAGGATTTCCTTGCTCCTTCTCTCTCTTTGCCTTTGCCTATTATTCGAATTTCCATGTCCAAGTAGCTGCATGATTTGTCTATTTTTCCCAGTGTTATACTACTAAATTTTACATTCGCATATTTGCCAACAAATATATATTTCTTGGAGACCATGTATAAAAGTATTTAAGACACTACAGTTTATTTATATTAACTATTAGTCTGACTGTTACTACAGTCAGTCCCACCACATTAACTGTTTACTGAAGGGTATGTAGTCCCTCTCACTGGTACTATAGTCAGTCCCACCACATTAACTGTTTACTGAAGGGTATGTAGTCCCTCTCACTGGTACTATAGTCAGTCCCACCACATTAACGGTTTACTGAAGGCTATGTAGTCCCTCTCACTGGTACTATAGTCAGTCCCACCACATTAACTGTTTATTGAAGGGTATGTAGTCCCTCTCACTGGTACTATAGTCAGTCCCACCACATTAACTGTTTACTGAAGGGTGTGTAGTCCCTCTCACTGGTACTACAGTCAGTCCCACCACATTAACTGCTTACTGAAGGGTGTGTAGTCCCTCTCACTGGTACTATAGTCAGTCCCACCACATTAACTGTTTACTGAAGGGTATGTAGTCCCTCTCACTGGTACTATAGTCAGTCCCACCACATTAACTGTTTACTGAAGGGTATGTAGTCCCTCTCACTGGTACTATAGTCAGTCCCACCACATTAACTGTTTACTGAAGGGTATGTAGTCCCTCTCACTGGTACTATAGTCAGTCCCACCACATTAACGGTTTACTGAAGGCTATGTAGTCCCTCTCACTGGTACTATAGTCAGTCCCACCACATTAACTGTTTATTGAAGGGTATGTAGTCCCTCTCACTGGTACTATAGTCAGTCCCACCACATTAACTGTTTACTGAAGGGTGTGTAGTCCCTCTCACTGGTACTACAGTCAGTCCCACCACATTAACTGCTTACTGAAGGGGCCTGTATATTCCACCGTTCTATATTGAACGGTGAAACCCGTGATGTGAAGCTTCAGAATGGTCTGTTATAGCATATAATGAAGGTTTGGACAACGTAAATACATAACATATATAATTACACATCATAAAATAATTATTATGTGAAAGAGTCCGACAAAGGATAACCCACCCGCAAAAAAGAATGAGAGACCATAATTGATCAAACCACATCTGGTAATACTCTCATACACTCTGCGCAGAGACCAAGTGCGAGAGAAAGGTAATATTAAATGAAATATAGCAAACAAAATTTAAAATATACATGTTGTAAATAAGTAATATGGCAAAATACTGCCTCAACCACTTTACATTTTTTCTCCCAAGCTACCAAAGTGGGTGAAGTTAGGGAAGGTTTACCACTGGTTAATTCCTTTTAAATGTTTGGTTCCTCATTTGCTATAATATGTCCAACTCTTTAACGTATCCAAAGTTCGGGATTCCGATACAGTAATGCACAGAATTTCACTATGTGTAGCCAATAAACGATATTTAACCCGTTCAGTACCGGAAACATATTTTTCATAATAATCTGCCAACTATTAGACTATTGTATTCAGCTTAGGAAAGCCATATACCAATATAAATGATAGAGACTATCCTAATTTACCATATTTGGTGCCACAAATCCTTCTTAAGCTTAACTTAATCGTCTAAATATAGATATAATGTAATATTTAACACGTTGCTGGTACAGCAAGGATTAAGATACACACCACATCAAACGCATCTCTGTAAGCCATACCCTGTTGTTGTTTGACTACTATACTTTAATTCTGGTGAGCAGAATTAAATGTCTACTTTATTCTTTGAGACAATTCATCATTTACATACATAACCAACCATATAATTTACTGACGCAGAGGAGGAATTCTGTTGTTTACTAATGATCATCAACCAATCAATGGAGTTTACATCTCTGGCTCTCCCTCCCCTTCATTCCATGCCACATATATTATTCATCAGTGGCTCCAAACCCACAAACGTCTGCTTGATGGGCTGTTGGTGAAGGTAGGAGGGAACCGATTGAACCACACACAACAACCAAGGGGACACTAACAATATCCACTCCAACCATTAACAACATATCCACTCCAACCATTAACAACATATCCACCCCAACCATTAACAACATATCCACCACAACCATTAACAACATATTCACCCCAACCATTAACATCTCCACCACAACCATTAACAACATATCCACCACAACCATTAACAACATATCCACCCCAACCATTAACAACATATCCACCCCAACCATTAACAACATATTCACCCCAACCATTAACAACATATCCACCACAACCATTAACAACATATCCACCCCAACCATTAACAACATATCCACCCCAACCATTAACATCGCATCTCATGAAATATGTCTAATAATATGCTTGTAATTGTTAACATTATTGAACCACACACACACACCCACACACACACACCCACACACACACACAAACGCGAAGGGATAACGGGAGGACTAGAGGACATAGTTGCAAATGAAAGAAAGGCAGATGTAAACGAGATGTGAGGAAATACAGTTTTCCATAATTATAGAACTGATGACGTGGTGGAGGCGGGGAATATCCACATGTTTAAAGCCAAATTAGATAACAGAATCTTGGGAAGCGGGACAATACGAGCCTAAAAACTCAAATCCTGTATACTACAATTAGGTGAGTACACACACACACACACATACACACACACACACATTTACGTTTAATATGCCACATAGAAGATATCTTCCAGAACGTATTTCACCATAATCCTATACACCCGGACAGTACACAATTATAAAACAACACTGCACTCGGGTAAGTCAATGTAAACATACAGTATTTTGGACCAGTACATCAAGTCTGGTATATAATATATATGGTCCCATTATTACCTATATAAATAATTAATTAATACTTATATATTTGCTTGTAGGTACTTTATATAATTATCTACTCCGCATCTATTCATATTTATACCAGTTAACACATATATTATCGTTAACACATGTTCTATATTGAATACTCCAATTTATTAGGAGGAAAACCTGAAGATATTTAAACTGTGTATAATTTGTGATGTCTGGATGTGTCTAGGCAAAACTATATATATATATATATATAATTATATATATACTGTTTATATACTCCTTGATAGTTTTGCCTATCCACATCCTGACACCACATAGCTACATTTTAAATATGTTCAGGATTTCCTCCTAATACAATAGGGGTATACAATATAGAAAATGTATATATATATATATATATATATATATATATATATATATATATATATATATATATATATATATATATATATATGTTAGTAAAGCCAGGTAATAAATTTTCTTTAATACATAAGAGGTTGAAAGAAATGGCAATTTCTGCGTTGGAAATTTTATTATTCAAAGTTTCCAGGTCTCTGATGAGTTTTCGCTGGGTGGCGGGAAGTAGATGAAGGAGATGAGCAAAATTCATGGTGGTACAGGGTTACATTAAAGTACATGAAGATACAGGATATACGACGCGTTTCACTGGACAACCAGCATTATCAAGTAGGGATGGAATGATATAAAAGGTAAACAGGAAGGGTATATATAGAGGGTGGAGGATCAGAGGAGGCGAAAATCAGGGGGCAAAAGTCTGCTATTGGTGGAGGGGTATTCTAGGAGAGAGAAAGGGAGAACCGTTTCACGCATGCGCACTGGATGCGGGATGGTGGTCGGTTGGTGGGGTCGAAGCTGATTGGCTGCGTGTCGAGGGGCGTGGCCTAAGTTGTGTGGCACCTGCGGAAGACGAAGCTGAAGGAGGTAGCGCGGGGGCTGCGTCAAGGGCACCAGGGGGCGAGGGGGTGTTAGGTCCTGTAGGAAAGTGCCTTTTGGCAGAAGGAAGGATCTGAAGGTCCAGAGTTTGGTTGTTGATGTTGGGATGTAAGGCTTGGATATATAAAGCTTAGAGTATAGGTAATCTCCTTGGGTCACTTTCTTTATCGAGTATGGTGGTGTGTTTCTCTAACTCGTTGCGTGTGAGGTGAGGGTGGTTAGGGGTGAGATAGTGGTCTTTGATGGCTCCAGCCTGAAGGTGAAGAGTTAACCGACGTGAAAGACGAGTCTGCGTCATACCAATATAGGAATGAGGTCCACAGTCCTCATAATTACAGGTATGTTGGTAAATGACGTGATCGTCGGTCATCGGGCTCTTTATCTTGGAGGAGGCTGGTTTGTTGCGGAGAATGAGGTTGTAGGTCTTGGGGGATTTGTAATAAATTATTAATTTGATTTTGTTTTCCGGGTTGGTTGGGTGGACATGCTTGGAGATTATTTCTTTTAAGACGGCCTCGTCATTTTTGTGTTCAGAGGACATGTAATTGCGGTAGAAGATCTTAATTTCATTGGGGGGGTCAATGTTGGGAGGGCTTTGGGTGTACCATTTTTCAAGATGGTGGTTGATGGTGCTGGAGATGTCGGATTTGGAGTATCCGTTATTTACTAAAACTTGGGATAGTCTTTCTAGTTCCTGGTGGGTGTCGGCCCAGGTAGAGCAGTGCGTGAGGAATCTCCTAACATCGGCGGAGATGGAGGACAGAAGATAACGGCGGGGGCATTCACTATCGCCGTTGAGGCATTGTCCTGTGTTAGTTGGTTTAATGTAGACGGTGGTTTTGAACCCATGGTCGTTCAGAGCTACGAGGATGTCGAGGAAGGGGAGTTGTCCATTGTTAGATTTTTCAAAGGTGAAGTTAAGTCCGGAGGAGGTCAAGAAGCGACGCTGGAGTTCCTGTAGTTCTTGGAGGCCCTTGATTTGCACGAAGATGTCGTCCACGTATCTACAGTAGACGGCGGGTCGTTGGGCAGCTAGGAGCTCTTCCTCGATGGTACCCATGAAAAAGTTCGCAAAAAGAACTCCTAGGGGGCTGCCCATCGCCACACCGTCTATCTGCTTGTACATGTTGCCCCGGGGGCAAAGGAAGGGGGCCTCCTTGGTACATAGCTCCAGTAGTGTTTTCAGGGCCTTCTCCGGGATGTCCAGTGTTGGTGTATCAGGGCAATGATAAATTCGACATAGAATCATGTTAATGGTCCTATCCACTGGCACGTTGGTGAACAGGCTTTCTACGTCGAGAGAGGCGATTGTGTGGTTGTTGTTACGGGGGGCGTCTCTTAAAATGTCCAAGAAATCGTGGGCTGAGTTAAGGTTGAATTGGCTGGGCACGTAGGGGGTGAGGAGGTTGTTCAGGGCCTTGGCGATCTGGTAGGTGGCAGTGGGGATCTGGGAGATGATGGGGCGGAGGGGGTTCCCAGGTTTGTGTGTTTTGATGGTTCCGTACGCATAACCAGGGGTGTATTCTCCGACGAGTTTTTTAAGGTGGATCCCTCCTTGTTTGGCGTTGATGGCAGTGATGGTGGTCTTGGCAGTACGTTTGATTTCGTCGGTTGGGTTGTGGGTGATCTTTTTAAATTTGGTGTTGTCACTTAAGATGACGTCCATTTTTCTAAGATATTCCTCCTTGTCATGGATCACGAGGCAGGAAGCTTTATCCGCACAACGGATGATGACCAATAGCAGACTTTTGCCCCCTGATTTTCGCCTCCTCTGATCCTCCACCCTCTATATATACCCTTCCTGTTTACCTTTTATATCATTCCATCCTTACTTGATAATGCTGGTTGTCCAGTGAAACGCGTCGTATATCCTGTATCTTCATGTACTTTAATGTAACCCTGTACCACCATGAATTTTGCTCATCTCCTTCATCTACTTCCCGCCGCCCAGCGAAAATTCATCAGAGACCTGGAAACTTTGAATAATAAAATTTCCAACGCAGAAATTGCCATTTCTTTCAACCTCGTATGTATTAAAGAAAATATATATATATATATCCAAAGCTTTAACGATATGTGAATACTAGAAGCTTACATTATTTAATATACAACTGAATATTAAATACATGTTATCAGAATGTTCTGTATGTCAAAGCTCTCCCATTTTCTAAAGCGGTAATTCACTACAGATCCTAAATAAACACACACTATGGAGAACTTGCCCACCAACCACTTGGACAAACTGTAAACATTACATGAATATTACATTGGTAGAGAGACTGCCGAAGCCTCCCCAACTTTTCCATGAACCTTCTTCATTTATTTATGTTACCACCGGACTACATAAGCTTGGTAATTTTGTATCGTTCATTGTGAATGTCTGTATCAATGTATACATGTAGATTGTGCAGTAGCTTATCTACTGCTATTAATGTGCCTCTTCCAATTGTGTATTATATGTTCAAGTCAATTTGGTTCTGCGTGTCCGACTGAACTGGACAGTGTTTGCAATGTCTACAAGATCAATTGACAACCAATGAATATGTCGAATTCTGCGGCCATTTAGGTCCACACTTCCATACTTATTTATCAAGGTTTCCATCATATTTCACATATGTTGGTGACCACATTTCCTTTTGTCCCTCGCCACAACACATTCATGGCTGGAAATCCTTACAGTCATAATCATGGTCATAACTCAGATAGAGGGTGTCATTATGGTTTATTTTGAAGAGAGAGAGAGAGAGAGAGAGAGAGAGAGAGAGAGAGAGAGAGATGCTAGATAGAGAGAGAGAGAGAGAGAGAGAGAGAGAGAGAGGGGTGGGTAAAATCACCTGTGGGTGGATTGACAGGCAACTATTTGGAGAATGGTATATGTAATTCACTAATGCAATATCTCTACATGTCATTTTTATTACGTATAATAAGTAAGAACATGAACATAGAGGAAATACCCGATAATAAGTAACATTTGTGTTAATACAACAGATACAATATGATGCATATAATTCATACGTGTATATATTTACCAACCAAATGAGAAATGATTAATTAACATTATTAACACTTGGAAAGAAGGAAGAAATCTGCCAAGGTTGTGTTATTCAGCCTTGAGTGTTATATAATTATCTTAATATCCCGTTGTTAGCCGTTTTAATAGATTAAATAAGCCATGTTAGTTCGTCGACTTTAGTGGTTGGTGTTTTCCAATTTTCGTTATAATACATCAAACTTCCTAATATATTTCTGAAGGCATGTACTCTTAAAACAAAATATATATATTTATAGATCTTCCCTAATTGTCTGATAATACATAATAATTATACATAATACATTAAGTTGACGGAACAAGTTAAACCTACATAAATACAAACATAG
This sequence comes from Paralithodes platypus, assembly GCA_032716605.1. Classification (NCBI taxonomy): domain Eukaryota; kingdom Metazoa; phylum Arthropoda; class Malacostraca; order Decapoda; family Lithodidae; genus Paralithodes; species Paralithodes platypus. The sequence goes on from CM064490.1 coordinate 23,718,320, forward strand.
CATGTTACCATGTAAAATTATACTATAGGCCTATACACATTTATATAGCGAGTCCTTTGCACTGTATATATCATAATAAACCTTATCATCATATTTTATAAAGAGAGAGAACAGAGGAGTTATGACGAAGGTGGGGTTTCTCTCATATACATTGGAAGATAATAAACTTGCATGTAATTATCAAATGTTCACGTTTTATAACCGTTGTGATGGGGATGTATAAGGACTTAGTTTTGTATTCTGATGATTTGGTGTTTGCTTCTAGGGGTGTTTTATAGTAAAGCTAAATATCAATATATTAATCATAGTAAACACCTTTAATACCCTTATTTAGCGGCGAGCAACATAAGTCGAGTTAAATAAAGCTGGACTATGTGGCGGCGCTCGACATAACTCGAGTGGCAATTTCAGCACGTAATGTGGCTGAGAGAGAGAGACAAGTGGTGGCAGGAGACTAGCGAGCGTATGACTGCTCCAGACCACCGCGGCGAACCTACTGACACAAATCTCAGCTCCCTCCTCCCTCTCTCACTCGCTACATACTCAATTATGTACTGAAAGTACCGAATTACCTGCTTTTTGCACTCGCGTTGCACGGTTATTGCAAGAAAACTATCCATCATACAAGGATCGTTATGGTGTCATTCGAAAGCTCTGTTTATGCCCTTGGATAGGTACTTGTTTTAAAACACCCCGCTGTGCGGTACACATAAATAAACCGCATAGGCCGCTCGTAAGGTGTTAACATAAGATGGGAAATATATATATCAACTATAATCTGAGTTATATGTACTAACAACATACATAGGCATAATATATATATCAACTATAATCTGAGTTATATGTACTAACTACATACATAGGCATAATATATATATCAACTATAATCTAAGTTATATGTACTAACTACATACATAGGCATAATATATATATATCAACTATAATCTGAGTTATATGTACTAACAACATACATAGGCATAATATTCAGTCTGTAAAAGGACAGTCAGGCGGCAGCAGCTCAATATTGATGCCAACGGATTCCTTTAGAAGGTGGTGGTCTTCATACTTGGATGGTCACAAAATAGTCTTATGAAGGCATAGCAATATTGGTATGGTATAAAACATATATTGACTATAAATATCAGTAAAAACTTATGATAACAAATTACATGAAACCAAAGAAGTACAGTACAGTCAATTAAGGAATACATCCAAATGCATTAGTTATCAAAGAATATATGCACATTAATATGCGAGAGACGATATTAGGAATTAGAGAGACATCACATAAAAGCAAGACTACCTGAATAATGTTAGGTTGTATTAGACATTGGAGCAGATAATTATCTACACGTTTTAATATCAATGATTAATTTCAATATGTTCGATATTATTATAGGTGTAATCCAGAGATATTTGAAAGAAAGCACGTAATGTATCATCTAGCAGTTCAAACATCAATATCGAGAGTTCATTTAGCAAAATGCGTATATGTTGATTCATAAAGCTCATTACTAGGTAGCCTAAGCTGAATAAGTACATTTTATAATGTAGAACAAAATCGGCATATTATTAAAATCTGAACCGTAATGAATTAAGCATAGGTTTCGCAAAGCATTCTCTCACACCTGAATTGTGAAATAGGCCAGTATATATATATCAAGTATATCACAAATACACGGGAGATATGGGCTAGGCATATGCCTAGATTTTCGCCCGGGAGGATCCCCCAGAGTGGAGTCAGAGGGTGAGTGTGGTTACGTGATGTAATGGTGTATTCCCCCATTGAATGATTGATGATTGCTTTCCTAATGAATCTTCCCTACCTTTGCCAACATCTCTGAATAACCAGAATGACTAATTTTACTGTTTATAAAACAGTATTTATGTTTATATAACTATTGTATCCTTATAATGTATCCTATATTTCCTAGGAACATATTGTTTAAAGTGATATTGGCTATACTATAGTGATATATGTGTAGCAGCAACATGTTATATTGGTCCTGTGTAATCAAGAAGGCAGGGCGAGGATGGAGTTATCTTGGTAATAGACCTTGTTAACATGGTAACTGGCTATTAGTTGTGAGAGTGGTAGATTGTGTTTTAAGAGGGAGAATGTATAGATTACCTTCACCAAAAGATAAACACTTGTATAAACAGTTATTAGTCAATGATACAATAATGAAGCAGTCAGTATGTAAACAATATACGAATAATGTAGGATTTACAATAACTAATTACATTCTACTAACGGTGACCGTCTTATCATGATGCTACATAGCTTCCCGCCAAAGGTGCAATACAGAACATTAAATTGACCACATTCACGACTAACAGGTGTTCTATAAACAGTATACAAATATTGACAATTACATTTGTATAAAGGTGTTGTATATTGTGGTAAAACAATACAGCTGTATACACATTCCCATTTGTTTACACAGCAATAACAATGCATGGAAACAATTGCGCATAGCTCGCGAACCAATGATGCTGTAGTGTTGTGGTTTTCACCGTTAGAAAGAACATAATTGTCCTATTCCGGTTATAAACGAATCCGAGCAAATACCGCAACACCGACATTCTCCCACCACCCACTACTGCATCAGATGTTGTGGCCTCTTCCACCTACTTACCTGCAGATGCTGATGGCGCCCCCAGGTATCCAGAACGACAGGTAGAAACAATTCCCACGTACATTGTTATCCTGTTTCTTTGACTGCCAACCATAAGTAGTAAACCTGGTTATTATTTACTTGATTTAAAACAAAACCAGTGAAGGATATCCGTTGGCCATATTGGATCTATAAGTCGAAGTAAGACAGAGCTGCCAGCCAGGGCGGAGAAAAACGAACACACAGTTGCTCTCACACTTAACCCGATTTGGTCTGAGAAGAAATGGAATGTTGTTTATGTTCGTAAACAGGTGGATATAGTATTATTATTATTTATTTACAGTGTATAACATTACAAAAACAACTATATTTATACAGTGTATGTTTGCAGGAATTGATCCGTAAATAAATACCATGTTTAAATAATAGGAGGGAAGAATATATATATATATATATATATATATATATATATATATATATGTATGTGTGTGTGTGTGTGTGTGACCAGCTAGAAGTGGAACAATATGGTGAGAGAGTAGCAGCTGACGCCTCTACCATGATCCACACACTGAGATGATGGTAGAGAAGACAGGAAGGACAGATACTGACTTGTGATGGGGTAGAACATATATAACACAGAGTGAACAGAATTATGTAGCTAAGTGAAATGCAACATCACGGAATAGTATTGTATATTAGGAGAGAAAGAACAAGAGACGACTTTTCTGATTACATGATTGAAGTGAATATATTGGGATGAACACATTCGACAACTATATATATACGGAAGGTACAGATGGTCATGAGGGTGTATTTTGGTTATATTTATAAAAAGTGATGTCTGTAAATGATTAAGAAATATGTATACACATGAGAACATTCCTAGACTTGTGTATGAAGGAGATGTGTTATTCCAATATTTGCATATAGTCTATGGTTGTGTGTGTGTGTGTGTGGGTGTGGGAGTTAGTGGTTACCGGAAGGAAATGAGTGTATCACACGTACAAGGGAAAATGTGGTGGAAACACCGCAGTAAGAGAACATTATGTAGTCATACAGTACTATATATATGTTATTATGTTGTCATAGAAAGAATGGCGCGAGAAAGAGAGAGAGGGTGTATAACTAAGTGTTTATGTAGTGGAGTTAACCCTCTCTGTACTAGCGACGTCTTCGAAATGATTTTATTCTTGCAATATTTAGAAGATTATGTGCAGCTTTAGAAGGATCTGCCGTAGTAAAATGGGTTAAGTAAGATAGTTTGAAGCCTGTTAATCGATGAAGGGCCTTTCTATACTGAATAGTTTGATAGTAGCCAGAATAAAATAAAACGTCGCCGGTACAGAAGGAGTTAATAAAATACACTATTTGTTGTCTTCTAGCAAGCGAATCTTGCAGATTATGTGAGCGTCGTTGTTCGCTTGTGCCTCTGATTGTTTCTTTGTTTTCCAGCATCAATGGACATTAAGAGTGCTTCTAATAATAACGATATTTATACCGCCAAATGTACCACCATACTTATACAACTATAAATTCCATATACTAAAATGTATATTATTAAAGCATTATATAATTATGATGTTGACATATACCGGTACGTTCAATATATACCAACATCACATTACAGATATATTGGAATACTCAATGAGAAAGTAAAAGTAGAGACTGGTGTGATTATGTTTAACTCCCTCTATCTGTAATGTTAATGTATACTTACAGTCTGTCCAAGTGATCCGTGCACTAGTTGTATACTAATGCTGTTTATGTAGGGAAACTCAGAAAATGTCAAGTAAATATAGTTTAACCCTTAACTGGCGGCGCCTGGCTATTGTCGACTGAAATAAATGTGGCCTATGTGGCGGGTCACGGCTATTGTCGAGTGCAATTTTGAGCACGTAATGTGCTCTGAGAGAGAGCGGAGCGGTGGGAGGAGCGTAAGTTACCTCATGACAGCTCGCCATGGTGGCCGTGAAGCTACTGAGATGTACTCCTTTGTACTCCACCCTCTCTCACTCGTTTCACACGTAATAATGTAAGAAAATTACCGTATTTTACCGATTTATCCCTTCGGTTGCACGATCGATCGTTGCAAGACAACCAGTGATCATAGAAGGATGGTTCTGGTGTCATTGGAAAGCTGAATTAACGCCCTTGGATTATGCTCTCTTGTATTTATGGCATGAAACGACCCCGGAATTGGGAGTTTACAAGGTATAAAAGATAATTGAGTGTTAGTTATATACTGAATTTGACTGTTACCTGCCTCAGTAAAAAAAAAAAAATAGTATAATTTAGATATATATATTAATTACATAAATTATATTGTAGGGCACAGATGATTATGTAAATATATGTATTTTCCTTTATCTTCCTACCAAAGTGTAATAGATATATTAACAATACATTACAGATATATGCAGCAGTTCACGAATGTAAGTTTACTGGAACTCGACATGTGTGCATATATATATATATATATATATATATATATATATATATATATATATATATATATATTGTGACGCACCCCAGTGCTGGGCAACGCAACCTGATTGTACTCCTTGGTACTCCACTGTACCGCCCGTGATCTGGCTACCGTCAGCCGCTATGTATATTGAGTGTGACAACTTATAACTATGTTCTTTGTATCTCTGCAAAGGTCTCATCATGTGCTAACCAGTGGTGGGTTTTGTTTTAAGCCATGTCGAGACCTTCCATTTAATATGTAGTATCAATAGAGAAGTTGATAGATAGGATAGTGGGAATTCAGAGAGAGAGAGTGAGTTGGGCTTCAGAGCAAGAGGGTAGCAACACGCCGCGCTGCCGGCCGGGTGGTTGCCAGACGTATGGACTGGTTGGCAACCTTGCCCTTATAGCTAGGCGCGATAGGGTTGGTAGTCCATTGTTGCCTGCCTGGGCTGGGCCCATGTTGTCGTACAGCACACTGCCTGGAGGTTGGCTGTGTGTTCCTGGACTAGGTTGCCTAGAACCTTTGAGATTCTAACATCCCTTGCTCTCTCTCCCAACTTCTCACGGTTGCACTCTTTCTCTCTGACGACATTACTCTCATTTCATTCTTCTCTCTATTTAAATGCATAACCTTCCCTTGAGGTCCTAAAGGAGTTTCAGCACTCACCTCTCGTATTACTCTTAGGACAAGCATATATTTACATGTATTAGATTTAAGGGGTTAATGTGAACAGCGATCTTCTTGATGAGGATAGTTGGTGAACGTTCTACATGTTCACGAGTTATATGCCCTGCTCATCATCCCATTTGTGACTAGACTGGTGCCATGTGTAAGAGCCCGACCATGCCCAGGAGTTGTCTGTAGAGGGACGAGGACTTAGCCTTGATTTGCATACCGAGCCAGGAGCGAGTGTAGCACCCGAGACTACAGCTCGCTCGTAGTGCCGGTATAGTAGAGTAACGTAATTAATCTGTCATTGTGTTCTCTACAGTCTTCTCCTGGGTTCTCGCTTTCGGTGCTGGGACTCGTTGTTCCTGTGACTTGGCCTGCTAGCTAGAACACATGGGGATGAGTGGGATATATCTTTATTTTACTATGCATTGCAGCTCTCTTTAAGTATATATCTATAACACTTTACAATACACATTACTCACACACAAGACAACACTATTAATACTTTCATGTATCAATTAACTGCACTGTCGTTTTGCTGCTGTGTCCGGAGTTCTGTTGCGTAGGGCGCATACGGACTCGAGGGGAGACAGAGTGAGAGAAGCGAAGTAGCCTATGCGGTAGTAGGCTACCGGCGCAGTACTGTTGCCTGCAACCTTTTAGTTATTCCAAGTATAGATTCATTATTATAATAAGTGACTACTGTTTATGTTCCTCCCATGTGTATTATTAGGTATCTACTGGATCATGAACATCTTGTATGCTACATGCTAGTGCATGTTAGTAGGGGACAGTTAGTGTAGTGCACGCGCTTTCAAGTAGGCGTGTACATTTGTCATTTAGCATTTCACTGTCATACCTTTAGCCTGCTTCTATTCTACATTATTAGAGGCTTAATATTAACGTAGTTTCTTGAGTATTGCATTTCTTTAGTAATAACGTAACCTATAAATGTCTGAGGGAGTTTAGCCTCATAGCCTACCCCTGTTGTACACTTTCGCCGAGTTAAGGTACCTCGTTACCGTAGACGATAACTCTGTAGGGCGTTGGTGCTTTTGTTGTCTGGAGCATATAGTATTTGGGACTGGAATCGAGCGTGTCGTTGTCACTTAAGCCATTTCTGTCCTACGATCAAGAATCCCGAATATGTATTGCCGATCCAGCCGTAACAAAATGGCGACCTTGCACAAGATTCAGTAGTATCCTATCACATGTTTTTTGGAGAACTATTCTATGCTACCTAGTAGAGCTGGCTAGAATTTTCTTGCATATTGGAGGAATTTTATTGTGTCATTATTGTATTGGTGGACTTGCAGATTGTTTCGTTAGGTGTCTAGAGTAGAGTCATTCAAGCATCTTTAACATTTTGTGAGTCGAGACTGCAATTAGTAATAAGCACTTTTTTTTGTTTATGAACAGCAATTGTATAACCAGCACTATGTCTAATGACTCATCATTTACGGGGGAGGATAACACGGTACAGCCTAGTGACCAGCAAGTACAGCAGATATTTAGGGAGGGGAGTGTTATAAGTGGAGAGAGGGATGCCCGGGCATTTTTGCAGACACCTTTGACCGAACAGCGCCTGCAGGCTATTGATTGTTACGGTCTTCGCTGTTTAGCCACGGTTTTGGGGCGGGACTGTCCTGACAGTTGGCCCAAGAAGAATTTGGTGGCATGTTTGTTGGGTGATGGCGATGGGGCGGTGGGTGGAGTGGGGTCTTGGGGGGTTCCCTCCAAGCCTCCATTCCACTCTACCCCTGAGCTGGGCCCTCAGCCAGCGAGTCTTAGCGCGATGCAGCAGGAGGGTTCTCAATGGCAAGCTGGCTTACCCGTAAACACGTCTCGGTGTGGATCCCCCATTTTGTGCTCTCCCCCCCCCCAGGCCTGTCTCCTGAGATGTTATTTCAGCTAGAACTAGCTAAGTTTAAGCTGCAGGAGACTCAGATACAACAGGCTAGTATAGAACGCATAGAGGTTGCTAGAATCCAAGCCAATCAGGATGCAACCAGGTACCAGGCTGAAATGGATATCGAGAAGTCTAGAGTAGAGACCACGGGGCGTCATCTCGGTGGTGGGCACCGGGTTACAGACTCACTTTCGCATTTAATTAAGTTAGTACCCGCATTTGATGAGACAGCAGTGACTGAGTTTTTTGCTCGTTTCGAAAAGAAGTGTCGTGAGTATGACTGGCCGGAGGTTAAATGGGCAGCATTAGTTTCATCACGTCTAGTGGGTAAGGGGTTGAAAGCCTACGATGCACTGTCACTGGACGAGAGTGTCGTGTATGGACTGGTGAAGGAGGCTGTGCTCCGGGCCTACGAACTGCAACCCGAAACTTATAGATTGAAGTTCCGTGGCGTGAATAAGAAGAGCGACGTCAGTTTTATGGAGCACGCACGGGACTTAACAGATGCATGTAATAACTGGTTTCGGTCCGAGCACGCAGAGTCGGCTGAGGAAATTAAGCAACTTTTCTATCTGGAACAGTTTTACAAATGTACTGGAACCGATCTAACGCTGAACATTAAGGAAAAATGTCCCAAGACAGTAGAGGAGGCTGCCAAGATGGCAGACCTCAGATTATCATTGATTCGTGGTTGCGGTGCCGCTCAGAGGGCTGAGTCAGGGCAGAAGGGGCGCTATACCCCACCCACCAGAGTTTTCGATAATAACAAATCCTATGACACACATAACCACACTAAAAGCATTGCACCTAATAACACCTACAAACACAAGCCTCTCCCGTTTACTAAAGGTCAGGCCCCTTCTTCGCCCGCACAAGGGAAGAAGCCCATTGGGGATGTGAAATGTTACAAATGTCAGAAGCTAGGCCATTATTCACGTGAGTGCCCTAGTAACACTCCCGCTAAGCCGGTGTCATTGGTTCACAGTATCGGTGTGTCTCTGATGGCTGCAGCAACTGCCCGGGGTAGGTTGTCAGCAGCTGAGGCACACGCGGTAAAGAAGCGTACGGAAGGCTCGACACCTGTCCGGGACACTTTCTGTAGCCATCGGGGACACGGGTTTGTGAGCTGGGGGAGTGAACTACGGAGGGTTGACTTGTTGAGGGATACGGGGGCTTCGCAAACTTTGTTGAGGAACTTCACAGGGAAACCGATAAATGCGGCCAGAGTTGTTGTGGTGCAGGGTATAAATGCTACGAGGTCATACCCACTTGTGAGGTTGGAGTTGAGAGTGGGAGAGGTGTGCAGGGAGCTGGATGTAGGGATCGTTGAGTGTTTGCCAGTTGAGGGCGTCGACCTTCTTCTCGGCAACGACTTTGCGGTGCCCACTTCCGGGACTCCACCCTTAGTCGTTGCCGAGAGGGCGGCCGACGTGGATGGTGAGAATCGGGAATGGGTTGGGAGGTGCCAACAGGATGAGATGGCCTGTGTGGTAACCCGATCTCGCTCTGCGGATCCTGCACAGCCTAGCACTCAACCTCGGGGACAGTGGAGGAAGGATCAGGAGAAGGTTGCTAAGGGCAGGAAAAGGGACATTGATTCTGCTGCACTTCTCGGTGATTCGGTACTTGGACCTATAATAAACACGGGAGTTGACTCTGGCCCAGAGATGGTGTGTAACAAGGCAGAGTTGGGTAAGACTTCGCGTGAGGCAAGAGCTGTAGCGAGAGCCACTAAGGCAGTAGAGCCTACTAGCCGGGGTAATGTCTTATTACAAAACCATCTTGATGCATTGACGCCCGGGGACATTAGTGAGCAGCAGCTGCAAGACGCTAGCCTAGCTCGTTATAGCAATGGTGCCATAGAGTTGGAGGAAGATGGGGATGCGAGCCGGGAGAGACTTATAGGTTGCATGGCAGCGGCAGGTAATAACTTGGTTAATGCACAGGCGGTCATGAAGCACCAGTATGACGCCAAGGTGAAGCTTCGGGAGTTTTCAGTGGGTCAGGAGGTAATGTTGCTTTTACCTTTGCCTGGACACCCCCTTTCTGCCAAGTTCATTGGGCCGTATGTGGTGGCTAAGAAACTGTCCGACCTTGATTATCTCGTTGCAACACCTGACCGTAGGAAAAAACATCAGTTATGTCATGTTAACCTCATGAAAGAGTATGTGAGACGCCCCTCAGAGCCTCTCACTGTCCCTGTGCTGGCCTGCAGCGGCCAGGGTGGAGAAGGAGGTGGGGACAGTCATGCTGCTGAGGAGGATAGCTGGGACTGTGTCATTTCCGCGGAACAGTGGGCGGGGAATACTGAACAAGAGGCTAGGCAAGCTGTAAGTCACCTGCCTGAACACCAGGGTGCTGCTGTCCTAGGCCTGTTCAGGTCATACCCCTCTGTTTTCGCCGAACACCCAGGTCTCACTACTCAGGTAACGCACGACGTGGACGTCGGTGATAATGTGCCCTTCAAGTCAGTGCCCTACCGTGTGCCCCCGGTAAAGTTGCCAGCTTTACGGGAGGAGTTAAAGTACATGGTTGAGAGAGGGATGATCTCTGAAGGTTATGTGAAGTGGACATCACCCGTCACGTTGCAGCCAAAACCTGACGGCAAGGTGCGGTTCTGCATAGATTTTCGTAGGCTAAATGGCTTGACCACTACCAACCCTTACCCTTTGCCTCGAGTTGACGACAGCGTGGACAAGATAGGGAATGCCAAGTACCTTACTAAAATTGATCTTGTAAAAGGCTACTGGCAAGTACCCCTGTCGGACCGAGCTAAGCAAGTTTGTGGTTTTGTGGTAGATGGCAAGACCTACCAATGTAACGTAATGCCTTATGGGCTTAAGAACGCACCTGCCACGTTTCAAAACCTGATGAACGATATTTGTGACGAAATCCCTAACTGCACGGTCTACCTTGATGACGTGATAGTATATGATGACGATTTTGAAAATCACCTAAGGCACTTAGAGACCCTGTTTAGGAAGTTGCACAATGCTGGGCTGGTGGTGAACCTGAGGAAGTGCGAGTTTGTAAAGGCTACTGTGCAGTATCTTGGCTTTGTGGTCGGGTTAGGCCGGGTGTGCCCCCCCCTGAGCAAGATACAGGCTATCAATATGTTTCCCAGGCCCACCACTAAGCGCCAGGTCATGCGGTTCCTAGGTATGATAGGCTATTATAGGCGCTTCATCCGGGGATACTCTACTGTCTTAGCTCCATTAACTGATCTACTGTCGAAGTCAGTGAAGTTCTGTTGGGCTGCGGAGTGTCAGAGGGCTTTCGACCTAGTCAAGCACCTGCTGTGTACACATCCGATTTTGGGGCCCCAGACTTCTCCAGGAGTTTTCAGCTGGCGACTGATGCCAGCGGTGTGGGTGCCGGGGCAGTGTTACTGCAGACTGATTCCGAGGGCTTGGAACACCCAGTGAGCTTCTTTTCTCGCAAGTTTAATTCGGCACAAAGGAATTACTCGACTATAGAGAAGGAGCTTCTGGCTATCGTTTTGTCGCTCAAACATTTCGAAGTTTATGTTCCAGCCTACGGCCCGGTAGTGACGATTTATACGGACCATCATCCCTTGAAATTCCTAAATCAGTTTCACAATCGGAATATGCGGTTGACCAGGTGGTCCCTAATGCTCCAAGAGTATAATCTCCACATTCAGCATATTGCCGGGAGTGAGAACGTGATAGCAGATTGTCTATCAAGGGTTGATGATCCAAGATAGTCGTGCACGGTGTGTGGGTTGAGCAGGAGTAAAATTAGGCTATCATAACGCCGTCCAAAAAGATTATAAAACAATAAAATAAACGAGAAAACTCTTTCTTTTTTTTTAGTTTTGTAAGTCTTATTGTTGTAGCATAATGAATGCGATATTGTGTTTTATGTATAATTCACACTTCAGTTGTTGTGCACCTTTTGCAATTAGTGGCAGCTAAGGGTAGCAGGTCGGTTGGTTGCCTGTCAGATTTTGATAATGCTTCTAAGGTCGATTATCTAAAATCTTGGGGGGGCTGTGACGCACCCCAGTGCTGGGCAACGCAACCTGATTGTACTCCTTGGTACTCCACTGTACCGCCCGTGATCTGGCTACCGTCAGCCGCTATGTATATTGAGTGTGACAACTTATAACTATGTTCTTTGTATCTCTGCAAAGGTCTCGTCATGTGCTAACCAGTGGTGGGTTTTGTTTTAAGCCATGTCGAGACCTTCCATTTAATATGTAGTATCAATAGAGAAGTTGATAGATAGGATAGTGGGAATTCAGAGAGAGAGAGAGTGAGTTGGGCTTCAGAGCAAGAGGGTAGCAACACGCCGCGCTGCCGGCCGGGTGGTTGCCAGACGTATGGACTGGTTGGCAGCCTTGCCCTTATAGCTAGGCGCGATAGGGTTGGTAGTCCATTGTTGCCTGCCTGGGCTGGGCCCATGTTGTCGTACAGCACACTGCCTGGAGGTTGGCTGTGTGTTCCTGGACTAGGTTGCCTAGAACCTTTGAGATTCTAACATCCCTTGCTCTCTCTCCCAACTTCTCACGGTTGCACTCTTTCTCTCTGACGACATTACTCTCATTTCATTCTTCTCTCTATTTAAATGCATAACCTTCCCTTGAGGTCCTAAAGGAGTTTCAGCACTCACCTCTCGTATTACTCTTAGGACAAGCATATATTTACATGTATTAGATTTAAGGGGTTAATGTGAACAGCGATCTTCTTGATGAGGATAGTTGGTGAACGTTCTACATGTTCACGAGTTATATGCCCTGCTCATCATCCCATTTGTGACTAGACTGGTGCCATGTGTAAGAGCCCGACCATGCCCAGGAGTTGTCTGTAGAGGGACGAGGACTTAGCCTTGATTTGCATACCGAGCCAGGAGCGAGTGTAGCACCCGAGACTACAGCTCGCTCGTAGTGCCGGTATAGTAGAGTAACGTAATTTATCTGTCCTTGTGTTCTCTACAGTCTTCTCCTGGGTTCTCGCTTTCGGTGCTGGGACTCGTTGTTCCTGTGACTTGGCCTGCTAGCTAGAACACATGGGGATGATGAGTGGGATATATCTTTATTTTACTATGCATTGCAGCTCTCTTTAAGTATATATCTATAACACTTTACAATACACATTACTCACACACAAGACAACACTATTAATACTTTCATGTATCAATTAACTGCACTGTCGTTTTGCTGCTGTGTCCGGAGTTCTGTTGCGTAGGGCGCATACGGACTCGGAGGGGAGACAGAGTGAGAGAAGCGAAGTAGCCTATGCGGTAGTAGGCTACCGGCGCAGTACTGTTGCCTGCAACCTTTTAGTTATTCCAAGTATAGATTCATTATTATAATAAGTGACTACTGTTTATGTTCCTCCCATGTGTATTATTAGGTATCTACTGGATCATGAACATCTTGTATGCTACATGCTAGTGCATGTTAGTAGGGGACAGTTAGTGTAGTGCACGCGCTTTCAAGTAGGCGTGTACATTTGTCATTTAGCATTTCACTGTCATACCTTTAGCCTGCTTCTATTCTACATTATTAGAGGCTTAATATTAACGTAGTTTCTTGAGTATTGCATTTCTTTAGTAATAACGTAACCTATAAATGTCTGAGGGAGTTTAGCCTCATAGCCTACCCCTGTTGTACACTTTCGCCGAGTTAAGGTACCTCGTTACCGTAGACGATAACTCTGTAGGGCGTTGGTGCTTTTGTTGTCTGGAGCATATAGTATTTGGGACTGGAATCGAGCGTGTCGTTGTCACTTAAGCCATTTCTGTCCTACGATCAAGAATCCCGAATATGTATTGCCGATCCAGCCGTAACAATATATATATATATATCTATCTATCTATATGCTCAGGCCCAATCCCCATTTTGGGGGTAGCCGACTCAAGACAGAGCAAGAACAGGGAAAACACAAAAACAACATAAAACAAAAAATAAACACAGATAAAAAACACAAACTCTCACACATACAGGTCACCCAGGAGAAGACCCAGAGACCAGGGTTACCAAGGTCGCTCCAGCACTCCCCCGGCCCCTGACCACCCGGAGAGGTTCCGATCTCGGCAGGCAGACATGCAGCGGAGCCAAAGCCACAAGCCCTCCCATCACACTTCCAGGCACACCCTTCATATTAATCGTCTCCCCGGGCCAGGCGCCTGATGGACTATTATCTAGTCCAACTTGCGCCCGACCCCTTACTCCAAATGACCACGTGTTCACTCAACTATTCACAAGCATTCTCCATTCACTCCTGTCCACCACCACTTCCCCTGCCTGATCTATAGTCATTCCTCTATCATCCAAAGCCTTTCATACACAGTCTCTCCATCTCAATGGGGGTCTTCCTGCCCTTCTATCTCGCCTTGTACCTGACTCACATATTCTCTTTGTAAGCCTTTCATCTCCCATTCGTTCAACATGACCATACCAGCTCAGCACCCTTCTGTCCACTCTAGCTGACAAATGTTCCTGCTGCCCCACTCTCCTACGTATCTCTTCATTCCTCAATCTGTCTCTACGAGTAACTCCACACATACTCCTCAAGCAGCTCATCTCCATCACATCCAGCCCTCTTTTCTCCTTTTTCTTCAGAGCCCATGTCTCAGCCCCATACATCACTGTTGGCACAACAATTCCTTGATACAGTGAACTTTTTACTTTCACTCCGAGATTTCTGGTCTTCCACATACTTCCCATTGCTCCGAAAACCTTCCTTCCTTCACAAACTCTCTGTTTTACCTTCACTTCCATACCTCCACTCCTGCTTATCCTTCCTCCTAGATATTTAAAACACTCTACTTGTTCCAATATTTCCCCATCCAGCCTCACATCTAGATTCACCCTATGCTCTCCCCTATTACACACCATTACTTTACTTTTATTGACGTTCACCTTCAGTTTCCTCCTTCCACAAACCACACCAAACTCTTTGACTACCCGCTGCAGTTTCTCATCAGAATCCGCCATATATAGATATATATAAACGCAATTCATGCAATATATACAAGTCCAGACGGTCCATTCCTGTAAATCCAAGTTGTAAGCATGTCAGCGTAACAAGTAGGACGCTTCAACTTCTGGATAACTTTGAGGCTGCAGGTGTAAGAACATATGTCGGTGTTGGAAGCAACTTCAACGACTCATAGTGTAAAATAACACAGACGTAGTAGATAGTAATTAAGTAGAGTGAAATTAAGTAGAGTGAAAACGAAAAAATTATTAAGTAACCTACCTACTAGTTTGATAATTTATGTCTTTTATAAATATAATCAGCTATATATTTGTAAATGCCATTAATAAAAGAAGCCCAGGGCCATCTGTTATGTTTATCCAACATTATTATTTGTCCATGCCATTATTAAATGTTGAAAAGATCGAAATATTTGTAATAGGTCAAATGTTCACAAAATATAAAATAAAGAAATGCTGGCCAACACAAAAATATTATACAGAAGAGTTATAGCGATTGTCTACAGTATAATCGATGAACAATATGTTGTAGTATTTGCTTTGATTAACAATGAAACTAAACTGGATACAGTGTTACACATTTAGCCATCTACACACACAAACACACCCAGAAGCAAGATACTTGTGAGTGTCAAGTTTATGTCACTGTTCAGTTTCATGAACAGAACATTATTATACTAGTGTGTAAGTAAGTGTGGGTAGGTGTATCTAATAAATCCTTGAAGAAGATGTGATTTGAAAAATGTCACCATACTACGACAGGGAACATTTATTGAAAAAGTGAGTGAAAATATACTTTGGTTTATATATGCATTCCGGCCCTCGGACGTTTCACCGCTAGTTTTCTTATTCTATCAGGCGTTCACACGCTCGTTAACCGTTTCAATAATCGGTGGCAATGGTTAATTGAACTATGCTGTATACTTTCGTGTCCCAGGATTTTGTTTTTAACCCACCGAGCCCCAGCGATGCAGCGTTTGCGTCACCAATGTATGTAATGCTAAACCCCAGCGACGCAACGTTTGCGTCAGTGTCACTCCGGTCCCAATTACTCCGGTCTTATGGTACCTAGAGGGCTCAGATTTGTATGGGAACTGTGTATGTATCCCACGCACCCATACCGATGGTTGAAAACTCTCAAAGTCCAACCGCGTGAGCACACAAACACATGTTTTTTGGGGGAAATTGCCTTCAATTTTTTAATCTTGTAAAATCCGTTTTCGGGGGCTCTGTAGGATCATTTTTTGAGCTTTTTGATCGGTTTTTCGTGGTTTTTCCTTCATTCTTAACCCCTTCACTATTGTTTCTGGAAAACAAAAATCAGAATCAGCCGGTCCTGGGTGGTACATTTATAAATATTTAGCTGGTACTCAGTGGGTTAAGTGACTAAAATGCTGTAACGGTTCCCAGGATATACTAAAAGAGAGAGTCATAGCAGTCTAATCATCTGTTCCTACCAACTGCATATCTCCTTATGAGATTGTTAACCCAAGAAATGATAGACACCCCTAGGACTCACCATTGCCTTATACTAGACCTATGCATATATGACGACTCTTCCAAAACGCAACGAAAACAATATCATCATGTAGAAAATGCAAGCACGCATCCAACTATATATATATATATATGTATATGTATATGTATATGTATATATATATATATATATATATATATATATCCAAAAGATGCATGGTTGAGGTGCTACGGTGGTCCATAGTTGAAAATGTGTCGACAAAATCGGCAACGAGCGGCTGTGCGTATGGGAGTATTGGTCGAGTGGAAGGAGGAAATGGGGGGCAGTAAATGTCGTTACATTTTCACCTCTATAGCCCTGACAGTCACCCGTGTTATTTATATTTTATTGGGAGTGTTTTGGTATGTGTTTGACATCTCTTCTTCCAAGAGCAGCATCACAGCCTACCAGTAAAACCTCTCAAGAGGATTGTCATAGCCGCTGGGTTAACAAAGGAAATGAGCTAATCTGGCGCTCACAACTAAATTGTAGGAGACAAAAAGATCAATACATACTGTGTGATGATTTTACTCTAGTGGCCTCCCAATGCCTCTTGTCTAATGACAGACTATCACATGTTCTACATACTTTATGCTAGAACCTGATTAACATGATCAAAACTATTTAGCTGGTTACAAACAACACTCAAAATATCCAATTCATTAGTACAGACATTAACAGCATAGGATAGGCAACACAACTTTTATATGTAGCCTTTACATTGTCATATGGTTTAATATAGGAATAAATACATGATTTAAATACATGGATGTGTCCTTATCGTCATCGCTATGAGCATAATAATAACCATCATCCTATGTATTGTATACAGTATAATATCCCATCCTCTACTAAGGACATAATAGTAGGAAGGTTGTCCCAGTATATAACTTCCAGACAAGGTTCCCTTAATAATATAGAGTATACAAAGGGAGGCAAGCAACAGCAGACCTAATGGTCCTTACATGGATGCTTGTAAAACAAAAATATATATAAAATAACAATTTATAAAACAAACATGCCACAGCCATCAACTGGAGGGTTTCAGCTCCAGAATGATTGTGGTCAGAAAACCAAAATTGTAGCACTATATTAGCATTATATATATACTGATACGGTCACGTTACTCGGGCACAAATGCAGTTAGCCTGGGATTTATGGCGAGATATTTATCAAGGCGATATTTAAATGTCTGGACTATATGGCACTCTACAACATTTCTAGGCAATTTAGTCCATAAATTGACTACTCTGTTAAAAAAGAAGTGCTTCACTTCATGTGAGTGAAATGCCTTTCCAACAATTGTGTAACCATTACTTGTGTAACTTGAGTAATCTAGTGTGAAGTACATATACTTGCATCCATGTTGTCATGGCCTTTGATAATTTATAAAACTTTAATTAGGTCCCCCTCGTATCTGCTTGTTTTCCAGGTAAAAAGGTTTAACTGTTTTAGTCGTTCCTCATATGGTTTGTTTCTTAGTCGGGGAATAATTTTAGTTACTCTCTATTATACTCTCTCTAGTTTTTCTGACTTTGTCAATGTCCTTTTTATAGTATGGTGACCAAAACTGGACACAATATTCCAAATGCGAACGAACCAATGAATTATATAAAATGCGTATAACAGGGCGGTTTTAGGAAGGGAAGAGGATGTGTAGATCAGATTTTTACCCTGAATTGTGTTGTGGAGAAATATCTGGAGAAGAAACAAAAGGTGTATGTTGCCTTTATGGATTTGGAGAAGGCCTATGACCAAGTGGATAGAGAAGGTATGTGGAAAGTACTTAGAGTATACGGAGTAGATGGCAAGATGCTGAAAGTAGTGAAGAGCATGTATGAGCAAAGGCGCAAAGGCGGCAGTACGTGAAGAGAACGAGCAGAGCGAGTTCTTTTACCTGAATGTTGGGTTGAAACAGGGGTGTGTGATGTCCCTGTGGTTGTTTACTGTATATATGGATGGAGTCATGAAAGAAATACAAGGAAGAGCAGTGGATGTTGGTGTATCGCTGATAAGGGAAGGAAATGAGTGGAAGCTACCTGTACTGCTGTTTGCTGATGATACAGTTCTGATGAGCGATAATGAATGGGAGTTGCAGGGTCTGGTAAATGTGTTTGGAACAGTGTGCGTAAATGCGGGGAAGAGCAAGGTTATGGTCTTCGAAAGGGGTGAAGCCACAGAGTGTGAAGTGAAGTTGAACGGTCAGGCTATGGATAAATTCAGCTCATTGAAGTATCTGAACAGTGTGTTGAGTAAAGATGGGACTATGGATGAAGAAGTACGGGAGAGGGTGCAACAGGGGAAGAGCGTTGTAGGAATGTTGAAAGCAGTAACAAGAAATAGGGTGGTCAGTATGGAAGTGAAGTAGTCCTTGCATGACAGTGTGGTAATCCCGACACTGACTTACGGAAGGGAAGCGTGACGTTCGGGAAGAGACTCGGACCAAGAGTGAGAACGGTGGAAATGAGTTACTTGAGAAGTGCGTGCGGAGTTACATGGAGGGATAGACAGACGAATGAGGAAGTAAGAAGGAGGTGTGGTGTGAAGGTAGATGTGCTGGAAAGTGTGAAAAGGAACACCTTGAGATGGTTCGGCCATATGGAACGTATGGAAAGCGAGAGAATGACTAAGAAGGTGTACGAGAGCGAGGTGGAAGGACGGAGAGGTGGAAGGATGGAGTGAGGAAGTATATGGATGAAGGCGGTGCTGGTTGGGAGGAGGGGCGCCGACTGACTTGGGACAGAGGTGCATGGGGGCGGTTCGTTTGTGACCACCCCTTCGGGGATCAAGGCGTCAGGCAATAGATAGATAGATAGATAGTATAACATTTTCGGAATTATATTCAAAAGATCTCCCAAAGAAACCAATAATTTGATTTACTTTGTTAACTACTTCGGCGCATTGTTGGGCAGGTTTTAAATTGCTTGTTATAGTTACTCCAAGATCTGTTTCTTTATATACGTTCATTAGTTTAATTCCATTTGTCGAATAGTTAGCGCTTTCATTTTTACTGCCGATGTGAAGCACTTTGCATTTATCTATATTGAAATTCATCGGCCATGTCTGAGCCCAGTTTGATGGCTTGTCTAAATCATTCTGAATCTATTGTATGTATGATGGAGAATTGACTTTGTTTGCAATTTTTGTGTCATCAGCAAATTTGGAGATTCTGCATGATAGTCCATCATCAATATCGTTAATATAAATAAGAAAGATAACTGGACCGAGAACTGAGCATTGTGGTACACCGCTTGTAACATTTATCCAGTTTGACGCCTTGACATTTATTACTACTCGTTGCTTTCGCTTACTTAGCCAATCCTGAATCCAATGACGAATAAACCCATGAAAACCGTGAGCTTTAAGTTTTGCTATCAGTCTGTTGTGAGGCACTTTATCGAATGCTTTTTGAAAATCAAGGTAGACAATGTCAACTGCTTTATTTTCATCATATGCAAATAAGATATCGTGGAACAAGTCAGACATGAGCGCTTATTTTGGAAACCATGTTGAGTGCCCTTTATAAGGTTGTAAGTTTTGTTTGGCATACAATTTAATTTCGTACTATTGTAAAGAAGCGTTGGGTTTGCTTTGTACCCTTAGTTAAGATTTGTTTTGTATAGTTGTTTCACTGGTTGCAGATGCTGGGTCGATTCTCGTAGCTTCTCTTGGTGAATATAATATCTGGATTACCTCCTTTATTATTCTATTCATATTTAACCCTTCCTGCCTAGGCTACCGTATTTATGTTTATTTTCACTGCTAGAACTTTCCCACTCATCTATAATCGTAGTGCGGTTTTCAATCTGTATTTTGGCATTGAATAGAGCTCTGTAAATCAACTGGTTCAGTTGTGATGACGATTTCAGTGGAGCCAATATTGCAGAGATGTTGCCAATATGGGGGCTTTTCAGACACTAATTTCGTCATGACGTCAGAACAATAACATTGAGGAGTTTAAGTAATAGTGAATACTGACACCACCTTTACCACATATATTTAGGGTAAAGGAAACTTGTAAATCCATCCACCTTATTTATTCAGGAACAAATGTAGATTTAAATATTGGCAACTTCCCCCAAGTTGGGAGGAATAGCTCCGGGCTTGTTGTCATGCCCATGTCTTCTGTCTAAGTCCTAAAAACCTCTCTCCTACATATTTCCTCCACTCTCCCCACACCCCACAGAGCTGATGGAAAATCCCATGACCACTTCCGCATCACGTGAGCAATGCATGGAGATCCCAAGAGTGTTGAGTTGGGTGTAGATAAAACTGACGAGACAAAAAGAACAGGAAGTCGCATTGATTCAGCCTCCTAGAATGTAAAGTCCTCTGTCTAAATACACAGATCACTGCAAGTAAACCACCTTAAAATGATATGAGAGCTGTAATAACGATTCCTATAATAATTACTGAATATAATGTAACCTATATTTCCTAGGAACAGATTGTTTAAATCTGTCCTGTGTATATAAGGAGGCAGGACGAGGATGGAGTTATCTTGGTAATAGACCTTGTTAACATGGTAACTGGCTATTAGTTGTGAGAGTGGTAGATTGTGTGCCGAGGGGGAGAATGTATAGATTACCTTCACAAACATATAAAGATTTATATGTACAGTTATCAGTCATTTATACAATAATAATGCAGTCGGTATGAAATACAAAATACAAATTATGTAGGATTGACAATAACGCATTACATTCTAGTAATTGTGTCGGTCTTATCATGATGCTACATAGCTTCCCGCTAAAGGTGGCGGCAAACTTTGAATCCGGGATAGTATGACATGAGTAAAGTGTTACAAAAACAAGTGTGAATAGCTAAAACATATTTACTTAATTAACTTAAATATACATATTATTGCAAGTGAATCAAATGTAACGTAATTTTTTTTGTTTTTTGTAATATACTAATGGTGATTATGGTACACACATGCTGCACTAGATGGTCACAGTGGAGTCTTGAAATGTTGGTTGCGAGAACGATCAGATCACCTCAATAATAAAAACCTTTATTTGATGAAGACTCGGATGTCCGTTAGGTCCGCAGTCCACTACGCTATCCACTGTGCTATCGACTCCTCCAATGCATGTTGGTGGTGTGGTGAGCCTGAGGGAGTATGGCAAGGACGAATTTTGCCATAAATTCAGAGTGCAGATGCTGGAGGCGACATGAATCTGGCTGAGAGTGACTAATGGTAGGTGCTGCATAGCTGGAGTCTGTTACATAGGAGGTGTTGAGAGAGAGAGAAAGAGGGGGAGGGAGAGAGAGACCAATAGCATTATTTACACAATTTTAGTGGGTAGAAGCAACATCTGAATTGTTGATAAACAGGTAATGACAAATACAATATGTAATGTACACTACGGTATGCACTTTCACAGCGTGCACTTACATAACTTTGTTTTTTACTTGCGATGAGATCTTTCCTTCATCCTGCGACTTACTGCTTTAGACTTGAATTTTGCTCTCTGTCCCTCTTTTGGCTTTGGGGGAGGCACTCATTACAGGCAGCCTGCCTCTTGTCTCATTCATACACAGACAAACAAAGCCAATTCTAGGACAAACTAAAATATAAAACCAAATAAGAAACTGTTTTGTAAGTTACTAATATGGTACTGTTTCTTACTACGATAGGCTAAAATAATAAACAATGGTTGGAAACTCGATTTTATTGCACTTTGACGCGTTTATTTTATAAAAAAATAGAACTTTATGGTAAGAAAGAAGCACTTCTCCCGACAACATTTTGAATACGCACACGCACACACACACGCACACATTTACTCATAGCGTAATAAAAGCTATCTCAGATAATCGTTAGTATGGAGAGGTGGACGAGTCAATCATATTAATAATTCAGCCAGTATGGGAGTATGTGTTCAAGATTACAGAAGCAATTCTTAATTCACCAGTAATATTCAACAGCAGCGATACATGGATTAAAATAGACATACCATACACATTAATAATGGTTCATCCCGACTTTATAATATAAAGTATAATATATATATATACCGGTATATATATTATATATACCGGTATATATATTATATATACCGGTATATATATTATATATACCGGTATATATATTATATATACCGGTATATATAATATATATATATACTGTATACTGTATATATATATAGGTTAAGCATTAGTAGTATATATATACTGTATACTGTATATATATAGGTTAAGCATTAGTAGTATATATATACTGTATACTGTATATATATATAGGTTAAGCATTAGTAGTATATATATACTGTATACTGTATATATATAGTTAAGCATTAGTAGTATATATATACCTGTATACTGTATATATATATAGGTTAAGCATTAGTAGTATATATATATACTGTATACATATACTGTATATATATATAGGTTAAGCATTAGTAGTATATATATACTGTATACTGTATATATATAGGTTAAGCATTAGTAGTATATATATATACTGTATACTGTATATATATAGGTTAAGCATTAGTAGTATATATATACTGTATACTGTATATATATATAGGTTAAGCATTAGTAGTATATATATATACTGTATACTGTTTATATATATGGGTTAACCATTAGTAGTATATATATACTGTATACTGTATATATATAGGTTAAGCATTAGTAGTATATATATACTGTATACTGTATATATATATAGGTTAAGCATTAGTAGTATATATATATACTGTATATTATATATATATATATAGGTTTAGCATTAGTAGTATATATATATACTGTATACTGTATATATATAGGTTAAGCATTAGTAGTATATATATATACTGTATACTGTATATATATATAGGTTAAGCATTAGTAGTATATATATATACTGTATACTGTATATATATATAGGTTAAGCATTAGTAGTATATATATATACTGTATACTGTATATATATATAGGTTAAGCATTAGTAGTATATATATATACTGTATACTGTATATATATATAGGTTAAGCATTAGTAGTATATATATACTGTATACTGTATATATATATAGGTTAAGCATTAGTAGTATATATATACTGTATACTGTATATATACTGTATACCGGGACCTTTCTAGAATTAATGAATGGGGACAAGAGAATCTAGTTTCCTTTAATGCACAGAAAACCAAGTACATTCAATTTTCTAACCGACAGAATCTCACTGACTCCCATATATTTTTTAATGATGTAAATATTCCCACTTCCCCTAGTATTGACATTCTCGGTGTAACATTAACTACTAACTTGAGCTGGACACATTATGTTAGAAGCATTGCTAAGAATGCCTCTAAAAAACTGGGACTCCTGTACAGAGTTCGAGAATTCTTCTCTGACGAGCAGTTGGCCGTAATATATAAAAGTCATGTGCGCTCTCAGATGGATTACTGTTCACCTCTGTGGGGTGGAAGTGGAGTGGTTGCATTGAGGCAGTTGGACAAAATTCAAAATAAAGCTATTAGATTAATCAATAACCCTGCAATCACACAGGACCTTCCTACATTAGCCATACGAAGAAACGTTGCATCCCTTGCATTATTCTACAGATATTTTCACAGCAATTGTTCCGAGGAACTTGCTTCAATTGTGCCGCCTCTCCACATCTTTCCCCGTAGAACTAGGGCAGCTGAGAGCGCCCATGAATTTACACTTTCTCCTCCACAATGCAGAACTTCTGCTTATCAGAATTCATTTATCCCCAGAGCTACTACTCTTTGGAATTCACTTCCCTCGAATTGCTTTCCACAAACTTACAATCAACAAATGTTTAAATCCAGTTGTTACAAACATTTTATGAATGGAGGATGCCTTTAGGCACATGGACCTTTTTGTTTTATCTGTGTTTTTCCTTCCTCCGTTCATTGTCTCTTAAAAAAAAAAAAAAAAAAAAAAAAAATATATATATAGGTTAAGCATTAGTAGTATATATATACTGTATACTGTATATATATATAGGTTAAGCATTAGTAGTATATATATACTGTATACTGTATATATATAGGTTAAGCATTAGTAGTATATATATACTGTATACTGTATATATATAGGTTAAGCATTAGTAGTATATATATACTGTATACTGTATATATATATAGGTTAAGCATTAGTAATATATATATATACTGTATACTGTATATATATATAGGTTAAGCATTAGTAGTATATATATACTGTATACTGTATATATATATAGGTTAAGCATTAGTAGTATATATATACTGTATACTGTATATATATAGGTTAAGCATTAGTAGTATATATATACTGTATACTGTATATATATATAGGTTAAGCATTAGTAGTATATATATATACTGTATACTGTATATATATATAGGTTAAGCATTAGTAGTATATATATATACTGTATACTGTATATATATATAGGTTAAGCATTAGTAGTATATATATACTGTATACTGTATATATATACTGTATACTGTATATATATATAGGTTAAGCATTAGTAGTATATATATATACTGTATACTGTATATATATAGGTTAAGCATTAGTAGTATATATATATACTGTATACTGTATATATATATAGGTTAAGCATTAGTAGTATATATATATACTGTATACTGTATATATATATAGGTTAAGCATTAGTAGTATATATATATACTGTATACTGTATATATATAGGTTAAGCATTAGTAGTATATATATATACTGTATACTGTATATATATATAGGTTAAGCATTAGTAGTATATATATATACTGTATACTGTATATATATATACTGTATACTGTATATATATATAGGTTAAGCATTAGTAGTATATATATACTGTATACTATATATATATACTGTATACTATATATATATAGGTTAAGCATTAGTAGTATATTATATACTGTATACTGTTATATATATAGGTTAAGCATTAGTAGTATATATATATACTGTATACTGTATATATATATAGCTTAAGCAGTAGCAGTATATATATACTGTATACTGTATATATATATAGGTTAAGCATTAGTAGTATATATATATACTGTATACTGTATATATATATAGGTTAAGCATTAGTAGTATATATATATACTGTATACTGTATATATATATAGGTTAAGCATTAGTAGTATATATATATATACTGTATACTGTATATATATATAGGTTAAGCATTAGTAGTATATATATATACTGTATACTGTATATATATATAGGTTAAGCATTAGTAGTATATATATATATACTGTATACTGTATATATATATACTGTATACTGTATATATATATATATATAGGTTAAGCATTAGTAGTATATATATATACTGTATACTGTATATATATATACTGTATACTGTATATATATATAGGTTAAGCATTAGTAGTATATATATATACTGTATACTGTATATATATATACTGTATACAGTATATATATATAGGTTAAGCATTAGTAGTATACAATATTTCTCAACTTCCTTCTGTATTATGATTTTCCCAGTAGACATTTTCTCATTCTGCTGGGGCCTTGTTTCTGCACCTAAATTTCGGAGGGAGTGGTGGGTGGGGAGAGTCTTTGCTCTCTTTACCGTCCACTTTGTAGCAAATTCAATGTCCGGACTACCGGAAACCTGAAACCATAAGACAAATTAATCTTGCTTTTGTATTTCGAATTATCGCATACAATTAGGGACTCTAATGTTGCTTTGAATATTTGTTTTTGAAATGCGTTATTGTTTCCACTTATAACCTTTCTTCATAATTGTTTACAACATACAAATATAATAGTAAGGCAAATAATACATAAACCTGGATTATGGGATGGAGAAAAGGCTTGTTCAGATTTATTGACATCTCTCACTAACTCACTCACATAATTAATTGATAACCAAGGGGTTGCGGTAAGAGGCCATAATTAATTCAGTAGAAAACTGTATAAACTTACACACAGCTCGGTAATACAAGAAGGTGAAGAGGTGATATGAACAATTAGCGGAGGAACTGATGTAACAACAATGGAAATAAAGAGAACAATATGAAGACCACAATCAAAACTAACGAATTGAACTCTGCAGAAAAAGAGGTACCAAAGAAAAGAGTGTGTAGGGAAAATTTGAAATTCGAGAGAGAGATAGAGTGTGTGTAATAATAAAAATAATAATAATAAACGGTTTATTAAAGAATGGCAGCCTCATGAGTTGAAAATACACATTTTACAATTTAGTGGATGAACATGAGATGTACAGATATGAAAATGGTAAGCTCAGTTTACAATGTGTGAGTATAATATACTTTACATTAAAAAAATAAATTAATACAATAATTATGCTAGTGCAAAATACAAATTATCATAAATTAACCATGAGAGTAAGTGATTTACAGTGCATATACAGTACACATTTATTCTACTTATATATATATATATACAGAACATACATATAAACACATACGTACACACATACATACACATATATATACATACATATAGAAGAACATAAGAACATGCAGTAAGTGTGCACATGCCCGTATACATAAACACTCACGTATGCAAACAAACATACATACATACAAAAACTGTTCTGGTAGGGTCAGGTGAGGCTAATAATGGGAGTTAAATCCTTGGGAGAGATTAAATGAGGGAATTGGAAAAGGGTTAATGGGGCAACGGACTGTAGGTCAGGTAAAGCCAATTAGAATGGAATGTCAAACGTCGGAAGAGATCAAATGAGGAGTTTGAAAAGGGTAAAGGCGGAACGGCCTACGGGTCCGTACAGGCAGGGTCAGGTAAAGCCTACTACAATGGGAGGTAATCCTCGGTAGAGAACAAAAGAAGGATATAAAATAAGTAGAGACACACACACAGTGTGTGTGTGTGTGTGTGCGTGTGTGTGTGTGTATGGGTGGCATTTAGACAAGTACAATAATCTACGCTGGTCGTGTCAGGGGATTTAAGAACCATCAGCTGGTGCCAAGCGCTCTTAAAACATACCGTGCCGGCACACCACAGCTGGGCAAGGCAGCATGGCAGATGTACGATGCATCCAGTTTTCGAGTGACAGTTATTTACACCACCCGAGCATCATGTGTGCCTTCATAGTTCATACATTACCAACATGTATCACATAATGTCATTGTAAGTGAAGTTACAGTGTGATAAGTGCATAGATTCAAGTTATATAAATGCTGACGAGTGGCAAGCCCCGCGCGCGTCCTGGTTACCATGGCGACCGGTGGCCATCTTGGCCCATAACGTACGCACGTACACAAGGCCAGCTGACTGACACCTGACTTTCCTCCACTCACTTTCACTTCTATTATGCCTCTCTCACTCATTCTGTTTATTAATTTTATACTTTATCGTACTTAGAAATATGGGTTTTACCAAGGTGTTTGTAGGGGGGAGGTGGCGGTGAAGGCAGGCGTGGGGGAAGACCACGTACGCGTCACTTGTCAGTATGATACACTCTCAGCTCAGCTCTTCTGACCCCTACAAAGACCTGGCAGAATTATGAGGAATGCCATGGGGTCTGTGTCATCCTCCTCCTCCCTTTCCCCACTTTGCGAAAAGGTAGGTCAGACACTTGTGAAGTCAACAGGACAACTGTCTTCCCCCCTCCTTCCGCGCGTCTCCTCTCCCCACCGCGGCTGGACTTGGGGGTCGCTAAGTATTGCCACTGTTCGGCAACATCATAAGGTATATCCCATACAAATTTGAACCCTCTAGCTACCATAGGACAAGAGTAAATAAGCTCGAAAGTGGCGGTGAGATAAGTGGGTAAACTGGCTTTCCCCATCCGCCTGTACCCACCCGTGCGGCTGGACTTGGGGATTGCCGAGTACCGCCACTGTTCGGCAACATCATAAGGTATATCCCATACAAATTGGAATCCTCTAGCTAAAATAGGTCAAGAGTATATAAGGTCGACAGTGCCAACGCACCCTATGCGGATCTGGGGTTTATCATTACATACATTGCCGACGCATACGCTGCAGCTCTGGGGTCCAGTGGGGTAAGCACTTCTAGGAATCAAGTCATGAATGGGAATATGTGATGACAGGAACGGGGGAAAAGTCAAATTAGTATGTATTTATCGGACCACAAGCTTCTCACAGAAGAAGACAGGGAATTAAATTATAACTGACAATAACAAAAGGAATAAGAGCAATGTCCCAGAAAGAAGAGCAAAAGGGCGTTATGGTAAGTTGGTAGAAGGACCCCGGGACAGAAGGAGGAGAAATTCATATGATGGATTTCATAGAGGTGGGAAAGAAAGATGAAATGGAAAAGTAAAATTATTTGATAGTAAACTAAATTATATGTATTATATATCCGACTATGTGTACCTCATTTGTATTACTCTTAAATATAATCGAATACCATGCCAGAAAGTAATTATGAATATATATATATGAAGCGAATGAGGACTACAGCAAAACGGAGATGGTCCGCTAAACTATTTTACAGTGTTGTTAATATTTTGTCATCACAAAAAATGGTGGATATAATTATCACATTTCATAATTATATGCCATGCCATTCATTGTTCCATGTATTTGTATAAGTATAATTAACATATCAAACAAATGTGTATCCAAGATTGTAAACTATAGTTAGTTTCGAAGATAAGTTTGTCAAATTAATGCATGCTTATTATTCTAATAGTACAAGCCTGATGTAGTAGGAGCATCATTAAGGTCAAATACGCTCCATTTTGTAGATGATAGCATGTGTCTCAAGATATAGGTCAATAAATGTCCATATATTTGTATCTCTGAATGATGTCCTGCATTTTCAAATGATGGTGTTTTTCTTCATTACAGACATATGTGCGTATCTGTTTTCCTATGTCTGACATCATTCTAGGTAATATGTATGGTGTTTGTATCATAATATTCACAGATTGCATGTAAGTTGCTCATGAGGTAATATCTAATTTTAGTAAAAGTTGTTTCTTAAAAAAAAAAATTACAAGTATGATAATAGTTACACGATGAAAATATATAAAGATGCTGGACGGACTAGATTATAACAATAATATGACACTGCAAGCAGTTCAGTAGTGACACGAAATAGGACAATCTGACTGATGGCATGGAATGACAAACAATTAACTCAATAATATTATGGCATGAAACAGCTTGTCTGAATAATAATAGATCAGTTTTGTGTAGTCATATACATCATAGTTAATGAAGTGATAGATTAACTACACAGATACTAAGATTTCCGCCACATGAAAACAAATCGACTATAGTTAAGCACACCATGGAAACCACGAGTGTCAGCAAACATTACTGTGGTGTGAAGGATTGATGTGCTTAATAAGAGGAATAGTGGGTATATTTGATATTAACGCATATGGTTGGAGTGTATAATTGAAGCTAGACAGATATCCTAAGCAAAATAAACATAATGAAATATAACCAACAACAATGGTCCTGGGGAAGAAAGAATACTCAAGGTAATTTTGTTAATATACTGACACCCAAGCCAAAAACAAAATGCCTTAATCAGATCCTCACCTATTGTCTCCTTCACATACACACTCCTTTCTCTCTCTCTCGTTATAATTCCTCGCCCTCTCTTAGTTTTATACATCGTCTCTTGTTATCGTTATTCTATGACTTTTTGTTCTCGCTCTCCCCTCCAGTCTTTTATTTTCTACTTGTTCTTTTCACTTTGTTCAGAGTTTTCCTTTTGCTTTATTATTTGAATATTTCCTAAAGATACTTTTAGTTCACGTGTGCTTTCATATTCCACTATAAAGTTAATATATATTCTACGTTTGTATTAAAATATGACAATAGATGTATGCGATTTTCACAGTCTTTCTTCTACTTCACAAGTTAGCATTGGAACTCTCTCCGTTAAACGATCTTCCCCTCATACTATGACTTTAACTGCTTCAAGCTCTGTATAAGTACTCGGGGTAAACAATGACACTAATATCCCCAGAGACCTATAAGTAACTTAATTTATATTGTTTATAGTGAGGTAGATAGCTCAGGGATAGAGTTAGGAATAGGTAGAAGCTATAGTGGCCACTAGGATATATAGATTTAGAATTACTTAGCGTCAATAAGGTGCTTGTTGGAGCGTCTAGAAGGAGGTGTTGAAAAGGTCGTCTTTAGAGCGAGTCTGACGATTTTGCGGCGGGGGACCCACATCGTTTCATTTGACTCATGTGCAGTGAATATCCTATTCATTAATGCGTCATTTAGCTAACATCAAATGTATTCCGGATTAATTATAATAATAACCCAATATAATTATGGATAAACCACTTATATAAAAAAAAATAGGAAATTGTACATATCTTTTATAAAAATATGGATATTAGGCTAATACTAGCGCCTAATTTAAACTTATAGTATAGAGTATTTACTTATCCTAAATTGTCGAGGTGCTTACAAGTCTCGACACTCCGGGTGTTCAGACATTTTGATTCTAATTGTCCTAACTCAGAGGTATGAAAAATCAGTACAGCAGATGAAAGAGAGAGAAAGACACATCACCTACAGTATATCTGTAGTCCAACATACTTTGTATTCAAGGTATTTTACCATCTCTCTGGCTGGGAACAGGACATTTCCATTATATAATTTCATGAAATGTCCCCTTGTGTCCTGTTTCTGTTTTCTTTCGATTGGAGTCTCGTGCTAATATATTTTCTTGTGTGGCTGACCAAAACACTGAAGAGAAATGATAGTTGTGAACGTAGCTGAATGACCAACACACTTATCACTTTCTCGTCTTTAGAACGAGGGAAGCCTGTCTTGTCTTTGGACCAAAAACCCAGTCTCTAACTGGGGAAAAATCATGTCTTTAGACCAAAATCTACTAGTCTCGTTAGCTGGCTTATCCTGGTCAATTCGGCTGAAATAGTCTCTTCTTGTTCTGGGGAGTCCTGATCATTTCCCGTGGGGGCTAGAGGGGCATGAAAGATGGTGGTTTGTGTTTTTGGGCCCTCTGACGGCACTCGGGGAAATGGTCAGGTAATTAATGTTGGGTCATCTATGCAGATGAAGGGTGTGCTGATTCTCTGGTCCTGATGTGTTGGTGTCTTTCTGATATGGTGTTGTTGGTGGTATTGAAAACAAAAAATAAACATCGGTTTGGCCCCTGGCAATAACCCATCAAAATGCTCTGGACCACTACCTTCTGCTCCTACTATCAATTTCTGCATTCGTGACCTTTCCTCTAACTTCCACTCTGTTGAACACCACTTCTGCTCGGTCAACCAAGATTCTCTTTCTCACCAAAACCCAGTTGTCTGAGACTACTGACAGCAAACCCTTCTCTGTATCCTCTTATTATCTCTATCCTCAATTCAAATCCAAAGGTGGATGTTTTGTGTACGTACGCAGCACTCTTTCCTGCTCTTGTGTTCCCAACTATAACTCTTCTAAATTCCCAACTCTCTCGCTTAAGCTATCTTGTCACTCTCTCACTAAATATACAATGATATAATTATGTGCATTTTATCTCTCCTCTAATTCTACTGACTATCCAAAATTCTTTGACTATCTTACTTCTAATGTTTTTCCTTCTTGCTGGAAGTTTGCTCTCATTCAACTGTCACTATTATCTCACCACCATACCTCAGCATTTCCCCACACACTCCATCTATCCCTGATGCTTTCCCCATCTTCACTCTTTTCATGGCTTCACACACTTCTGACCTCCTGATCCCCACCTCCTCCTCCACTACTTATCTTCTTCTCCCTCCCATACCCCATCCAACTATGTTTGCTGGCACTTAATTTGTTATTTTCAAAAATTTGTTGAAGTACTCCCTCCATCTCTTGACTCTCTCTTACTTGTCGGAAAATACCCACCCATTCTTATCTTTCACATCATTACTATTTCCCTTACTTTACTCCCTAACTTTCTTGATCTCTTTCCAGAACAGTTTCTTACATCCCCTCCATTTTACACTTAGATTCTTTCCAAAATTCTCATCTGCTCTTTTCTTACTTTCCTTCACTACTCACTTCACCACTGTTTTTCTCCAAGTACTTCTCTCTTTTCTGTCTCTCCAAATCTATGTTATCTCTACTACCCAACCACTCTCTATACGCTTTCTTCTTTTCTACTCCAGCTATTTTTCCTTTTCAGTCCACCATGCTGTGTTCCTCCTCTTCTCCTTACTCCACATACCACCTCACATGTTGTACATATATCTTCCTTAAACACTTTGCTTACCTCTTCCACTTCCTTCATACCCTCCAGGTAAAACCTACATAGTCGTCTCTCTACTGCTCTCTTGAACTCTTCCCTGATCTCCTCCTCCTCCAGTTTGTCCAGACTTATAATTGTGACAATGTGATTCCTTACCTTGTTGAACAAATGTAATTACATTATTTTCAAAGCAATGTATCTACCTATATTTATGTTTTCTTGTCTTTTAACACTCGAGCCACAGGTCCCGACATATGTCGAGTGAGAGAAAAGTGGCCTATCCCACGGATCTCGACAATAATCGAACGGGATGTTGAGCACATTGTCGGCTCTGAGAGAGAGTCCACGCGTTGGGAGGATGACACATGGGCTATGATCGCTCAGCATGGACCGAGCGAGGTAACTGGGCTCCCCACCACAACCCTCCACACCCCTGGTATCCCGAGAACAAGGATTAACTGAGGAAATTACCGTATCATAGGGTTTTTGCACTCGTGTTGCAACAACTTTGCAAGAGAACCCACGATCGTACAAGGATGATTCAGGTGTCATTTGAAAGCTATATTATCGCCCTTTCACGGATAGAAAATTGTATTACGCTCTGGCTTTTGTTTATGAATGAAAAAGAGCATAGAATGAATCTCGTTTAGGGTAAATATGCCCGCCACACAGGTAGTAGAAATTACAAACATCCCCGTCCGTAAGGGGTTAATGTGAAGATATTCACAGCAGCAATGTGCTGCAATATGGATGTAGCTTCTTTACAGATCATCAAACACTCCTGACTCGTATTCAGTATACAATGTCTCACTTCTCCACTAACCAACCAGTTACCATATTAACAAGGTTTATTACCCAGAGGACCATTCTTGCGTCTCCTTGTTCATACAGAACCAACACTTGTATGAACTATACAATATTAGTCTTAGAGTTTCACAATTATGAGACATATACCATCGATTTAATCAGCAAGTTCAGGATGGTGCTAGAGAATAGTAACATTGTCGCTCTCAAATATGTGGATTATCACACGTCCCTGTTTATAGGAAAATATGTATGTAAGTAGTACAACATTAGTGAAGAATTATACCAACAAAGTAATTATGAAGCCAATATGTATATGAAATATAATAGAGGCAGTATTATTCCCAATATGAGAGAGGTATATAAAGTTACATAGATACACAGACTGCACAGCCCTTACGTGGCCTATAAAGCAGGCCGGACCCTTTCCTATATATTTAGGAGATGGAAATTTTGTTTGTCTCTCTATGTATATGAAGGATACGCTCGTCTGTAACAAGTGTCTCCCCCAAAACCAAAAGAATGCCTAATTTTCTAGGGTACACATACAAGGAATTTTTATTCTAGAAAGTATTGTGTAGGGCCTTCCAAAACGAAAACAAATCATCTAATTTTAGCCGGAATAAAGCGAAAAATGTGTCTTGGAATATTGAGGGGCGTTTATATGCCGCACCTTTGATAGAGGTCGTTCAGTCACCCGATCCCCTCTACCATAACAGATTATTGTATCTTTGGTGCACTTTGTGGTGTGGACAAACAACAGAGGGTATTAACTCACACGAATAACATCAAACTTTCACAAATGTTCAGAGAATGAATGTGTGCAAATAGGTTATAACTTGTGTTATATATATATATATATATTTTGTTTTTAAATATTCAAACGTAATATGCAATAATTCAAGTAACGGCTCGAATCTGTACATATTCGATTGATTGCATATTGTGCGGTTTCATTAGAATACAACATTATAATAATCAAATTTAGAGTATTGTTGAGGTTTATAGATCCACTGAAGCTTATCTATGATAATGTTGACACTTATAGTCAACGATATAAATTACTATTGGTAAAAGCTCTTTGTTACTGTGCTCCTTCGTAATATTCTATGTTATTTGTTTCCGTGTCATTGCCACCCCCCACAGTGTACCTTCCCACCTCCACATTCTTTCAACAACTTCTCTTTGTGTTCCAGAAAAAATGGCCTACATTTCAAAGCAACCCACACAGTTCATAGTCAAGAAGTTTCTGAGGTGAAGCGGCACATTGTTCCTGGAGAGAGAGTTTGAGAGTGAGAGAAGAGTAGGCTACTAGTACTGCTACTACTACTACTACTACTACTACTACTATTACTACTACTACTAATAATAATAATAATAATAATAAATACAAATAATATAGTAGAAGTGCTTCTTTGACCCAACACATAACGGCATACCCAACTCTGGGTTAGGGCATCACTACTATTACCACTCTCATCACTACTACATTCATAATCACTACAACTGTCATCATTATCACTACTACAGTCACCATCACCATTACTATCATCAGCAGCATTACTACTATTACAATCATCACACCTATTATCACCATCATCACTACTACTATCAACATCATCACTATAACTATCACCATCATCACTACTAATATTATCATCTTGCAATCATCATTACTACTGTCACCATCATCACTATTATTATAAACATCATCACTACTACTACTACTGTCACCATCATCATCACTATATCGAGTAACCTAAAACCGAGTCAACAATGTTCAGAAGTTGTTAAGAAGGCAAACAAAATAATTGGCTTTATAGACAGGTCATTTGAGCGTAAATCCAAAGACGTTATCCTAACCCTTTTCAATTCCTTAGTCCGCCTTCTTCTGGAATACTGCGTTCAATCCTGGTGCCCTTATTACCAAAAAGATATAGACAAGCTAGAATGAGTTCAATGTAGCGTTACCAAAATGATACCTAGCCTAAAGAACAAACCATACGAGGAGCGTCTTAGAGAATTAAATCTATTTCCTTTAACCCAGCGTAGATTAAGAGGCGACTTAATTCAAGTGTTCAAAATCATCAAAGGCATCGACAATATGAACTGTAGTAAGTACTTCACTATCGACCAATCTAATTACACGCGGGGAAACGGTTGCAAAATTATTGGTAAATCTTTTAACTCACACGAAGCTAAGAATTTCTTCTTCAATCGAGTTGTCGACTTATGGAATGGGCTTCCCCGAGATGTCATAGACTGCACCACCGTTGATTCATTTAAACTTCGCCTAGACAAATATCTTGCATCAAACCCGCGACTGACTGCGTTTGTAAATGAATAACTTTATTTTATCCTCCCCTCAGTTACTAACCCATCTGTCCCCTACTAATTTCCTAATCTTGCCACGGACATTAGTTCCAGGGCAGTAGTTCACTTTCCAATGTTCCCTTACCCACTCTAAACCACTGTTTGGACAATTGATCCTCAGTGTTTTGGAGGACAAGCAGCCTAGAAGGGTCACTAGACCTGTTGTTGCTTGATTTCCTTTGTACTCCTTTGTACTACTGTCATCTTTATCACTGTGGGACCCGTTCAGGAACGTTCTGGCAATGTTAAGCAATTTACAGTCCTTCAAGCCTCTTAAAGCCTGTGGAGACGAGTGCGAGTGAGAGGGAGCGTGACAGACCCCCGTCCGATCTCCAGCCCGGCGGCTGGTGCTGCGTGGTGCACTGAGGAGTGAAAGCCATATCTCACGAGACCTAGCCTATGCAACGCTGCCAAAGGCAAATGTAGCTCAACATTGCTCGTTTGGTGTAATTTTGAAACTATTTTCTTTTAGTTGTTGGCTAAATACATTTCATTTCATTCGACACTTACTTTATCATTCAGGAGTGCTTGAATGAGCCCTCATATAGCGGAAATATGCCCGCAGCTTAAGTGTTAGTACGCTTAACAATCATTCTCCTGTACCCTAATTCACTGTGTGTAAAAGAAAAGTCTCATCTTCTTGTAGTGTATGTCTGTATATCTGTATCCCCCAAACTCTCGGGCCTAGGTGACAACAAGGGTCTTTAACCCTTCTTTGGCTGGGCCCGGCTATAGTCGGAGTAGAGAACCAAGGCCTAAAGAGCGGGGCCCGGCTTTAGTCGCATGCGATGTTGAGTACATAATCGGCTCTTAGAAAGAGTCCGAGCGGTGGGAGGAGCGCAGGTGGGCTCTGACCGTTCGGCATGGACGTTGTTCCGCCACTGACGGTTTCATCACATCCCACCACATCCCGGGTCCCGCAATACAGGGTAAAAACTGACAAAATTACTGTATTTTAGGGATTTTCCCTTCGTATTGCACGATCGTTGCAAGAGAACCCGTAGTCGTACAAGGATGGTTCAGGTGTCATTGGAAAGCTCAATTATCCCCCTTTCACGGATACATAATTGTATTACGCTCTGGCTTTTCTTTATGCATGAAAAAAAGCATGGAATGAACCTCTTTTAGGGTAAATCTGCCCGCTTGGCAGGTAGTAGATGTTACAAAACTAGCCGCTCGTTGAGTGTTAAGAAAAACAAAAACTTATTTGTTTGTTTCATAATTTGTTCATCACTCTAATTCTACCTCGGCATGTGATTCACATAGAGTTTATTATCATTATGATGCCTCTGGATTGCCATATGATTAAGACTGCTCTTTAACCCTCACAGGGTACGGGTTCCTTAGCCAACGTGGGATAGACAGGGTTAATGGTATGATGGTATCCCAATGTCTAAACCTTCGTGCTTTACAATATTAAAATCATATCAAAATACAATTCAAAATCGGATATTAATTGGAAAACATTAGGCTGTACTTCATTTACATTAAAGCCAGCCCTTCCTATGTATTAATATCCAGATTAAGTTTTGGTCGTCTGTTATTTTAACTTGTTCCCATCTTGGTTAATTAACACCACATTTATGGGCGTGTACTGGTTCTAGCATCCTAATTGTAATAAACATGTTAATATTGATTGGCACATAGTCTGGTCCTTGTATTGTTTAGCACTCTACTTTTACCAATCATAAATTGAGTATATTTGTGGATGGATTCAATAAGTTCCTCCCGTGAATATTAACTACCTTGTTTTTTGCATCACATTGTATAGCGATTCTCATTTGTTTTTAAATTTGTTGAATGTTGACTATTAATTATATGATAATATGAACAGTGAGCGCGGCAAAGGTGGATGTAGTGTACTATGGTCACATATTTAATCTATACAGATTTCACCAAAATCTACACATATAGATAACATTCTGCACATGTGAACATATTATTATAGTTACATGGTAAATGGGATTGATACCATATACTGTGTGCCATCAAGCCACATTCACTGGTTATAATCGGTGCGCAAAATAGTTACGAACATTCATCAAAACCCAGTAAATTGGCATTATATAAAATAATATGTCACAAAATAAAATATAAGGTTTCTCATGTCTGGTGAATTTCAATGTTGTTCTTTCTTTGGAAGTGAAGAGTACTGTAGTGATCATGTTATAGTCTTTGAACCGAAAAATAATATACCCAGCAAAACAGTAGTGTACACAATGCATGTGCAACGAAAATTCGTAAAATATATGACATAAACTTCATTGATTAGTGGAATATACCTGTACAATCCTATATGTATTTTTGTTGTGTTTTTCTTATTGAAACATCAACATTACACAGTCATTATGTAGGGTGAATATTCAGACACAAACATGATAAACACTATACAGTATGTCAGTGCGGTATATTCCAGCAAGGGTAGGTCGATACCGCATTGTTATAACTGTACCATGACTGTAATAACTGTACCTATATTACATTTAACCCCCTCAGACGGATTAAGTTCCGATAAGTTCCAGGAGGCGGTTGACGCAGCTTTTGGGTCTAGAATTTGGCTCATGAGTGTTTTCGAAACCTTCACATTTCTCTATTCCCAGCCACCAGAATTATGTTTATTGTTATGTATCGTATGTGAATAGATGCCTGAATGACTATACTACATGAAAATAAAAAACAAATATAAATAAATGGAAATATAGAATATAAACGTACTCCCGAATACAAATATTGACCGCATAATTGTGCCGTCCTATCTCGGAATTTTTAGTGATGACTATACAGTATATGTTTATGTACTAAAATGAAAGTTTTTTTTCTCCTCTTTCCAATGGTGAAAACGGAAATTGTCTATCTTCAATAGTTTTCAAGCACTGGGCTAAAACAAAAACAGTAATATTTTACCAGATATAGTTTATAACATGATTGATTGATTTTTTGGT
Source organism: Paralithodes platypus (assembly GCA_032716605.1). Classification (NCBI taxonomy): domain Eukaryota; kingdom Metazoa; phylum Arthropoda; class Malacostraca; order Decapoda; family Lithodidae; genus Paralithodes; species Paralithodes platypus. The sequence goes on from CM064490.1 coordinate 23,756,756, forward strand.
TACGAGGTGTATAGTTTTCAATTAATCTGTATGAATGCGCGAGATAATGACAAAGAAGATAAACAAAACTAGAACTTCCTAAGACAAATACTTTTGTTTCTATGAATATTTGAAATCACGGGTCAAAAAAGCGAATATTTTCTTTCCGCCGTCGCCCCTCCCTGGATAAAAAGCTCACTCCGAGCAGTTCCCCACCTCGGTGTTGCGGTATTTGCTCTGGTATGTATGTAATAGTATATATCACCTGAATTGGCAAATTATGCTCTTTCTAATGGTGAAAACCACACCACTACATCATAATTGGTTCGCAAGCTATGGGCAATTGTTTTCATGCAATTAGATTGTGGTGTAAATGAAAGACAATGTTTATCACAGGACATTATATTAGCCACAATGTTTGTAATAATATGTAATAGTATACATCACCTGAATCGGAAAATGATGCTCTTTCTAATGGTGAAAACCACAATACTACATTATAATTGGTTCGCGAGCTATGGGCAATTGTTTCCATGCAATTTGATTGTGGTGTAAATGAAAGACAATGTTTATCACAGGACATTATTTTAGCCACCATTGTTGCTCCCCCCCCCCCCCCAAAAAAAAAAAAAAAAAAAATAAAAAAAAAAAAAAAAAGAAAAAATATATATATATAATGATATATATATATAATTATATATAATTAGATATATATATATATATATATATATATAATTTATATATATAATATATATTATATAACAATCTCCACCACTGCTCTACCACCACCACCACCACACCTACCACCATCTGCACCACCACCACCACAACTACCACCACCACCACCACCACCACAACTACCACCACCACTACCACAACTACCACCATCACCACCACCACCACAACCACAACTACCACCACCACCACAACCACAACTACCACCACCGCCACAACTACCACCACAACAACTACCACCACCACTAAGACTACCACCACCACCAAGACTACCACCACCACCAAAACTACCACCACCACCACCACCACTACAACCACCACCACTACAACTACCACCAGCACCACCACCACAACTACCACCACCACCGTGTTGACAGATATGTGGAGGCATAGTATATATATATATATATATATATATATATATATATATATATATATATAGGCCTATAATTACATAATAATAAATAAATAGTAACAACACAAAATAATAAAAATTAATTAAATAAAAATAATAATATATACAGTATATACTGTATACTGTATATATAAATATATATATATGATATATCTATAATATATACATCTCCACCACCACCATCACTGGTCCACCATCTTCACCACCACCACCATCTCCACCACCACTGCTGCTCCACCACCGTCACTGCTGCTGCTCCACCACCTCCACCTCCATCACCGTGGCGACAGAAATTTTGACTGTACTTACCCTGGGACGGCATGACAGTGTATGCTATATAATTCCCTAAACTACACAAACACAATATCCATCGATAACCCAACGATATATGCACTTAGTTTGGGTTATATTAGGGTGGAAATACCACCCAGGCTGGGCAAAATGGAGGCCCCTCGGTTTAAAGGGCCTGACAGACCCACCTAGAAGCTTGACTGCTGGGTGAAGTCTGGCCTCTTCATCATCCGCTGGGCCCACAGAGAGACGCCACGGGGTTGCTAGATATTTCCACATGTAGATCTAACTTACCTAACTTACCAGCCAAAATATCAGCCAAAAAGCATCATAAACTTATTTTTGGTGAATATAATAAGTTCATATGACACTCTAGTGTCATATGAGTTTTTAGGCCATACCTCCATTTGACGCGATAGCGTCATATGAGTCGGAGAGTGTTAAGATGATAGTAGTATTCTCTCTCTCTCTCCCTGGTGGTACAGTTGTAGTACGGGACCTATCTAGCTCAGGCTCTACGGTTGGAACATTTAACTGTTTATAATATAGTTCAGAATGGCCTTTTTATTTGATTTTTTATTTTTTTTATTTTTTTTTGACATTTTCTTTCAATATATATATATATATATATATATATATATTGTTTATGTTATGATATTTGTTAGGAGGGCAATGACTGTAGAGGACGTTTCCATAATGTGTTTAGCTGCATATGCATGTTATTTAATGTAGGTATGTTTTGTACTATACAAACCAGATTCCATTATGCCCAGAGTAATATTTTCAAATTAAATATCGTAAAATATTCTGTTTTTAATATGTTATGACTGGACCTAAACATTACTGGAAAGTAATAGAATGGTTATGATGAACATAATTGAATTGTGCATGCCTATTATGCATGGACAATATTGAAGATCACACGTCCATCTTGACATTGTGTTTGTGTGTTTAAGGCAAGGTATACAACTATGAGACCATTCACAGCCAAATCAAACGCCAGGGTCATGATAACAAGTGAACCTTGGTTCTATATCAGAGCATGGATATTGTTTCGTACGAGGGGATATAGGGGATATAGTAAAGTTTTAATTATCACCCGGAAGTTATTGAGATATGTCAATGAAATGTTGTCAATGTAATGACTGGTTCTTATACGCATGATGGTGCAAAATGATGTGCTCCTAAGTTTGTTTAATTTCTTTACAGGTGGCGCTAGATGTCAGTAACCTGCAAGATGGAGAAGATTGAGGATCGCAGCGTGATTAAGTTCCTGCATTTGAAGGGCTACAGTGCCCGGAAAATCCATGATAATATGAAGGCTGTCTATCACTGTCACCTCACAACAGTTTCATATAACGAGCAATCATCACCATACACAGCCTTCATTTCATCATGGAATTTCCGGGCACTGTAACCCTTCAAATCACGCTGCGAGCCTTAATCTTCTCCATCTTGCAGGTTACTGACATCTAGCGCCACCCGTTAAGAAAGTAAACAAACTTAAAACATTTTTGCACAATCATGCGCATAAGGATCAGCCATTACACTGACAACATTTCATTGACATAGCTCAAAAACTTCCTTATACTACTGGGTATCGCCATTCTTGCCATTATACATTGTTGAATTCCCATGCATATTACCGAGCAATTTAGCTACTCAATAATAGTAGGTGTTCCTTAATTTTGTTCACGTCACTCTTTCAACTTTGGGGGAGGCACTCGCTACAGGCAGTTTTGGCTTTACCTGCCTCACTCACACAGGACAAAAACAATGAAAACAAAAACAAATGGTGTGAAAGATATTAAAATCACCAAGCTATTGGGTCGAAAGTCATAACATCGAAAATGTAATGGGGCTAAACATGAGAACGAAGAAACAATCATACTTCCTTAAAATATGTTGTCCTAAACAAAACCTAAGGATTCTTGAATATCTCTACATAAAAGCTCATAAACCTATTTTATATAACACCTTGGTAGCATTCCCCCTTCACATATTGTAATTGTTGTTAATTTTGTTGTCAGATAATCCCCGAGTGTAGATGTTATTTTTCCATGAGTTCTCCTCTTTCTTCTAAGACTACAATTCCCAATGAACAAACCTGTGTCTCGTAAGCGGAAACATGAACGGGTAAGGATTAAGGAAAATATTTAAGATAAAATTGCCCAAATGTCGAGAGTGTCAAACGAGGGGGTGCTCAACAACAAATATACCATATTAGCTAATTTGAAGATAATAAAGCTTAATTAAGACAATTACACTGTTCTGTCATACTTTACACTGGGTTGATGTTCAGGGGGTAAAGATGTTCTGGATACAATGAAACATTATTCATTATATGTTTCGCTCATAATACGAGAGAGAGAGAGAGAGAGAGAGAGAGAGAGAGAGAGAGAGAGAGAGAGAGAGAGAGAGAGAGAGAGAGAGAGAGAAACAACAAAAGGAATACTGTAGTCAATGGATGGTATGGAGGAGGGTGATGGAGGGGGTCGTGTGTTGGTATTGTAAACACATGGTGTGAAGTAGCTCCATGCTCCCTATGCCTCACCCCTCCTGTGTTGTCTCGCCCCTCCTTTGTTTTTGTTGTTCTGTGTGTAAACGTATAAGTAGTTTTAAGTAATTCAAGCAGTATGTGTAGTTTATTACCGCAAATGTACACGGATAATTAGTCCCCCCTCTTTTACACATAATAAACATTACATAATTTTTGAAGAATAGTGGAATTGAGAACACTTATATAATCATTGTATCCTGATGTTCCGTCAATATATATAATAATAGTAGTGTATAATTTCTCACCCATGCTATACTTAACTCTGAATCAATAAGATTATTTCGCCCTTTAGGAATTGATATATCTGGTTTCCCATAAAAAAATATGAAAAACAAAAACGTATATGATGGGGATGAGAGGAATCAAAAAGAGCTTAGCAAGATAGGATTGCATCACTTATTTTGAAAAGGTAGGGGCTATCATTATTTACTTAACATTAACACACACAAATGTCAGAAGACTACCTATAAACATTTGTGGCGATAAGGGAGAGCTATTCCCACCCAAATATGTTGACGTTATCTTTCCAGAGTATTGGGATATCCAGCCTCTGACCACAGCGGACCACAGCTAATTAAAACTTGTTACAAGTTGGTTTGAGTACATCTTGGTTTACTGACAGTGTTTTAGAATGTTGGGTCAGTTGTGTCCAATTATGAATAAGGATTTTGCACATATACTCAAAAACCCTAAGCGCGCTAAATTGAACTGTCTATCCCACGCTGACCCTAACAAGTTTGTACAGCTGATGTGTGCTAAAACCTTGGTTATGAGAACAATACATCATGCAGTATTTACAACTGTGGCTATCAACTGTTCTTCACGTAATACTGTTCTCATAAATTAATGCGTGTTACTCATTATGGAAAAATATAGTATTAGCTTGGATTTTGTTTGTTTATTGCAGGGACTGTAATCACAACACCAACACAGGCACCCTAAATTTGTCCACCATTCAAAAATCTACTTTTTCACCCACGACCATAATTAATTTCCGGATTGTTTATCGCGCGAGTAATGACCGCCCTGGACCCCCTGGACGAGCATCACTATTCATGGCACCACAATAAAATATAATTTAATGTATGATTTAGTGTTGAATATTAATTGGTCGATTATCGTGTCTATTATATGGACATATACAATATAATATTAGTGATCACAAATTATCAGTATAATGTATAGCTACTCATAATGTGTTATTGGTTGTATCTATCTATTTATGTACTTGTGTACACGTGACACTGATATCGCACCTACCCTTTGGTCAATCAACCTTTTGAGGCGATGAGGATAGGCGAACTTCAGACTTTTTGTGCTCCAGTCCCGAGCGTTACCACTCAGCCACGCTGGCTCTTGCAGGTTTTACAGTAGTCTAATAGAATCATATTTCAAGTTATTATACAAAAACGTTATGATGACTTCAGTTTCATGCTAAGTATAATTAAAACTCTGCTGCATTTATATAACAATATTCTTTGCAGTAATCGATGGTTAAGCAATGATGTGCGTTACTGTTATTATCATCATCATCATGTTAGTGTAAGTTTCCTACCAATAGAATAATCTGTGATTTAAGGAGGAAATAAAATTACCCCACCGGGCCTACAACAACAACAGAGCTCCAGCCTACCACAAGGGGAGCTCCCCAATACCTGTAGGTGCTGGAGAGGAGGAGGAGAGGATGGTGACTTCTTGGGGAGACGTGGGAGAAGCTGAAGTGGGGTCTACATACGGGGACCATGATAGTCCGATTGGTCTCCCTAACATCATTTCCTACGACAAGTGGACCTCACCCTCTTCAGGAGCCACTACCTCACCTCCTGGCAACAACATCGCCCGGTCACACCATCAACGAGGGATCAAGAACAACATCATCTCCTTCTACACCACCATCATCGCCCACCTTCACCAACAACAGCAGCCTCTCCACACCAACACCACGTGGCACTGCTGCTCAAGAGACAAACACAAAACATGAAAAACAACAAGGAGGACGGCCCTCCACCCTTTACTCTTCGACTTTGCTCTTCATTTCCACCTTTATTTCTCTCTAATCCATAGAGACCTCTCATCTCACCAACCTCCCCCCCCCCCATTGGAAAAAATAGGAGGAAATGAGATAGCACTGATTAAGTTAAACAAAGCCTGTTCTGGTTTATTTTCCCTTTGCTGTCTCGCAGTTTCGTTCATTCTTTATAGATAATGATTGCCTGCATATTAAAATTAAATAGTACCATCATTACATTTAGTATATTTTTCATTAGAACCTCATTGAACAACAACAATCAAGGTTCAATTCAGTATGGCAGCATTACATATGTATGAAGGGTCTATCCCATTGTTGATTGGCTTAATGTGACCATTGACAATAATGTGAGATACAGTACCACCAGGATCACCGGTGTTATTGGAAGGTGGCCAGATGGTTGGACCGGGGCAACACATTTAGGCCTACTATACAGCGGTAAAAGTGGAACTTTGTCGATTTACTGGTTTGTTATTAGCTTACGTAAATGCTAGCGGTCATGTGCAGAAGTGTCTTATTATTATTTGTGTAACTTAGTATTCGAAATATTATCTATGGAGAAGTTGGGATTAAGAACTGATTAAGAACTGTTGGTTCTTGTGGAGGTGGCTAGTGTTGTTAAGGAACAACTCGTGTGTGGGTCTTGTGAATACAGAGAGTGTGAGCAGAAGTAATGCGTGTGAGTGTTAAGTGACGACAGAGGTAATAAGTGTGACTGGTAGTGATGGTGGTGGTAGTAGTAAGTGTAGGTGGTGGTGTTAATGATAGTAAGCATGAGTGGTGGTGATGGTTGTCATAGTGTCTATATACTCTAAATAAGTTGGCCAAAACTCTTGACCATTAGCCTTTAAAATTCGCAAACTATTACAGTAAGAGAGCTAATATTTCTGTCACTGGGGTCAGTGAGGAAATAGGTCTGGACATTTACATTTACATTTTCTCAAGCACTTTTTCAGTTACAGAGGTTAGGGTTTACGATTTCTGGCCTACTTAATTTGAACAGGGTATAGCCACCCTTGTGACAACTACAATGTTTACCCCTTGAGGATTATGACATTATTAAACCATTGTAATTAGTTTAAGAGGGGTTTATTTAAGTCATATGATTAATTGATATAGGCATTACCGTTTTCTTTAGGCTCTGAGTGAAACGTTATTCTCAATCTTACTTCTATTCATTAGCTGAGCTCTGGAACTCTCTCTCAGAACTAGTCTTTCCCTCATTCTATAACTTAAAGTGCTTCAAACTCCATGTGTCCAGGCATTTTGGCTAGAACATCCCTTGATGTTGGCCCTGTCACTCTTTCCATGTTGTACCCTTCACTCCCCTCTTTCCTCCTTACTCCACATATTTCTTCCTTACCTCTTCCACTTCCTCCATACCCTCCAGGTCAAACCTACCTAGTCGTCTCTCTACTGCTCTCTTGAACTCTTCCTTAATCTCCTGCTGTAACCTCTCCACCCTCTTCACCACGCCACCTTCCTCTCGCCTCCCTCCAGCTCTCCTCACCCACTTCTTCTGTATCATAATTTTAGCTACTACTACATAATGGTCAGACAAACTAACCCCCCCCCCCCACCCTAGCAACCAGTACATAATTTTTCAGTCGTTTATCCACACATATACCTGTATATCAATCAGTGCCTTTCTTTCCATTGTCTTGCTCTCCCTCCTCCGCTCCACTTCCCATGTGTACCTGTGTATCATTCTGTGTCGAAAGAATGTGTTGGCTATCCACAGTCTCCTCCCCACACATACGTCCACAAGGACACTACTAATTCCATTTATCTCAGACGGTATACCCCATCCTCCCATCAACTTTCCTATCACCCACCTTCCCATTCATATCCCCAATAACAAATATTCTTTCGCTCTCACCAAACTTGTCCAGGCACGCCTCACCATGCACCCATAAATCCTCTTTCTCTCTTACATGTTTATCCTCAATCGGTGCATAAACACACACAACCACCCACGTTTGTATTTCTACTTTAATCCTTACCCACACAATTCTTGCACTCGCAGAACCATAGTCAATGAAAACTCTTCCTTGGACGATGTTGGTGCCATTTCTCCCTCTCTATCTTATGCCTATTATCTGAATATCTTCAAAAAATATAGATCCTTCTCTCTCTGCACTGGTTGAGTTGGCACTGGTTGAGATGGTCACTGGTTGAGATGGTCACTGGTTGAGATGGTCACTGGTTGAGTTTACACTGGTTAAGGTGGCACTGGTTGAAGTTGCACTGGTTCAACTGCCCTGTCACCCATGATTCGGCGTACGGATCAGATGGTGTCCCTTCTGTTGAACTCAAAAACTGTTTTTCAATGATGACTCCCTGCCTAGGCAATCATTTATGTTTCTTCCTCTCTTCTAATATCTTCTCTTCTTGCTGAAAATGTACTCTCATTCAACCTCTTCCCAAAGAAGGGTGACTGTTTTGAACCCTCCAAGAATCATCCGATTGCTTTCGTATATTGCATCTGTATCTTTAATCGATTCTTCAGAATGAATTCTTCGAATTATAATTTTTCAAGCATTTGTCTTCCCATAATCCACTTTCAGACCCATAATTTCCTTTCTTATCATGCTAACTCATGGTCATCCTTCTTTCAGGATTTTGGCAACACCTTTTGTATTGCGCTTAACATTTGTAAAGCCTTTGATAGAGTCTGTCATAATTTGCATGTATGTATTCCTTCAGTTTCTATCCCTCTATCTGTGCTTTATCTCTAATGTGTTTGTTTTTTTACCAGGGCCTAAGTATTTTGACTATATTATAATTATAATAATATTAATAATAAAAATAATAACAGTATTAATGGTAATACTAATAATAATAATAATAATAATAATACAAAAAATAATAATATAAACAATAGTAAAAATACCAATACCAATACTAATGATAATAATACTAATCAAACATAATAAAATCGGGGGGATGGGACTCGCTAGCCTTAGTCGGCAACCCCTCTAGCGGATACAACCTTATAACAATCTGGGTGGATGGGACACACTGGTCTTGTCCGCAGCCCTCAGTGAGTGATCAGCTGCCACGACAGGGTCACCCGGACCCTGACCGTCCCCAACCAAATCAACCGAAGGCTGTTTGCAGGAGGCTGGGTCAGAGGGAGCTGGTGAGCAAGCCGTGTGTACGTCCGAAGACGCATCCCCTGTCACACCTGCGCTAGGTGCAGGAACTGGAACCCCAGAAAGGCTGTCTTTATCAACCAACAACGTTGATACCAAATCATCTTGATACCCTGAGCTCCCTGGAGGCACACTTGTCTGAACCTTAGAAGGAGGAGTCTCCTCCAAAGATTCTTCACTCCTCACCCGTTTGAGGTTGGCAATCTCAACCTCCATCTCAACGCTTGTACTTGCTGAATCGGAATTACGACCAGCCACAGAGCATGTCACATAAGGAGGTTGCACAATGACAGAGGGACCATTAGCCTCAGGTACAAGTAGCGAGGGAGGGTCCACAGGCAGGTGGACAACAGGAGTCTCAGACTTCCCACAAGGAGAACCAGGAGGATGCTTGGCAACGCAGGAAGACTCGCGGAGGAAGGCCCGTTCGTGGAGCAGAAAACTTGTGACGGCTCACAGAAGGAACATTATGCATAGGTGCAGCAGGCTTGGACTTTGAGAGGAGAGATGCAAACGAAACACCAGGGCGAACAAATATAGATGACACACGATCTTTAGCTTCAGCAAAGCTCAGTTTCTTTTTCTCACAAAGAGATAATACCTCCTGTTCAAATCTATATCGATCACAAGACTTGGACGAAGCAGTGTGTCCACCACCACAATAATCACGCAGGATACCAGACCCGGGCATTCCATTCCCCCATGTACCGAACCCCCACAGGAGACTCACACAGACAGTAATCCCTGGGCAAGTCGTCGGCAGGAACGCCCGATATGTCCAAAACGCTGGCAATGGAAACAACGTCGTGGTTGCGGAACATAAGGCTTAATCCTGTAGCGGTACCAGGCAGCCACCAGAAGGTCAGGAAGGTCTATGAGGTCGAACGTGAGGATTAGGGTCGGTGTGGGGTCAAGCTCACCATCAACCCTCTTTTTGATACGCTCAATTTTAATAACATGTTGTGAAGCAAATTCTTCTTGGAGATGCACCTCATCATACATAACTAGCTCTTTTGCATAGACAACTCCGCGAGAGTGATTGAGAGTGCCATGCGGCGACCACCCAACCGGCTGGCCCGCAAGGGATGTCAATGCCAGAAGGCAAGCACTCTGCTCCCCATCTGCTACCTCAACTAGTAGGCTACCATACGCTTGCGGAACCACCTTCGGAGAAAAACCACAGGCACGAACTAAATCTGTGTGAGTTTTGAAAATGTCGTTTCGTCGCATATCTAATCCCTCGGGGGCACGAACCACCACAAACTTAGTAAAGGGAATTCTTAAACTTGGCTCATGAAGGAACCCAACAGCTCTCGGAGGACGACGGGATCTACTCGGTGGAGGTCTTTGTGTCCTGCCTGCCTAGAAAGGCTGCATAGTCACCACAAGAGAAGGGGGAGGATCAGGAGGGGAAACCGAAAGATCGACAGAGTCGTCAACAGTCAAGGGTAGGTTAGAAGCCATAATACGAAAATAATAATTCACTGCAGCCGGTCCCATACCCACCATGGAGCCACATTTAGGGGACAAGACAAAATTGCCCCAGGGATCCAGCCAGAGCATACGCCAGGGAAGAAAGGTGTCATGAAGGTGCGTCCGTCCGTCGAGTTAGGCACAACACCTAGCTCCCTGGGTTGGCGTAAAGGGGTCACAGATGCGACCCCAGTTCACGGGAATGAGCAGTAGCCACCCACAAACTCCCTCAAACAAAACCAAAGAATAGCCGAAGCAAAACTCCATAGTATGCCAAGTCATCAACAGTAAGACAGGGCTGAGGAGTACGACACCACTGGAAGGCCCCACTCTTATCAGTGATGAAGGAGGAGCACTTGGTTCATGAGGCAGATGAAACCCAAACCCTAGAAAGATAGGGGAGCTACCCAAATAGGTGAGATCATCAGCCACCTTCAAGCCCCGCCACCGCTCGTAAGGTGGCTCCCCATTGGCGGGGTAGTTATATGGAAACATTTGGTTTTGGAAGCATTAAAGGCAACAAGGTTTTCTCTGCCCCAATTGGAAACTGTAGTTAGATAAGAAAATAAGTGTTGTATTGCTTCATTACGTTTGTTTTTGAGGGATTGCTGGATTGATTCCGGAAAACTAATTGAGTAGTGTAAGGTAGAGTCCTCTGCGTATGCATTGATAGGACTGGAGGTACAGTTGAGAAGATAATTTATGAAAATTAGAAAGAAAATAGAAGATAGGACAGAGCCTTGAGGAACACTGGAGTTAACAGGATGAGGAAGTAAGCGATGGCCGTCCACAACCACACCTATGGAATGGCCGGAAAGGAAATTGGAGACAAAGGCACAGCTGGAGGGATAGAAACCGATGGAAGGTAGTTTAGAAATTAAAGATTTGTCCTAGACTTTAGCGAAGGCCTTCAATATGTCTAGTGCAATAAAAAAGGTCTCACCGAAGTCCCGAAAGGAGGATGACCAAGAGTTGATATGAAAGAAGATCACCAGTAGAGCGACCCTTAAGGAAGCCATACTGGCGATCTGAGAGTAGATTATGAGAAGATACATGCTTAAGACATTTGGGCATAACATGTTTCAAAGAAAGTTAAAAGGGGAAAGACTACTAAAGGTAGGTCTCTTATAGTAGAGCATAATGTTTATGATAATTATCCATTTGTGGGGCAGAGTGCTCATAGGTCCAAATTTGCTTAATGATCAATAATGATCAATGTTTTGTCACTTGCCTCATAAAGGGTTAACAATAATTCCTAACTTAGGGAAAGGATTTTATACATAGTTTCTCAGATACTTTGGTATTATTGAATTGATAGCAAGCTTGCATTATTGGATGTTGAAACCCATGTGTAGTAAATTTAATTGATAGTTTTATTTGATATTATCAAAAATTATATTCACATTGCCTTCGGGCAGCTAAAGCCAAACGTCGGTGAAGGATAATATAATCACTCCTGGTAAGTCTGTCAAACCACTTGTTCTAAAAATATTGACAAAACTTGGGCAGCATCTTATTTGGTATACCTTTCTTGTCCCTTCCCTCAACATCCCATTGAGTGATCATTCAATATACAGTATATTCCTTAGTCAGTGCGCGTGCTTAGACAGGGTCAGTGAACATGGAAAACGCTGCCGTATGACATTATTGTAATACAATTACAAGTAAACACATTTGTTTTTACAAAAATAAGATAGAACATGAGCGAGGAAGTTGTCAATACTGTAAGTTTGCATTTAACAGTCCACGAGATACACCCACAAGAAGGCTGAACAATATATTGTAACCGACACTAACAAAGGGAACAAAGGGAAATATTTCCAACAATTGAACAATGAAGATAAATAGCAAGGCATGTCGACTCCCCAGAGAGCTGTCTATGATGATTGTTTGCATCGTTATAATCATGTTATCAATGCATATTACAAATAGCATACCAACTTGTTGGGGCCTCAGGGCATAAACACAATTATGCACATGTTGTTGCCCACTTCAACGTACAACACAATATTGTATCATATTGTTTTGTGTCACTCTTTAATTTAATAACCTCAGTGTCATAATGTGTTTCATTCATCTTCTCCCTGTCTGTGCTCCAACTTGATAATTATCTAGGTATGTTATGCCATAATTGTAATACATTTAGTAATACAGTACATATACTGCACCTTTCCCAACAAATCGATTGAGTTTATACCCCTACAATTGTCACAATCCAGTTGAGCTCCATATTTCACCATGATTTGTATTATATATGAGATTAGAACCATTCTTCACGCTGATTCCAAATGTGTCATCAGCATTTATTGGCAACATATGTCGTTAATTGTAGTTGTGTATCCTTACATTTTAAAGTACAAAGCATCACAGGTGTTCTACCTTTCTGCACTCGCAACTTCATATATTCTGTATAGTGTATACTGTATTATTGTGTTCTCTCTAGTAACCAACTTTACTCCTAGACTCAATTAATGAAATTAACAAACACATGTGGCACTCCGGGGATTCGAACCCAGGATGCTCACACCGAAAATCAACACACTTATGCATTGCACCACGAAGACAGTTAAATATGTATAATGTATATACAATTATACAGTATATATATTGTTTTCGTTCCTACTTACTTTTAACTCAGGGGAAGGCACTTGTCACAGGCAGCTCTGCCTTTTTCCTCCCTCATCCATATAGAAAAACACAATAATAACACAATCTCATCCCTACTCTGTGCAACTCTCCAACTCAAGAGTGAAACAATACTCCCAATCCTTCTATTCAACAGCTGAGCTCTGGAACTCTCTCCCATAATCAGTATTTCCCTCTTTCTATGACTTAAATTGCTTTAAACTCAGTGTATCCAGTCATTTTGACTCGAACATCCCTTGATTTAGGCCCTGTCACTCTTTCAATTGTGGGGGAATCACTCCCTACTGGCAGTTCTGCCTTTTGTCTCCTTCACTCACATAGAAAGCAAAAATATAACCAATATTGTGCCACTTATTCATATGTTTCTCATATTTCATATATTACCCCCTGGGGGTAAAGGGGCCTCCATCTTATGGTGGAAGACAAAAAGAATATGCCCCACGCGTCCGACTGCGTTAGTCGTACAAGGCGACTAATAGGGGGGATGGGGGTAGATTGTAGGCACCAATCGAACAGGGCTATACACAGGAGAGGCTGTGGGCATTTGATAAGGAATCGCTGGAACTCCTGTTTAATTTGCTTGGCCTCTCTTACTGATTCCCTTTGTGCCTCACTTACACTGAGAGTAGTCCAGCATGCTCTCACAAACCCCTCCTCCTGCTATCTACTTCACTACACTTAACATGCACACCACACTTCCTCCTTCAAAATTATTCTCGAACGTCCCTTGTTTTCGGCCCTGTCACTCTTTGAAATCTGGGGGAGGCACTCGCTGCAGGCAGTTATGCCTATTGTCTCCCTCATCCACACAGAAAATACCAAAAATATATACCGGACACAACCTCCCTCTGAAGTTCACTCCCTCAGTACAGCTTACCACCGCTATTCAATCAAGAACAGTTTTAATTTATCATGAATAAATTACGGTGTAGTTGCATGAACATGTTATTAGTTAGTGCATTTGTCCTTCATATATTCGTTAATGCTAAAACAATACTGGAAATGTCAACAAATGTAGTCAGCCACCTGTAAAATTAGGATTATTGACTGGTATGATACACGGTATATCATTTTGTTTACATTATAAAAAACAGTGCCAGACATTTAGTAGCAGGATAAAGGTATACACAGATCGAACACGCAATGAATAGTAAAAGTTCTTATAAAAGAAACACTCAAGTGAGAAGAAAATTGAGTGATAAAAGAATAGAGGGGCGAGGGGGAACACTAATTCCAGGATGAAGGGGCCTAGAGGGGACAGATGAAACCTAACAGAGAGAGAGAGAGAGAGAGAGAGAGAGAGAGAGAGAGAGAGAGAGAGAGAGAGAGAGAGAGAGAGAGAGAGAGAGAGAGAGAGAGAGAGAGAGAATGCGACTATATTCGATAATCAAATACAATAAATAGTAATTGCACCAGTATTTTATCAATATAATAACATGGACAATAAACAAGATACACCCATATTTATTGATACTGTTTTAAAGAGTGTATGCCTCCACCAATCCATCACCACCTTCTATTCAGAGAGGTGATACTGTTGGTAATGTTATACATTAAGCCAGGTTATATACATTTGATTAAATGTTGAAATATGTTCATTTATGATATAGTATCAACCAGCTTCCTAATTATTGTGACTTATTGGGATTATGAAACGAATATACATTTATTTATTTCAACTTAAAGGAATTTGATTATAATTATCATTCAATGCGTCGCTTGGTAACCAATCCCAAAATATTTGCAAATTTAAAGGAAAAATCAAGGCTGTGAGCTGGAACAAAGGTTATCTATGTGAGAAGTGTATAAGTAATACATTTAGTTTTGGTAAACTGTAGACACCAATCGAGCGGGAAATCACATAGGCACTTGTTAACCCGGAGAGTCAGAGAAAAAAAAAATCAACTTTTGACAACGAATTTTTTTTTTTTTTTTGTTTGGCCCCTGAGCCATGCAAAATCTCAGTCCTCTACCTCCCCTCCTTCAGTTATCACCTATTTTCCCTGTTATTCCCTTATTCTGAGGTATATTTTCGTGCTAACATTAGAAATCCGGTTACAGGGTGTGGTCATCACTGATAGCAAGCGAATGCAAGAGAGAGAGAGAGAGAGAGTATCGATCGACTGTGTCTCAGTGGCCTTGGGGGGTTAAGGAGTTGCTGGAACTCCTGTTTTATTTATGTAGTTTTGCTTACTGTTTCTGGTCAGTGTCTCAGCTACACAGAGAGTAATCCAGCTAGCTGTCACATACACCTCCTATTCAATTCACTAAAGAAGTTTGACGTACCTTCAATTTAGCTGTCTCACACTGTTTCAAATTTGGAGGAGACACTTGCTACAGGTGGCTTTCCCTTTTGCCTCCTTCATCCTTATAGAAAAATAAATCAAATATATCATTAATGTGTATTAGCATAATTAGCAAATAATATAGATTCTTCAATGTCTTCTTCAGTAACATTTTGGTATTCGCCATTGAGTAATGAAAGTAAAGTTACAACTTGAATAGTTGAATCTACCGTTACTATTGTCTGCAAACTAATACCAGTTATCCACATAAGTTACAATGTGTCATAGGGGAAAAAAAAACGAATTGGTATATGTTTATGTGTGTATATGTTTATGTGTGTATATTATTATGCGTACATTTTAGCTGTCTATACCTGTCCTTTGTTTGTTTACTACTGTATGTACATGTATATATGTTAAGTTATGTATTTTCTATACACCTTTACTTGTACAGATTTTTCACCCCTCTTGATTCAACATATTCTCTCCTTGCTATCTTTCACTTTCCCTTTGTATTTAACCTTAATATTTACCCCCCAATTATCTCAAAGGTCGCTCATCTCTCGGTTAATTGCCGTTACCACTTGTTTTATTGCTTTTCAATGTTCATATATTTTATTAAAAAGCGAAATAGGCACATATGGATAAATATTTATGATATATATGGTAAATATGACGATTTTCGTCAGAATTTAACCAACTATCTTCGCATGGCGAGACGTTTCAAATACCATAGCTTCGCACTTTAAGAGTTAACCCTTAAATTCCTTCCAAACTCCTCATCTACTCTTCTCTTACTTCCGTTCACTACTTCACCACTCTTATTTTTGTCCAAGTAGTTTTCCCTATGCCCTATAGTACCTAATCAGTCTCTATAATTTGTATATGTTTTCTTCATTCGTCAGTCTGTCCATCCACGTGACCCTACAAGTTCCTTTTAGATAAGTGATTTAGTCTGCTCTCACTCACCACTTGTCCCTCTAGCTACAACCACATTTCACTTCCACATGTCAAGGTGGGGACTATGACACAATCATGCAATTATGCAAATACCTTTTTTGCTGCCATACTAACCCTTTTACTCATTATCACTTTATTCATTCATTATCGCTGCACTCTGCCCTGTATCTCACATTACAGACTTCCATCCTTACTTAACACCCTGCCCAGATACTTAACACCTTTGCTGCGATGCCTATCACCAGATGGACAGCAAAATCCGGTTACTATGTGTCATGGGAGTGAGGCAGGCAAGTGTAGACAGCAACGGACCCCTTCGTCCATCGCCCACCAAGACTGGACGTGTACTGACAAGCGAGAGTTACACAGAGTTACAGAGAGTTGCAGTTGTTACAAATAGAAAAGGCAGCTCCAAATCGCTCATTATTAGCGATTTGGTCCAATCTTTGAAAAAACGTTGCAAGACAACCAGACGTCGTACAAAGATGGTTCAGGCGTCATTGGAAACCTATGTTAATATACTTTCATGGATATATTACATTTTGGCCCTTCATGCGCAGGGAATGAACGTCAATTAGGACTAAAACCCATACATGCAGAGGGTTAAAGAATCTCATGTTATCCATCTCTTGACCATACAGCTGTATCTCACAGTTGGTTATCCAAATCTTCTCAAAAACCACAACTTTGCTCTTATCCAGCTATTGCCTGTAATGTAAAATAAGAAAGGGAGAACAGTCATGCTGAGGAAACGAAAGTGAATAAGGTGGAGAGACTGGCGAGTCAGCGGAAGACGGTACCTATAATAATATGTATATATGAGAGACCAAAGGAAGGAAAGGAAACTTAGAGGAAGGAGAAAATATTCGGAACAAAAATCTTTGCTTGGCTTGTAAGAATGTTGTATATATAATATTTGATGTATTTTTTTTATTGAAATTATTATGATGTAATCTGTAGAGTTTTCGTCTTTAGTCTACGATCATACGACTTAATTTCCTACGACTTAATTTCTTTATGGTCTGGTGTATAAGTGTCGTTATCTATCTTCCTTTTTGTTCGGTTACCTACCGCGCATTTAATGTTAAGGAACACACGTTAAAGTAAGTTGTGGCTTTATACATAAACATGCTTCTGTGAAATTATCGTTGTATTCAAAATATATAAATTGCGACCCAAATACCTTACTTTTATTAATAACAAACAAATAGTGTAGAAGGTTGAATGTTGTGGCAAATTTGTAAATATAACACTGTACATTGTGATCTCTGAACGGTGTCTTTCTTGTTAATCCAATACAATTATAGGTTATTCTATAATTATAACACTAACCTCTATAACTTAAAATGGACTGGAGTAATTGAGCTGATAATTCTACAGTCACCCAGGGAGTTGGTATGGACATTTAAATCCCTTATATGCTGATCAATTTTTGAGGTACAGAGCACATTGGTAATGATGTTTGGCCTAATTATAAAGAATACTCTATCATGGTATTGGATGAAGTAACATGTATTATGCAATCATGAATTGATCATATCTCAATTGAAAACAGTTGATAGATACATACAGTAAGTGTGCTATGGCCTTATTACCTACTATTAAATAAGTGTCCTGTTATGTTTGAATATTGAAAACACAAGATATGCAAACAGAATACTGAGAACATAAAACAGATTGGGATATGGAAGATGGCACCTATATAACAACTAATGTAACCAAACTCTCCCTATTGAGTGCTGGACATGTCAGCTGTGTGGCTGGTACCTTGTCCTCTATGGCCACAACAACTTTGACCAATATATTGGTCCGTAGAAACTTCACAGTTATGTGTTGGTTTTGATTGTTTGTTTATATATATATATTATATTTGTATTTGGATGTGTTGAATGTGAATGTGCATGAATAGCATTTTCATTTTTAAATATTCGTTTATCTCAAATACCAAAAACAATCACAGATCTGAAAGACATGATTGACATTGCTTGTATCCGTCTACTCAGGTATATAGTACCTACAATGTGCAAAGTATACATCATGCAATAGCGTAAACAAAATCCTAGTTGCCATGACAAACACAACTTGCTTATGAAAATATAATTTTTTTGAATAACTGGATCGAAACATACAAGCTTATAAAAGAGTTAACACTGAGGTTCTGGGAGCATTGTGACAGTTAATTCTGGCTATCATTAGCTAATTGTATATAGCTTAGGAGAGATCTTAACCCACAGAACCCCAGCGACGCAAACCATGCGTCCGCAATGCATGTAACGCTAAACCCCAGGGACAAATAAGGTACGTCCTGGTTAAATACTCCGGTCCTATGGCACCTAGAGGGCTCAGATATGTATGGGAACTGTGTAAGTATCCCACGCAATAATGCCGATGATTGAAAACTCTCAAAGTCCAACCGCGTGCGCGTGAGCGCGCAAAAACCTGTTTTTGCCTACCAATTTCCCCATGTTAATTCAGACTTCCGGGCGCACCGTAGGCCCCCTTAATGACCTAGGGGATCGTTTGTTTAGGGGTTTTCCTTCATTTTTAACCTATTCCTGGTGTTTTCTGGAAATCATTTTTTTTTTACAACCCCCTGGTCCTGGGGTGTACATTTATTATTAAATAGCTGGGGTTCAGTGGGTTAATTAATCCTCGGACTTCCATATACATAATTATATACCCTACCTAATTCATATAAAATCGTCCAACAATAGCCAGAATTAACTATCAACATGCGTAATAATCCTCAAACACGTTTTGAAGGAGATGCAGCATAATTGGATTGAATTAGTATCCAGACAAAATCATATACAATCAAATTAGCATATGCACCAACACTTCTGAACATACTTTGGTTGAAAAACGGCGAACTAAAACCAAAAAAATCAACAATTGTGTAAAAGAACATGTTTGAAATGAGGACCACTTTAGGGGTAGACAACTTGACAGTACACAGTATGTTAAAAGGTGTATGCGCTTTGTAATGAGGCTAGGGGAATGTTCTGAGGAAGTACCGAAGAACACAAACAAAACTTACCATGAAATTATGTATATATTCATTATCTTTTCGTTCCCCTGTCCAATCTATATTCTTCTTCTTACTCTCAAACGTATCTTCAGTGTTCATGTTTGTGTCACCCCTTCCCCTTTGACTGTGGTGTGTTCAGTAATTTTAGTTTGGGTGTAGTAACAAAAGTATCAGTTGCTAAGCTATCACTCAACACATTCTTCCACTTGTATCCCTTTCTTCTCTCTTTTGCATTGTTAACCCCTACTGTACCATAGGGTACTAGCATAAATGTACCCCCCAGTCCCAAGCAATATGGCCAAAATGGCTTCAGAGGCAAGATATAATAACTTCCCACCTCAAAAGATGGAGGAATACTGCCTCTCCCAGCATGTGGGGGCTTGGATATAAGCTGAGAATTGTTGCCAAGGTCTTAGAGCAGCGCTCAAACATTGTGGTACCAGGTACTGCTTGATACTGGCAGTTACAAGGTTCGTATATTACTGACGGCTGGCAACTGTCGCTGGGACTTGGGAGTGATCTATCACCTGACAGCTCTCTGCCGTCACTGGTACTGAACGGGTTAAGGGGCTTTCCAACATGCCCGACATTCCCTATTCGGCCCTTGTCTTGTTATACTTTATATAATTCTTGCATGTCCATGGTTGGTTGCTGGAGTTCTGGTGAGTCGTGAAGTGGGTCGTGAGAGTTTTGCTGATTTTTGGAAATTTCAAATATTTTCCGTAATGTGCACAACGGTCGAGCAATGTCGGCCACGTGTCCGCGAGGGATCAGTCGAGTACATTTAGATGTGTCCGCGATGGTGTCGTACGATCAAAAACGTTACGAACAAGCCCAACCCCGCCCGACTGATCGGCGATGCACACAACTTGTCTCAATATCAGTCGGCGAAATGACCCAACAGTATATAGGTGAGTGTATGTGTGGGTGTGTTTGTTTTGGGGTAGATAGTAGCTGTGTGTTGGCCGTGGTTGTGTGGGTAGTAGTTGTGATGGCAGTGGTTGTTTTGGCAATGGTTGTTTTGGTAGTGGTTGTGTTGGCAGTGTTTGTGTTAGCTGTGGTTGTGTTGGCAGTGGTCGTGATGACAGTTGTTGTGTTGGTTGTGGTTATTTGGTGAATTACTTACTCCATGGATAACCTGTGGCGAAATCCAAATTGACATTTCATTAGGTGAAAGTTTGTTTCCAACTACTTTGTCATCCGAGAACAAACCTCTGTTTCGAATAGTTTACTAAATATTATGAGTGAAGCAATTAGCCTGTAGTTTTGAAGGATCCTTTCTTTAAAATTGGAATAAGTAAGGCTATTTGTAGGTACTGAGAGAAAACGCGATTCTAAATGAGTTGTTGATTACGAGTTTAGAGAACGGAATTCTTGTATTTACGCATTCCTTAACAACTGGAACAGTTATGTCGTCATGGCCATATGAAGTGTTTTTCAAATTATTTATGATTAATCGTAGCTCAGACTCAGAAACAGGAATTTTCCTGAACGTTCATCACTGGATCAGGAAGGTATTTCTCAAGATATAACGGACCAGCAATCATGTTACGGCTCAACGTTTCCCCTACCAAACATAAATAGTCATTGAAGCCTTCTGCTATCTGCTTCGGTTCCGTTGTTAAATATGAAATTGCGTGGGGGTTTATCATGTATGGTTCTGTTTAGTACTGAGTGTATAAAGTTCAATGTGTTTCCAATATTGCCAGAATATTCAGCTAATTATTTGTTATGAAAATTGTCCTTTGCATCTTTTATGGTACGCGGCAGAGTATAAATATAGTTCTTGAAATATTCCCCATACGATATAGGC
The DNA here is from genome assembly GCA_032716605.1 of Paralithodes platypus. Taxonomy (NCBI): domain Eukaryota; kingdom Metazoa; phylum Arthropoda; class Malacostraca; order Decapoda; family Lithodidae; genus Paralithodes; species Paralithodes platypus. The sequence goes on from CM064490.1 coordinate 23,778,125, forward strand.
CATTTTGCAGCTTTCTTTGTAATGTATGTTTACATATTATTGTTATAATAATGGCAGGAGTTATGTATGATTTACCGACACAGGTCTAACGATCCTTGCGAGTTGGTCAGGACTTAATCCTAGGAGAGATAGAGAGAGCAAGAAGAATGAATGGTTTTATTACCTACACTTGAACTATCAGCACCGTGTTGCCCTATTAAGCTATTGAGTCAATTAATTTTAACTTTTGTCCTTAGTGTCATTATATATGTGCTGCGGTGCCCATATTCACCATTATCATTCTCTACCATAAACAGCAAGCAGCGGAACTAGCCTGGAAATGATGCCCTCACAGACCACAAAAGGAAGGCATCAATAGAGTCGGGTCTATTATAGTGAACTGGAGTGTGTTGACTTCCAATGTTCTCTATGTGTGGGTACAATAGTAGTCATATGTATATATCATGACTGTGACGTGTGTTTACTTTGTGTGTGTTGTGGGGTATGGGTTGCAAATATTTAGAGATGGACCAGTGGCCGTTATTGAAATCAAATCACTTTTTAGCGGATTATATAATGAGAATATAACAGTCGACTGATACGTGAATGCTAGGCCTATCAGTTAAACTTCCCTCGTTTTCAGAACTGTAAGAATGAAAAGTGATCAGAGTTTTCAAAAGCACACATTATTTCAAAATCCGTTATTGTTTAATATATAGTTATGATTTGTCGATTAATTATGTAAGTCTTTTCAGAAATACATTGATGAACAGAGTTAAATTTATTCCAGCAGCTTCAGCTATTGTACGTGGATATTAAAATTGGTCCAACCCTTTGCCAAATTATTCCCGTCATACGGTTTGTGAAACACCAAGATGAACAAAAATGAACCCACTAGACATAAAACACGCTGTGGTTCCCGGAATCATAACGAGAGAGAGAGAGAGAGCGAGAGAGATTTGAGGGGCTACGAAAGGCAGGTTTTCAATCGAAATATTTCTGTTTTATACAAAACTGTCTCCAGAGATTTTGTCTAAATATAGTTTCTTTGTATTCCTGAATGTCTAGCAACTTTTTATTAATGATTGTGTACATCTGTCGCAGTTATATTGATATTAGCAGTATATCCCTGCACAATGCTGGGGGTTGAATATCGTATAAGGGTAGTTGTGTACATCTGTCGCAGTTCTATTGATATTAGCAGTATATCCGTGCACAATGCTGGGGGTTGAATATCGTATAAGGGTAGTTGTGTACATCTGTCGCAGTTATATTGATATTTGCAGTATATCCCTGCACAATGCTGGGGGTTGAATATCGTATAAGGGTAGTTGTGTACATCTGTCGCAGTTATATTGATATTAGCAGTATATCCCTGCACAATGCTGGGGGTTGAATATCGTATAAGGGTAGTTGTGTACATCTGTCGCAGTTATATTGATATTAGCAGTATATCCCTGCACAATGCTGGGGGTTGAATATCGTATAAGGGTAGTTGTGTACATCTGTCGCAGTTATATTGATATTAGCAGTATATCCCTGCACAATGCTGGGGGTTGAATATCGTATAAGGGTAGTTTAATGAAATGTATGCGTCGAGCAGTCTCTGTGTGCTCGCAAACTAATACATTAACCCTCTCCGACATATGACGCGATTTTAAGCCTATTGGGGATACTTTAAAGCCTTTGTTTCCATCAGGGGTATTTAGAAACCTTAATTTTTAGTTACTTCAACCTCTGCAGTTGTCTTTGAGTTAGCTGTTGGCAGAAAACTAATTTTGGAGAGGTAATTATAAGAGTGAGATAACTGTATATATTTCTTATTGCTAATCTTTCAACATCTGCGTCATATGTGCATGAAAGGGTTAATTACATTCCTTGTGCCTTGATGTACACAAAGACATGCATAACATACATATTAGGCACCAAAACATGCTCTATTATTTATTTACCGTGTACCCGAACGCTTACAACCAACTACATCAACACCCAAGGACAGATTATTAACCAAACTGTGTTAGAACCTATGACAAAATGTTCTTCCCCCCACCACCCTCTCACTCTCACTCTCACTCTCTCTCTCTCTCTCTCTCTCTCTCCCCTCCTGCTCTGCAATATTCATTTGACCAGGCTTCGTCTGCAAACATTTGCAGTGAAACTTTTCACACGTGGACTGGAGTTCAGTTGAAATCAGTAACTATAAAGTCAATAATAAAACGATTTATCCATCCAGCGTTAACATTTAATTATATATACAGTATATATATATATATATATATATATATATATATATATATATATATATAATATGTATTACACGTTATATTCAGTAAATATTATAGAAATCATTATTACAACTCTCATATAATTTTATGATTTACTAGAAGTGTACTGTGTATTTAAGCGAGGGACTGTACAATGTGTAGGTTAAATCATTGTAACTTCCTCCTTCTAGTTCACCGTGTCAGCACCTTACTCACACACTTTTGAGCTGCTCCAAGCCCTGTACATGTGATCGGAAGTAGACATGGGATGTTCCATCAGCTCAGGGGAGGTAAGAAGATAGGAAGGAGAGAGTTTTGACTTGACTTAGACTCAAGACATGGGCAAGATCACAACCCCGGAGCTTCCCTCCAGACATAGGGAATTCTCATTGTAATAAGGTAATCATCATTTGTTACTTCAATAGATCAACGTGGCTGAACAAGATAGTTCAAATCTCCTTTATCTATATGTATCAATACTATATTTATCTATATGTATCAATACTATATTTATCTATATGTATCAATACTATATTTATCTATATGTATCAATACTATATTTATCTATATGTATCAATACTATATTTATCTATATGTATCAATACTATATTTATCTATATGTATCAATACTATATTTATCTATATGTATCAATACTATATTTATCTATATGTATCAATACTATATTTATCTATATGTATCAATACTATATTTATCTATATGTATCAATACTATATTTATCTATATGTATCAATACTATATTTATCTATATGTATCAATACTATATTTATCTATATGTATCAATACTATATTTATCTATATGTATCAATACTATATTTATCTATATGTATCAATACTATATTTATTGGGTGTAAGGATTACGCTGGCAGCTTTACTATTATTTAATAAGAGTAGAACAACATAGGAGAAAATTAATTTACATCTACGAGAGAAGCAGACAGAATCAACGCAAAGAATCTACCCAGTATTCTTCAAGCAACCTAACAAACTACAATCAATAAAAATGTATAATTCCATAAGGAAACCTCCCAAACGGTTTACCTTCCTTTACCTAACATGACCCATTAAAGGTGACTCACAAGCGTCTTCCTAATATATATAAAATGTGTGTGTGTAAAATTGAATAATATCAATTTAGAAAGAGCTCGAAATTATCTTGGCAGAAGTAAATAGCCGGTATTAGAGGCAAAATAGCAAAGGAAGTTGGCACTTTGTGTAAAGCAAGGCAGTTATTAAATGTGACTTAAGTAACCCTATAGAACAGATTTGTAATGCGTTAACTTACGTATGGTATAGACATCTGCAAAAGAATGTGAAGTAACAAACATTATTGTTTTCTTTATAGCACCACTATAAAGCCCCCCACCACCAAGCCCTTACTCGCTCTGACCTAGATAAAAACACCTCCGTAATTGATAAAGAGACAGAACCCAGAAGACTTGCTATACTTGAAGCCCTATATATTCAAACTCTTAATCCTTCCATAAATAATCAAACTCTCGACCTCCAAATACTCCCATTAGCTAAACGTTACTCTCAAACACCCCCTAACATTACTCCCCTTAATACCCCGACTCTGCCCTTACCCCCTCTCTCCTCCCCTCCCCTTCTCCCCCCTTACCGTCCCCCCCATTACTTCATTTAACCAACGCGCGCCGCCCCTCAACCCTACGCTTCAAACTGGACCAGAAACCAGAGATACAACTGGCCCGCCGCCCCACACAAGGGCCCAGCCTCCCCCTCGCACAGCAGACCCCCTACGACAACATCTAGCATCTACGAACCCGCCCAGCCAACCAGGAGGCAGGAAAAGCGCGTGACTCATTGGTCGCCAACTAGCCAATCATATGCTAGCCAACACCCAATAAACCTTACTGTGATCTTCCTAATATGTATAAATAAGTGCCTGATTGGTGGCTTCCTACAACCAATCAACACACGAGACTGAGAACTTGGTTAGCCACCAGGATTGCTCAGTGGCCATTGGGCAGGCCTTCTCTCGTGTTCGCCTCGTCCCACCCATACGTTAAACTGGGTACTTGGAGTGTAAAATCGGCCTTGGCGTAGGTCGTATCACTAGGGTAAATTTGATTACTTGTTTCACCTTTCCTATATACTTCCGTTCCCTATGTGTTGTCCGTCCTGTCCCCTCTCGAAAAGTATCCTCAAACTGTCTCTCCAACAAAAACCAGCTCACGCAAGTTGGGTCAAGCCCCGACGCCTTCATCTCCTACTAAAATTCACTTCCTCACCCCCTACTACTTCCTCTGTACCAACTCTAGTATTCGAAGCATAAGAGTGATCAAATTTTATATTACTTGTTTCACCTTTCCTATATACTTCCGTTCCAACTCTAGTATTCGAAGCATAAGAGTGATCAAAATTTTTACTTGCCTCACCTTTACTATATACTTCCATATCCCCCTCCTCCAGTTCTGACTCCTCAAGTTCTTGAGAAAAAGAAAATCAACAAAGTCTCAACTACCAAGACACAAGTTGCTGTGAAGACATCAGAAGACATCAGAGAAGACAAATCTGAATTCTTGAGAGCTACTCAAACTCTTACTCTTGCTAAGATGAAGGAAAAATACCCTGACCAAAAAGATGAAATAGACTTTGCATTTTCACCAGCAGGGAGAAAAGTGTATTCCATGCTTATTAACCCGCGCATGGAATTATCAAGTTATTTTCTATTACCAAAATAACAAAATCAAAACAAACTTTTCTTAGTTATAAATATTATATTTGAGTTAGGCCCTCAGCTACTATGTAAATTGCCCAATAACAACACTTAATAAATAAAAACAGCAAAGTGGCAGGCCCACCAACTTTTTCCCTTCTACTGTACTTCATAATTTCCTACTTTACCTTCCTGACTAAACCCTCTACTTATTCCCCCTCCTTCCTAAAAAAAAAAAAAAAAAAAAAAAAAAATATATATATATATATATATATATATATATATATATATATATATATATATATATATTCACTTACCTTCCTTTCCCTAAAGATGATAGTTGTCTATCGAAACGCGTCGGATCACCATGAATTTTGCTCACCTTTTGCACAATCTCCTAGAACACCTGAGAATTGCTGTTCGTTCTATTGAAAGCCTTAATAATAAGATAATTAATGCTGATATCTGTATTTCCTTCAACCTCGCCTGCCTTAAAGAAAAAAAAAAAAAAAAAAAAAAAAAAAAATATATATATATATATATATATATATATATATATATATATATATATATATAGACTACCCAAACGTTTGTGTAGTTCAAACATGTTGTTATGTTTGTCTATGTCTATATTTAGCTAACAATGTTTGTATTGATTGCATATTATTGATGACCGATTAATCCGCTACATCCTGATTCCGCTACATCCATTGTTAGACTATCTACTGCTCAGGAAGTCTTGTAAATCCTATAGCCATAGTGAAATGGGAAATGTAAGCAAGTGAAATCAAACATCTTTAGGAAATGTGCAAATAAAAAGAGAAGTGGAAAAACTCTGAACTAAGTGAAACTAACAAGTAGAGAATAAAAGACTGGAAGGTAGAGCGAGAAAAAGTTATAGAAGCATTATAATAAAAAGGGAATGTATAAAACTAAGAGAGGGTGCGGAATTATAACGAGCGAGAGAGAGAGAGAGAGAGAGAGAGAGAGAGAGAAACAGACAGACAGACAGACAGACAGATAGTGTGTGTGTGTGTAAGATAATAGCACTGTTGGATATGCACTGTAGTTTCATGAACAAATGTGTACTACTACTTCAGAATATGCCCCCCCCCCCCCCCCCCCCCCATACACACACACACACCCCGCCAAAACTAAATATATAAATATAAACACTTATCTTGCATAGGCATACATTATGATAAATACCTGCTTTTAACTTATATTATATTCGAAGTTGCATAATAAATCGTAGGCAGTGTCCACCAACCTTTAACTGTCTTCGTGGTGCGATGCATAAGGCGTTGATTTTCGGTGTGAGCATCCTGGGTTCGAATCCACGGACTGCCACATGTGTTTGTAAATTTCATTAATCGATTTTAGGAGTATAGTTGGTTGTTGGAAGGAACATAATAATTTATATTGGTTCAGGGTTAATTTATCGAGAGGACTTCCCTAGTGGTTAAGGCCCCATTAATTGCTCTTTCCATTCACATATGCATAGCCTACGTGAGTTGCAGTTGGGATGTGTGTACATGCTTAGATTGATATGCAGGATTCGAAGTTGCATTATAAATCGTAGGCAGTGTCCACCAACCTTTAACTGTCTTCGTGGTGCGCTGCATAAGGCGTTGATTTTCGGTGTGAGCATCCTGGGTTCGAATCCACGGACTGCCACATGTGTTTGTAAATTTCATTAATCGATTTTAGGAGTATAGTTGGTTGTTGGAAGGAACATAATAATTATATTATTTACTTATTACCCCAAAGCTCATATTGATAAACAAAATAGATAAAGTACTGTAGGAAAAATTTACATATTTAAGGCTAATATATTTATCAGTTATGGACCATCAGCCACGACTGTGGGTAATTGAATGAAGGTTTAATGAACTTGTTGGGCAGCTCGCTATTTAATAATACAACATATAATTCATAATCTGTTTATATCAACCTCCCACCAGACATTATCACTGTGGCTATGCTGAACCTGTGGAGCAGAGTTAGCTTTTATGATGCCGGAAATAGTGTCAAACAATCAAGGACAGCGAATGTGCGTGTCTGTGTTATTATGTGTATTTATTTATGTATTATTCATATGGGCGTGAAGGAGACAACAGTCAAAACTCCCTGTAACAAGTTAGTGTCCTCCCCAAGGTTGAAAGAGTAATAGAGAGCCAAAATCAAAGTACTTGCTCTAATGCTCTAAATGTTATGTGATAATGCTTGTATATGGACATGGTTTGATCTTAATTAGTGCCACTGTTCCGACACAGGCCAAGGCAGCTGTAAAGGTTTACGACCGGCTTCCGGGGCACATAAATACTGACGAACATCTCCAGTAATGAACGATGGACAAGTGTAGTGTTTGCTTGAATCTGGTGAGACGGTCATATTATGTTGAATTATTATGTTACCTCCACCAACCGACTTTACTCCTAAACTCAATTAATGAAATCAAAAAATACATGTGGCAGTCCAGGGATTCGAACCTAGGATGCTCACACCGAAACTCAGTTCATTTACCCATTGCGCTACGAAGACAGTTAATGGTGGACAAGCCTACGATTTAGTATGCAGTTTCGAATCCTGCATATCAATATAAGCATGTACACACTTTCCAACTGCGCTATCATAGGCTATGGAAAGAGTAATTAATGGGGCCTTAACCCTAAGGAAGGCCTCTCTATATAAATATGATAAGGTGGTGGCAGGCAAGCAGGTGAGACAGAATGGTCATTATTTGTATTTGTGTTTCTATTTGTTTTAGTGCATTATATTTGGTATTATGTTATTGTAATCATAGATAATGTGCATGTAGGATAAGAAGTAATTGTATACAGTAGCCACTATGCTGACTGTATTGAGCAGTGAATCAACCAACACACACACACACAGGGGAAGGGGAAGAGAGGATGAGAGAGTTTATTAACATCGATAATGGGTTTGAACTTTATAAAAAAAAATTTTTTGTTTTTTTTTTTTTTTAAGAGACAATGAACGGAGGAAGGAAAAACACAGATAAAACAAAAAGGTCCATGTGCCTAAAGGCATCCTCCATTCATAAAATGTTTGTAACAACTGGATTTAAACATTTGTTGATTGTAAGTTTGTGGAAAGCAATTCGAGGGAAGTGAATTCCAAAGAGTAGTAGCTCTGGGGATAAATGAATTCTGATAAGCAGAAGTTCTGCATTGTGGAGGAGAAAGTGTAAATTCATGGGCGCTCTCAGCTGCCCTAGTTCTACGGGGAAAGATGTGGAGAGGCGGCACAATTGAAGCAAGTTCCTCGGAACAATTGCTGTGAAAATATCTGTAGAATAATGCAAGGGATGCAACGTTTCTTCGTATGGCTAATGTAGGAAGGTCCTGTGTGATTGCAGGGTTATTGATTAATCTAATAGCTTTATTTTGAATTTTGTCCAACTGCCTCAATGCAACCACTCCACTTCCACCCCACAGAGGTGAACAGTAATCCATCTGAGAGCGCACATGACTTTTATATATTACGGCCAACTGCTCGTCAGTGAAGAATTCTCGAACTCTGTACAGGAGTCCCAGTTTTTTAGAGGCATTCTTAGCAATGCTTCTAACATAATGTGTCCAGCTCAAGTTAGTAGTTAATGTTACACCGAGAATGTCAATACTAGGGGAAGTGGGAATATTTACATCATTAAAAAATATATGAGAGTCAGTGAGATTCTGTCGGTTAGAAAATTGAATGTACTTGGTTTTCTGTGCATTAAAGGAAACTAGATTCTCTTGTCCCCATTCATTAATTCTAGAAAGGTCCCGGTTCAGAGAAATTGCAGTGTTTATTTTTGAATTTATAAGATCGGGTTGGGTGAAAGAATTGGTAAATGAGTTTTATGATAACATTAGGCAAAGGATAACGTTTTGGCAGAAGTTGTGAAAGTAAACTAAGTTAGAAAAAGGAATACTGGGCACTAGCGTACAATAGACGGATTTCAAAACCTTGAGACTCATGAATGAAAATATATATAGGCTATGATATGCCCAAACAATAGTGTTTGTAATTTACAAATGTGTTAATATTTGCATTCTTCAGTAGAAGAACACATGTATAATTATTATTGAGTCACTTCGTATATTATAATAATGTATGTCTGTATGACTAATGTGTGTGCAAACCAAATTTCCCCTTATTGTTCTTTGACAACGTTTGGTGCCAAAACTTTACCCCTCCTAAAGTGTCATCAGGGAAGATAGTTATAAAGTTCAAACTCAATTTCACTGTTATTGAACCGTGATCACTTGTTTTCCGCCCTTCCCCTCCCCCCACCCATATCTCTCTCTATCTATCTATCTATCTCCGTTTTTGTCTAATGAAATGCTCCAAACATTGGCATTCTGCATATTAGGTCTCTCCCTCAATCAATCCTTCCTTCACCTTATGACTTAAACTGCTTTAAACTGTGTGTGTCCAGGCATTTTGACCCAACCATCCCATGAATTTAGCTCTGTTACTCTCCTGGGTTTAGGGGAGACACTCATTACAGGTAACCTGTCTTTTGTCTCCTTCATACACATAAGAAAATAAAATAGAGCAGGCCTTAAGGAAGCCATACAGGGGAACTGAGAGTAGATTATGGGAAGAATTGCTTAAGACAGTTTGAACTAAGAATAGTTTCAAACACTTTTTGAGATGCGCGATAGTTGGAGGGTTGCGAGTAGGGTGCTACTAATAACTGGATATGGTGATAGATATATATCCTTCACTAACACCCCAGCATCCAAGACTAGATTATACTGGGCGGTGTGTCTGGTGGTAAAAAATATAATTTGATGCCCAACGGTACACTGTGGTATTAATAAGGATTACTGTGTTTGTAATGGTGCTTTACATGGATTAAGTGTTTTGTAATGTCTGTGCGATTATTCCTTTGGTTCGCTCTGCTAGTAGGATTGTCTTTGGTATTAAATATATTCAGTTTTGATATACTATTAATCAGTTTTCTTGAGTAATTTTCATCACCATAATTCTCCTCAACATCATCAACATTACGGAGGGAACACTTATTATAGGCAACATTGTCTGTTCAGTCCTTACACATATTAATACATATGTGTTAGTGACTGTTAATAACAGGGCGAGAGGGAGAGAAAGCTGTATATAAGACTGTTGGAGGAGACTTACCTTGTGACATCTGTATGAGATTAGGATATGATTTATCAAGTGCCATGCTATAAAGAATGATGGATACGGAGTACAGGGCATGAGCAACATATTATTGGCAGAGGAAAGAACAGCATAACTGCAATGCACATCATTACTAACGGTCACAACTCACCGTCAACAATAACACTCACAAACTACAGAAATTACGTGCGGGGATCTATATATCCAACTCTATGCCTGGTCGAGCCTAGAGTCGCTTTATCTAGAGAATGGCGAGCATGGAACAGTATAGCGACGAGGAACTGATGTGCACAAATATTGTAGAATTTCAGTGGCCTTGTCTGGTTGTAAAACTATTGCACCCACATCTCCATCACTGGCATCCACCTGAAGATGGTAAGGTAGAGCAGGATCAGGAGTGCGAAGTATTGGTAATGACGAGAGGAGATACTTTAATTTACTAGAGACCTCAGTACACCGTGGGCTCCAGTGAAACCTCTTCTTAGGACTGGTGAGATCAGTTCAATAATAGTGATGAATTCGGTTCATATTAGCACACAACTCTTCATTCTTCCCTAATGGAAACATATGTATACACATTTTTGGTGCCCGTTGTTTGATGTCGTTTGACCCATATGTTCAGAATGTAGGTCATTCCACATCTAATATATATATATATATATTAATCGTCTAAATAGCTAGCACTTATTGCCAAGGAATCTCTTATCGGAATTTAAGCCACCTTCATTACCAAATTGTTTGCGTATTAAACTATTTAGGTAATTCTCTCTGCACATTCAGTATAGTAACCAGTCATATATTTTCGTATTTTCCTTTCCCAATTAATTATCATAATTTCAATGACAAACTTATTGCAAGTGTAGGAAAAGTAATGCCTACCCTTATATACATATGTAAATATAAATGGTTGGTGCTCCAAGAATAATGTGACGCCAAAGACAACATACTGTATTAATACACAACACAATCATTGGCCGGTAGTAAACATAATAATATTATCCGACGACAAATACATAAGTTGGTGGTGACTTAACACACAACCCGAGGGTCGGAAGATATAGTTAAAGTAAATGGTCAAAGAAAGGTCTCTGGCACATAAGGAATCTTACAACTGCTGCCGAGTTTAATACCAATTTAAGCACACATACTCAACATAATGCCCCTCAGCTTTCCCTTCGTGGTTGCTGAGTGGCACGGGGCCTTGGGTGGGGCTTTGGTTTCCCGGGCATTTTCCGCTCCCTCCTCAGCTCCCTGCCTTGGAGTGGCTTCGGTCACCCGGGCTTTGTTGGTGGTGGGCAGGGGGGGTTTTGTGGGGGCGCTCGTTTGTGGCCTTGGCCTTGCTCGGGACCTTGGGGCTGTTCGACCAGACAGCCTGGGGAACAACAACAACATAATGTTTAACTATCAATTATCAATGTAGGATGCCATTTTTATTCACTTTAATATTAGTTGATGTAAGGTTATATTAGTATACCGATATATATATATATACAAATATATATACAGTATATATCAAATATCAGGACATACACGGTACATAACTAGCAGTTGTTGATGAACAGCCACTGACAAATGTTCGTGAGTTCTTTGCGATTTTCATTATGCAAATATATCCTTTTACATGGTGTCACGAACATTTGTCAGTGTCTGTACACTAGTATTTAATATTACAGTATACCATGTACACCATGTACGTGGGCAGCACTGAAAGGGGTCAATCAATTATTGATACAGGTAATTACTATAACAATTTTTGTAAGTATTGAAAAGTCACTTATTATGATATACCCTATTTTATGTAATTATGATTAACTACTAAATTATAAGAATATCTATCATGGCATCAGGTCACACAAACACAGCAAACTGTTCTTTCACTCCATTGGTGATTGAAGAGCCTCGATCACTTAAAATTTCCCTCATTTGGTTAATGGAGAGAGTTACATTAAGTTACTTTGATAAACATACTGAAAAAAAACTTTGCGGCCCCTACGAAATTTTCCAGACTAAATATGAGTTAATTTCGCTATTGAGTGAAAAATAATGCTAGCAACGCAGAGAGCTCCTCACCCTCCCTCCACCATGAAATACAGTTAGACATAAAAAGGACCCCAGAGAGATAGACAACAAGAGATAATAGACATTATAAGTAGTAGGATATTTGCGTAAATGATGATGCAGTGTATTTTTAATTTGTAGGCCTTACTCATATATAAATACTTGTTAGGGATTACCTTGTTGTTTAAAACTTATCACATTCAATATAACTATTTTCAAATGTCGTCTAGATAAATAGTTCATAGCTTGCGAGTTCACCTAAATATTTAGTTTTCCTATTAATTTCGGTTGGTGTTGCAGAAGTCTTTATCTAAGTATTTCGATAAATATGTTTTTATATCTTAATATTAATATAGATTTTTATATCTTAATATTAATATAGATTTAATAAGAAAGAACGAAACTGAATGGTTTATTTGTTTAGTTTATGCTGACAAGGATTTATTCCTTATTTTTATCACTTAAGATGGAGATATGATGCTCCGAAACATCTGGTAAATTAGGAAAATGTTAACTGAAGCGCTTGTCTTACTCATCCTTATCAAGTAACGCTTCCCTATTTGAAAGCCTCTACCCGAGATCTTATAATATATATATATATATATATATATATATATATATATATATATATTAATTATATGTATACAGGGTGTTTTGGAACAACCGTGTCAAACTTTAAGAATCAATTGTAAAATGGAAAATATACACATATTGCAGTATTGCAGTTCTGAGAGTGAGGGTCCGAGTCTAGATGGTGAGACAGTGAAGCACGAAGGCGAAGCGGCTTTAGAGATGGGGCTGCTACGAGCCGTGACTGGAGCTCTAAGTGCTTCACATGTCTCACTCCCTAGACTGGAACAAGACCTCACGGGCTTCACCGTGTTGAGCGGTTGGATGTGCAGGCTCTCAGCCTATGCCCGAGAGGGAATATAGGGAATATAGAAGACAAAATAAAAACAAATATATATATATATATATATATATATATATAATTTTCCCAAAAAAGGCATTATTGATAGGATAAGAGCCTATTAAATGTACCGAAACAGTGTAACAAGTCAAGCACAAATACTCTACATGTGATTACCATGTAAACTATTGACGAAACAACAGTGATAGTATATCGTTCACCTATTTACACGGTCTCAATGACATCAGCTAAATATCTAAAGACATTATGAAAATAGTATGTGGTTAGCAACAAAATGCTCAGTACCTGAAACAGTGTAGTGAGAACATTTATCGAGCATTTGCAACTCTGTTTAAGGGGCTTAGTTTCGATGCCAAATCCTGGGCTGGCTGTCCGATCACAACAGACGGGTAATTCAATAGATTATGAAACACAGATTCACTAGGTAATGGTAGTTCCCATACATTTGTTACTAATCTAGTTAAGATGATGTATGTACAGTTATGTTCAGGAATATCTTGAACATTTATGGAGGACAACTTATAATTTGGTATTGAAAGGATTATGGCAAATTGGATAAACCAACCATTACATGTTGTACACTTGTGATCATGAATACCTGACGACATCATTAGGTTATAAGTAAGATAGTCAACAGTAACACACACAAACTTTCTCTTCGCCATATTTATGTAACGCGAGGTAGTAAAAAATTGATAACAATTAATGTGTGTGTGTGTGTGTGTGTGTGGTTGTTTAGGAATCATTGGTCATTACTCCTTTTCTCACCAGTAATATCCCTTTTGACTCGCACATAACCACACTTGTTTTTTAGCTGTCCTCCCAAGGCTCTTATGGTATTCTAAGTATTGAGCCACTAACATATTATATACTGTAGAGCACAGGTAGGTCAAGATGTTGCTTAGTTGTATGAAATCCACACATTGTATTATTTTTCGTTTTTGAAGAAATACTATATGGAGAAAGGAAAATAAAAAACAAAACCAAGAGGCCCATGTGCCTAGAGGCATCCTCCATTCATAAAATGTTTGTAACAATTGGACTTAAAACTGTTGTAGGTTGTACATTTGTGGAAAGTAACTCCAAGGACTATAAGCTCAGGTTGCATTCAATGCTACACCAAGGATCTATATCTATCTATCTATTGCCGGACGCCGTGATCCCCGAAGGTGTGGCCACGAACGAAACGGCCCCATGCACCTCTGTCCCCAGTCAGTCGAAGCCCCTCCTCCCTTCCAGCACCGCCTTCACTCCTATACTTCTTAACTCCATCCTTCCACCTCCCACTCGGTCTACTTATCCCTCTCTGTCCTTCCACCTCACTCTCGTACACTCTCTTAGTCTTTCTCTCGCTTCCAATACGTTCCACATGGCCGAACCATCTCAAGGTCTTCCTTTTCACACTTTCCAGCACATCTACAGTACATCCACACCACACCTCTCTCATATTTCCTCACTCATCTGTCTATCCCTCCATGTAACTACGCACGCACTTATCAAGTAGCTTATTTCCACCTCTCTCACTCTTGGTTTGAGTCTCTTCACCAGCGTCCATGCTTCGCTCCCGTAAGTCATTGTCGGGATTACCACTCTGTCATATAAGGACTTCTTTACTTCCATGCTGACCACCCTATTTCTTGTTACTGCTTTCAGCTTTCTTACAACCCTCTTACCCTGTTGTAGCCTCTCCTGCAATTCTTCATCCATTCTCCCATCTATACTTAAAACACTGCCCAAATATTTAACCCTTGTCTAGCGGGGGATTTTGGGATTATTTGGGCATATTTAGGCCCTCCTGAATGATAAGTTAAGTATCTGCATGAACAGAAATGTATTCAACAAAAAACTAGGCGCTAAAAGCTTCAAAATGAGACCAGAACGAGCTACATATCACTCGTGGTTCTCATACAGTGATACCAGTAACATGGGAGTTTAGCGTATAGCAGCATATTTTTCCCAGCTATGCTCACTACTGGCTACACTGCCGGCCTCTCGAGAACACAGGGAACATGAGCTAATGGGCGGCGGTAAGCCCTGGGAGTCGGCTGTCTGGCCCGCTGCGCTCCTGGCCATTTGCACTCGATTTTAACCCATTAAAAGCCTTAATAATGATCCTAACTTGCTACAAATTGAAGGCGGACTTAAGTCCGCCGCAGCTCTTTAAGGGTTAAATGAGCTGACATTCTCCATAACCTGACCATTCAACCTCACCTCACATTCTGTAGCTCCGCCTCTTTCAAAAACCATAACCTTGCTCTTCCTCGCATTTACCTACAGATTCCGTTTTTCACACACTGGTCCAAACATATTTATAAGCCCCTGCAACTCCCATTCACTTTCACTCATCAGAACTGTATCATCAGCAAAGGCCTCTTCCACTCGTTTCCTTCCCTTATCAGAGTTACACCAACATCCACTGCTCTTCCTTGTATTTCTTTCATAACTCCATCCATATAATATTGAACAGCCATGGGGACATCACACACCCATAGAGTAAAGAAGGATAGAGAGAATGAGGGTTATTTCGCCACACAAACTAAGAGTGTCAGCACTATCGTGGGGCATAATATTATGAGCAAGAGACCACAGTGGATATTCCTTAATAAATATTCCTTGAAATCTGTGCGCCGGGCTTGTCTTCAGTGTTACCATAGTTACGGAAAGTTTGCATAATGACAGGGCAATCAATTAAAGAGGGAACGTCTTTAAGAGAGATTTAATGTTGGTAAAAACACTTGTACTTATATTATGATGTAAGCTGTAAACTCCAAGCAACACAACAAAAATTAAAATGTCATTTTGAATATATATTATTAGTTACATGTTATGTAGATGTAAATTTATAAAATTGCATTAAACCAGGACATTTCACGAAATATGTTCTTAGGTTATACTTATGACATCTAGGGATATTTTGTCCCAGCATGTTTGAAGTTGGCAACTCCCCACTCTCACAATAACAATGGTGAGGGTAGAAGTGACGTGATGTGTGAACCTCTTCATAATAACGACAATTTCACGATGATCTGGCCTTCACAGTAGCCTCTACTTATGTCTATTTAACTCTGTCTACGGAGTCTCTGAATAGCGTAAAATTGATTTATAATAGCGTTATTAGTACAAGGTAGGGATTATTACGAATTCATTTTCCCTTGCGATCGTGTTGCCATCTCTCGAACGCGTGGATCGCTATTTTCAGATTTGTGGCTTCTCTCTTTCCTCTCTTATCCTTCTGTACTCTATGCACAAACCCTTGCTTTAACCCAACATTCAGATCTAAGAACTTGCTCTGTTCATTCTCCACAAGTACTGATGCCTTTGCACCCTCATAAATGCATTCACTGCTTTCAGCAACTTGCCGTCTACTCCGTATATTATCAGTACTTTCCAAAAACCTTCTCTATCAACTCTGTCATAGGCCTTCTCCAAGTCAATAAAGGCAACATACAACTTATGTCCCATCTCTAGATATTTCTCCACAACACATTTCAGGGCAGAAATCTGATCTACAAATCCTCTTTCCTTCCTAAACCCGCCCTGCTCGTCACCTATCCATTTCTCCGTTCTCGCTCCGATTCTCTCAATCACTCCACCCCCCCCCTTTCTGTACACCTTCCCTACTACGCTTAGAAGGCATATTCCCTGGTGGTTACTACACACTTATCTTTCCCCCTTACCCATCTATCTATCTATTTCCTGCCGCCGTGATCCCCAAAGGGATGGCCACGAACGAACCGCCCCCATGCACCTCTGTCCCCAGTCAGTCGATGCCCCTCCTCCCAACCAGCACCACCTTCATTCATATACTGCCTATACAGCAGTATAGGCAGCTTCCACTCATTTCCCTCCCTTTTCAGCGATACACCAACATCCACTGCTCTTCCTAGCATTTCTTTCCTGACTCCATCCATATATACAGTAAACAACCATGGGGACATCCCACACCCCTGTTTCAACCCAACACTATGGTCAAAGAACTCGCTCTGCTCATTCTCCACACGTACTGCCGCCTTTGCACCCTTGTACATGCTCTTCACTGCTTTCAGCAACTTGCCATCTACTCTGTATATTCTAAGTACTTTCCACATGCCTTCTCTATCCACTCTGTCATAGGCCTTCTCCAAGTCCATAAAGGCAACATACACCTTTTGTTGCTTCTCCAGATATTTCTCCACAACACAATTCAGGGTAAAAATCTGATCTACACATCCTCTTCCCTTCCTAAAACCTCCCTGCTCGTCGCCTATCCATTTTTCCGTTCTCACTCTCATACAGGGGGACTATTATACCTGTCTTCCAGCCATCAGGTGCACTTCCCTTCCCCCATGCTAGTTTACACATTTTGAATACCAATTCGGTCACTATCTCACCACCATACCTCAGCATTTCCCAACACGCTCCATCTATTCCGGATGCTTTCCCCATCTTCACTCTTTTCATGGCTTCACACACTTCTGACCACCACCTCCTCCTCCACTACATCTCTTCCTCTCCCTCCCATACCCCATCCAACTATGTTTGGTGGTGCTTCATTCCTTACATTTAGCAATTCGTTGAAGTACTCCCCCCATCTTTCGACTCTCTCTTGCTTCTCGACTATCACTTGCCCATTCTTATCTTTTACCCCCTTACTATTTCCCTTGCTACCCTCCCTAACTTTCTTGACCTCTTTCCAGAACACTTTTTTACACTTCCTCCATTTTACACTTAAATTCCTTCCAAAATCCTCATCTCCTCTTCTCTTACTTTCCTTCTATACTCTCTTCACCACTTCTTGTTTCTCCAATTACCTTGCTCTTTTCATTCTCTCCAAATCTTCATTCCCTCTACTACACAATCACTCTCTATACGTTTTCCTCCCATCTTCAACAGCTATTTTTACCTTTTCAGTCCACCATACTGCACCCTTCACTCCCCTCCCTCTTCTCCTTACTCCACACATTTCCTCGCATGTTGCACATATCTCTTCCTTGAACACTTTGCTCACCTCCTTCACTTCTTCCATACCCTCCAGGGCAAACCTACCTAGTCGTCTCTCTATTGCTCTCTTGAACTCTTCCCTGATCTCCTCCTCCTGCAACCTCACCACCCTCTTCGCCTCCCTCCAGCTCTCCTCACCCACTATTGTATCCTAATTTTAGCTACTACTACATAATGGTCTGACAGGCCCCCCCCCCTCCAATTCCCCTATGCACCTTAGCATCCAGCACATAATTCTTCATTCGTTCATCTACACATATATAATCAATCAATGCCTATCGTTCCTCCACTGTCCACATCCCTCCTCCTCCACACTACTTCCCCGCCAATGGGGAGCCACCTTGCGAGCGGTGGCGGGGCTTAAAGCGTGGCCGATGATCTCACCTATTTGGGTAGCTTCCCTATCTTTCTAGGGTTCGGGTTTCATCGGCCTCGTGGACCAAGTGCTCCCCCTTCATCACTGGCAGGAATGGGGCCTTCCAGTGGTGTCGTACTCCTCAGCCCTGTCTTACTGTTGATGACTTGGCATACTTTAGAGTTCTGTTTTGAGGGAGTTTGTGGGTGGCTACTGCTCATTCCCGTAGAACTGGGGTCGCATTTTTGGCCCCTTTACGCTAAGCCAGGGAGCTAGGCATTGTGCCGAACTCGACGGACGGAGGCACCTTCAAGACACCTTTCTTCCCTGGCGTATGCTCTGGCTGGATCCCTGGGGCGATTTTGTCTTGTCCCCTAAATGTGGCTCCGTGGTGGGTATGGGACAGGCTGCAGTGAATTTTCCATTTTCGTATTATGGCTACTAACCTGCCGATCTTTCGGTTTCCCCTCCTGCTCCTTCCCCTTCTCTTGTGGTGACTATGCAGCCTTTCCGGGCAGGCAGGACACAAAGACCTCCGTCAGGTAGGTCCCATCATCCTCCGAGAGCTGTTGGGTCTCTTCCTGGTCCAAGTTTAAGAGTTCCATTTACTAAGTTTGTGTTGGATCGTGCCCTCGAGGGATTTGATCTGCGACATCTCAAAATTTTCGAAACTTAGAGATTTAGTTCGTGCCTGTGGTTCTTCCCCGAAGGTGGTTCCGCAAGCTGATGATAGCCTACTAGTTGAGGTAGCAGATGAGGAGCAAAGTGCTCGCCTTCTGTCCATGACATCACTTGCAGGCCAGCCGGTTGGGTGTTCTCCACATGGTACACTCAATCACTCTCGCGGAGTTTTTTATGCAAAAGAGCTAGTTGTGTAAGATGAGATGCATCTCCAAGAAGAATTTGCTTCACAACATGTTATCAAAATCGACCGTATTAAAAAGAGGGTTGACGGTGAGCTTGTCCCCACACCGACCCTAATCCTCACGTTCGACCTCTTAGACCTTCCTGACCTTCTGGTGGCTGCCTGGTACCGTTACAGGGTTAAGCCTTATGTTCCGCAACCACGATGGTGTTTCCATTGCCAGCGTTTTGGACATATCGGGCGTTCCTGCCGACGAATTGCCCAGGGACTACCGTCTGTGTGCGTCTCCTGTGGGGGTTCAGTACATGAGGGTATGGACTACCTGGGTCCGGTATCCTGCGTGAATTGTGGTGGTGGACACACTGCTTTGTCCAAGTCTTGTGATCGATATAGATTTGAACAGGAGGTATTGTCTCTTCGTGCGAAAGAGAAACTGAGCTTTGCTGAAGCTAAAGATCGTGTGTCATCTATGTTTGTTCGCCCTGGTGTTTCGTTTGCATCTCTCCTCTCAAAGTCCAAGCCTGCTGCACTTATGCATAAGGTTGCTTCTGTGAGTCGTCACGAGTCTTCTACTCCACGAACGGGCCTTCCTTCGCGTCCTCCTGGTGCTCCTCGTGGGAAGTCTGAGACTCCTGTTGCCCCCCTGCCTGTGGACCCTCCCTCGCTGCCTGTACCTGAGACTGATGGTCCCTCTGTCATTGTACAGCCTTATGTGACAAGCTCTGTGGCAGGTCGTAATTCCGATTCAGCAAGTATTGGCGTAGAGATGGAGGTTGAGATTCCCAACCTCAAGCGGGTGAGGAGTGAGGAATCTTTGGAGGAGACCCCTCCTTCTAAGGTTCAAACAAGCGTGCCTCACAGGGGCTCTGAGAGTGCCCCTCACTCGGGGTGTTTTGGCATCAACGTTGGTGGCTGATAAAGACAGCCATTTTGGGGTACCAGTTCCTGCACCTAGCTCAGATGTGACAGGGGATGCGTCTTCGGACGCACACACGGATTGCTCATCAGCTCCCTCTGACCCAGCCTCCTGCAAACAGCTTTCGGTTGATTTGATTGGGGACGGTCAGGGTCCGGGTGACCCGGTCGTGGCACCTGATCACTCGCTGAGGGCTGCGGACAAGGCAAGTGTGTCTAAACGGAGGGTCTATGTGCCTCAGACACGTACCGCTGCTAGGGCGGATGTGACTGTGGATAGACGCTAGATTATCATCATCCTCCTCTCGATTTGTTAGATCGGGACCCCCCCCCCCCTGGGAAGAAAGGCTTTAAAACCCTTCCCAGCGAAAGTCCTACATAGATATTTGTGCCTTTCCTCTTTTATATTTTTCGTTTTTAATTAGTAACACCTTATAGCTACAACAATTTGTCTTCAATGGAATTGTCGTGGCGTATTGGCAAACTGGGAGGAATTGCAATTACTTCTCTCTGATCTGACTCCATTGTGCGCCTGTCTTCAGGAGACAGTGGTGGGGCGTCGACCGTTGCCCTCACCTAAGGGGTATTCAGTCTTCCATTCCACTCCTCCCCTGGCTGGTGGTCATAACGGTGGGTGTGCCATTTTCTGTGGTTCTGATGTCCCATTCACTCCCTTTGCTGTACAGTCTCTCCTTCAGGTTGTAGCAGTACAGATGTACCTTGAAAGGAGTTTTACCATCTGTTGCCTGTATCTTCCACCTTCAGTCCCAGTATTGCGAGCTGATTTAGAGACCATTATCTGCCAACTTCCGACCCCTTTTTGTTCTCCTTGGCGATCTTAATGGACGCCATCCAATATGGGGTGATTCACTTTCCAATCCTCGGAGTGACATTCTGGCCTCCTTGGTTGGTGATCTGGATTTGGTTGTCTTGAACGATGGGAGGCCAACCCATTTCCATGTTCAGACTGGCACTTGTTCTGTTCTTGACTTCACCATTACTTCTGACTGTGCTCTTGATTTTTCCTGGGATGTTTTGGATGATCTGCATGGTTGTGACCATTATCCAGTGTTGGTCTAGTCCTCTCACTTTGATCCAACTACCCATTTGCCTCGCTGGTATCTGGGTAGGGCTGACTGGCCTATTTTTGGACAACTCTGTGAGTTTGACTTGGCTGTGCACACACCACACACCTCTCGCGCTCGCTCAGACAAGGGCACTTGCCAATAACCCTTAACAAGGTCTATCTTAGTGAGGAACTTGGCTTTTCCTATCTTATCCACACTGTCGTCCACGCGAGGGAGAGGGTAGGCATTTGTGGGGGTTAAACCATTCAACCTGCGGAAATCTATACAAAACCGCACCTTGCCATCTGGTTTGGGCTGCAGTGTGACGGGGGAAGTCCACCTTACTGCACCCTCAGAAATCCGCCCACGTTTCAGCATATAATCCAGCTCTTCCCTAAGTGCTGGTAATTTAATAGGGGGAACACTGTATGGCACTGATTTAAAGGGCGGGTGGTCCCCATCATCGACATCGTGCACCGCTTGAGTAGTGAGGCCAGGATGCTCCGCGAAAACAGCTGGGTTTGAATCAAACAAGTGCTGCACAGCTACACGCTGTTGCTCAGGCAGGTGCAATATCAACTCGTGAGCCACTTGTCTAGAATTCCCCGGGGGCCCACTGATCAGCGGAAACATGACAATCCCAATTATCCTCCCCCGCAGCTTGACTGTCCCTTCCTCCTTCTCCACCACGATCGCTGCAGATCAACACCGGGACAGTGAGAGGCTCGGAGGGGCGCCTCACATACTCTTTCATCAGATTTACATGGCAAAGTTTTTTTTTTTTTTTACGATCAGGAGTAGCTACTAAATAGTCAAGATCAGAAACCTTCCTTACAACCCGATACGGACCAGAATACTTGGCAGACAAGGGGTGTCCCACCAGAGGCAGTAGTATCAGTACCTCCTGATCTACTTCAAACTCCCTCAGCTTCACCTTCTGGTCGTATCTGTCCTTCATCTGAGCTTGTGAACTCTTAAGGTTCCGACCTGCTACCTCCAAGCTCTTTAGCATTCTCTCACGGCTTTCAACTACATACTTTAGAAGCGAGCATGGCTTTGTGACTCCCTCCCAGATCTCCTTGACTATGTGGAGGGGCCCCCTGACCCTGTGTCCAAAACCAACTCGTTCGGGCTAAATCCCAAGCTCTCCCCAGGTACTTCTCTCGCAGCAAATAAAACGTATGGGAAACCTAGATCCCAGTCCTTCCCATTCTCCATGCAATAACACCGCAACATACACTTGAGAGTCGAGTGCCACCTTTCCAAAACTCCCTGACTCTCGGGATGGTAGGCAGATGACACCACAGACACTATCCCATGTTGCTGCATGGTCTGCTTAAACAGAGCAGAAGTAAAATTGGATCCCTGATCAGACTGGATCTCCTGAGGGTAGCCATAACGAGAGAAATAGACAAGTAGGTTTTTGACAACAGTCTTAGCCATCCCGTTGCGCATGGGGTAAGCATCTGGATACCGTGTTGCTACATCCATTACAGTTAGTAAAAATGTATTGCCGGCACTAGTGGGGGGCAATGGGCCAACCATATCGATAACTACTTTGCTGAAGGGCGGCCCAATGACAGGGATGGGTTGTAACGGGGCTCTCGGGATGACCTGATTGGGTTTCCCAAAAACTTGACAAGTGTGACACTGTGGCACCCATGACACGACACTCGCCTTTAACCCAGGCCACCAGAAAAGCTTGCCCAGAGCTGCCTCCGTCTTATGCGCCCCCAGGTGCCCTGCCAAAGGCACATCATGAGCTAATCTCAATAAGCTCTCATGGCACACTCTCGGTACTACTAACTGGTCCACTAATCCTGACCCGCCATCCCACTTTTTCTTGGGATCCTGATGTCTCTGATACAAGATCCCCTCGGACAAGAAAAAATCACCAGGCTGCGCATCCCCATCACTCTCCAGTTCGATATCACCATTACCACACGCCCTGACTTCAGGATCTTCCAGCTGCAAGGAACATATATCAGCAGGTGCGAGATTATCCAAGTTCATCTTAAATAATTTATTTCCACCACCCAATGTCCCACTGAGCCATCCTTTCCTAACGCTGCGCATAACGATGCTGTCGCAGAGTCTCTTCCTGCCCTGCACCTGCACTAGCGGTGACAGGCCCCGGGGCCTCTCCAGACTCTAACATAGGTGCCAATAATGAGTCGCCAAGAAACACTGCCGGCTCAAAACTCTCCAATTGACCAACACTTCCCGTTTTCGTGTGACCTTTCCTCCGCGGTTTGATAGACTGAGGTGGTGGCTGCAAGGCTCCGGATGTCTGAGAACGCGTCACAACACACGCCATGGTTTGTACGCTACACTTCTCAACCCACTCCTGTTCCTCCCTACTAACGTCGGCCGCCTTCTCGGCAACGACCAAGGGTGAAACCTTAGAAGCAGGCACCGCAAATTCGTTGCCGAGGAGGAGGTCGACGCCCCCAACAGGCAAGCATTGATCCCCTGAACTACCACCAACCGAGCAGCGTTAATCGGCCTACCAGTAAAGTTCTTTAACAAGGTCTGAGAAGCCCCCGTATCACGCAATAGCTTAACTCCTCGCCTTTCGCCAGCCCACCTCACAAAACCATGCCCTCTATGACCCCCAAAGACGTCGCGGACAGGGTTCGAGCCTTCCGGACTCTTGAACACAGGCTGTGTCCCAACCACTGACGAACTACCCTCGGCAAACTCAGAAGATATAGGTGACACCCCTATGCTGCGGACCAATGACACAACCTTGTTTGCTGGCTTGTTCGGACAAGCATTTGCAAAGTGACCCTCCTTGTGACATGCAAAACACTCTTTACTCTTGGGTTTCCCTTGGGAGTGGGAGGTACCATTAGACTTCTTATACGGGACGGTATTTGGTTTATGTTCAGTTTTATTGTCAGTGCTAGATGGTTTTGTGTATTTATGTGTATCAAAATTCTTGGGAGGGGGATGGGTACGATCCTTTGCACCCGACTCACTCCTAGCTGCTGCTACGCACCCTCGAATTAATAACAGTCGGAGGTCAGCCATTTCTGCTGCCTCCTGGAGAGTTCTAGGATTTTTTTCCTTTATATTTAATGTTAAGTCCCCGCCTGTGCACTTAAAGAACTGCTCCAAGAGAACCAGCTCACTCAACTCCTCAAAAGTAGCTGCCCTCTCGGAATGCAGCCAATGTCGTAGTGCATCAGACAAGTCCCGGGCGTGTTCTAGGAAGGTACTATCCTTGCCCTTAGTAACACCCCGAAACTTCAAGCGGTAAATTTCTGGTTGTAACTCATAGGCCCGTAGCACAGCCTTCTTTAGCTCATCATAAACTACACAGGACTCTAAAGGTAGTGCATCATACGCATTTATCCCTTTTCCTAGGAGTCTTGTTGAAACTAATGCTACCCACTTTTCCTGAGGCCACTGGTGTTCCTGACACTTCTTCTCAAATCGCATAAAAAACTCAGTCACACATGATTCATCGAACACAGGAACTAGTTTAAGCAGGTGCGACAATGATTGGTCCCGATGTCTGTTACCTCCCCCAATATTTCGCCCTGTTACCTCCACTCGAGATCTCTCCAGCTCCCTGTCAGCCCGATACCTAGTAGACTCAGGCAGAGGCAGAGGCAACCGAGGACCACCAGCGATAAGGACCGAAGACAGCGAGGACCGAGGACAGCCATGAACATAAATGTAGATCCGACAAGAACCAAAAATATTATTAAAGAGCGTTCCGTGAGTTCTAAAATAACAAATTTAAAGGTTTTCTATGCAAACGCTCGTAGCATACGCAATAAATTTTCAGATTTAGAGGAGCTAGTGTTTACAGAAAATTATGATGTGATTGGCATAACAGAATCTTGGCTCAATACAGAAGATAGAGACTTTTTAGCAGAGTATTCACTTCCCGGTTATGTAATGTTTGAGAAAAGCCGAATAAATCGAAATGGAGGTGGCGTTTTACTTTATATCAAAGAAAGTCTTAACCCTACCCTCTTGTCAAAACCTCAAATTGTGAACGTCGACGCATCTTTTGTGCTAATAAAGAATAATAAAGGTACAAAAATAATACTTGCATTAATATACAGACCTCCAGCTCAATCAGTGCAAACTGACCGAGAAATTTACGAACAAATTGCAGATGTAAGTAACTCACAAGATACCGTAATTTTTGGTGACTTTAATTTACCTGTGACCAAGTGGGGCGATACTCTTACTTCACACTCCGGACATGACTTGTATACGAACTTGCAAGAGAGTTCGCTTTATCAATTTGTTGGAACGCCGACCCGTGGTAATAACGTTCTTGACATTGTACTTGCAACAAAAGAAGAATTAATAGAGAATTTGAATGTTGGTGATGAATTCAGTAACAGCGACCATCGTACGATAACTTTCACTTTAAAGTTTACTAGTAACGAACCAAATAGTAGCATCGAAAAAGTCCCTAATTTCAAGAAAGCAAACTTCCATAAACTTAGAGCTATGTTTAAAGAAACTGACTGGAGCTTTTTAATTAACAATAACGACATAAATACATCTTGGAAGTTATTCGAAGCCACTTACCTAAAAGCAGTGCAAGACTGCATACCATCAAAAACTCGGCGTCCAGGCCATAATAATAAGCCCAAATGGTGGAATAAAGATATTTTAAACTGCCTGCTTGCTAAAAAATGTGCTAATGATAGATTAAAATCCTCACAAAATGACGAAGAACGGCTGAAATTTGTAGAGCTACGACGCAAAGCCAAAAAGTTAATTAAGCAAAGTAAAAAGACCTTAGAGTTACATATTGCGAATCAAAGTAAAACAAACCCGAAAGAATTCTATAGTTATATCAGAAAGAAAAAAGTTGTTACTTCAACTGTTGGACCGTTAGTCGATGAAAATGGAGAATACACCAAAGACGAAGAACAAATGAGTAATGCCCTCAATACCTTCTTTGCATCAGTTTTTACAACAGAAGACCTCAGTGATATCCCTACACCATCGCCGATTCAGATTGATAATTCAGATGTTCTAAGCAATATCACCGTTACAGAGAGAGAAAGTATTGAATTGTTTAGATAAACTCAAGGTAAATAAAACGCCTGGACCTGATACAATCTCGCCTAGAGTTCTAAAGGAAGCTAAGGATGAGCTCTCTAAACCACTGACATTACTATTCAATAAATCCTTGCAGTCTGGAACTATGCCCGATCAGTGGAAGCTAGCCAACGTAACACCGATATTCAAAAAAGGCAGCAAATCCCTACCCAGTAACTATCGTCCAATTAGCTTAACCTCAGTTGTATGTAAAATGCTAGAAACGGTCATACGAGACAGACTCGTAAATCACTTAGAGGAAAATAACATACTTAAAGATACTCAACACGGCTTTCGTAAAAAACGTTCCTGTTTAACAAACCTCTTAGACTTCTTCCACGATATCCTCAACCTCTACGATGAGAGTAAAGCTGTAGATATTATATACCTTGATTTTCAAAAGGCCTTTGACAAAGTTCCCCACAAACGTTTACTGCTAAAACTAAAAGCGCAGACGGTGTGTTGAAATGGATAGAAAATTGGCTCAGCGACAGAAAGCAAAGAGTAGTCATAAACGGTAAGGCATCAAAATGGACCAATGTAAGTAGCGGGGTACCCCAGGGATCGGTACTAGGACCAATTCTCTTTCTAATTTACATCAACGACATAGATGAGGTCTCACCTGTACAATCTCAAAATTTGCTGACGATACAAAAATTGCAAATAGCGTACTCTCAAAAGAACAAGTTGACGATATGCAACACAATCTAGATAAATTGTCATGTTGGGCCCAAATTTGGCAAATGAGTTTCAATGCGGATAAATGTAAAGTACTACATATCGGATACCTAAATGAGAAAGCAAACTATTCGATGAATGGCACTCAGCTTAAGAATGTAAACAGAGAAACCGATCTGGGAGTAACATATCGAGTAACCTAAAACCGAGTCAACAATGTTCAGAAGTTGTTAAGAAGGCAAACAAATAATTGGCTTTATAGGCAGGTCATTTGAGCATAAATCCAAAGAAGTTATCCTAACCCTTTACAATTCATTAGTCCGCCCTCTTCTGGAATACTGCGTTCAATCCTGGTGCCCTTATTACCAAAAAGATATAAACAAGCTAGAACGAGTTCAACGTAGAGTTACCAAAATGATACCTAGCCTAAAGAACAAACCATACGAAGAGCGTCTTAGAGAATTAAATCTATTTCCTTTAACCCAGCGCAGATTAAGAGGTGACTTAATTCAAGTGTTCAAAATCATCAAAGGCATCGACAATATGAACTGTAGTAAGTACTTCACTATCGACCAATCTAATTACACGCGGGGAAACGGTTGCAAAATTATTGGTAAATCTTTTAACTCACACGAATCTAAGAATTTCTTCTTCAATCGAGTTGTCAACTTGTGGAATGGGCTTCCCCGAAACGTTATAGACTGCATCACCGTTGATTCATTTAAACTCCGCCTAGACAAATATCTCGCATCAAACCCGCGACTGACTGCGTTTGTAAAGGAATAACTTTATTTTATCCCCCCCTCAGTTACTAACCCATCTGTCCCCTACTAACTTCCTAATCCTGCCACGGACATTAGTTCCAGGGCAGTATTTCCCTTTCCAATGTTCCCTTACCCACTCTAAACCACTGTTTGGACACTTGATCCTCAGTGTTTTGGAGGACAAGCAACCTAGAAGGGTCACTAGATCTGTTGTTGCTTGATTTCCTTTGTACTCCTTTGTACTCTGCCTGCAGTTCAGCCTCTCATATAGCTGTTCTCTCTGCGGCCTCAGCCTGAGCTCTAGCAACCTCAGCCTGCACACTAGCCTGTCTCTCGGCAGCCTCAACCTTGGCCATCTCAAGCCGAAACAACAAATCTGGAGTTAACCCTTGAGGAGGAGAAGGTGCATTTAATGTGATTGAATTCCACTCTGCCATTGACCATCAACTTGGGTGTATGTACTAAATTCAGGCACCCTGATGTTTGATATGGGGGTAGAGTGGAGGGGGGGCTGGGGACCGGGGCCCCCAGTCGCCTCTCCACCCAGGTCTCTCCCTTCTAAACCCAATATCAAAGTCCTCAGCTGATCTTTCCTCATGCCACTTAAACCCTGGTGACCCTGAAGACCTGCCACACACTTTAAGCCATACTTATTCAGCTTCAACACCCTGGCAGCGGTAAGGGGCACCTCTAAAAATCTTCTAGCACCCTCCTCGCTATGGACTAGCCACTCCACAGGTCTTTCTCCCTCCGAGCCCGTATCGTGACCTGACCCACCACTGTGTTCTGATGTATTAGACATGTTTGTGTACTGCAGTAATTATCACGGTTATAGAATGTGCCTTATCTCCTATGCCAAGTATGTATATACTAATGTTATTTAAAGTCTTTAATGTGTTATATTGGTTGCTCCCAAAAAAAAATTCTATGTCCACTGTATTCCTCTAATCATAAGGAATCTCAAAACAAATTATCAGAAGATTCCAGGTTCGAATCCTGGCAAGGTCGCCATTTGTTACGTCCTGGGATATATAAACACTGGGCTCTTTCTATTGGACTAGGTATGCGGCAACAAGCAACAACGGAAAATGCTAGATCCAACCCTTCTCTATAAACCCAGGCAACAAACCACCCTAAACCGTCAAGAGTCCTGCCTGGACAACAAGGTATCCTATGACTCGGTTACAGGGTGCACGCACTATAGACTGCTGATAGTCAAGTAGGCTATATAAAAGATCACACAATTAAGTTGACTTACAGCTTCAAGGAAAAGATAGATAACGGAATTAAATTGCAGAAACAATTTAATAACAAACTAGAAGAAAGTACATTTAACGTTACGTTAATTAACACGAGCGGCCTATGCGGTTTATTTATGTGTACCGCACAGCGGGGTGTTTTTAGCCAAAATAGGGCTGTTTACGTGATCATTTTCATGCCTAAATAAGACCCAGAACGTAAAACAAGTACCTATCCCTGAAAGGGCATAAACAGAGCTTTCGAATGACACCATAACGATCCTTGTATGATGGATAGTTTTCTTGCAATAACCGTGCAACGCGAGTGCAAAAAGCAGGTAATTCGGTACTTTCAGTACATAATTGAGTATGTAGCGAGTGAGAGAGGGAGGAGGGAGCTGAGATTTGTGTCAGTAGGTTCGCCGCGGTGGTCTGGAGCATACGCTCGCTAGTCTCCTGCCACCACTTGTCTCTCTCAGCCACATTACGTGCTGAAATTGCCACTCGAGTTATGTCGAGCGCCGCCACATAGTCCAGCTTTATTTAACTCGACTTATGTTGCTCGCCGCTAATTAAGGGTTAATACAACTAATCACCCCTGCGTGAAAGAAGGTGAAAGCAAACAGTCCTCAAAACATCGTACAGGTAGACAAGATGCAGGTTTCTAAACTGCATGCGGCTACTGTAGGATCTGATGCTTAGCAAAGAAAGTAAGTTACGGATTTAGAGAACTCTTAACTCATAAGCAGGAATAAATACTAGTGATAGGCCATACAGTGTATAATGGCATAGGTATAATTAATTAAAGGCAGCAACTCGCAACATAACCACATACAGGTGTGCTTCTCACTCTTAGTCAGGCAAGCCTGCTCGGACAGAGTCTCTAAGCCACACCCTGACCCACAATGCTCACAACAACGGTAAACTGTGGCACAATAACAAGCATGCAGAATTAATAAACCCCTAGCTGTTAATCTGCCAGGTGGCAGAGGTCTAGCCGGAAGGATATAGGCTTCGGATACCCGGGCTGAGCCACCTGGTCTAGCCTAGGGACGTTCCCAAGTCTGTGCGCAAAATTACTCTAATTGAAAGGGTGCTCTCTTGAGAGACTCAGATCCCAAATATCTGACTCTCTCCTGGCGACCCTAAAACAAAAGCAAGACGTGCTAGCGCAGTGCTGAGTGGACTAGGCAAGGGTCATCACACAACACAACACTAGACACACAGGGACACAGACAAGAAAATGCCCCCAGACTCCCACGGGTATCCTAGTAAAGTCGTGCGGCTCCACAGGACTCGCACCAGCAGACTTTACTTAAAGGATCACAAAAAGCCTCCCCTCCGGTCTAGCCCCTGCTCACCTGCCACAAGAACACACTAGCAAGCATGAAACCACCAAATATGAGACAACAAAAAAGCTTCCTAGGTCTCATTAACAATTACATCTCTGCATAAATCCTATCTAATTATCTGAGAGCTCGTCGTTAATACAATAATAGATATAAGGTCTATCAAGGGGATGGGATAATTAAATAGATTGGTGAAGTAGTGGAAGGAAGGTATACAAAGTAAGAGAGAAAGTTTCTAAGTGGGGTTGAGAGGGATAGATATCAAGGGGGTCCGAAGGGTACGACAGTGAGGTGAGCTCTGAGTCTTGAATCTGTCTGGACCCCACCCTAGGCATGCGAAATAAATCCCATGCTTGGCAACACTCAACACAGTTGCCGGGTCAAAATCCTCTACCCCTTGCGTGAGTCGAAACTAAGCCTAACGTTGCGATCAAATTGGCAACATCAGGCTCGTCCCAAGCTAGACTCTCCGCGCGAAGCAACGTCCCCCAGCCGGTCTCTCTCTCCCGCTCGTCTCCTCCCACTCTCACTAGACTTACATCTTATATATTATAATGAAACAATCAACTATCGAGAATAAAATATACTAAGATGCGTTGGTTAAGAATAAGGGCAGCTTCAAGCTGTGAAACACCATAAGAATATCCCAGACATTAGTTACATTGTCGTAGGATATATACTAAGGAAAAGCCGGCCGGCCAGCTGCCGCCAGCCGGTTTCTAAACGGCTGGGCAGCCGATGCGCGCGCATGCCCGCACGTGGCTACTATGCAGGAGCGTCACACTGTAAATCCATTTTTCCAAGGGGCTCTGGGAGTTGTGGATAGCCCGAGTGCTGGTACAGGTGAATAGACATATGTAAACCTTCTTGCGTGGACCATCATCTCCTGTGAGAGTGATGGCACCAGCATAATCTATACCTGTTACCTCAAACGGTGTCCTTTGGTGAATGCGGTCTGGCGGAAGAGCTGGTGGTCCAGGGTAAGGTATAGCGATAGCTGTATACCTCTTGCAAATAATGCAATTCTTGATACAGCGTTTAACAGCTTGTCGTCCCTCGGGTATCCAATATGTTTGTCGCATATTATAGGCTAGAGTGTCTGCTACCCCACCGTGTTTAGTGGTTTCATGCGCTTTTAAAACCATCAATTTGGTGAGGTCGCAATCCTTGGGCAATAGGATCGGATGCCGAGTTTTGAGGGGTAGATCAGCTTTACCAATACGACCTCGACAACATATTAATTCTTGATTGTCTAGATACAACCCAAGGTCCTTCATTCTTTTGGTTGGCTTGGGATTAGGTTTAAGTAGCTGTGTTAATTCCTCCTCATACTTTTCAGCTTGTATCCTTCTGATCCAGTAGATAAGTGGGTCTAATTCATCCATCTTTACCTTCTTGCTCAGGAACTTAAACACAAATTTAGTTTCAGTTAATAGTTTGTCCAAATTGGAGAACTTGGTGATGTAAATCACTGAAGGCTCTGGGATAATTATTGGGTCCATATGAACTTTATCATCATTAACCTTCTGGTATGATTTTTGTTCTGGCCAATCACTCTGACGTAGCCAAACCGGACCCTGAAACCACAGAGTTTCGTTAATCAGTTTCTTGACACCAACACCTCGGCTCACCAAGTCAGCCGGATTATCCTTGGACTTAACATGCATGAATTTATAGTTCATTTGCAGTTCCTTTATTTTGTGTACTCTGTTACGCACATAAACTATGTGACTATCATCCTTAGCTATCCAGTGCAAACATATCTCACTGCCAGTCTTCCAGTCATCGGGTGCACTCCCCTTCTCCCATGCTAGTTTGCACATTTTCCATACCCATTCGATCACTATCTCACCACCATACCTCAACATTTCCCCACACACTCCATCTGTTCCTGGTGCTTTCCCCAACTTCACTCTTTTCATGGCTTCCCACACTTCTGATCTCCACCTCCTCCTCCACTACTTCTCTTTCCCATACCATATCCAGCTATTTTTGCTGGCTCTTCATTCCTTACATTTAGCAACTCATTGAAGTACTCCCTCCATCTTTCGACTCTCTCTTGCTTCTCGGCTAGCATTCTCCCATTCTTATCTTTCACACCCTTACTGTTTCCCTTGCTACCTTCCCTAACTTTCTTGACTTCTTTCCAGAACAGTTTCTTACTCTCCCTCCATTTTACACTCAGATTCCTTCCAAATTCCTCAACTACTCTTCTCTTACTTTCCTTCACTACTCTCTTCACCACCATCTTACACCTGTGACGCACGTCAGCTCCCCACCGACCACGAGGGGGCGGCGGTTGGCTCCCTATCCTCTTCTTCCCTCTCCCCAGGCAGTGAAATGGGCTACAGTTATCAGAGAATGTTGTTCTTTCTTTCATAGTGTTCGTGTTGTTACAGACAGTCCCGTGGTGGTCTTTACATTCGTCTGTGACAAGGGGAAGTATTTTATATAATTAGTAGAATATAAGATGCATTGTGGAGGGAGAGAGAGAATAGCGCGAGCGTGGTGGTAATATGTGTGTGCATAGGTATGTGTTGCCTCCCTCACTCGAGGTGTTTTTCCGCTCGCGCGCTTACCCGTGCCCTTGATTGGCTGGTGGCTCCTGGCGCCTTCTGCAGCCCTGTTGCCTGGTGACGTAGTCGTCTGTGATTGGCGTTCGCGGTCCTGGGACGGTGGTGCGGGCTCCTGTCCTTGTGTCTCCCTCAGAGCTCCTCGTAGTGCTGTAACGCTAAAATCCCTTTGCAATCTATCAGCCCACCTCACCCCCCTATTGCGAACTTTCTCTACCACTGCTTAGCTTCTTCTCTCTGTATATCCTAATATTAATTAACTGCCCTTCCCCTTGACGTTGATTTCATATATCCGTCACTGTATTATACAGCGAGCTCTCAGAGATATTATATGTACTTAGTTAGGCATTTTGGATCAGAGGGTTATCCATTTTGGCTTGGGGAGGTTTGACATACACATCGTGTTGCCCCAACCTTATTTTCTTGGGTGTCTGCCAGGTTAGTCGATGCTAGACTGGGGAGAGGCTATCAGGTTGCAGTTTCCTATGAGCATAGACTTCGTTGATCCTATGCAACTGTACCGGATACCTGCGGAGGCCTAGGTAATTTTCTTGTTTGTGTACCTTAGAGCCTAGCACTGTGTTGGCGTGAGGGCGTTGGCCTAGTCCACCCAGCACTGTGCTAGCTCGTTAGCTTTTGAATTAGGAGGGTCGCCAGGAGAGAACCAGGTACACGAGACCTGGATCTCTCAAGAGAGCACCCCGTCATTTGATGTAAATAGGCGCACAGACTTGAGAACGACACTAGGCTACCGAGCAGGTGGCTCGGCCCAGGTAGCTTAGCCTACGACTCCCCTGCTAGACTTCGTCCACCTGGCAGACCCCCGATTAGGGTTTATAATCTCATTGTGTATATGTGTGCAGCATTATTTCTCCTTATGTTTATAGTAAGTCGTGATTGTTGCTGAGAGACCCAACCAGAGCAGGCTAGTGCCTGGTGGGAGAAAGCAAATCTTTTTGTGGTTAGAGTTTAGACTGCCGACTGTTTAATAATTACACCTGTGCCAGATGACACCGTTTGTCCCTACACTATGTATGTTCCCACAGTAATAATAAACAGTTCAGAATCCGATACGTACTTCTTAGTTGCATCTGACTTTTGCAGAATATTCCGGCATGATGCTTTAGGACTTTCATTGTTTCACTTTCTTTCAGACAGAGGTGACAGTTTACTGATTATTTAACGTAACGTTAATTATCCTTCTTCTAGTTTGCTATTAAATCGTTGCTGCGATTTAATTACGCTATCTATCTTTTTCCTTGTATACTTTAATAAAGTAATCGTATGTTGTATGAGTATAGGCTGCTTCAGTGATCATCAGCCTATAGTGTGCACCATTTACCGAGTCATAGGATACCTCGTTTTCCAGGCACGACTCAGGGCGGTATAGGTGTTTTGTTCTCCAGTGGTTCAGGCAGGGGTTGGAACAAGTGTTACCGTTGTTGCATTTAGCCTTATCTAGTCCAATGAAGAAGAGCCCTGTGTCTTGTAGAACGTGGATCGTAACAAATGGCTTCCTTGCTTAGGATTTTGTGAACTTAAGAAATACTGTGGGAGTATAGTGGTAATTTTTGTTTTGAGGAATACAGTGGACACAGATTTTTTTTGGCAAGCAGTATAACACATAAAGAGGCTTCAGATAACTTTAGGTGAATAGGTGCTTGCAAAAGAGATTATAGATACTTTTTTTTTTTTTTATAAACTTGCACACCTCTCAGTATACACCATGTCTAGCAACAGCTCAGTTAACGGGGATAATCACACAGTACAGCCTACGGGTGTTGAGCAGCAGCAGGAATTTAAGGATGGCATCAGAGTTATTAATTGTGAGGCTGATGCAAGGAAGTTTGTGGAGATACCAGTAACAGCGAGTCAGTTGGAGGGGATTGATTGCTATGGTCTGCGTTGTTTGGCCACGGTCCTGGGGCGTGTCGGCTTTGGCAGCATGTCTAAGAGTGACCTGGTGGCTTGTGTGTTGGGTGGTGGCAGTGGGTTGCAGGGTGGAGCGGGGGCTTGGGAGCCTTTATCCAAGCCTCCCTTCCACTCTACTCCTATCGCGGCCCTTAGGTTACCAGACCTTGGCACGCTTCCGCAATCTGATAGTCGCTGGCAGCATGGTTTGCCCCTGGGTGAGCCACTGGGTGGGTCTCCTATAATTGCTCCTCCCCCTCAGGGTTTGACTGCTGATATGTTGTTGCAATTGGAGTTGGCTAAGATCCAGATCCAGCGTGAAGTTGAGATGGCTCAGATCCAGCGTGAAGTTGAGATGGCTAAGATTCAGGCCGAGATGGCTAAGGTTTAGGCTGAGGAGAGGACAGCATGCCGTGAGGCAGAGTTGCAGGTTGAAGCAACTAGGTACTGTGCTGAGATGGATGTTGAGAAATCTAGCGTGGAGACAACAGGGCGGCATCTCGGTTCTGGGAATCGTGGGTCTGAGTCTTTATCGCACTTGCTTAAATTAGTCCCTGTGTTCGATGAGTCTGGTGTGACTGAGTTTTTTGTACGGTTTGAGAAGAAGTGTCGGGAGCATGAGTGGCCGGAGATTAAGTGGGCAGCCCTTGTATCATCAAAGCTTGTTGGGAAAGGTCTCAAGGCATATGACTCGCTGTCATTGGAGGATTGTACTAACTATGTGGTGTTGAAGGAGGCTGTGCTCCGGGCCTATGAGTTGCAACCAGAAACCTACAGGTTGAAATTTCGGGGCGTTTTAAAGAGCAAGGAGAGCTCTTTCCTTGAACATGCCCGGGAACTGACTGACACTATGGGGAACTAGCTCCGGTCTGAGAATGCGACAACAGTTGATCAGGTTAAGCAATTATTTTTGTTGGAGCAGTTCTTCCGGTGCACAGGCAGCGACCTGACATTAAACCTGAAGGAAAAATGCCCTAAGACCGTAGAGGAGGCAGCTAAGCTTGCTGACCTCCGGCTTTCTTTGATTCGTGGGTGCGGGTCTGCTCATCGAAGTGAGACAGGTAACAAGGGGCGTAACACTCCACCCCCCAAAGTCAATGAAGCACAAAATAACACTGTAAAAAGTAAGAGCAATGATACCCATTATAACTACAAACACAAAACCGTCCCGTTTTCAAAGGGGCAGGGCCCTTCCCCACCACCTCAAGGGGGGAAGTCTAGTGGTGAAGTGAAATGTTTTAAATGTCGGAAGGTGGGTCACTTTGCATGTACATGTCCGAGTTATATTCCTGCTAAGCCTGTGTCTTTGGTTCGCAACATGGGGGTGTCTCTGAGTTCTTTGCGTCTGCCCGGGGTAGGTCGTCAGTTGCGGGGACACAGCCTGTGAAGAAGGGTTTGGAGGGCTCGACACCTGTCCAAGACACTTTTTGCAGCCATCGAGGGCGCGGGCTTGTGAGCTGGGGGAACACTAAACATCAGATCAAATTATTGCGTGACACTGGGGCATCACAGACACTTCTTAAAAATTTCACAGGCAAACCTATAAATGCGGCTCGGGTTGTTATGGTACAGGGGATCAATGCTACCAGGTCATACCCGTTGATTAGGTTGGAGGTGGAGGTGGATGGTGTGTGTTGTGAACTTGATGTTGGGATCGTAGAGAGCTTGCCAGTTGAGGGCGTCGACCTCCATCTGGGCAACGACTTTGCGGTTCTCACTTCGGAGGTTCCACCCTTAGTTATTGCCGAGAGGGCGGCCGACGTTAATAGGGAGAATCGGGAGTGGGTCGAGAGGTGTCAGCTTAAACAGATGGCCTGTGCAGTCACCCGTTCTCACGCGTCAGTTCAGTCACAACTATTGTCTCAGTCTTCAGATCAGCGGAGGAGAGGTCCGAGGAAAGTAGCTAAAGGTGGATTTCAGGGTGTTGATTCTGCGGCTCTTCTGGGGGACTCAGTATTGGCACCATTATTATTGTCTGGAGTGGACCCTGAGCCTGTATCACTGGGTGAACAGGCAGGGCCAGTGAAGACTCCACGGCAGAGCCGTTTTGTAGCCAGGCAAGATCGGGTCTCTAAGTCTAGTATCGGTGAGGGTAACATGGTGCTCCGGGAGCAGCTTGATGCATTGACACCTACAGATATCAGTAGACTTCCGATTGATGACCCTGTGCTCCAAAGTTACAGTAATGGCACAATGGACCTCGAAGAAGATGGGGATGCTAAGCCGGGGGATTTCTTCCGTTACGAGATAATTTTATACAGACGGTATCTAGACCTCAAATCGAAGTGGGAGGGTGGTGTGAGGGTAGTAGACCAGCTGGTTGTGCCCAGTGGGTGTCGTGAAAACCTACTGCGGTTGGCTCATGATGTGCCAGTGGCAGGGCACCTGGGGGTCAGTAAGACGGTAGCGGCGTTGGGTAGATTGTTCTGGTGGGCAGGGATGAGGGCAGATGTTGGTGCATGGGTTGCAGGGTGTGTAACGTGCCAGACTGTAGGGAAGCCCAACCAGGTGATACCCAAGGCTCCGTTGTACCCCATTCCTGTCATTGGGCCGCCTTTTAGTAAGATAGTTGTGGACATGGTTGGCCCTCTACCACCTACTAGTGCTTGGAATACATTCTTATTGACTATAATGGATGTTGCTACGAGATACCCGGATGCATACCCCAT
Organism: Paralithodes platypus; assembly: GCA_032716605.1. Classification (NCBI taxonomy): domain Eukaryota; kingdom Metazoa; phylum Arthropoda; class Malacostraca; order Decapoda; family Lithodidae; genus Paralithodes; species Paralithodes platypus. Next base: position 23,815,656 of record CM064490.1, read on the forward strand.
GCGTAATGGCTCCGCTAAGACTGTGGTCAAGAACTTGCTGCTTTACTGTCCAAGATACGGGTACCCGCGAGAAGTGCAGTCAGACCAGGGGTCAAATTTCACTTCGAACCTATTCCAACAAACTCTCCAGCACCATGGCATATGCTCTGCCGTTTCATCTGCCTATCACCCCAAGAGTCAGGGGGCACTTGAGAGGTGGCACTCGACCCTTAAGAGTATGCTTAAATGTTACTGCTTTGGAGAATGGCAAGGAGTGGGTTCTGGGGCTGCCCTATGCGCGGCGAGAGAGGTACCTGGTGAGAGTTTGGGTTTCAGCCCCAACCGGCTTGTTTTTGGCCATAACGTCAGGGATCCACTGTCCATGGTGAAAGAGATATGGGAAGGTCTGCAGAAACCATGCTGAGTGTTGAAGTACGTTCTCGAGAGTCGTGAAAGGATGGTAAATTGTATGGAGTCGGCAGGGAGGAATTTGGTAAACTCTCAGGCGAAAATGAAGGACCGTTACGATGTGAAGACGAAGCTCCAGGAGTTTGGGGTGGGGCAGGAGATTATGTTCATGCTGCCTCTGCCAGGTCATCCACTGTCAGCAAAGTATACGGGTCCTTATTTTGTCACTAAGAAGCTGTCGGACCTAGATAATCTTGTTGCAACCCCTGACCGGCGTAAGAAACATCAATTATGCCATGTGAACATGATGAAGGAGTTTGTGAGGCGCCCCTCAGAGCCTCTCACTGTCCCCGTGTTGGTCTGCAGCGGCCAAGGTGGAGAAGGAAGGGGGGATAGTCATGCTCTGGGGGAAGATAGCTGGGATTGCCATGTTTCTGCGGAACAGTGGGCGGGGAATTGTGTTCAGGTGGAAGAGCAGGCTATTGAGCACCTGCCTGAGAAACAGCGTGCAGCCGTGCGCCACCTGTTCCAGTCATACCCTGCTTTTTTTGCAGAGCACCCAGGCCTCACAACTCAGACGGTGCATGATGTTGACGTGGGAGACAACCCGCCCTTCAAGTCAGTGCCTTATCGTGTGCCTCCTATCAAATTGCCAGCCCTCCGGGAGGAGCTGAGGTACATGATAGAGAGAGGGCTGATTAAGGAAGGGCCAGTGCGTTGGACCTCCCCGGTAACTCTGCAGCCTAAACCAGACGGGAAGGTGCGTTTCTGTATAGACTTTCGCAGACTTAATGGCTTGACCGCCACCAATCCTTACCCCCTTCCTCGCGTCGATGACAGTGTTGACAAAATTGGGAATGCCACATACCTCACCAAGGTCGACCTGGTGAAGGGTTATTGGCAGGTGCCCCTGTCTGCGCGAGCGAAGGAGGTATGCAGCTTTTGAGTGGACGGCAAGACATATATGTGCAATGTCATGCCTTATGGGTTGAAAAACGCACCTGCTACCTTCCAAAGTCTGATGAATGATATTGTTAGTGACATTCCCATTTGAACTGTATATCTCGATGATGTCATTGTCTATGATACTGATTTTGGTAGTCACTGCGAGCATCTTAATATCTTGTTTCGGAAGCTGTGTGAAGCTGGGTTGGTCGTGAACCTGGGGAAATGCGACTTTGTGCAGGCAACTGTGCAGTATCTTGGCTTTGTGGTAGGTTTGGGACGGGTGTCGCCACCCCAGAGCAAGATACTGGCCATCGATCGGTTTCCCAGGCCAACCATCAAGCGTCAGATCATGCACTTTATTGGCATGATAGGCTACTACAGACGCTTTATACAAGGGTATTCGACAGTTCTTGCTCCCTTGACGGACCTTTTGCCAAAGACGGTAAAGTTTCGGTGGTCGCCTGAGTGTGAAAAGGCGTTTGGGTTAGTGAAGCACTTACTATGCACCCATCCTATTCTCAGGGCGCCGGACTTTACAAGGAGTTTTCAGCTGGCGACAGACGCCAGTGGTGTTGGGGCCGGTGCAGTCCTCTTGCAAACGGACGACGAGGGTCTGGAGCACCCGGTCAGCTTTTACTCTAAAAAGTTCAACTCCGCTCAGAGGACCTATTCTACCATCGAGAAAGAGTTGTTGGCGATTGTGCTTGCTTTGAAGCACTTTGAGGTGTATGTTCCAGCCTTCGGCCCGGTCGTGGTCATTTACACAGATCACCACCCCCTAAAGTTCCTCAACCAGTTCCACAACCGGAACATGCGGCTGACACGGTGGTCACTTATGCTCCAAGAATACAATCTTGATATCAGGCATATTGCCGGTTGTGATAACGTTATAGCTGACTGTCTTTCGAGGGTGGAGGATAAGGGGTAGATGGCCACAGGTTGTGTGGGTTGCATGGAGGAAAATAGGCTACATATATTTAAAGCCGAACAAAAAACAACAATAACATTTAAAAGCAACATAAACAAACTTTCTGTTATAGTAAATTTAAGTATGTTTTGTTACAGCTGAAGCACTACCTATTAGTGGGCTGAGTTTCGTAGAACTCGCTTTCGGAGCGTAACAATTTTAAGTTTTGCTATTGTGTTGAGGGGGTAAATATGTAAGTTTGTTTCATTTTATAAGTATGTTTTTTTGTGAAACCTATATGCTGTATTATTGTGCTGGGGTGGGGAGGTTAGGTGATGTGTGCCGATTTCAGATATCAGGACTTGCCTATTGTTAAGTGTCTAATATCTTGGGGGGGGGGGGGGGGGGGTGACGCACGTCAGCTCCCCAGCGACCGCGAGGGGGCGGCGGTTGGCTCCCTATCCTCTTCTTCCCTCTCCCCAGGCAGTGAAATGGGCTACAGTTATCAGATAATGTTGTTCTTTCTTTCATAGTGTTCGTGTTGTTACAGACAGTCCCATGGTGGTCTTTACTTTCGTCTGTGACAACAGGAAGTATTTTATATCATTAGTAGAATATAAGATGCATTGTGGAGGGAGAGAGAGAATAGCGCGAGCGTGGTGGTAATATGTGCGTGCGTAGGTATGTGTTGCCTCCCTCACTCGAGGTGTTTTCCCGCTTGCGCGCTTTCCCGCGCCCTTGATTGGCTGGTGGCTCCTGGCGCCTTCTGCAGCCCTGCTGCCTGGTGACGTAGTTGTCTGTGATTGGCGGCTGCGGTCCTGGGACGGTGGTGCGGGCTCCTGTCCTTGTGTCTCCCTCAGAGCTCCTCGTAGTGCTGTAACGCTAACATCCCTTTGCAATCTATCAGCCCACCTCACCCCCCTATTGCGAACTTTCTCTACCACTGCTTACCTTCTTCTCTCTGTATATCCTACTATTAATTAACTGCCCTTCCCCTTGATGTTGATTTCATATATCCGTCACTGTATTACACAGTGAGCTCTCAGAGATATTATATGTACTTAGTTAGGCATTTTGGATCAGAGGGTTATCCATTTTGGCTTGGGGAGGTTTGACATACTCATCGTGTTGCCCCAACCTTATTTTCTTGGGTGTCTGCCAGGTTAGTCGATGCTAGACTGGGGAGAGGCTATCAGGTTGCAGTTTCCTATGAGCATAGACTTCGTTGAGCCTATGCAACTGTACCAGACACCTGCGGAGGCCTAGGTAATTTTCTTGTCTGTGTACCATAGAGCGTAGCACTGTGTTGGCGTGAGGGCGTTGGCCTAGTCCACCCAGCACTGTGCTAGCTCGTTAGCTTTTGACTTAGGAGGGTCGCCAGGAGAGAACCAGGTACACGAGACCTGGATCTCTCAAGAGAGCACCCCGTCACTTAATGTAAATAGGCGCACAGACTTGAGAACGACACTAGGCTACCGAGCAGGTGGCTCGGCCAAGATAGCTTAGCCTACGACTCCCCTGCTAAACTTCGTCCACCTGGCAGACCCTCGATTAGGATTTATAATCTCATTGTGTATATGTGTGCAGCATTATTGCTCCTTATGTTTATAGTAAGTCGTGATTGTTACTGAGAGACCCAACCAGAGAAGGCTAGTGCCTGGTGGGAGAAAGCACATCTTTTTGTGGTTAGAGTTTAGACTACCGACTGTTTTATAATTACACCTGTGCCAGATGACACCGTATGTCCCTACACTGTATATGTTACCACAGTAATAATACACAGTTCAGAATCCGATACGTACTTCTTAGTTGCATCTGACTTTTGCAGAAGATTCCAGCATGATGCTTTAGGACTTTCTTTGTTTCACTTTCTTTCAGACAGGAGTGACAGTTTACTGATTATTTAACGTAACGTTAATTATCCATCTTCTAGTTTGCTATTAAATCGTTGCTGCGATTTAATTACGCTATCTATCTTTTTCCTTGTATACTTTAATAAAGTAATCATATGTTGTATGAGTATAGGCTGCTTCAGTGATCATCAGCCTATAGTGTTCACCTTTTAATGAGTCATAGGATACCTCGTTGTCCAGGCACGACTCAGGGCGGTATAGGTGTTTTGTTCTCCAGTGGTTCAGGCAGGGGTTGGAACTAGTGTTACCGTTGTTGCATTTAGCCTTATCTAGTCCAATGAAGAAGAGCCCTGTGTCTTGTAGAACCTGGATCGTAACACTCCCCACGTACCTTGCTCGTTTCTGTCTCTCGAAATCTGCATTCCCTCTACTACCCAACCACTCTCTATATGCTTTCTTCTTTTCTTCCACAGCTATTCTTACCTCTTCTGGCCACCATGCTGTACCTTTCACTCCCCTCCGTCTTCTCTTCACTCCACACACCTCCTCACATGCTGCACATATCTCATCCTTAAACACCTTGATCATCTCCTCCATAACTTCCAGGTCGAACCCACCTAGTCGTCTTTCCACTGCTCTCCTGTACTCCTCCCTGACTTCCTCCTCCTGCAACCTCTCCACCCTCCTCACCATTCCACCCTCCTCTCGCCTCCCTCCAGCGCTCCTCACCCACTTCTTTTGTATCCTAACCTTAGCTACCACTACATAATGATCAGACAGACCCCATCCAATACCCCTATACACCCTAGCATCCATCACAGACTACTTCATTCGTTCATCCACACATACATAATCAATCAATGACTTTCGTTCCACCACTGTCTCATCCTCCATCGTCCACACCCGTTTCCACGCGTACCTGTGGATCATTCTGTGTCGGAAGAAGGTGTTGGCTATCCACAGCCTCCTCCCCACACATACGTCCACAAGTCCACTACCATTCCCATTCACCTCTGATGGTACCCCCCACCCTCCCACCACTCCCTCAACTTTCCTATCATCCACCTTACCATCATATCCCCAATCAGAAATATTCTTTCGTTCTTGTCAAACTTCTCCAGGCACGCCTCCACATTCATCCAGAACTCCTCTTTCTTTCTTTCAAGTTTATCCTCTGTCGGGGCATACACACACACAATCACCCACGTTAGTATTCCTACTTTCATTCTCACCCACACAATCCTTGAACCCACAGACCCATACTCTCTTACACATTCCTTCCATTTGCTACTTACAAACAAACACGCACCTTCTCTCGCTGTTCCTTCACTCACTCCAGCACACACACCCATTCCACACTCCCACTCTCTCACATCTGAACCTTTCCATTTGGTCTCAATCATTCCACATACATCCAGCCTGGCATTCACTAGCACTTCCAGAACCTCTGTATCTTTTGTGCCATCATTCATGCCACTAACATTCCATGTAGCCATTCTCAGAATGTCCGAAGGAATGTCCTTAGTCGGTCGTGGTTCGTCAACATAGGTTCCGTCCGCATCCGAGGCTGTTCGTTCGTTTTTCTTTGCTTAGGTATTTTTTCCGGATGGGGGTCGGAAGCCCACCGACCCAACCTCTTTAGTCGCCTCATACGACACGCAGAAGGCACGTGGGGCATATTCTATTCCCTTTCCCCCAGGGGAATATATATATTTATTACACTGTATATACTGTATATACAGTATATATACAGTATATACATATATATATATGTATATATGGTAAGGTGGGTGATAGGAAAGTTGATGGAGTGGTGGGAGGGTGGGGGGTTCCATCAGAGGTGAATGGGAATGGTAGTGCACTTGTGGACGTATGTGTGGGGAGGAGGTTATGGATAGCCAACACCTTCTTCCGACACAGAATGATACACAGGTACATGAAAAGTGGTGTGGATGATGAAGGATAAGACAGTGGTGGAACGAAAGTCACCGATTGATTATATAATTGTGTGGATGAAAGAATGAAGAAATCTGTGATGAATGCTAGGGTGTATAGGGGTATTGGAGGGGGTCTGTCTGATCATTATGTAGTAGTAGCTAAGGTTAGGATACAAAGGAAGTGGGTGAGGAGAGCTGGAGGGAGGCAAGACGAAGGTGGAATGGTGAGGAGGGTGGAGAGGCTACAGGAGAAGGAAATCAGGGAAGAGTACAGGAGAGCAATAGAAAGACAACTAGGGGGGTTCGACCTGGAAGATATGGAGGAAGTGGAAGAGATAAGCAAGGTGTATAAGGAAGAGGTCTGTGCACCATGTGAGGAGGTGTGTGGAGTGAGGAGAAGAGGGAGGTGAGTGAAAGGTACAGCATGGTGGACAAAAGAGGTAAAAATAGCTGTGGAAGATAAGAAGAAAGTGTATAGAGTGGTTGGGTAGTAGAGGGAATGAAGATTTCGAGAGGCAGAAACGAGCGAGGTACGTGGAGAGAAAGAGAGTGGTGAAGAGAGTAGTGAAGGAAGGTAAAAGAAGAGTAGATGAGGAATTTGGAAGGAATCGGAGTGTAAAATGGAGGGAGTGTAAGAATCTGTTCTGGAAAGAAGTCAAGAAATTTAGGGAAGGTAGCAAGGGAAACAGTAAGAGTGTGAAAGATAAGAATGGGAGAATGCTAGCCGAGAAGCAAGAGAGAGTCGAAAGATGGAGGGAGTACTTCAACGAGTTGCTAAATGTAAGGAATGAAGAGCCAGTAAAAATAGCTGGATGGGGTATGGTAGGGAGAAGAGGAGAGGCAGTGGAGGAGGAGGTGGGGATCAGGAGGTCAGAAGTGTGGGAAGCCATGACAAGAGTGAAGTTGGGGAAAGCACCAGGAACAGATGGAGTGTGTGGGGAAATGTTGAGGTATGGTGGTGAGATAGTGATCGAATGGGTATGGAAAATGTGCAAACTAGCATGGGAGAAGGGGAATGCACCCGATGACTGGAAGTCTGGCATAATAGTCCCCCTATATAAGGGCAAAGGAGAAAGAGGAGTGTGTGGTAACCACCAAGGAATATGTGTTTTAAGCGTAGTAGGGAAGGTATACAGTAGGGTAGTGATTGAGAGAGTGAGAGTGAGAACGGTGAAATGGATAGGCGACGAGCAGGGAGGTTTTAGGAAGGGAAGAGGATGTGTAGATCAGATTTTTACCCTGAAGTGTGTTGGTGAGAAATATCTGGAGAAGAAACAAAAGGTGTATGTTGCCTTTATGGACTTGGAGAAGGCCTATGACAGAGTGGATAGAGAAGGTTTGTGGAAAGTACTTAGAATATACGGAGTAGATGGCAAGTTGCTGAAAGCAGTGAAAAATGGGAGTCTGCAGAAAGCCGATTGGTCACAAAAGGCAGATCCAACCCTCACCCAACCCTAATTAAAAGGCCAAATTATAGGCCCAACTCACTAATACTATGGACCCTGGGGACTGACCTTCCCAAAATGGTCAGATCAACATAAGGATAAAAGGATAAAGAGTGAGTTGGGCCTATAATTCTGCCTTATAATTAGGGTTGGGTGTGGGTAGGATCTGCCTTGTGTGACGAATCGGCTTTCTGCAGACTCCCATTTTTCTTTTGTTCTTATATATGTAATTTTTATTTGTATGTATGTAATGTATGTGTGTATACAGTATGCATGTGAGAAATAAATTGACTACACCGGTATCTGGGAATGTTTGCAACAACCTTCCGATAGGGTAACCTCACTAGAGTGAACAATTTCCTACCAGAACCCGGTGATTGTATATATTGTAGAGATTAATTAATATTAGGTAATTTAGTACTGTATAAGATTACCTTGATCAAGTTAATTTAGTTATAAAACCTTCTAGAAATAAGTTTAGAAGAACTGTAAAGAGGATCAGTTTAAATATTCCCGCGACCGCATACGCGATCCACCGTTTGCTTTAGGGTCGTTAATATCTTGATATTATGTTCACTAAATCGTTGTGAAACGATGTTCACCTTTATAAATATATAATTTAAATGCTGATAAATATTGATATGATTTCGTGAAGAGGGAATGAACCCTTGGTAACAAATTAATATGTAGTTTATTTAAGAGTCGGAAATTGAAGTTCCGATCAGGCGCTAGTAAACAGCTGAACGGTAGAGAAGTGTCCCGTGATCTCCTCCACCACAATTCCCACGCCCGGCCCGGAGTCCTGACCTATAACCCTTATCTACCGAAGCCGGAATCCTCTGAACTAAACCAGGACCCTAGTTATAGCTAAGTCATTGATATATATGGCCATTTATAGAATATTTAGTTAGGGCATCCTGAGAGATAGGCTACCATAGTTCATACCATAAGGTAGGCGATCTCAGACTTTATTTTTATTTATGTTGATTAATTTTATATTTCGATTGGTGTGGTAAGAGATAACCTTTGGCCATATTATCCCCCACATTTTGGTGCTCCGAGTGAGGATTCCGATCGGTGTGTAGACTAGGGGTTGAGTTAGGGCCAGTTTTCAATCTGATTGGAATACCTTTTGGGACAAATTTAAAGGTTTAGTTCATGACAGGTTAGATATTTCTGCAGCAAATAAATTGTCATACTTGTTGGGTCAACTTAAGGGTTTTGCATTGGATTTTATCAAGGAACTTCCCATAACAGATGCCAATTATACAGCAGCTCTAGACGTACTCAAGGAGAATTTTGAAGATACGGAGTTGACTCTACAGCGCCTAGTTTACAAATTGCTGGAGTTATCAGGACCAAAGCATACTAACAGGATCTTCAGTCATTCCGGATCAGCTTGAATTGTGTTTTGAAATCACTTAGTACCCAGAAAGATCTTGATTCAGCTTCTTGGCTCTTGAACCATATTATACAACAAAAGCTCTCTCAGAAAACCTGTGATGAATTGTACCACAGGTATAAGAAGAACTACTTCACGTATCAAGAGATAGAAGAGGGTTTAAGAGAGCTGTGTAAACACATGCAGGTTTCCAAGAAGGATAGCGGTATCAAGGAAGGAGACAACAAGGTTAAATACACAAAAGTGTCTACAACAGGGACTAAGGAAAAAGCAAAACCGTTCAAGAAGGAAGAGGTTGGTACCTATGTGAAATCCGTCCAGCAGAATAATCAAACTAATACAGTATCTAAAACAAAAGGTGTTTGGGAGAGAAAAAATTCCTGTCTCAATTCTCCAGTGACCCAAGAAGTAACCAGAGATATTAACCCCACACCAGGGATAAACCAAGAAAACCGGAAGGTGTGTAGTTATGTTCAGAACAACATTCCACAGTGTATTGTAGGACTTACCCAAATCTTAAGGCTAGACTTCCACGACTCATCGAACTAGGTAAGTGTCTTGTTTGCCTTAGCACAAGACATTCTACTGAGGAATGTGCCACTAAATTAAATTTATTTTTTCGGTGCAAGACTGGTGTACATCATACCGCGTTGTGTTCCAAGATCAGGGAAGTACAACCCAAACCGACAAGTGTAAATATGACCCTGACCACTGGAAACCCAATGCATACGCCGGCAGCTATTCCTACAGCCGAGATTCAACTGATCAGAGGAAACGAGGTTATGCCGGTCAAAGCACTCTTTGATACTGGAGCGCAAAAGACCTTCATTGCCGGAATGTTGTCAGAGCCATGAATTTGCCAACAGTAGGAAGAGTGAACATGGCAATAACTGGATTTTTGTCAAATAAGGAAACACAAACATTTGACGTGGTTAAACCCCTGATTAAATTGGGCAAATATAAATGTAAAGTGACTGCGGTGGTTAAGGAAGACATGAACACTTCTGTGGTAAATAAGGGTTTAAAGGAAGCATCTAACTTCTTAACAAAGAAGGGTGTTCAACTAGCAGACCGAACTATAGAGTTTGACGTAGTAGGTCCAATTCAACTGATCATCGGCTCCGACTATTGTGGTCGCTTCTTGCGAAAAATGACTCGGAAACACGGTATCCAGTTAATTTCTTCATCAGGTGGATATATAATCATGGGATCTCTACCCACATGTGGCCCAAGTGAATCAGACAACCGGATGGATCCAGTCTTTGTGACTCCGGCACAATCTCTGGTGGTGGCTAGAATTGGTGCAGAATTAATACCATCACAACTAGGAGACATTCTAGAAGAGCAACAAGAACCTGTTCACAAACTTTGGGATCTGGACACTTTGGGTATAGAAGCAGATCTTCCCACCCCTGAAGACATCTTAACATATAACCACTACCTGGACACAATTGAGTATAAGGATGGCCAGTACTGGGTAGGACTTCCATGGATGATAAATGCCCCTGAATTACCAACTAACTACCAGAGTTCAAGATGTCAATTAAATAAAATGGTGGAGAGATTGCGTCAACATCCTGAACGACTGGACATTTATCATAAAATAATTCAAGAGCAGTTGGAAAATGACTTTATTGAGGAGGTCCCAGGTGAAATAAACCATAAAGAGGGTCATTACCTTCCTCATCATGCTGTAAGTAAGGACTCCAGTACTACCCCCATCAGAGTGGTATTTAACTGCAGTTCTCGAGCAGCGAAGAATGAAGCAAGTCTAAACGATTGTCTCTATGTAGGACCAAATCTGACTGAAATACTGGGTGATGTACTATTAAAATTCAGGACGAAGAGATTTGGGTTTGTGGCAGATATCTCCAAAGCCTTTTTGAGAATAGGGTTAAAGGAGCAGGACCGCAAATTCACAAAGTTCCTTTGGCCTGAAGATCCTTTTGAGCCTGGTGGGCGGATAAAAGAATACCGCTTTCGGTCAGTGTTGTTTGGTTCCTGCTCTAGTCCTTTCTTGTTGTGCAGCACTTTGAGATATCATTTCCAGAAGACAGAGAAACCGGTAATGGGTCAACTGTTTTACATGGATAATCTTCAGGGCGTTGCCGACAGTGGAGAAGAGGTGATTGAAATCTACAATTTGGCAAGGCAAGAATGTATTAAAGCCAATATGCCACTACAAAGTTGGAATTCAAACTCTCATATTCTTTTGGACCAGATAAGAAGAGACTATCCTGACTATGAAATACCAGAATATCAACCAGTACTAGGATTGCTGTGGAAAACAACTACTGATGAGATGTCTCTAAAGCCCTTCAAGTTTCCCGATGTAAAACTAAAAAAACGTACACTCTTAAGTCAGGTCTCTATGATGTTCGACCCATTGGGCATATTTAGTCCCATATCAATTAAAGGGAAGATTTTAGTTCAGGAGGCCTGGAGAGAAGCACTGAGTTGGGATACTCCATTACCTGAAAAGTATACAGAAGAGTGGAACAAATTGCAGGTGGAATATGAGAAGGTATCCTCAGTCAAGTTTCCTAGAAGATGTGATCCTACCTCTGATAATGAGTGTGCTCAATTGCACATATTTTGTGATGCCTCATCTAAGGCGTATGGTGCAGTAGCTTATTGTGTCACTGAAGTCCGGTCTACTATGATTATGTCCAAATCCCGAGTAGCGCCATTAAAACAACGTACCCTTCCACAGTTGGAGCTGACCGCTGTTGAATTGGGAACTAGGTTAGCTACTTATTTGAATGGTATGTTTCCCTTTTTAGGTGAGACATATATATGGACAGACATAATAGTCCCCATATATAAGGGCAAAGGGGAAAGAGGAATATGCGTTAACCACCGAGGAATATGTCTTCTAAGCGTAGTAGGGAAGGTATACAGTAGGGTAGTTCTTGAGAGAGTGAGAATGAGAATGGAGAAATGGATAGGTGACGAGCAGGGAGGTTTTAGGAAGGGAAGAGGATGTGTAGATCAGATTTTTACCCTGAATTGTGTTGTGGAGAAATATCTGGAGAAGAAACAAAAGGTGTATGTTGCCTTTATGGACTTGGAGAAGGCCTATGACAGAGTGGATAGAGAAGGTTTGTGGAAAATACTTAGAATATACGGAGTAGATGGCAAGTTGCTGAAAGCAGTGAAGAGCATGTATGAGGGTGCAAAGGCGGCAGTACGTGTGGAGAGTGAGCAGAGCGAGTTCTTTGATCTGAATGTTGGTTTGAAACAGGGGTGTGTGATGTCCCCGTGATTGTTTACTGTATATATGGATGGAGTCGTGAAAGACATACTATCAAGAGCAGTGGATGTTGGTGTATCGCTGAAAAGGGAGGGAATTGAGTGGAAGCTACCTATACTGCTGTTTGTGGATGATACAGTTCTGATGAGTGATAATGAATGGGAGTTGCAGGGTCTGGTAAATGAGTTTGGAACAGTGTGCGAAAAACGGAATTTGAAGGTAAATGAGGGGAAGAGCAAGGTTATGGTCTCGAAAGGGGTGAAGTCACAGAGTGTGAGGTGAAGCTGAACGGTCAGGCTATGGAGATCGTCAACTCTTTTAAGTATCTGGGCAGTGTGTTGAGTAAAGATGGGACTATGGATGAAGAAGTGCGGGAGAGGGTACAACAGGGGAAGAGGGTTGTAGGAACGCTGGAAGCAGTAACAAGAAATAGGGTGGTCAGCATGGAAGTGAAGAAGTCCTTGCATGACAGTGTGGTAATCCCGACACTGACTTACGGAAGCGAAGCATGGATGTTGGTTCAGAGACTTAGACCAAGAGTGAGAGCAGTGGAAATGAATTACTTAAGAAGTGCGTGCGGAGTTACATGGAGGGATAGACAGACTAATGAGGAAGTAAGAAGGAGGGGTGGTGTGGAGGTAGATATGCTGGAAAGTGTGAAAAGGAACAACTTGAGATGGTTCGGCCATATGGAACATATGGAAAGCGAGAGAATGACTAAGAGGGTGTACGAGAGCGAGGTGTAGGGACAGAGAGGGAGAGGTAGACCGAAAGAGAGGTGGAAGGATGGAGTGAGGAAGTATATGAACGAAGGCGGTGCTGGTTGGGGGGAGGGGCGGTTCGTTCGTAGCCACACCTTCGGGGATCACGGCGTCGGGCAATAGATAGATAGATAGATATATATATATATATATATATATATACTGTATATATATATATATATATATATATATATATATATATATATATATATATATATATAGTTCAGTAGGTTCGAAAACCTAATAACCCTAAAACATCGCCACATAAATTATATATACTAAAGCCATAACTACAAATGTCCCCGTTTACTCAAAGACACACACACACACATTCTTCTTTCTTTTCTTTCTTTTTTTTTGGGGGGGAGAGCTTTGAATTGAGTGTCCATAAAATGGAAATATTTTTAAAACTTTCCCTCTCAATCTTGTTTACTTGATCAGTGTTGAGAGAGAGAGAGAGGAGAGCTGTTCTCATATAGAACCCCAAGTCTGGAGAAAGGACCATACATATAACTATTTGGACCTACTGCCTGAACATCAGAAGGCAATAACATATGTATACTATTTAGTAATTAACGTATCAGGATATAATTGTAACGGAAATGTCAATAATTATTATGATAACTGTTTTGTATTATATACTATTGCACATAAACTATAACAACAATAAACTATAAACACATTTTGTTTCAATAATAACAACTGTTTGAATGAAGGATATTAAGAAAAAATGGAGCATGGAAGAATATATATATACTGTATATCATCCATTATTGTCATTATTTGCTCTTGCCTGCGGCTTGTATTAAAGATATAAAATCCGTTGATTATCATGGTATTATACTATTAATATTTGTCATGAAATCATCATACGCAAGAATAAAGTAATAACATCAAAATAGCTGTTCACATTTTAACTGCAAGACATCACTCCTTAAGGTGCCAAAAATAATTACAGGTATTTCGTTTTGCAATACAGTATTACATTTTATATATCTGTGCAAAATCCCAATTCTACTGTAAATGCGTATTATATATTAGAAACACAGTGGTGAAATGTTCAAATACAATATTGATCCTACAATATCAAAAGTCAAAATTTCTATAACCCATCAAACTCTTGTCACAAGTTGTGGAAGATATTGGTATATTGACGGTTGTGGCTTAGTTGGTGGTGGTGGTGGTGTGTGTGCGTTCACGTTTTCAATTGTAACAAATATAATTAACATTACTAAACATTGATATTCATAAACACATACATATCATAGTGAATACAATATATAGGCAGTCAATTGAAAATATAGGTAACCCCCACAAGATAACACAGCACTGTATTTAAACCCATATGATTCATAACTAGACTCTATAGTATATGATATAAAAATTAGCATGTTTTTTATGACATGGCAATATACATGTTTATGCACATTCAAAATAATATAAACTAATGTATCATGCTGGCAAGTCCAAACAGAAGCATTCCATCTATGCTTATTGTTCATAATATGTGCCTGTCTGAGACTCTGGCCTCTGGTGTTGATGTGCCCTGAAGCGACAGATATTAGCAAAGTTTGTGTAAGTGAGGTGAGGCATGACGGAGGTGACACTTATATCTGGCCAGAGGAGGACCTATGTTATGAATATATATATATATATATATATATAGTGGTGGGCTGGATCTATCAGAGTGAGGCTTGGTGTCCTTTACTTCCCCTAGCCAGTTCCCTAGTGTCTTACTCTCAACTGGCACAAGTCGACCTTTCTCTCTGGCGTAGGGATGCAGCGACCCCACTGCCCACCATTTCATTGGTGCAGTCAGCCTCTGTGCAGTTACGGTGATCTTTTCTTACGATTTCTTGCGATTTTGCCAGGTGCAAGTGCTTCAGGGGAACTTTGTTGAGTCTTACTGAGACACTGTTAACGCTACACCAACATCGGCCACTGTGATGACATTATGCGGCTGTGTTGTGGCAATTATTTATTGTACTCTACTACAGTAGACTAAAACCACGCTCTCTGTGGACGAAGCAGTCTTTAAACTTTTATATATATATATATATAACTTTACACTTATTATTACGTACCATACTAGACTGTGCTTGCAATAGAAATTATGTGAAAGCAGAGAATGTTTACAATGTATAAATTATTAGAATCTTGTGTAGAGTTTATGATTCATGCATTACTAATACTTTAAAATTATTCTTATTTAATAAAACTACAGTATAATCTATTGTTCCAAATTCCTCTATATATTATTGTTTTACTTGCAAATGTACTCCTTAATGCTAATAGTGTGTTAATATATTTACAACATTTTGCCACGTGGCTCAAAAAATAAAAGGTTAAAGACAAAATAGATTATCACTACGAAATGATAGTATATCTCAGAACAATACTCATGACCAAGACCTGCTTGAATTAATAAACATGTATATATAATTTATATATTAAACATAAGAAAGAGAGAGAGAGATAGAGAGAGCGTGTCTGATAAGAGAGTGGAAGAAAACAGTCTTGAGGATTGCCATAAGTGACAATATGAACTGAGAGTGTGGACACAGTCGAGAGAAGAGAGATAAGTGGCTTATTATTACAGTAGAGTTTTTAGTTCCATCTTTCTCAGGTTTATCAGTAGGCAACCCTGAACTCTCAAATGGGTAGTGGGGACCAGAGTCAGTCAGTAGCCAACCCTGACTCCCACAACAAGGTAGTGTGGACCAGAGTCAGTCAGTAGCCAACCCTGACTCCCACAACAGGGTAGTGGGAACCAGAGTCAGTCAGTAGCCAACCCTGACTCCCACAACAGGGTAGTGGGGACCAGAGTCAGTCAAACAGTCAGATACTTGGTATAATGTCAATTGAAAACTATAATATCCATATTAAGTGATACCAAGAAAATAGGCATTAACAATTAGAGCATTCTTTACGTTATTAAAAGTATTTGTGGTTAGGTGTATTTATAAATGAATATTTACATCCAACAAATGGAATTAAATTCAATAATCGTCATACACTTCACATATCCCTCTTACTAAACAAAGCTCCTTATTGGAATAAACAGTAAGTAATATCATTCAATGTCAGGCAAATATAAGGTAAAATGACAGGTAAGCAAGACTCATAGGTGAGGTAAGCACTTCCAACATGACAGGTAAGTAATATCATTCAATGTCAGGTAAATATAAGGTAAAATGACAGGTAAGTACAGATTCATAGGTGAGGTAAGTACTTCCTATATGTCAGATAAGTATATTACAGGTAGGTAGGATTACTTACTTTGCAGGTTTGTTGGAGATGAACATGCGGAAGCTGCACCTCCCTCTAAACGCCAGCAACTGCTCATCTATGGCGAAGTGTGGCCCTGGTTCATAGGAGGTCCTGCAGCCCACCAGACAAGTGTCCCAGAGTGCCTGGGTGCCAGCTTGTCGGTGAGGAGTCTATGAGGTCTTGTTTCAGAGTTGTCAAAGCGGAGGGCCCTCATCAGGAAGCAGAATCGCCGGTTAGCCATGGTGCTGCGGTACAGGGGCACCCATCGAAGGAAGACCACATCTGATCAGTCCCCACATGGTTGTGTTCTTTTTTCCCAGAAACAATGAGAAAACCAAGCAGCACCTTGAGTTCCATGAGAGAGAGGTGAGAAGTGGTTGATGTGTCGGGTTGGTTGAACCTGGCCTTGAGAGAGGTTATTTTCTTGTTGGTATGGTACTCTATTGCTGCCAATTCTGCGTCAGTTACAAACAACTGAAAAAGTTCTTCTGATGTTGTCCTGTTGACATAGGTCGTTGTAAATTGGCCAGGTGTTTGTCGCTGGGTGGCAGAGATCCTAGGTAGATTCGGGTTTGGGTCCCGGTGCCAAATACAGCCATCATTTGCCCTACCAGTTGGAGCCTGGAACTGTACAAAAGGGATACCAACACTATCCCGAACTGGCCCTCTAGCCCTCTTCCTACTCTTCACTTCAGAGGAGCTGAGCTGTGACAGGTCAACAAGGATGGCAGGAATGCGTGGTGTCACAGGGGTGGCAGGTGGTGGTGTAACTGGGGTGGCAGTACCGGGCGGTGTGACTGGGGTGGCAGGAATGCGTTGCGTCACAGGGGTGGCAGGTGGTGGTGTAACTAGGGTGGCAGGACCGGGCGGTGTGACTGGGGTGGCAGGAACAGGTGGTGTCACTGGGCTGGCAAGAGTTCTCCTCCTTCCTCTCCCCCTCAACACCCTAGGCACTGGAGTGGCAGCAGTAGGTGGTGGCACTGGGGTGGGGTGGCAGAAAAGGGTGGCACGAGCTGTTGTCTTGCCTATACCCGTACCAGATATCCTAGGCGTCCTGGTGGGTGACGTGGGGGCAGGTGTTGTAGGAGTCTGACAGTGAATTGACACGGCCCTTTGTTACCTCTTGATAGCCTGGGACCAGGGGCACGTCCTGATGAAATGCCAGATGAATCAGACAGACATTCTTGTTCTGGTGGAGAGTTTCCCATAATGTCGGGAGTGGCGAGTGGGTCGTCTGGCATTTCCTCGTCAGCGTCATCTTGATAATTGTGATCCACCCTTCTAAACCTATGAAGAGATGCCCTGAATGACTTCCTATTACCTCTGCCATAGAATGTCCCCGGTGAAGTAGCCCGGGAGGCGTCCGAGGAACACGCGGAGTTGGCTGGTGATGGACGCGGGACACCGCGTCCCTCCCCTGCCACGTTGCCACTTCCAGAGGCTACCCCCTCTTCCTCTTCAGCCAAATCCCCACTTCTATGCAATAAAGTGGGAGTGTCGTCAATGTCCACGTCACTGGCGTCATCAGAGAACAGTAATTTCCTTGATTCTATCATCTGGGAGGCCTCTACCACTCATTTTACAAATCGGGAAAAATCAAGAAAAATCTAAAGTTAGACAAAGAGGTACTGTGGCAAGACGCAGCAACACTGTAGCGAGCTCCGCATTCCATTCCCACCCTACACTATCCCCCTAAATTGCCACCTAGTCTTATTACTTTATCTATATTACACAAGGCTATAAGGCATGAAATGTATAGGTAATGTCAAAATGGAGTTGTATAAAACATTTGGTATATTGGCATCCACCTGGGGTCCGAGCAAGCTGGTACACGCTTATGGAGAGAGAGCTAGGCGGCGCACTACCTCTCCCGGTCGTAGGACGATGCAGACTGACTGCCGGCCGGTGTCACTTCTTGCCATCGCCCTCCGTCCGTGAAATATTTGCGAAAACCTGTTTTACGCATGCGCGCGGGCCCCATATGGGGCCAATAAGCCTGAGCAGGGATATAAAGGTGATATATCTCACTCTCTCATCTCTCATACATTGCACGTTTAGCTTTCATTCGGAGATTGCTCACCTTCCACATACTTCCCATTGCTCCGATAACTTACTTTCCCTCACACACACTCTGTCTTAAATCCATTTCCACATTTGCACCCTTGCTTATCACTTCCCCTAGATATGTAAAACGCTCCCCTTGCTCCAATAACTCCCAATCCAGTAGTACATTTCGATTAACCCTACGAATATCTCTATTATACATCATCACTTTACTTTTATTGACATTCACCCTCAGCTTGCACCTCCCTCATACCGGACCAAACGTGTTTACTACTCGCTGCAGTTCTTCTCTGTAGAACCCATCATAAAGGGGAAGCAGATAAGAGCCAGTCGTCTTACCTAAGTCGTCTTACCTAAGCAGTACTCAGGCACAACATCAAGCATCTAAGAAGAATATAGAAGAGTTGGCAATTGCTCAAATACACTTAAGGTTTCCTGGGGCCTGTGCACATAATGTTTTCCCCGCAGCATCCAAAAGTGGAATCACATCCCATTCCATGTAGTTAGAGCCCCACTTTTGATTCTTTTAGAACTAGGATCTCTAGTCATTACATCCCTAATCCTGATCCTTTTCCTGATCCTGTCCCCAACAACTAGTCCCCATGCACAACCCCCGCATATCATGCCGCCGAGATCGGCCTTCTGCGGGTCCCACTATGTAAATCGTCACTATGCACCATTAACTTTTCTTAATTAACAAAACAAATACAATTGAACACGCATTATAGAAGTTACTTTAGGTAGCTGGGATTTTGTGGGGTTGTGCATGTTAGAATGTGAAGGTAATGGTGCATGTCTTCCTACATTTTCTTAACTGTGATATGTTTTTTTATCCCATTCAGTATACCAGGAGTCATCATAACTAACATATTTGGTCCTAGTAGGGTTGGAGTAACCAAGTTTACGATAGCTATTTGTATGTGGCATATCTCTCTGCATGCTGAAAGACATTATACTGTCACTAGGATGGTAAGTTAGTGGTTTTGGTAAGGCAAAGGTGTTTTCCTCACTGAATATGTGAGACAATAGCACACATTTTGGTTTGGTTATGGGTAGTAGTGGGGGAAGGCGAGCGGGATAGTTAGACGTGTCTGCTGTGCCGTTTATTTCGCCGGGAGCATGGTTCATGAAGTTGTTAATTGGGCCCTGTCACTCTTTCAACTCTGGGGGAGGCACTCATCACAGGCAATTCTGCCTTTTGTCTCCCTCACTCACATAGAAACAAAACACAACAGTGTGTCAGCCGTGTGCGTGTGTAGGGCATGTGCGTAGAGCTGTGGACACACAGGCAGGGTCAGCTCAGCTTTTCAGTCACGGCTCTGGAGTAAACAATCTTGCTCTGTCTCTCTCAGTGCCTCCTCTCCATTTGTGTATTTGTTACTTTACTTTGGAAGTTGTCTCGGATCAGTTATTGTTTTGAGACAATTAGGTGAGGCTTTATGGAAGATGGGAGGGATTTTTGATTAGTTTGAGAGGAAACAAGTGATGATTTCTTATAGCAAGGTGGCCAATATAATCAGCTGAATATCAAACAGAGATATATTCAATAAGGAAGTAAAGGAAAGCTTATGTGATTATGAAAATATATTACAGTAAGGTATACATTGCAGCTTAGATATAATCTTAACTGGTTTAACTCAATAACTGGGGGCTGTTACATAAAAAATACGGTCATCACTCCGGCACTTGTCATATGGCAATTGCCGAATTTCTGCAGTAGGCTACATACATGATGCAGATGTCATTGGACAGGTCTATTCTTATGCTTTCAGGGATATTTAATTGAAATACGTTTTAGCTCTTGTTTATACAAAAAATTGTGCAGGGAATGAAAGATACATTTAGTCCAAAACCACGGTATGGCGCAGTGATGACCAAGCAATTGTCATATTACAAGTGCCGCAGTCATTGCGTAAATATATGAGTTAGTCTGGTTATAACACTCAGACTTGGGGTTATAGTGATTAATAGAAGTTACTCAATGTGTGAAGACTTAGAGTAATAGGCAATTGTTGTGAAGTTAAATTGTTGGAGAGGATTTTGGCTAGTTGCCAAAATGCTTGTGAAGAGCTTGAGTTGGAAAGTTCAGAGCATTTGTTATTGATGAAAGAGTTTTTGTGGAGTCAAAGGACATATTTGTCTTGATTCCATGCAGACACATATATAGTACGGGACTCTTGAGTTTGAAGGCGACAGTATCGTTTGAACGTTTCCCCCTTATTGCAGACAACAGTGGAAGAAGCGTGTATAAACCAATATTTGTGTGAGTTAGTTTGAGAGAAAGAAAATGGGATGTATACTTTCATGCATGAAATAGTTACCTCGGTAATGCACTCGGCACTCTTTGAGTGCCACAAGTGCCACCGGCTTGGGTGTCAGAAGGCCGCACTGGAGAGACAGGACAGGTAACAGAGATAAGGTTATGATCGGAGGAGCCCAACGGAGGAGAAGAGTAACAGTGTAACAAGAAGGATTAGTGGTTAGAAATAAGTCAAGAATGTTGGGCCGGTCTCCAGGGCGGTCCGGAATACGGGTGGGATGCTGAAGTAACTGCTCTAGGTCATCTAGGATAGAAAAGATGTAGTCTTGTTCACCACCACTGGTGGTGGTGAACATTGAAATCTCATAAGCAGGGCCGGATTTAGATCTGTGGAGGCACTGGGCAGGCTCTGTGTGGAGGCCCCCCTTCATTGCAACATTTTACAAAGGGTGGGGTGCCCAGTGAAGCGAGGCTGAGCAGCTAGGGGGTCCGGTGGGGCGCTGTAAAGCCCCCCCCCCCGGACATATTTTGAAATTTGAGGCTGTTTAGTAGCATTTTGAATCAATAAGCATAGCTAAATTGAGAATTTTGAGAAAGTTAATTAGCAATCCATACGATAGAGAAGAGATTGATTATCATTATCATATTGATAACCAAAGTAAGCAATAGCTACAATTTTCAACGCCAGTCTGAATATCTATGATACACATCCACAATGTTCATGTCTCTGCAAGTAAAACAAAATCTATTATACAATACCAATACCTTTAATTACAAAACTGTCAGTGGCACTTTAAGAGACCTAGCCCTTGCAAAGTTTTTGAGCATCTCGTTGAAGTCAGTTTTTCTGAGGATGCCATATTCGTTGCTCATCAAGGCTAGGTGGCTAAGCCTGTCATGACACAGTGTAGTACACAGTCTGTTTTTGATAAATTTCATTTTACTGAAAGAACGTTCTCCAGAACAATTTATGACCATGAAAACTTAAGTACATCGGCAGCATCATTTCAACATTTGGAAATGTATCTACAACTTTCTTGGACATCAACAGCTTGTAAAGGAAATGTGCCCTCCCTTTCTCAACATCTTCATCTTTGAGAAATTGAGTACAGAAGGCTGCAAACTGCACTAGTTCAACTCCAAGTGTTTGATCCAGGTCATTCTTATACTCAGCAACCAATTTCGCTGCAGCTGCTTCAATTTCATCACAATTCAATTATTCCAGTTTATCCAAGAATCCAAAAAGTGAACAGATTAGTTCATAGGCATTCAATCGTTGATCCAGTGAACTCAGGAACTGATCAATTGCTGGAAGGAAATTCTGAATGAGAAATGCTTCTGACTGTGTGAGGGATGCTTCTTCAGATCGTCCATCATCCAATGGATCGAGTCATACATTATGTTAGCGCTTGCATGTCTGCGAATAATCCTCAGTTCCGGACAACTCCTTCCCCTTCTTCTCATAAACATGGAAGCAATCTGGTTTTTCATGTACTAAACATTCCAAGGACTTCAACATTGCAACTGCTGTGTTCAAATCTAGTTTAGGATCTTGCAATGCGTGGCTTGTGGCATCAACTCTGGTAAGATTGGCATGCCAAAAACAGCATAAATGGCTGTCTCTAGCTTGCCCATCCTTTCAAGGAGACCACTGGCTTCATAACGAGTTTTGCTCATCTCATTCTCATCTCTAGCTAATTTAGCAAGGGCTTGACGGATTGGGACACATCCTTGGACAACTGCTTTCACTGCAACTGCTCGGCCTCAAGAGGACCATCTTGTTGTAGAAATCCTCTTTGGTACAGACACTGGGCCAGATTCTAAATTTTTCAGTAAATCGCTGAGAATTGCATAACGGCGTGTAGAAGCTGTGAAGAATACAATAGGGGTGGGATTGTGTCGCAAGACGGGTGCAACGTGCTCTACAAAGGGGGGGTGGTATACGCTGAGAGAGCTCTGAGGAGCACTGATTATTGTAGTAGCGGTAAAATAGTGGGAGAGATGCAACATTGCGGCAAAGAGAGAGATACTAGAGAGAATTGGTGAGTGGGCGTGAGTTAATGAGACGGAAGGCTTTCTTTTATACTTTGTGTAGAAGTGCTGTGTGAGAGGATCCTCCCCACACGTCTGAACAATACTCAATACATGGACGCACTGTGCCCCTGTACAGAGCAAGAAGCTGCGCAGGGGTAAATAATCCCCGGAGGCGATTGAGCACACCCAGCTTCTGTGAAGCGGTTTTAGCAAGAGTGGTAATATGATCTTTCTAAGAGAGATCAGAAGAAAAGTATAGGAGTAAGCTTCATATATTCAGAAATTTGAGCTCACTGCCTAGAACATTTGGTTAATATGAAACTCACTGACGGGAGTTACTTTCTAGGTTAATTTTGTTATGAGTGTTTTTCTTGTATATATGAATTGTATGCAACTTTGACCTAAATCACTGGCTACTGCCTACAGCGAATGCCTACCTAAACATAATATTAAATAACACTAATTAGGCACTTAGGCAGCGGTTGTTGGATTCTGATTAAGGCATCAAGGCGATCAAGCAACACTAGCTAGGCAGTTGAATATAAGATAAATGAGCAATAGAGACGAACGCCAAATACACAAGCATATCAAGACAAACCGTTGGCTAGCTAGCCACAGTGTCACTGCCAATGTTCTGCCTCCCTCCACTAAACCTCATCGTTGGTGCACTTCCCCAATGCCTGTGAATATTCCATGTTATATAAATTGATCATGGAATTAATAGAAACGGTCACTAAAGTGATAAATTTACGCAAATTTAATTAAAAGGAACTCCTGATGTCAACAAACGGCATTCGATGTTGGAGAACAAAATAAATAAAATAATTTGTATTTATTTTTTCTTAACGTCATTATTCTCTACCACTCAAAAGTAAAAAAATACATATAATTGTGTATTTTCAGCAAAACAGAATTAATAGTGTAGCAATTATTATAAAATATGCGCTTCATAGAAAACGAGATGCTCATAAATTTCAAGGATAAACGATTTAATATTACGTTCGCATACTGAACGAATGGAATTTATAAAAAAAAATCAAAATCTTTGCTCCTCTTTTTAAAAATTATTGAGTATATAAATAAGCAAAACAATAATAACTAAATAACTAAATAAGAGAACATTTGTAATATGTTGGCAGTTTGTCATGGGAGGGGTTGTACGCAGCCGAATACCTTACCCTCTACCCATGCGCGAAAATGTAAGCCTCCCTTGGCCCCGCCCCCTGTTCCCCACGTTTAAATAAACCCTTCAAACCATTCCTGCCAGCTCTCTCTGTAGTACAGTCACTAGAGCTCCCGCCTGGTATCCAGAAATCCAGTGTTCGATCCCACTCGAAGTTTAGTATATGTTTATATTTTTATTTTGTTATTTGTGTTATGTTATATTATATTATATTAGGGTTAGGTTAGGTTAGGTTAGGTTAGGTTAACACCTTACGAGCGGCCTATGCGGTTTATTTATGTGTACCGCACAGCGGGGTGTTTTTAGCCAAAATAGGGCTGTTTACGTGATCATTTTCATGCCTAAATAAGACCCAGAACGTAAAACAAGTACCTATCCCTGAAAGGGCATAAACAGAGCTTTCGAATGACACCATAACGATCCTTGTATGATGGATAGTTTTCTTGCAATAACCGTGCAACGCGAGTGCAAAAAGCAGGTAATTCGGTACTTTCGGTACATAATTGAGTATGTAGCGAGTGAGAGAGGGAGGAGGGAGCTGAGATTTGTGTCAGTAGGTTCGCCGCGGTGGTCTGGAGCAGTCATACGCTCGCTAGTCTCCTGCCACCACTTGTCTCTCTCTCTCAGCCACATTACGTGCTGAAATTGCCACTCGAGTTATGTCGAGCGCCGCCACATAGTCCAGCTTTATTTAACTCGACTTATGTTGCTCGCCGCTAAATAAGGGTTAAGTTAGGTTAATCTAATCTAATATAATATAATATTTGTACATTTTCGGCAGTGGGCTGGGCCTGGTGTAAGGTATTCGGCTGCGTACAGACCCTCCTGTTTGTCATAGCTTGTGGAGACCCCCTGAGTGTGGAGGCCCCTGGGCAGCTGCCCACTTTGCCCACTCCTAAATCCGGCCCTGCTCATAAGATGTAGATTTCAGAGAAGGGAGAGACGGATAGAATGTTTTCCACTTTACAAGTAAGAGAGTCAAAGAAATGTGGATAGTCAGTAAAATTATGGGAGAGATAAACAGCATAGATATATTAAGTACCAGAGTGACAGAGTTAAGCATTCAGAGGAGTCAAAGTTGGAATCACGAGACCAAGAAAGATTGTTGTGTACATGCACAAAACATCTACCGTTCGCTTTGAATTGATAATAGAGATAGTAGGAGGATACAGAAAAGGGTTTGCTGTCTGTTGCCTTAGATAACTTAGAAAAAGTAAATCAGGTTTGGTATAAGAGATATGGTGTTCCACAGATCGATAGATAGAGTAGTAGATAGCGGTCAGGGTAATTTAGGGATTACCACCCCCACCCCCACCCCACCCCACTGGAGGCTGGGCGTGATTTAGTCTTCATCTGTGTATGGGAATTTTGCAAAGTTAATGTGATATGCAATGTGTTTGTGGTATAATGTATTGAAAGAAATAAAATGTGTTTTAGAGGACAAACTGAGGTTGTCCTTCATATTGGTGAGGCACAGAAGGATCAGCAAGGGAAGCCAGGTGGTGAAACAGGTGTTTCAGCTGTCCTTATCAACCATCTGTAACATTTCCCGGGATAATACAAATAATAAAATGTATTTGCCAATTACTTTGTGGTGTGGTATATACAGTATATTGGCAATGTAGTTTACTTTGTGGTGTGGTATATACAGTATATTGGCAATGTAGTTTACTTTGTGGTGTGGTATATACAGTATATTGGCAATGTAGTTTACTTTGTGGTGTGGTATATACAGTATATTGGCAATGTAGTTTACTTTGTGGTGTGGTATATACAGTATATTGGCAATGTAGTTTACTTTGTGGTGTGGTATATACAGTATATTGGCAATGTAGTTTACTTTGTGGTGTGGTATATACAGTATATTGGCAATGTAGTTTACTTTGTGGTGTGGTATATACAGTATATTGGCAATGTAGTTTACTTTGTGGTGTGGTATATACAGTATATTGGCAATGTAGTTTACTTTGTGGTGTGGTATATACAGTATATTGGCAATGTAGTTTACTTTGTGGTGTGGTATATACAGTATATTGGCAATGTAGTTTACTTTGTGTGGTGTGGTATATACAGTATATTGGCAATGTAGTTTTACTTTGTGGTGTGGTATATACAGTATATTGGCAATGTAGTTTACTTTGTGGTGTGGTATATACAGTATATTGGCAATGTAGTTTTGGGAAAATCATGTGACACTTGTCCTTCCTAAGCTGAATACAATCATCAATGTTGCATCTCTCTCTCTATTGTATAGCTACAACAATAATCAGTGTTCTTCAGAGCTCTCTCAGTGTATACCACCTCCTCTATGTAGGGTACGTAGTACCAATTTTGCAACACAATCCCACCCCTACTTTGTGCAACTTTCCAACTCAAGAGTGAAACGATACTCCCAATCTGTCTTCTATTCAACAGTTGAGCTCTGGAACTCTCTTACTGAATCCATCGTTCCCTAATCCTATGACTTAAATTGCTTCAAACTCTGTGTGTCCAGGCATTTTGGATTGACTACTCCTTGAGTTTGGCCCTGTCACTCATTCAACTCTGGGAGAGGCACTCATCACAGGCAGTTTTGCCTTTTGTCTCCCTTATCCACATAGAACAAAACAAAATGCCAGTAACTTAAGTCTAGCAACTAATACATCATATGATTACAGATGCAAAGTAAGCGCATATCTCATGAGTTTTGTTAACTCGTGTTTACCTACTTAATGTTACCATTGTAATAATATAGATAATATATAGTTAAAATAGGTCTTCAGAGGCTGTCAACCCTCCTGAATTATTAAGCCAACACACTGCAAGATAAGACTAGCTTCTCGACGGGAGCCCTTTTCGAGAATTCAATTCCCTTGATTGTAATACTATTAATATAGAACAAAATATATGCTTAAACTGAAACAGATCTAGTGATGCGGGTAATAATTTCCTATTAAGTTATCAAGAATTACAATACCGTTATATTAAAGCAGAAGTATTGGATGTTAATGTTTGAAAACAATATAATTTGTCACTTAAGAGTGACGTCAAAGTTCTGAAAATAGTGATCCGCGTGCACAAGAGATGGCAGCACGATCGCATAAGAAAATGTGAAGGTACATATTAATTTGTAATAATCCCTACTAATAACGCTATGAATAATTAAATCAACGATATCTATAGATTCAGTAAACATGACAGAGTTCAGTAGACATAATGGCTACTGTAAAGGCCAGATCATCTTGAAATTGTCATTATGAGGTTCACAGGCAATCCCTCTAACACATAAGTAAACCGATTTTACCGTTCTTTCTTCCACTGAAGTAAGCTCTTTCCCTCAATCCACCCATTAGATCAGGACATCCAGGCATGGCTTTATCGCTTAGCATCTCGACACAAATTGACTAATTTCTGTTGGATCCCAGTTCATGTGGGGATCCAGGGCAATGAGGAGGCTGACACAGCTGCACAAGAGACTATACTAGAGTGTGAGGCCCGGTTCTCTATCCCCTCGGAGGATTTGAAATGCAGTATCCGGTCGGTGATTCGTGGGAGGTGACAGTTGAGGTGCTCTTCCCTCACCTAGCACTAACCAAAAACTTAGAGCCATTCATCCTTCTGTGAAGCTTTGGGACTTATCACCCGTTCACTTAGCTAGACTTAGCTAGACGCACGGAAGTAGTCCTCACAAGGTTGCACATTGGTCACACATATATGACGCACACATACATATTGCATAATGATCACCCTCCGTTGTGTGCTGTGTGTGACGAGGTACTGTCTGTAAGCTACATGCTAACCTCTTGTTGTCATTACTCATTTACCATATGCTCTGTAGGCTTTACTGACATTCTTGGCCAAGATGCAGATGTTTTAAAGCTCCGATCTTATTTATTGGATTGCGGTATTTTTTATGATATTTAATTCTCCCATGATTTTTACTTTTGATATTCCTCTATTGATATTTTATTTGTTTTTATGTAGAGCTACTTGATATCCTGATGTGTTTTACATTTTTATATTCCTGTGATGATATTATAATTTTTAGATGTAGCGCTGAATGATCTCTACAGGTCCCAGTGGTTGGCCTTTGTGCCTAAATCTTATCAATTCAATTTCCCTCAATCTATGCTACGACTCAGACTACTTCAAGCTCCATGTGCCCATACATTTTGACTTACACGTCAAATGTATCGATGATTATTATTATTATGATTTTGTTTTCTTTGTAAGTTTCGCTAAAGTATTATTAAACATCAGCCTTTCCTATTTATATTGAGATATAATAGATTGCGCGAAATGGCTAATAACATGTCACGATGGATAATGCATTTTGGGGTCTACTTGACATTTACTATTTGTTTGAGGCATGACTTACTCTTCATTCTTTCTACCCTACAGTTTGTTCACAATATTTAAATATACCATAGAAACACGTCAGCCATTTCGGTTATAATAGTTGCGTATTAGTCAATAATACTGTTACCTCTGGCAACCTTTCATGTCCAGTAAGCTTGTTCACTCAGTTTGTCAGAATATTGGTGGTTGAAATAGGATGGGAAGCCAATCCTCTTTGAGCATTAATAGGCTTGACAGTAGGCATGTATCGCCTCTTGATTTGTACATATTCAGCCATTTAAATATTTGTTAATACATAAATCTATGTGTATTATTTGATATACAGTAATATACGTGTTTCTATATTAGAATACTTTGGCTGTATATTTGGGATTGTGTTTATCTAAAAGAACGAGAAATATCTCCAATGGCTTGGCCCCTGTTGCCGACCTATTAAAATGATCGGAACCAGTACTGTCTTACTACTCTTACTCTTACTATCAATATCTGTAACATTCGTGGCCTGTCCTCTAACTACCACTCTGTGGAACAACAGCTCTCCTCTGACAACCCTGACTACTGACAGCAAACCCTTCTCTGTATCCTCCTGCTATCTCTATCCTCAGTTTCAAGCCAAAGGTGGATATTGCGTATATGTGCCCAACAATCTTGCTTTCTCTCGTGTTCCCAACTTTGATTCTTCTGAATTCTCAACTCTCTGGGTATAGCTCTCCTGCCACTCTAATATATATAACATTGATGCTCCTCTGGTGAGAGAAAACATCCCAGTTGTCTCATACTTCACTTTGTTAACACCAACCTTTGCCATATTTTCACTGCCAGGATACTCCAGCACCAGAAGCCAATCTCTCAGACAAACTCCCATTGTTAATGAAATGTTTAGCTTGTGTTTGTGGTCTTATGGTCAAGTCTTGTTATACTAACTTGCTCATAAATTGGGTTTGTTTAAATCTGTAATTCGTCACTTGCTATAATATCATACATGAGTTGTCGTTGTTGTCGTTGTTGTTGTTGTTCCCCAAGCTGCCTGGCCGAAAAGCCATGATTGTTTACTGTCATTAGGAATCTGCATACCAATTTTACACAGACAATTATACTAAAGTACACAGACACAACGTTTTAAGAACAGGTTGATCCACTGCTTCATTGGTATCATCAGAGGAGTTCACTTGATGTAATTGTCAACAAACTGGATTATCTCATTTGCGAAAAACGTATTTTCAAGTGAATATAATGTATTATAACTCTTAAACATACTTTCATTGATGTACTCGACGATGGCCACTTATTTTCTAAACCTGCACTTGTGAGTATACACACACACACACACACACACACACACACGGGGACCCGCACCAATTGAGCCACAGGAAACAATAATTAGCGAGAGGGACCAACATCTTCCCCAGAACTTGTGACAGTAGTTTGATGGCTGATGGACAGTTGGATCGCCTGAGTCACCACTGTTGGTTGTTATCTTCACTCTAAACTACCACAAACTATTTCCATCAAGACGGGAACATAGGCAGGAGAGGTATTTCACACACAGTTCATATTTTACCGTGGATAATTGATCTGACATATTCATTATGCGTCCATTATTTTACCGAGGGATCAAATGTTGACTTCTTCAGGGGAAAGTTCCCTCCTTTGGTTAGCTTTAACCTATGACAAGCTTGAACCAATATAGATTGGGACAAATTAAATGTAATATATATAATGTCGGGTGAGGGGTTGGTCCTTTCCAGAGTGAGGTTTGGTATCCCCTACCAAACCTTAGCTGTCTGTCTGTCTATTTTCCTATAATACTCTTCCTACTTCGGGGGCTTGAGGCTAGGAATCCCCCTCCACTAGTGTAATTCACCTACCAGAAGAGACAGAAAGGGGCGAAGGAACGCGAAAGTGGTCCGAGACCCTAAGAATTGGAACTTGAAATGTTGAATCGGCTCGGGCTCTGTCTCGAGTCGGCCACCCCCAGCTCTGGGGTTATTGTGCTTGAGTATATACATACATACACATACAGTACCTGTCGAAAAACGATGGAAATAAAACTTACAATCATTACATAAAATTAGTGGTAAAATTTGGTCACACTTCCTTTAATATTCCAAGCCCAAACACTACCGAAGTCAAACTCCTAGAAACTTTTCCTTAGTTTATGAGTCTAGGACGAGTGAGGCTAGATTCACGCTGATGGTCATCTTCCTGTGTTGTCAAGTGTGATCTTACACCTGCAGCCCAAAAGTTTAAACTTCTTACACTAACATGCTCACTTGGGCTTACAAGAACGAAACTTCTGAACTCATTTATTTTGCATGAATTGTGCTGACGCAAGACAGAATAGGGACAACACAACAGAAAACAATGAACACACACAATCAAAATACAATTTCACACACATTAGAGGGATATACCGAAATTATAACAAACATTAGTGTTATCATTATTATAATGTAAGTTACCGAAGCCTCTCAACAGGCCTAGGCAGAGAACCCAGCAGGATACACTGTAGGTACTGTAATCGAGTAGGATGATACCATTAATAACAGACAATATATAACTGTGTATTATTTATATTAACACAAATTTGTTGACAGTATTAAACACAATGCGTCCAGGAAGGTGTGCGGGCGTGTATGGTGTGTGCGTGTGTATGTTTGTGTGCATGTTTGTATGTATGTGTGATGTGTATTTCTCTGACACTACCCATCTTCCTTTCTCCTCACGTTGTAGCTCAAAATCTCACCTATGAAATATGGTCGGACAGGAAGCATGATAAACGTTCTTCTCCAAGGCTTCCAAATGATGACTCGGTTTTTGTTATTATAGTCAAAATATTCCTTACATTGTGTTGTGTGTTGTATTATTTACAGTGTTAGGATACATTGCATGGTGCATAAGTAATACAGTTTGGCTATCTACATAAGATATATATACAGAATGTTTTTGTTTTCTCTCTAGTCATGTCTCTGAGAGTTAGAAAGGGACATGTGGGGTTATATCGAACATATTGTCTGAACATATTTACAGTAGGGGTTAAGAAAAATACCTTCACTTGTTTCACCATAGTGAACAACAAGTTGTATCTAACTACTATTAAACTGTAAGGCTTCACATGACCGCTGCAAGTTTGACCGCTTTCTAATATTGTATTATGTGGCATAATGCAAATAATCATATGGTTGCAGTGCATAATTATCTTTCAATATGTGTTTATGTTTCAAACTAAATTAATGGCATTGTAGAAATATTTGTATGGAGTGTACCGGAGGAATAGAGGAAAGCAGCAGGTAGTAGAGAGGAAATATAAGGGATATACGGGAATTAACTTACACCTGGAAATTATGTATGTAAGAATGATAACAAACAACTTACAGAGAATAACAGATGATACAGAGTAGGGCAGATTCAGAAATGTTTCAAGTTACATTGGCCAGATAATTGCCATGATTGTTTGGGTGAATATATGGGTTACGGGTAGCTAAACATTTGGATTTGCTAAATGCTATGATAAATTGGATTGGTAGGGTCTGTGGCATGTGTTTACAGTGTATAGTTTAGAAGGAAAGTTGTTTATTACAGTAAAATATATTTATAGAAATGTGATGGCAAATGAGAAGGTACAGGATACGCTAGTTGATAGTGTTGACGTCAGCGTAGGAGTGATACAGGGATGTGTTATGACACATTGATTGTGTTGTTGTTGTTCCCCAAGCAGTCTGGCCGAGCAGCCCCAAGGTCCCAAGCAAGGCCAAGGCCATAACCAAACTCCCCCACAGAACCCTTCCTGCTTACCACTAATAAAGCCCAGGTGATCGAAGCCACTCCAATTGCGGGGAGCTGAGGAGAGTGTGGAAACGCCCGGGAAACCAAAACCCCACCCAAGGCCATGTGCCCCTCAGCAATTGTGTTGGATGGTATAATTCGAAAATTGAAAGTAGGTTCAATGGGGAAAGGAGCTAAACTGAAATTCGAAATATTATTGATTTTACCATGGTGTGTTAGGAGGAAGTTGTAAGGAAATAATATTATATGATAATGTTTTTTGAGAGAAGAATGCATGACTATACATTTTATGACTACTCCATAAACAAATATTTATAATTAAACATTTATATATTCATTCCACCATAGACTACAGCAGATCTGGACTGGACACGAAAATGGAACTTTGCAGTAAGGGACCCAAAATCGGAGAACGAACCCCCAAGTTCGAACCTCGAAACCGCAAAATATGATATTTTCGCGGTTTCGAGGTTCGAACTAGTGGGTTCGTTCTCCGATTTTGGGTCCCTTACTGCAAAGTTCCATTTTCGTGTCCAGTCCAGATCTACTGTAGTCTATGATTCCACACATAAAATCACAGATTGAATTCAATTAATGTGGCCAGCTGTACATGTCCTAAAGACATGGGACAGTGACCAAATACACTTACTACTTATATAACTTCTTACTTACTCTATTATCTTCCATATCCTTCTCTATATATTATTCCCCTAATGTTGTCGGTCAATATCTTAACTTCTTACTCACTCTATTATCTTCCATATCCTTCTCTATATATTATTCCCCTAATGTTGTCGGTCAATATCTTGGGTTGTATTAGTAACTGATCGTATAATTAAAAAGGTTATCGCCGCCACTCCCTGCTGTCATATATTTATCGGTACGCTTTCTACATTTTTCCCTGATTGCACATAATTACAAGCATTTTCTTCAAGTTGTCAGGCGCTAAATTCTGCCGTATGTCGGAGAAAGGCCAACTTGGGCCAGGTTGCCATCTGGCGGCATGCAACAAGTACCAATAGTTTACACTGAAAAATGCACAAAAGGTAAAAAAGGCATTATAGTGATGAAATCACCAAAAAAGGCACAAACAGGCCCTGCAAAACACAAAATAGGCATAATAGGCACTAAATCGGTAAACAAGGCATTATAGTGATGACAATACCAAAAAAAACACAAAAAACCACCTTTGGCATTTATGGCAAAATCCGGTCTTTAGTAATGAAAAATATAGGAAATCAGGAAACCAGCCACACTCCAATCATTGGTCCCTACCGCCGTAAATGCTTTCAATTTCAGTCCCACTACCTATGGTCGTTAACTATTGTTATCACACGCATGGGGTAGCAGTAGGGTCCTTAATATTTAGTTTTGTGTATGACTGTGTGTGTAAGGAATGAGGAACAAGTCTTATAACTAGGCCTTTAGGAATATATGTAGCTCGGTTTCATAGGTACACTACCCCCTAACATACGGGCAAACCCCGTTTATCCTACGGAGACATTGGTGAGACAGGCGACAGGGTATTGGTCGTGTCAAGAGATTTACTGATATCAAGGTTGACACAACCACCCGTGGACAATAATTGTCTAACAGTAACGCGTACGCGCGCGCATACACACACACACACACACACAGTTGGTTGGGAAAACATGTTCACACCAAACCAGAAAGTGTTTTGTTATGTTCAATTCTCAACCTCTCTCTCTCTCTCTCCCTCATCTTATCGTATTCTTATACATTCCTTTCTTGTCAATGTGATTTTTCTAGAACTATTTTTCTCTCTAACCCTTCCAGTATTGTATTATCTACTTTATATTTTCACATATTTCAGATGTTGTCCTCTTCTCTTTCCATTTGGACATTTCCTAAATATAGTTTTGTTTATCTGGGTATATATTTCACATACAGTTTAGGCTAAAGGCTCAAAAGGGTCAGACTATGTTATCCTAGTATGACTATGGATCTGGCCTATAGTGTTAGCAAGATATATATACCGACCATGCTAACCATCTCATCAATATTACAAAGTACTAATTATATACATTGTTGTTGAAATAATAAGCATTTATTTCCGGGTCTTTACCCAATAGACCAATGTGGCAACCAATTTACTATATAACTATTACAATTTGTTCACCGCAATTATAAACATCTGAATGCTTAAGGGCTAGGGTATAGCATTTTGGGACCGAAAAATGTATCATAACCGAAAAATGAGAAATGTGTCTCATAAAATTCCTCCACATGATGGCAACCATTCCCTAAGTTTGTTTTGCTCTATGCACATCTATACCATAATATATAGGCTGGGAATTGATTAAATCCCCTGCCCGAACACGTGCGTGACGCTAAAATGTAAACAAACCTGTCCTACACCGCTTTTCCCCCCTTTTTCCCCGATTCTATTCCATTTGTTGTTGTTTTGCTTTGGAAAGCGATATTTGGCAACTCAACCTCATTGCTGTTCAGGTTAAATCCAAGATCAATTGCTCACACACTATATACGGTAACAACTTGATACAGACTGTAGTACAGCGTTGACAAACTTTGATGCGTGTTTTCTCGAAACTAAGTTTTTCATTTTTTAAACTGATATAACTCCATTATTTCTTGTCGGAACTCAATGCAAAAGTGCTCATTTTATAGGGGACACTTTAGGGAAGGAAATGATGCATAGATAACCTCCTGTGGCAAACTGAACTTGCATGGCATGTATTAAAACATTAAAAATAATACAAAAAATAGCTCTTTAATAAACACAAAAAATCACACCGGCATTATTATATCCACAAAAAACTTTTCTATAAGACAAAATCTTTCTTTGAATGTAAATAATCAGACAACAAAATATGAGCCACATGCTGCAAAGGATAGTTGCAAAATAACATAAAAAATCATTGAACATAAATTAGAATATAAAATGCTTTTAATGGATTACCATGACATTCACTGTGTGCTGTACACAGAGGTGGGCACGGTTTCCGCTAATCAGCTAACAGCTAATAGCGAAGCTAAATTTGTCGTTAGCTGGTTAGATTTTAAGCTAACTTTGAAAATCGTTAGCGGACCGATTATCTTCCGATAAATTTACTACCGCTAACTGTAAGTCCGATAACGATAATGTGCATTCTCTGGTAAAAACAAATATATAGTTTATTGACCAAAAACGTTTACAAACCCTAAAATTACACATATGTATGCGAGTATGTAATTGCAATATTGCAACAGTCAGAATTACACTAACTATATCACGTCACCTTCACATTATACACTGTAGACCAGACACGTCTCATGAGTAATGTTATGACACGAACGTTGCATCGTGTTTACATGTGGCACCTGAGGTTGACTCAGCAACAGAGCATGTTTAATAGGTAGTGTCACTGTGTCACAGCATACATTATTATTGAGTCATTGACTGACGACTCATACGTTCATAATTATAGTCGTGACTCATGATTGACTTGTGCGTTTTTTTAATTTTTAGTTTTTTCTGTTTTTCTTTTTTATTAAGTGTCGTGAGCCTAGCGCCGACTTGAGAAATTCGCTACAGAAAAACTACGAAATTTACATTTTCAAAATGTTACCATAGATTGTTGAGGCATTTATTTCGGTTTACATTTATATTTATTTATGGCTATATACTTATATTTGCGTGTGTGTGTGTTGAGTTTGCAGGGCGATTGACCGATTGTAGAAAGATGTTTTGAATAGCCTAAACCCTCTAAATAACACTCTAAATTACATAACATCTAACTTTAGCCTACATGATGCTACATCAGAGGCATCATGGTGCTGAAGGGGTTAAACGTATTGCTTTTGTTCTACTGCCTATGCCTATCTATGTTTTCTAAGTCAATAACGAATTATGCTATTCGACAGAAGTGTCGTTACATAGCTCATGAGTCATAAATTATGAGTAAAAAGTCATAATCATAAATAATTAATCATAATTACTATATTTGTTATATTATTTACTATCTAGTAATATCTTATCGTTCTTATGATATTGCATACTGAGACTGTTGTACATAACTCACGAGAGAAACATTATATTTTATTTTTAGCTACTCGCTAATATATTGAATTAAATGTTGATTAAAAGTGTCCGTAAATATTGTGGTACAGTAGTAATACTGAACAGTCTTGTATTAATGTATGCAAATTTGATTGTAAGCTAATGCTTAGTTAATGTGTTCATATAATTATTTATGTACAACAAGATGCACATGCACATTCATTAATCATCTGATCTGGGCATTATATGATTCTTTTAGCCTATGTTTTAGAAAACTGTGTCTAATCAGAAAGCTACAAATACAACCTACTGCATATCATAGTTTTAGCTTCTAAGTCTGTGTTTAAGGGTTTTAGAGAGAAAAAATTAAACCAATGCTAAATTCATATGATAAAAGTTAGCTGTTAACTGTTATCGTTAGCTTCCACTAATTTGTTTGTGGTGTGCTGTTTCAATGTCATTAGAGTATCATATGTTACTCCTAGGATTTTGGGTGAGTGTGTGTGTGTTAGGGGTGTGTTGTTTATGGTGAGTTGCGGGGTGTATTTGTGTTCTGTCCAGCTTGTGAGGAGGGTTGCGTTGGATTTGACTGGGGCTAAATTGAGTCTGTTTGTAGTGCACCAGTCATGTAATGTGTTGAGATAGGGTTGAAGGAGACGTGTTGCTGTGTCTAGGTCTTGGTGTGTGCATGTGAGTGTTATATCGTCTGCGTAGGAGGCTATGTTTATTTGGGGCGTATTGTGTGTATTTATATCATGCATGTACAGATTGAAGAGTGCGGGCGACAGGACAGATCCTTGCGGTACTCCGTTTGGGAAATTTCTGATGCTAGATGACTGGCCGGCAAAAGATATGTGTGCACATCTGCATGCTAGGAAGTTGGCCAGCCACCTTCTTGTGTTGTTGTGCATGTTTGTGTCATATATTTTGTTTGTTAGGTTGTGGCAGGGGATGGCATCGAAGGCTTTACTAATTCCGAGTGTGGCAAGTAGTGATCTGTGCGGTTGATGCCATTGAAAGCTCTTTGTGTAAGGTCTGTAAGAAGACTGTTTGTGGAGTGCAGTGGCCTGAAGCCATGTTGTATTGGAGCTAGGGGTAGGGCGTGTGTAATCAGCTGTAGTACAAGGCGTTCTATGACTTTGGAGGGGGTGAAAAGGAGTGTGATAGGGCGGTGTGAGGAGGTTAGCGTGGGGTCTATGTTGGGTTTGGGGAATCTGATGATGATATCAGGAAGCATGGTATCGTGTTGTGTAAATAACTGTAGTTTGATATGTCAGTGAGTGCTTGTATGCCTTGTGGTCCCAGATGTCTGAGGTGTATGTTGCTTATGTTGTTTAGGCTACAGGCGGGTGAGTGCTTGAGATTGTTGATGATGAGCTTAGAAGTTCTGGGGATAAGTGAGTTTTGATAAGGAGAAGTTCTACATTGTGGAGGAGGGAGATTGAATGCATGGGCCTTTCCACTTGGCCTAGTTCTGTGGCAAAAGATGAGGAGATGTGGTACAATTGAAGCAAGTTCCTCAAAGCATTTACCATGAAACTATCTGTAGAGTAATGCAAATGCTGCAACATCTCTTTGTATGAATAATGGAGGAAGATCCTGCGTGATTACAGGGTTATTGATTAAGCTAATTGTTTTATTTTGAATGTTGTCCAAATGCCTCCACATCCAATCCACAAGGGTGAACAGTATTCCATCTGAGAACGAATATTATTTATATTTACAATGGCTAATTGCTTGTCAGTGAAGAATTCTCGAACTCTGAATAGAAGTCCCATTTTCTTAAGAGGCATTTTTAGCAATGGATATAGTAGGAAGAGTCCAGTCCAGGATGGCATTCAATGTTACACCAAAAATATGAATACTATAGGAAATTGAAATATTTACATCATTAAAAATTATGCACGAGTCAGAAATATTTTGTCTATTAGAACATTGTATGTATGTATGTGTGTGCGATAAATTACATTATTTTTTCCCCCATCCATTATTTGTAGATGGCAGCCATTGCAGTGTTTAATATGGTATTATTATCAAGCTATGTGATAGAACTTCTAAATGTATAAGATCTGTAAAGTAATGAGTCATCTGCGCAGGAATGTGTTTGGTTTTTCTATGTGGATGAGGGAGACAAAACACATAATTTCCTGTGGCGAGTGCTTCCCCCAGAGTTGAAACAGTGACCTTATTGTCCTGACACATATATATATATATATATATATATATATATATATATATATATATATATATATAAAAGAGAGAGATAGTTCCCGTGGTGACCAACCAGGTAGGCTATTAAACAGGTTGTTAACATTCACCTCACACGGCAGCCACAATTCTCATTAGCAAAGATTTATCGTAGTATATTACTGGATACACATTATTATATGGTGTTTGGTATCAATCATATTTGTGTAGTTTGTTGACTGTTTAACAGACAAAGGTGATGGGGTTCTTCGTGTGTAAATGTTGTAAGTTTGAACTTACAAAAATGTCCTACTAATGTCCAACAACCCCATTAGTTTTTGTTACTAGCTACCTTATCCTTTGTTTTGTTTTTTTATTATTTTCTATTTGTATGAAGGAGCCAAAAGGCAGGCTGCCTGTAAGGAGTGCCTTACCCAAAACCAAAAGTGTGATAAAGAGCCAAATTCAAGGGACGTTGGGGTATAAATGCCTGGACACATGTAGTTTAAAGCCGTCTAAATCATAAAATGAAGGCAAAATTGATTAAGGGAGACTATTCCAGAGTTCACTGTGCCCCTATACAGAGCATAAAGATGGTTGAGCACACCTAACTGCTGGGAAGCTGTTTTTCCAAGAATGATGAAAAGGATACACTCAAAATATCGAGAGACCTTCGTTTTTTATCTCTTTATTTGTGCCTTTGTCTCTAATTTCCTTTCAGACCACTCTATAGCTGCAGTTATGGACGGCCATCGCTCACTTCTTCAACCTAACCTCGCGTGTTACGGTTGCAATAACCTATGCCTCTGAGACGTAGCCTGTAAAAGCAGAGGATATCAATATTATATAATGGAACGAGAAGAGAATGGGGAGATGAATGTGTGGGGTTAATCTCAGGAACGAGGTACCAAGTAAGCAATTACAAAGGCGTCTGGGCATTAGGGGTATCAGTGAAATGATGCGCAAAAGCGGACTTGGTTGTTTTGGACACATGGATGATCAGAAGTGGTTATGAAATGCCGGACTGTGAACGTGGGGGGAGCTGCGGGTAGTGGTAGACCTAGAAAGACATGGAATCAAGTACTCTGGTCTGATCTCAAAATAAAGTACTTGATAACAGAGGCATCCCTTGACAGGTTCGCCTGGAATGCCGCCATTTAGAACGTGAGACGGTAACCACACTGACTGTGAACGTAGTGGTCTTTAAACTTGTATGTATGTACAGTATATATGTTTATAGTATGGAGGAAAAGAGGGAAGATAGATAAGAACCTTGGGTTACAGAAATACTTACTATACATTAGAGACCAACAACTTAACCTCTGATTTCAGAATATTCAAAACTTAAAATTAATTTTCTATCAGATAAATGTGAGAAACAAATAAAGCAAACGTATATTGCTTGTAATGGATATATATCTATTGCTCAATGACTGATGGTATTGGTAGGTAATCTGGGGGAGTAATTGGTGTGGTTCAAGATGATGAGGCGGCTAGGTCATGATTCATCCTTTCAGGTCACGTACGAGGTGGTCAGATCATTTCCGCTGTTTTAGTGATTGGCTCCATTACTCTCTAGAAAAAGAAAACAAAACAAGAAAACAACATCGGTCTTATACTTTCCAAGCCTGTATATGCACTCGACAAAGCTACGGCTAAAATTATAAATAATTAATGTGGTGCCTATTAATATATCCTCTCCCCAATCATGGAATTATATCGTTGTGATTGTTCTTCTGGATAGTCAAGGTAGCTACTGACATCACATATACATTCTGAGGATGATATTTTGATCCCTATGGGGATTGGGAATTTGGCCTCCATATAGGAATATCCTATTATCACCAAAACGTATGCACTTTCTACCATGATATTGGTTTGTTTAATTTCTTTGGATATTTATGGATTCCTGACTAATGTATGTAATCATTACTTTTAATGTGTTTCTCTGTAGGTACAGTGGTGTGTCTGTTATACTGTTCAGTATATATCCTGAGAATTAAGGATTGTTTATCTTCAATCGATATACACAATAATAGGTATATTCAAAGGACACTAATAACAAAACAATTATTTATGCTAATACAATATGGTTTGCCATTATAAAAACTATCAATCAAAAGGTGAATAGAACGTTTTGTAAGGTTCATGCTCACGCATGAACGTATTACACTGCATCATCCAATAAGTCACCAAAAGCTTTGACTTTGGTCTTAGTCAAGGAGACTTTTAACCCCTATATGTCGGCACGCAACATAAGTCGAGTATAATAAATCTGGACTATCTGGCGGCGCGCGACATAGGTCGTGTGGCAATTTCAGCACGTAATGTTGCTGAGAGAGCGAGACAAGTGGTGGCAGGAGAGTAGCGAGCGTATGACTGCTCCAGACCACCGCGGCGAACCTACTGACAAAAATCCCACCTCCTCCCTCCCTCTCTCACTCGCTACATACTGAATTGTATGGGGAAAGTACCGAATTACATGCTTTTTGCACTCGTGTTGCGCGGTTGTTGCAAGAAAACTAGCCATCATAAAAGGATCGTTATGGTGTCATTGAAAAGCTCTGTTTATGCCCTTTCAGGGATAGATACTTGTTTTACACTCTGGGTCTTATTTAGGCATGAAAATGATCATGTAAACAGCCCTATTTTGGCTAAAAAACACCCCGCTGGGCGGTACATATAAATAAATCGCTAGCCCGCTAATAAGGTGTTAAACATAGTGGCTCCGACTACTTATGTAGTGTCTCGAGGGCCAATGTGAGAACATCCAACATCTCCGCTAGGATCACTGCATCATCTGCAAAATCAAGATTGGTGTTCTTTAAATTATCAATGTCTTCTCCACAGCGACTCTGCCCAACTGTCTGGCCCAATAACCAGTCCATAAAAGTGTTGAAAAGTGTAGATGCTAGAACACACCCCTGCCTCTTACCTGAATTCACACGGAAGAAGGAGAATGCATCTCCACCACACTTGACAGCACCCTCTAGGTCAATAATCACCAGAAGGAATGTATTCTTGAGATCAACATAAACTGCATGCAACCTTTTTTGCAACTTAAGTTGTTGTTCCATGAGAAATGTGGATCGCCAGAATCCGGTCAATAGTTGACTTCTTGGTTGTAAATATAGTTTGCTGAGGTCTCTACTCCTTTACAAGGTGGCCTTGGATTGGCATCAGTAGAACACAGGCCAAGACCTTGCCTGGCACACTGAGCAGTGTGATAGCATGGTAGCTATTGCAATCATGTTGGTCACCTTTCCATTTCCAGATAGGGGTGACTAGGGCACTTTAATATTCAAAGAAATGGTACCTGTAACGTGATGTCTGATCATGTGTTAGACTCATGGTGGAAAGTGTTACTAGGGCGTGTCTGTTGAATTTTAGGTCACTCTTCTCTTATCAAACTGTAGCAAGTATTGGATAGGATTTTTGTAAGCAACGGTGCAACCTACTGAATGGATTCATGTCATTTTCAGGGTGTGGCCCGAGGTGTTAAAGGGAATGGATTTCGTGAGTGTTCATTATTCAATTCGACTACTACTGAGAGAGAGAGAGAGAGAGAGATTGTAAATACAAATAAACAAGTGAAGGTTTGTGGACACTGTGCACAAAATAGTTTATTTAGGGAGAGGGTAGACTCTGAGAGGAAATAAATGAATGTTCTGGGAACAAAAACAATAGAAATGAAGTTATAAAGACCACACAAGTAAAAGACCGTTTGGAAGGGTCGAACCGTGATAAAAGAGATACTAGAATGAAAGATTAATATTGTCAGGAGAGAGAGAGAGAGAAAGAGAGATTGTAACTTGCCAGATACTTCCAAGTAAAATAATAAAATGTGAATATTAATAATAACTACTAATACTCTTGGTATCGTATCAAAATGTTGAACTTATCTTAAGATTGATATCTCCTATATTATGTAGCGTAACACATGTATGTAATTGATATATATTTGATTAAGCAAATGCCTAATTATAATAACATGGTATTTACAGGATTATCCAGCACACATTGTTAGTACATTTCTTAACACACATACACACGCAGACACATGTAGATTATGTCGAACAGTATACAATATATTAACGATAAATATATAAACATGAACCAAATAATAGTTTTAATATATGGATGATTAACCCTTTATTGACGGCGCGCAACTTATGTCGTGTGAAAGAAATTTGGACTAAGTGGCGGTTCACAACTTATGTCGTGTGCCATTTTCAGCACGTAATGTTGCAGAGAGAGAGAGATGAGCGGTGTGAGGAGCGTAGTAAGGCTCTGACCGTCGCGCACCACCGCGGTGGGCCAACAGAAGTGAAAACCACCCTTCCATCCCCCCTCACACTCGCTACACAGGGAATTATTTAGGGAAAGTACCTAATTACATGGTTTTTGCACTCGTGTTGCACGATCGTTATAAGAAAACCAGTGGTCGTACAAGGATGGTTGGGGTGTCATTGGAAAGCTCTGTTTATGCCCTTTCATGGATAGATACTTGTTTTACGCTCTGGGTGTTATTTAGGCATGAAAATGATCACGTAAACAACCCTATTTAGGGTAAAAACACCCCACTGGGCGGTACATATAAATTACCGCCTAGGCCACTCGTAAGGTGTTAACGAACCTGTGAACTTGAATATTTGTTTGCAGAACCATAGCTACTCCGTCAAGTTACAAATAAACATGAGAGGAAAAAATAGTATTTTGAAGAGTAGCAATATTCAGCATTATGAAACAACTAGATGAGGTACCCGGTGATGCCTGGGTGAAAATCCAAGTATGGGGGGAAGGGAGGGGTCAAAATACATTTCACTTAAAACCTATTCTGGCAGCCCCTTAGTATGTATGCCAAGTATGGGCTCTCCAGCGTGAAAACTGAAGGAGTCGTTTGTGAACAGACAGACAGACTCACAGAAAGTACCCTTTATATAGTTGATAAGCATAAACAAATACTATAGGAAGAAATATGATCGTTAATTGAATAGTGCACACTGAATAAGGAATTCATAAATTATGTCGCGATGTTAACAAACAACACATAAAACACTTCAATTTTTTTTTTTTTTTTTTTTTTCTCGCTCTCTCTCTCACACACTATTTTCCATTATAATTTCCTCGTTCACACCTGCAGTTCAGCTCCCCCCTCCTATAACTTATCACCTGTTAGAAACTTGTGGTTCATGGTATTGCCAAAATTGTTGAAGGTGGTTTGTGCTGTTGATAGAGAGAGCTGTCACTTGCCTTCCTCCTTCCATCTAAACGGTGTTTGCTCTCTTTATACCAAATCATAAATGGTTTGTGAAATCATCCTTTCCATTACTTCAAACTCAAGAATCTCGTACTTTATATTTGTATGCGCGGGATCAAGCTAGATCTGTTCTTCGACTCGCTAAACACGTCTTTATTAACAATACATGCTTTGAACTTCCCAAACAAAGTTCTTACCAAACTTTCTGTCATCTAGCAAAGAATCCTCTCCAACATATTTACCTCTTCATTTTTAATATTGGCACACTTATAGTTAGACACTCTGTATACGAAAATGTATTCCAGTTTCTTATTTAGTGCCTGGATGGACAAACGCAATTCAGTTTTATGTTCTACCTCCCTGCCACCTAAACAACACCCGAGTGACAATAGGATTATTCTGGTGCTGAATCTGTGTAATCTGTGAGGGTCACTCTCACGGATTCAATCCCTGGAAACGATGACATAGCTTTTATAGATCCAGTCACACGACCACTTTAGTGAGGAATATCCTCGGACTTGTATTATTGAATTACAATGTATGTATGTCAATTTCAATTCAAAATCGATAAAGTAATCTAGAAAAGTCAATATGTATGCACATATTACTAACAATTAATTAAAACAATCATTGCTAGAGCTAGGATGCCAGGCTCATATATATAATTCGCCAATAACACTGTTCACGTTATTTCTGGTATATACAGATTCCCCAATCAATGTAAACATAATGAATAATGTAAAACAAAAGCGGACAACTAATATGGCCAGGGTAACTTGAGTGAAAACGGGCATAGATGGGCAGCAATTGGCATTATACTTAGACAAATGTATTGTTCAGTTGATAAGGACAATGTTTAACAGTTAACACACAAATATTGTAAAGTCAAGTTCTCCTCTGGTGGTAAAATATGCGTTAAACATTGGACATTCCAACCAAGAGCATTTATCCCAGCTCTTTTTAATATTGGTAACATCACTACAGAAGTGTGACATCTGGCATCATCTAGTGGAAGACACTAAGTATGAATACCAAGCTTCTGTTAATAATGCTGTTATTTAGGTTGTGTCTAATTACAAGCATGCGTTATGATTGT
The DNA here is from genome assembly GCA_032716605.1 of Paralithodes platypus. NCBI lineage: Eukaryota > Metazoa > Arthropoda > Malacostraca > Decapoda > Lithodidae > Paralithodes > Paralithodes platypus. Next base: position 23,860,048 of record CM064490.1, read on the forward strand.
GTTTGTTTTGGTTTCATAATTCTGTAACCTGTGCATTATATATATATATATATATAATATATATATATAATATATATATATATATATATATATATATATATATATATATATATATATATATATATATATATATATATTCTGACATACGGAGCCCTGTATGTTTATTTAAGAGTTAGAATTAAGAGTTGAAGGAGTGCCAAACTACCCAGGCGGCGAAGCGAACCAGCGAGGGGGAAACCAGCTCGTCCGCATACCAGCAAACAAGCCTTCACACCTGCGTGCGTCATAGGGGACCCTGCAAACTACTTCGATGACCCGACGCTATGACGTATGATCGACGCCAGGAGACTCCATTGGACCACGCACCTGCTACGCAACTCGAGGAGCTGTGATTGGGGCGCGCACTACCCGACCCCTCCTGATTCGTTCCTACACCATCATTGTTTAGTATATAAGATCCGAGTAGTGGGCATTCAAATCAGTCTCATTTGGAGTTGGGGAAGGTGAACTTGCAGCTGGAGGAAGACGGGGTGAAGTATTATAATGGGATTGTGACTGTCAGTCAGATTATATAAGTGTGTGTTAAGTGTGTTCCGTGTAAACACTTACGTTTTGTTGGTTAGTGAGATATGTGATTGGGAATTAACGTTGACGCTACTATTATGTACTTATCACTTTGATTGGGAATTAACGTTAACGCTACTATTATGTACTTAACTATTTGATTGGGAATTAACGTTAACGCTACTATTATGTACTTAACTATTTGATTGGGAATTAACGTTAACGCTACTATTATGTACTTAACTATTTGATTGGGAATTAACGTTAACGCTACTATTATGTACTTAACTATTTGATTGGGAATTAACGTTAACGCTACTATTATGTACTTAACTATTTTAGTTGACTGACTTGTGGACTAAAGCAACTCTTTAAGTAATTGGGTTATGATGAAAGTAATACTATTGTTTTATATTAATACTTACGAGTTCTTTCATTTTCTTTTAATTAAGGTTACATTGCTTAACGGTGCTTAGTACGGTGATGCTATTGTCTCGTATTAGTAATATCGCCTTAGACTAACATGGCTGTGTTAATATTACTTCTAGTGATTTCCTAAGCTGAAGAAAAATCTTTTAGCTTCAAAATATTATTTTTGCTTTTCATATTATTTGAGTGAGACCTGAATCGAATCTATGAAGCGATCCTGTAACTTAATTTACTCATAAATCAAACCTCAATGTTACGTGGTTGAGAAATACATTTAACTAATTATTAAATATATATCTAACTTTTTATGTGACTTTGATATTAATCCTGATGATAATAATAATATAATACTATTAACGTAAGACAAGAACCAAGACTAATTACATTAAATATAAATAAAAGGACATATAAGAAAACTATCTATTCATTTCAAAAAGGGTAAGAGACAGAAATATTCTTACCTCAATATTTATCTTCCAAGACTTTTATAGAATTAATAGTCCTTCTTTAGATATAACTTATTCGGTTCATAACCATAGCCTACTAAGCTTCGGTTAAATAATAATTCTATATAAATACTACATGACTTTAATTAGTTTCAGTATTTTTTCATAATTAAAGAGTATCAGTCAATAAAGGATACCAAGTCCTAAGATCCAAAAGGAAAGGAAGCAACAACAGGAAATAATTTTATTAGATTTTACTTTTGTTTTGCCTTCAGCTGACTGATACCTTAATATATATATCTCTGTGCTATCTAGATTCATCAAGTTAACCACTTGAGGATCAAGATACGTAACAATATATACAGTATATTACACACATGTATGAACATCCTAAAATTTTTATAATTAATTGATAATACAGTATTTAGTGTATTTTGTTTTTGTTTTGTTTTTGTGTATAGGTGTGGTGGCATAATTGGAGATATACAGTAAACAACGCCATTATTGGAAGCCTAATTATTGTATACATGTGGCTGTATACATGTTTGTTACATATAAAAGCCACACGAGGCCTCCAGGGGATCTCACCACCAGCGATCTCATGCATATCTTCACACATTTTTCAGACCCTCTAGATATTCAATTACATTTTTCCTCCGTCAAGGTCAGCTTTTATTCCTTGATGATCCCAGCACCTTCGGAGACCCAGACTCCAGTACACTGTCTCGTTAATTGTGAACATTGTACTACCTTTGTAACTATTGACGCCATGTTCAATACCTACTGTATCCATAATGACCCAAATATAGGAATTCAGATATATGAAATTAACAACATGTTACCATACCACATGTACCATCACTATATACAGTGCGTCCTTGTATTGAATAATGCTCACATGTGTGGGGTGGATTCTCTAACGCCGCACTCCTAGACAAAGTAGAAAGGAAAGCCTTTCATATCATTAACTCCCGTCCACTCACCAACACTGTGCAATCTCTCTCTCTTCGCAGCAATGTTGCATATCACTCGCTATTCTATCGCTACTACAATAATCAGTGATCTTCAGAGCTCTACCACTGTATACCATCTCCTCTACGTAGGGTACGTGGTACCCGTCTTGCAACCCAATCCCACCCATACTCTGTGCAACTCTCCAACCCAAGAGTGAAACTTTACTCTGTCTTTCTTCTATTCAACAGCTGACCTCTGGAACTCTCTACCAGAATAACTCTTTCCCTCTTCCTATGACTTAAATTGCTTCAAACTCTGTGTGGCTCGAACGTCCCTTGATTTTGGCCCTGTCACTCTTTCAAATCTGGGGGAGACATTAGTTACAGGCAGTTCTGCCTTTTGTCTCCCTCACTCACGTAGGAAAAAAAACATATATATATACATATACGGTATATATTTATACATTTATATATATATATATATATATACTGTATATTGTCACTCCCAAATGAGTTTTGTAACCTGTGTCATTTGTGAATGAGTTGCAATTGCCTAGCCTTTGTTATATTGAGGGAGCTTTGGGAGAGGCTAGTCGCGTGCTGTCCTTCTGTCTTTCTCCCCTCGTGGCTAGCAGGATGGCGTCTGCAGTCTGTGCTGCCATTTTGTTAGCAATATAATTAGTTAGTTTATTTAGCCTTGGTGCAATTGTTTCGTTATCAAGAGTTTACACTATGTTGTCTTATGTCTTACTTGATTACTTTTGTAGTGTTAATGAGAGCATGACTGCCTAGTATAATTGTGCAGTCTGGTGACGCTTGGAGCTCTCACTTCTCTCTCCTGAGAAGGTTCCCACGGCCCCACCCTTACTCTAGCCCAGGCTCTCGCTTCGACAACATCTCGGTTTGGTGTTGATCCAGCTTGCTTCTTACAGTTTCCCTTATTACCGAATTTAGTCATTTTGATCCGGATTAATTCGAAGCATTGGAGGGCTGGAGTTACTATACGCATATTGGTTTTGTTGTAACCCCATTAGTTTAAGTACTATCGTTTATTCCGTTTCACTGCAAATTTCTTCTCTGGCAAATCTTACTTATAAGCTTCGACACTGTTTCCTTGCATATTTCTTCCATTATTCTGCTGCCTTGCATATTGTTATTACATGTATTTATTGTTTAGTATTGAAGTTGATATCCACAGTGGTTTGGGCGGTATACTCAAGTGCAGCCTGCCCCCAACTTACTGGGATACCAACTAGTGTGTTTCCTATGTTAGAATAGGGCTCAGACTTTCCTCATGTTTCCGCTTCATATTATTCCTAATTCCTAAGCGATTGGGCATACTATGAAGGTTCTGGGGGTCTAGCAGTGTTATGTTGTGACATTCATGTGCAGTCGAGAATAACCTTAGAAGTACTCTGGAATACTAAGTAGCATTATCAACCGGACTCGGGGACAGTAGATATTTTTGTGTCTCCTTGTTACTGCCTGAATAGAGCAAATGGGAAGATAACCATTTTTCCTAGAGAGCCTGCGTGTCTTGGTGTTTGAGACAGATATTAAGCCTTATTTAGCGGGCTAGGTGGTCTATTTAACCGTAGCGCCCAGCGTTTTTTTTTACCCTAAATAGGGTTGTTTACGTGATCATTGTCATGCCTAAATATGACCCAGAGCGTAAAACAAGTATCTTTCCCTGAAAGGGCGTAAACAGAGCTTTCCAATGACACCCGAACCATCCTTGTACGACCACTGGTTCTCTTGCAACGATCGTGCAACACGAGTGCAAAAACCCTATAATTAGGTAATTTCCATACATAATTCCCTGTGTAGTGAGTGAGGGAGGGGGGAAGAAGGTGGGATACACTTCAGTTGGTCAACGGTGGTCGTGGGGACCGGTCATAGCGTTGCTACGCTCGTCCCACCACTCAGCTCTCTCTCTCAGCAACATTACGTGCTGAAAATGGCGGTCGACATAAGTTGTGCACCGCCACATAGTCCATATTTATTTCACTCGACATAAGTTGCGCGCCGCCAATAAGGGGTTAAGAGCGTGTCTGTTGCACGGTAGTATGGTGCTGTGGGCTAGGCTCGTTAAACATCTGGGTGCCCCGGCTCCCCTCGTAACAATATATATATATATACTGTATATATATTGTACCATATATTAACTTGGAAACTCAAAACTACAACAGTGAAAAAGGCTATTGCAGAATGGATATTGTAGATGGCAGAAGAATCGTAAAATGGATTTTGCAATAGCTTTTAATATGAGTTTTATGTTGATTAGGTGAACTGTTAACAAAGTCGTCTCTGTTTGCCAGATTCAAAATATTATCACTCTTACTTACAGAAAGGGTTAAATGATATACCTTGTAACTGTATCACAGTTATACTTGGACAGAAACACTGTCAGTTGTTACAGTCACACATACATTGAGAGGACACATACACATGTGTGTGTTATGATGTATAATGGTTCCTTCAAACAGTTGGAGTTATACGAGTTATACCTATGTGGAGGTAAGCAATAATGTGTGCATGTGATGTGCACCTTTAGCAAATTAGGCCCATTATTAGACGTTTCATTTACTCAATAATGGATACACCTTAACAATTCCATAACAGTGGTATATAACATATGTTTTATTTGAAATAAACTCCTGTTATCTTTTATAAAATTACAATTAACCTAAATAATCAACTACAACCATCAAGTTTGACAACAGTAACAATAAGAATTGATACTAGAGAGAAAGAGAGAGATGCGTGCAAGACTGATGCAGGAGACCCATCCAGTGGCATTTATTTACTAATAGGGAAAACATGGGTATTGTGTGAACTGATGTATAGCATGGCTACACACAACAAAATCCTAGAAGCCACCTACCCACACAGTATATATATATATACCGGGTATATAAAATTAACCGGATAATAATTAATACATCTTTATTTTGTTTATATGTGAACGAAGGATGCAAAAGGCAAAGCTGCCTGTAACAAGTGTCTTCCTCAATGATGAAAGAGTGCAAAGTACGTTAGAGTCATGCTGTCTGGATAAACGGAGCTTGAAGTAGTTTAATTCATAGGAGAAGGGGAAGACAGATTGAGGCAGAGTTCCAAATCATGCTTGCTGAGTAGAAGAATTTATATATAAGATACCATATATTGAGTCACTTATTGCATGTTCACTTTAATGTTGTGAGGTGCCTCATTATATAGGAATCGCTGCTTTATGATAATTTGTGATGGTTGTATTATCTGATCAGATAATGATACTTTAAACAAAATGGTATACCGTATACCTGTAAATCATCTACAATGCTTTCTGTCTCTTGCTCTTGCTATGTACTGTGTGTATATAGAATAATGTAACGACTCTTAGGTTTCATACTTAACCTCTACTGTACCGTAGGGTACAGTAATAAAAGTCCCCCCCAGTTCCAAGCAATGTGGCCAAAATGGCAAGATAGAACAACTTCCCACCTCAAAAGATAAACGAATACTGGCTCTCCCAGCCTGCAGGTGCTTGCATATAAGCTGAGAAGTGTTGCCAACTCTAGAGCAGTGCTCAAACGGTCGTGGTACCAGGCACTGCCTGATACTGGCAGTTACAAGGAAAATACATTACTGACAGCTCCCTGCCGTCGCTGGGACTTGGGAGTGATTTATCTACTGATGGCTCCCTGCCGTCGCTGGTACAGAAGGGGTTAATATAGGTGTGCAACTGTATCATGATAATAGGACTCTCTCTCTCTCTCTCTCCAGCAGTGTGTTAATGAGATAAGGATGGAGGCAAATGGCGGGTAGTGGCGGGATAATTATGACAATTTAATTGTTATAATATTAACCCTCTCACGACCATATGACGCAGAGGTTGCCAGATTAGCAATAATAAATAGAGTTCTCTCACTCTTATAATTACCTCACCAAAATGAGTTTTCTGCCCACAGCTAACTCAAAGACAACTGCAGAGGCTAAAGTTACTAAACTAAAGGTTTCTAAATACCCCTGATGGCAACAAAGGCTTTAAAGTATCCCTAATAGGCTCAAAATTGCGTCAAGAACGTGAGAGGGTTAACACCTCAGCTGCGTGCATAATTACCGATAAATGTATTTATTCCATGATCTTTTTCATGTATAAGCAAAAGCCAGAGTGTAATACAATTATATATCCGTGAAAGTACAATGATAGAGCTTTCCAATGACACCTAAATTATCCTTGTACAGCATCTGGTTATCTTGCAAATGAACGACAAAATTGGTAAATAAGGGGCAATTTTGGGTGTTTTTGCTATGTGTGACATTGCACATGAGTGAGACAACCACGCTCGCCCTCAGTGTGTGACAGCTAACTGTAATGGTTGGAGCCCCCTATGCTCCCTCCAACTGCTGGCCTTTCTAGGCTCATAATAGCCTCAAAATAGTACCCGTCATATGATGGGCACCGCACAGAAGGGATTAAACATACATTATGGAGGTTGCGTTGCGAACAAAGCTGTGATAACAATGATAATCAGTAGAGACAAAAGGAAGAATTGCCTGTAGCGAATGCCTCCCCCATAGTTGAAAGAGTGACATGGCCAACACCAATATATATATATATATATATATATATACTGTATATACACAGCGAATACAATGGGTATAGGAGCTAGGCCAGAATCTTAGGGAAGACATTGGACGATTTTAATATGACTGTGGATGATCGTGGATGTGGAAGAATTTCAGAGAGTGGTTACAGACTTTGACAGGGTATACGAACAAAATTAAGTCAAAGGCCAATGTTGGGAAATGTAAGGTAATGGTGTTTGAGAGAAGAATGCATTCAACCTTACATTTTATGGCAACATATAGTATTAAGAAATATAATGATAACAGTTGAAAAATTAAAATTTGAAATTAATTATTGGAAGAGGTTGAAAGTATTTGGGAGATGTACTACGGTGTGCTGCTCCCAACACACTTGTATGGAAGTGAAACATGGACAACAAGTGACAAGGACTTCTCCAAACTGAGAGTTGTGGAGATGAACTTTTGTTCAGAATAGCAGCTGGTAGTAATAGGCTAGATGGATCAATTAATAGGGAAGTGTATCAGTCTTTTGGAATGGACAAGCAAGCTTTGGGCACAGCACAGTGGTTGACTGGGTAAAGATAAATACTTTGAGGCGGTATGGCCATGATCAGAGAATAGGTGAAGACAGAATGCCAAGATACATGGGATTCAGGTGAGGGGATCAGCTAGTAGTGGAAGACCACCTATGTTATGAGAACAGAAAGTGGAAACATATATTGAGGAAACAATTCCACATAATGGAACGGGCATTGTGGCACGGGCAAAGGGAGTATGTCTTGACAAAGTAGCCTGGAGGCGTTTCTGTCCTGGCCATCCTTTAGCGGGGGTTTCCGAGGGGGAAATTAGTCGTTGGAGACGATGATTATGATATGCATTTGATTACCGCTTGTGAACAATGATAATTAGTCCTTTCTCTTTAACACAGAAAATATTATTGCTTTATGCCAATAAACATATTGTTGTGTTTATTATTATGGAATGGGACAGAGAATACATAAGGCACTTGTTAACATTACATATGAAGAATAGTTAGATTGAGAACATGTATGTATCCTGCTGTTCCTTTAATTTGCATATTTATAGTAGTGTATGATATTTCACCCATACTATACTAAACTCAGCATATAAACAAATATTTACTCTTCAGGACTTGATATCTCTGGCTTACCAGAAAATGAATGCAATATAATAATAAGTGATATGATGGGGATAAGAGTTTACAAAAAAACAGAGCTTACCCCCTGGGGTTAGAATATGCCTTGCGTGCCTCCGTCATGTCGTAAAAGTAGGTTAGGTGGGTTGGGCTTGTGATCCTCCACCCGGAAATGTTTTGAAGCAACACAAAAGCAAACAGTCGGCCTCGTACACACAGACGGACCTATTGCGAACGAACTTCGACTGGACTAGGACTGCTCAAGGATTGCCACTTGGAAAGAAGACACAAAAGAGAGAGAGGTTCTGGAAGAATTAGTGAATGCCAGGCTGGATATATGCGGAATGACTGAGACCAAATTGGAAGGTTACATATGTGAAAGAATGTGAATGTGAAATAGGTGTGTGTGCTGGAGTGAATGAGAATGAGGGAGTGAAAGAAGGTGCGTGTTTGTTTGTAAGTAACAAATGAAAGCAGCGTGTAAGGGACTGTGGTTATGTGAGTGCAAGGATAGTGTGGGTAAGATTTAAAGTAAGAATACAAATGTGGGTGGTTGTGTGTGTTTACGCTTCGACAGAGGACAAACCTGAAAGAGAGAAAGAGGAGTTCTGGGTGAATGTTGAGGCGTACCTGGATAAGTTTGGTAAGAGCGAAAGAATATTTTTGATTGGGAATATGAATGGGAAGGTGGGTGATAGTAAAGTTGATGGGGTGGTGGGAAAGTGGGGTATACCGTCAGAGGTAAATGGGAATGGCAGTGCACTTTTGGATGTATGTGTGAAGAGGAGGCCGTTGATAGCCAACACTTTCTTCCTACTCAGAATGATACACAGGTACACATGGAAAGTGGAGTGGAGGAGGAAGAAAGAGAGACAGCGGAACGAAGGCACTGATTGATTATATATGTGTGGATGAACGAGTGAAGAATGCTGAGCTAGATCCTAGGGTATATATGAGTAGGGGGGGGGGGGAAGGGGTGAGGTTGTCTGACCATTATGTAGTAGTAACTAACATTAGGATACAATAAAAGTAGGTGAAGAAAGCTAGAGGGAGGCAGGAGGGAGGTGGAGTGGTGAAGTGGGTGGAGAGGTTACAGGAGGATGAGATCAGGGAAGAGTTCAAGAGAGCAGTACAAAAATGACTAGGTCGGTTTAACTTGGAAGGTATGGAGGAAGTGGAAGAGGTGGGCAAAGTATTTAAGGAAGAGATGTGTGCAGCATGTGAGGAGGTATGTGGAGTTATGAGAAGAGGGAGGGGAGTGATGGGTACAGCATGGTGGACTGAAGAGGTAAAACTAGCTGTTGCAGAGAAGAAGAACGTGCATAGAGAGTGGTTGGGTAGTAGAGTGAATGAAGATTTGGAGAGACAGAAGAAGGACAAGTTCTTGGAGAAAAAGAAAATGGTGAAGAGAGTAGTGAAGGAATGTAAGAGAAAATAGATGAGGAATTTAGAAGGAATTTAAGTGTAAAATAGAAAGAGTGTAAGAAACTGTTCTGGAAACAGGTCAAGCAAGTTAGGGAGGGTAGCAAGGGAAGTAGTAAGGGTGTGAAAAATAAGAATGGGCGAGTGTTATCCAAGAAGAAATAAAGAGTCGAGAAATGGAGGGAGTACTTACACAAATGGTTAAACGTAAGGAATGAAACGGCCAGCAAACAGAGTTGGATGGGGTATGGGAGGGAGAAGAAGAGAAGTAATGGAGGAGGAGATGGTGATCAGGAGGTCTGAAGTGTGTGAAGCCATGACAAAAGTGAAGATGGGGAAAGCATTAGGAATAGATGGAGTGTGTGGGGAAATGCTGAGGTATGATGGTGAGATAGTGATCGAAAGGGGAAAAAAAATGTGTAAACTAGCATGGGAGATGGGAAGTGCACCTAATGACTGGAAGACAGACATATTTGTCCTGTATATGGGTAAAGGGGAAAGAGGAGGGTGTGTTAATCACCGGGTAGGATAGTGATCGAGAGAGTAAGAGCGAAAACGCAGAATGGGTAGGTGATGAGCAGGGCAGGTTTAGTAAGGGAAGAGGATGTGTATACCAGATTTTTGCCTTGCAATGTGTTGCATATAAATATCTGGAGAAGGGACAACAGTGTTATGCTTTTGTGGACTTGGAGAAGGCTTGTGACAGAGTTGATAGAGAATGTTTGTGGAAAGTACTGAGAATATATGGAGTAGATGGCAAGTTGCTGAAAGCAGTGAAGAGCATGTCTGAGGGTGCAAAGGCATCAGTATATGTGGAGAATGAACATAATGAGTTCTTTGATTTGAATGTTGGATTAAAGCAAGGGTGTGTGATTTCCCCATTGTTGTTCAATATATATATGAATGGAGTCATGAAAGAAATACAAGGAATAGCAGTGGATGTTGGTGTACCGCTTATAAAGGAAGGAAACATGTGGAAGTTGCCTGTACTGTTGTTTGCCGATGATACAGTTCTGATGAGCGATAGTGAATGGAAGGTTGCAGGGTCTGGTAAATATGTTGGGAACAATGTGTGATGAACTGAATCTGAAGGTGAATGAGGGGAAGAGTAAGGTTATGGTCTTTGAAAGGGGTGCAGCCACATTGTGTGAGGTGAGGTTGAACGGTCAGGCTATGGAGAATGTCAATTCATTTAAGTACTTGCGCAGTGTGTTGAGTAAAGTTGGGAGTATGGATGAAGAAGTGTGGGAGAGGGTGCAACAGGGGAAGAGGGTTGTATGAATGCTGAAATCAGTAATAAGTAATAGGGTGGTCACCATGGAAGTAAAGAAGTCCTTGCATGATAGTGTGGTTATCCCGACATTGACATACGGGAGCGAAGCATAGACGTTGTTGGAGAGACACAAACCAAGAGTGAGAGGGGTGGAAATGATTTACTTGAGAAATGTGTGTGGAGTTACATGGATAGATAGACAGATGAATTATGAAGTACGAGAGCGGTGTGGTGTAGATGTAGATGCGCTGGAAAGTGTGAAAAGTAACACCATCAGATGGTTCGGCCATGTTGAATTTATATGAAGTGAGAGAATTATTAAGAGGGTGTACGAGAGTGAGGTGAAAAGACAGGAAGAGTAGGCCGAGAGAGAGGTGGAAGGATGGAGTTAAGAAGCATATGCGTGAACGGGGGATCACAGCGTCAGGCAATAGATAGATAGAAGAGGAGACAAAAACCTGTTTTGAGAAGGTAGGAAATAGCATTATCTACTTAAAATTAAAACAAAAATAAAACATTGCAAACAGACTATCTATAAACATGTGTGGCGATAAGGTGACCACCAGCAATTCCTCTCCAAAGATGTTGAACTTGAATTTCCAGACTATTGGGATATCCAGCCTCTGACCACAGCGGACCACAACTAATTAAAACTCATAACAAGTTGGTTTGAGTACATCTTAGTTTACTGGCAGTGATTTAGAATTTTGGCTCAGTTCTGTGCAGTTATGAATATTGGGTTTTGCACATATACTCAGAAACCCTAAGTGAAGTAACGGGGTCCAGCCAACATGAGCCAAAACCCATCAAGCATCTGCTCCCGTCTCATGGAGAGAATCAGAACATGCAATGCAGCATTGCTACTATAAAATGCAGAGCGTACAGAAACAATTCTCCCAAACTCCAGGCGAAAGGTAAACAGTACCACGGTACTAATGCGGGCCAAAATGCGCCGCTCCCCAGCTATCACGGCATCTACAAACATGGGCAAAATGAGCCGCTCCCCATTCATCGCGACATTTCCCTACCTGAGCCAGATTTAGACTACAGCGAGGAGATGTTTATGGAAATGCGTCACCAACCCCCGCAATTTCCTAATTTCCAACCTGACCATCAAAAGCACAACTACATCAGCTAAGGGAACAAACGAGTAGAATTTTCCTATTCCATTTCTTCACAAGTCCTCTCCTTATCACGCACAAATTACCTGTCTGCAGCCAAAACAGAAATCCATTTATCATCCAACCAACAAGGCATCTCCAAACATCAAACCAATATTCATGGACAGAGAACATCCACACCATCACAAAGATATCCTCCACATAATTTTAGAATCCATAATAACTTTATGATAAATTAAAAACCTTTAACCCATGCCTTTCATATACCGAAAAACCAAACCTGTAACTCTAATTGTAAAGGGAATATGACCTACTCGTGCCATGAGTTAGGCAGGCAAAATAGAGATTACTTTCGGGTACCTCTCCCTTCTAGGGCGAACGTGCTTAATAGATAATACTTGATTCGGAGAAATACTGCAGTAGGGGCATTGCCAATCATCCCCTTAAAACGTATAAATAAACCATCTACGACGCAGTGAATAAACATAGTGCTTAGTGATCCCGAAGAAGTGGAGTGTGAGAGAGCGAGAGAGTGTATCATCTAGTACCAGCGTGTGAAGAAGACGTCCCCTGGTGTCAACAGGATTGGACAACTAACGCAGCCACCATGTGTCGCCAGATCCTCTCCCAGGCTTCTATTTCTCTACTTGAATCCTTTAAGTGACTGGTTTTAATAAGTGTTATGGTGATTATTACTAAGGGTAAACAAGATATGTTAGGGTTCACCGTAACGTAATATTAGAGATTGTCGATTCTCTTCTTCTCCTAGCCCTCGTCCCTCGATTCTAGAGAACAGAACACAGCCCTATACGTGGAATTAATATATATATAATTCTTGGGAAGATAGGTTCCTATATTCTGGATAAGAATCATACATATATTATTTCGGGATTATATACATGCACCTTATACGAAAATTCCAGTGAACACTTATTCAGATCTTGTTATATGTAGTATTATTAGCTGGGTACGTGATTGCATATATAAGTGGTTCACAGAGTGTGCTTACGATTCAGTCTCCTAGTTTGACTATTATAAATATTACACATCATGATTTAACCCTTATTTAGCGGCGAGCAACATAAGTCGAGTTAAATAAAGCTGGACTATGTGGCGGCGCTCGACATAACTCGAGTGGCAATTTCAGCACGTAATGTGGCTGAGAGAGAGAGACAAGTGGTGGCAGGAGACTAGCGAGCGTATGACTGCTCCAGACCACCGCGGCGAACCTACTGACACAAATCTCAGCTCCCTCCTCCCTCTCTCACTCGCTACATACTCAATTATGTACTGAAAGTACCGAATTACCTGCTTTTTGCACTCGCGTTGCACGGTTATTGCAAGAAAACTATCCATCATACAAGGATCGTTATGGTGTCATTCGAAAGCTCTGTTTATGCCCTTTCAGGGATAGGTACTTGTTTTACGTTCTGGGTCTTATTTAGGCATGAAAATGATCACGTAAACAGCCCTATTTTGGCTAAAAACACCCCGCTGTGCGGTACACATAAATAAACCGCATAGGCCGCTCGTAAGGTGTTAAAACTAAATTTAAGCACTGTTTGAGTTAATTATAAACTCCTATCGGCACGTCGCATTAACTTCTCATCCGAGGAGAATCTCAGTCACGCATACTGACTATTGTATTTATTTACCTTATTATTGAATTTATATTCATTATTGTGACTGTCAGTTATTTGAGATTTATCTCTTGTATACGTTGAATTAATGTAAAAGTTATTCACCTTTCTCTTAATATCCTAATTCTATATAACCGCATCACTGTGCGTATGCCTCCTCAGTAACCTTTATTTACCTCTCTCGGCAAGATACCTCGCGGTTTATTTTATTTTATTTTTTGTTCTATGTGAATGAGGGAGACAAAAGGCATACCTGCCTGCAGTGAGTGCCTCCCCCAGATTTCAAAGAGTGACAGGGCCAAAATCAAGGGACGTTCGAGCTAAAATACCTGGACACACAGAGTTTGAAGCAATTTAAGTCATAGGAAGAGGGAAATACTGATTCTGGGAGAGGGTTCCAGAGCTCAGCAGTTGAATAGAAGAAAGTCTGAGAATAGCGTTTCACTCTTGGGTTGGAGAGTTGCACAGAGTAGGGGTGGGATTGTGTTGCAAGGCAGGTACTACGTACCCTACGTAGAGGAGGTGGTATACACTGGGAAAGCTCCGAGGAACACTGATTATTGTAGTAGCGATAGAATAGTGAGAGAGATGCAACATTGCGGCGAAGAGAGAGAGATTGCTGAGATCTGGTGAGTGGACGGGAGTTAATGATACAAAAAGGTTGCCAGAGTACCATCAGGAGATTATTTATTGTTTTGAGACTCACCTCTCTGTGCCTACTTATATTGTGATTAATATAGTAACATTGTAATTATTCATATATACTATTTTATGATCTTATTTTGTGTACTCCTGAAGTTATACTGATCAGGCTTATTTATATGCATTCCATTATTTATGTATGATTTGATTGCAAAGGCGGCAATATCTTCATTGGGTGTCAGCAATGATCAGTTGGTGATGAATGTTGCGGCACGACTCAAAGAGCAAGTCATCAGGACAAATATAATTCAATTCAATTCAAATGAATATAGAAAAGGTGGGTGAGGGTGAAAGAAGGGAAGTTTTGGTTAAGTAGGAGAGACAGTGGTAATAGTGAGAGAAAATAGGGTGTCGGGGCTTGACCCAACGTGCGTGAGCTGAGTATTGGGCTGGATCAGTGTGGCTTGCCAAGAAGGGGGCTGGGGAAGGCTGTAAGATGAAGGCAGGAAATGGTGGTGATGTTGGTGGTGGTGAAGAAGTCGGTGGTGTTATGATCCCCCTGTCGATGGTCTGACAAATATCCCTGGTGGTGAGGAGATGATGGTGAGTCCGGCGATGTTGTTGCCAGGAGGTGAAGGTAGTGACTCCCGAAGATGGTGGTGTCCACTGACCGAAGGGCGCGATGAATTGGGGGACCAATAGGCACATGGGCCCCCGGATGTAGTTCCAACTGTAGCTTCTTCCACTCTCCCCAGAAGATGACCATCCCCCAACCTCCTCCTCCCCTGCACCTACAGGTGGTGGCGAGCTGCCATGGTAGTTGACGGGAGCTCTGGTGGTGTTGCAGGTGCAGCGGTGGACAAATACTACCCTGGCTCCCATATATACACGAGTTGAAGAGAGAAGAAGACCTCAGTGAGCTCCTGCTAAAGCTGCTCACATGGCTGAAACACCCAAATAAGTCTGCAATTGATGACAGTCCATCCGTCCGATCGATTGCATCTATCCTCACAAGCTACATCACTGGAAAACGCACTGCATTTGAGATAAATGTCTCTGTGTTGCTACATGGACTGAGCAAGAGTAGGGAGATAGTCGACATAATGCACAAAGATGGACTGGGCATCAGTTACAATGACGTACTTATGCTGCGAGATTTTTGGGTGGTCAATGACCTCAAGTGCTCATCTGATTGCACCTTCGAACTAGCTGATGGTAAGCCTGCTATCGCTATAGTCGACAACAATGACTTCAAGAGCGACACACTGACCGGTGCTGGCCAGTCACACCGCACTAATGTCATGTTTGTGCAGCCAGAATCATTTGATACCTGCTAGCAGCATGTGGTGCACAGCTCCTAGTCAGAGAACAGGTCATCAGTGATTTGGAGCGGTTTGTCATTCGATATGTCTATGGTGATACCAAAAGCAAGACCCTGGGAGATGCGAGGGCAGCGAAGTGGAGAGCTCAGAAGAAAAAAAGCACTATCCGACTTGTGCCTGACTTGGACGGTCTCCGTCCACACTTGGAGCGTGCAAACTATCTTGCATATTTGCAAAAGCATTACCAGCTTCAAAGTCACCCCTCACCGATCGGCCATGGATGGCATCTTGTAAATGGCCTATGTCTGCCTGGCCGTTCAACTCAGCCCCCATTTCCCCCATCCATACCACTAACTACAAATCCGCAGGCAGAGAACAACAGTGATGATAGCAGCGAAAGTGAGGAGTGATTCTGATAGTGGCTCATACAGTGAATCATGTAGTGACAGTGAAGTGGCAGATTAGTATGTACAATTAGTATAATACAATACAATAACAATACAATATACAATACAATACAATACAATAACCATTCCAGTGGATTTGTAATGCCAGAAATAGTGAAAAAGGACACCTCATACGTCCTTGTAGCTCATCTGATGCCAGAGATATTACATTTCATGTTTTTCAAGATGGCGTTGGTGGCCATTTTGAATATTGGGCTCTAGCAGAGTTAGCCGTCATTTTTCAGATGGTCATAGGAGCAAATTTTCCTTTAAAATGGTTCAGGTTGTCAAATCCATCGAGAGAAAAAGGTAGGAACAAAATGGTCACGGATTCCAAGCAAATGACCCTACTATAATCACTATATATGAGACTCGATCCATTTAATATTTAGTCTATGATTGTACCCTAGCTACTAAGACATAAAACGTGTGAAACTCAATTGTGTATTCTGTGTCCATTGATTATGATTGTTGTGTAATTTATAATATTGAAGTGAGTTGTGTACCAGTTGAATATCTATACTTCCCATCTTTTCCTAAGGTGGAAAAAGGAACTACTATAAAGCGGGTTAAATTATAACGTCGCATAACACTAAGCACGCTGAATTGAAATGTCTAACCCATGTTGTGGTTACAGATGATGTGTGCTACATCCTTGGTTAGGAGAACAATACAATAAACAGTATTTAGAATTGTGTAAATCAATTGTTCTTTACGCAATACTGTTCTCATTTACAGTATATATGCGATGGCTTCTTAATGGATGTAGTAAAGCATTAACATCAATCCGTGTAATCAAAATTATAATATAGTATTAGCTTGGCGTGTGTCTGTGTATTGCAGGGACTGTAATCACACCACCAACACAGCCACCCTAAACATTTTCACCGGCCAAAATCAATTTTTTTCACCCACGACCATAATTAATTTCCCGGATTTTTTATCGCGCGAGTAAAGACCGCCCTGGACCCCCTGAACAATCAACACTATTTATGGCAACATAATATTATAGGATTGAATATAATTATGCACAGGCAATGTTTTGGTTTGGGGTTTCAACAGGTTGCCTATCGTGTCTATTATATAGATATATATTAATGTTTTACAATTTCGAACACACTGAATAGCTGCTCAAGATATAGTGTAGGTTCTATTTGTCTATCTAGTGTATTCTGCGACACTGTTACACTGCACTCCAGTCCCTAGTGTTACCACCCAGCGACGCCGGCTATCTAGTGTATTCTGCGACACTGTTACACTGCACTCCAGTCCCTAGTGTTACCACCCAGCGACGCCGGCTATCTAGTGTATTCTGCGACACTGTTACACTGCACTCCAGTCCCTAGTGTTACCACCCAGCGACGCCGGCTATCTAGTGTATTCTGCGACACTGTTACACTGCACTCCAGTCCCTAGTGTTACCACCCAGCGACGCCGGCTATTTGCAGGTTCATGGTAGCCAGACTGATTCATATTTATGTATATTAGTACAAAATATATTTTAATGACTCAATTTGCATGCCACGTATAATTATAATAATAATGCATATATATATATCAATATAATTTACAGTTGTTGTTGTTGTTGTTCCCCAGGCTGCCTGGCCGAACAGCCCCAAGGTCCCGAGCAAGGCCAAGGCCATAGAGCACCCCCACAAAACCCTCCCTGCTTACCACTAACAAAGCCTGGGTGACCGAAGCCACTCTAAGGCAGGGAGCTGAGGAGGGCGCGGAAACGCCCGGGAAACCAAAGCCCCACCCAAGGCCCTGTGCCCCTCAGCAATTATGAAGGGAAAGTTGAGGGGCAAGGGAAAAATGTGACGCTTTGGCTCCCAATCTGCCAACTTTTAGGTTGGCAGTAGGGAGGTCGATCCACGGAAAAGACGCAGTCACTTGAGATCTAGAAGATATATAAGTAAGAGGAACAGTCAGAGTAAGCTATGGGTATGGCAGAGATCGCTCAGCTCTCACTCTGATAGACCAGCCCATCACCACATGACTAGAACCCAATCCTCTCGGCATCAGCTAGGAAAGGCCCTAGAAAGCCGCCTTTGGCGGAGGGATAGCTCCCCTATTTCAACTCCTTTCGGAGTTGGGCACCCGCCCAATTTTTACAGTAATCAGTGGTTAATCAATACATTATTATTATTTTAGTATTAAGTTTCCTGACATAAGACAAATATGTTATTTTAGTAGACGAGATAATAGTGACCGAATTGGAAGAGCCAACTCTTGTTTATTCTCCCCTTGATACCTTATGTCCCCTATCGCATTCCCGGTCATTCCTTAATCCTTTCAGGGATTTTGGAAATGGATACAGTCTGCATATATAGATATCTTAATAATGATTACCTCAAACAAATATGGGTTGTCTTTCATTAGAAGCTCATTTAATAAAAACAATTAAGTTTCAGTTCAGTATCACATTATTACAAGTACATTAAGGGTCTATAACATTAGTCCTCTGTTAACTGGCTTAATGTTACCATTGGCAAGAGTGTGAGAGACATTACCCCCAGGATCACCGGTGTTATTGGAAAGTGGCCAGATGGTCAGAGGGGAAGCAACACACACATACACTATAATGCAGTGGTAAAAATGGAACTGTGTCGATATTATTTAATAAAAAGCCTTAGGGTAATTTACTGAATTATTTATATATTGTTGTTTTGTAATTCAATATTCAACACATTGTCTAGTTAAAAGTGGGGATACTTGATGTAGTATGAGTGAATGGTAGTTGTGAGAAGCGATGGTTCTTGTGGAGGTGGCCTTTGAATTGTGGAACATTGCTTGGGTCTTGTAAATGCAAGAGGTGGTGATGGTGGTAGAATTAGTGAGTGTGAGTGGTGATAGAGGTAGAGGTAGTAAGTGCGAGTGTTGGTGATGGTGGTAGAGGTAGTTAAGTGTTAGTGGTCGTGGTGGTAGAGGTAGTTAGTGGTGATGGTATGGGTAGTTAGTGGTGGTAATGGTGGTGGTTGAGGTAGTAAGTGCGAGTGATGGTGGTAGAGGTAGCCAGTTGTGGTGATGGTGGTGGTAGAGGTAGTTAGTTGTGGTGATGATGGTGGTAGAGGTAGTTAGTTGTGGTTGTGGTAGAGGTAGTTAGTTGTGGTGGTAGAGGTAGTTAGTTGTGGTGATGGTGGTGGTAGAGGTAGTTAGTTGTGGTGATGGTGGTGGTAGAGGTAGTTAGTTGTGGTGATGGTGGTGGGGGTAGAGGTAGTTAGTGGTGGTGGTGGTAGAGGTAGTTAGTGGTGGTGATGGTGGTAGAGGTAGTTAGTAGTGGTGATGGTGGTGGTAGAGGTAGTTAGTTGTGGTGGTAGAGGTAGTTAGTGGTGGTGATGGTGGTGGTAGAGGTAGTTAGTTGCGGTGATGGTGGTGGTGGTAGAGGTAGTTAGTTGTGGTGATGGTGGTGGTAAAGGTAGTTAGTGGTGGTGATGATGGTAGAGGTAGTTAGTGTTAGTGGTGGTGATGGTAGAGGTAGTTAGTGTTAGTGGTGGTGGTGATGGTAGAGGTAGTTAGTGTTAGTGGTGGTGATGGTAGAGGTAGTTAGTGTTAGTGGTGGTGGTAATAAGTGCGAGTGATGATGGTAGAGGTAGTTAGTGGTGATGGTAGAGGTAGTTAGTGTTAGTGGTGGTGGTGGTAGAGGTAGTTGGTGTTAGTGGTGGTGGTGGTAGAAGTAGTTAGTGGTGGTGCTGGTAGAGGTAGTTAGTTTTAGTGGTGGTGGTGATGGTAGAGATAGTTAATGATAGTGGTGGTGGCGGTAGAGGTAGTTAGTGTTAGTGGTTGTGGTGGTATAGGTAGTTAGTGTTAATGGTGGTGGTGAAGGTAGTTAATGTTAGGGGTGGTAGAGGTAGTTAGTGTTATTGGTGGTAGAGGTAGTTAGTGCTTGTGGTGGTGGTAGAGGTAGTTAGTGTTAGTGGTTGTGGTGGTATAGGTAGTTAGTGTTAATGGTGGTGGTGATGGTAGAGGTAGTTAATGTTAGGGGTGGTGGTAGTAGAGGTAGTTAGTGTTAGTGGTGGTGGTGATGGTAGATGTAGTTAGTGTAGCAGTAGTAGTCAATCAAGCAGCCCAGAGCTCCCAGGGAAGGCCACGGCCGATACCGTGTTTTCCCACAAAGTTATCAAGGAGTGTGTGTTGTGTTGTTGGCGTAAGTGGTTATGTGTTATGCAGTCTTCCAAATTGTGTTTAATAGTGTGCGGTGTTGTGTTACGACCAGGACAGGTATCCTGGACGGAGTCAGCCAGCCTCTTCTGATAACTCAAAAGGGCTGGATGGTGGCCACATAGCAGCCTAGCCAGGTGGACTCTGTCGTCACAGGAAAGTAGGGTTTCTGTGGGATGGACTTCAGGGGCTCTGCATGTAGCTGAGTGATGTCTTTGAGTGACTGGATGTATCGGTGGGTGATTTGAACATGAATATGATTCTGAAGGCTGGCTTGGGGTGGGCAAGGGGGGAATGAAGACAGTATTTGGGTATGATAACTAGTGCTAGGTGTTTTGATGTATGAGGGTGCAAAGGCGTCAGTACGTGTGGAGAATGAGCAAAGCGAGTTCTTTGATCTGAATGTTGGGTTGAAGCAAGGTTGTGTGATGTCCCCATGGTTGTTCAATATATATATGGATGGAGTCATGAAAGAAATACAAAGAAGAGCAGTGAATGTAGGCGTACCTCTGATAAGGGAGGGAAACAAGTTGCCAGTACTGCAGTTAGCTGATGATACAGTTCTGATGAGCGATAGTGAATGCAAGTTGCAGGGTCTGGTAAATATGTTTGAACAGTGTATGAGAAACAGAATCTAAGGGTAAATGCGGGGATAAGCAAGGTTATGGTCTTTGAAATGCGTGCAGCCACAGAGTGTGAGGTGAAGTTGAACGGTCAGGCTATGGAGAATGTCAGCTCATTCAAGTATCTAGGCAGTGTGTTGAGTAAAGATGGGAGTATGGATGAAGAAGTGCGGGAGAGGGTGCAACCGGGGAAGAAGGTTGTAGGAATTCTGAAAGCAGTAACAAGAAATAGGGTGGTCAGCATGGAAGTAAAGAAGTCCTTGCATGACAGTGTGGTGAGATTGACTTACAGGAGCGAAGCATGGACGTTGCTGAAGAGATTCAAACCAAGAGTGAGAGGGGTGGAAATTAGTTACCTGAGAAATGCGTGCCGGAGTTACATGGAGGGATAGACAGATGCATGAGGAATTACAAGAGAGGTGTGGTGTGGTTGTAGATGTGCTGAAAAGTGTGAAAAGAAATACCTTGAGATGGTTCGGCCATGTGGAACGTATGGGAAGCGAGAGATTGACTAAGAGTATACAAGAGTAAAGTGGAAGGACAGAGAGGTATAGGTAAACCGAATGAGAGGTGGAACGATGGAGTGAAGGAGGTGCTTAATGGGAAGAGGGGCGTAGACTGACTGTGCAAGGGGCCGTTTCGTTCGTGGCCACCCTTTCGGCGATAACAGCATCCGGCAATAGATTGATATAAAGTTTACTTTTAATTCCACAAACTATCTCCATGGCTCAAAATCCAATACATGCCATCCATTAGCAACCCAGGCACCTACTGTACAACAGTACTCATTAATTATTCTGATAGCTGAGAGAGAAAGTGAAAAGGTGTGTGGAGCGTCAACCTTCCCTGCATGATTCATGACTGTCAACGTTCACATTGGCTGTAATTGAAATCTAATTATGAGAGAGAGAAGAGAGATAGAGACAGAGAATGTTAAATATGAAATGTGCCACGATTGTTCAAAAATGTTTATATTTAAGCATTGTTTATACACAATAATCACTTCTGATATGCGACGTGACAAACAAACTGGGAATATACAGGGCTCTCACTGAGGCACTAGATGGAAATGCAGTTCATCGTTAACCACATTATCACATTCCTACTATTTACTAGTCAGTGATGACCGCTAGGAAAGAGAAACTTTTAGAAAGTTGAAATCCTTGATACAAATATTGATGTCCAGTGTTATTATAACTCTGGCCGAACAGCCTGCGGAAGGCCACGGCCAAGACCAGGTATTCCAAGTGTTCAAGGAGTGTGTGTTATTGTTGTTGGCGTAAGTGGTTGTGTGTTATGCATTCTTCCATAATGTGTTTGATAGTGTGCAGTGTTGTGTTACAACCCGGACAGGTGTCCTGGACGGAGTCATCCAGCCTATTCTGATAACTCAGAAAGGCTGGATGGTGCCCACATCGCTAGTGACTGGATTTATCGGTGGGTGATTTGAGTATGAATATGCTTCTGGAGGCTGGCTTGGGGAGATGGTTGGGGTTATGATGTGTGGTGTTCTTGGGGGTGACGAAGAAAGCGCGAATGTGGAAGGGTGGAGAAGATACGGTCGACTCGGGGAAGGGGAGGGAAATGTGAGGAGGAATAGGTGGGTTTTAGTAAGAAATTATTGATTGCCCGGGAAGAGGGATATTGAAGCTCAAGAGAGAGAGGGTGGAGGAGACTGATCTCTAGGACATTTGGAGGAAATGTTCAGTCATGAGCCATAATACTTGCACTGCAAATCCATAAGAATCAGTATCGAACCCAAGTGGACAATCCAAAGTGTTGCTATATCCCAGAGACTTCACATCTTGGCTTTAAATATTCAACAATTCAAAGATTGAAACTCATTTGCCAAATTTGAGCCCAATGTGACAACTTATCTAGATTATGTTGCATATCTTCAACATGTTCATTTGAGAGTACGTTATTTGCAATTTTTGGATCGTCAGCAAACTTTGAGATTGTACAAGTGAGCTACATAGAGCTACATAGATACACAGACAACACAGACCTCAAGGGCCTTACTAGGCAGTCTGGCCTTACAAACTATATATATATATATATATACCTGTATATTAGAGATTGAACGAATATACATTTTCACTATTTGCGAATACGAATACGAATACGAATTCTTCGTTGTAAAATTCGAGAATACGAATACGAATTGCGAATATTTCAATCCTTATTTCATCCTTCAAGAACTGGTAATTATTTTTCTGTCCCCAACAAACGTTTATTAAATTACTATGAAATCAATTACCAGAAATTAATGACGATGTGAATGTGTAATTTCTTAAAGATCATAAATGAACTGTATGAATTAATGTTTAATATATTGTAAGAGTTCAGCCATAGAAAATTGAATAATTACAATTTAATCCATTCAATGTTCTATGTTTCCAGTCCTCAGTCCCAGTGTTGCCGGTTTTTTGGTACTAAAGTACCAGATTTGGTACATTTGACTCTCTCAAGTACATTTTATACATTTTCCAATAAAGTAGTCCATATCTGGTACTAAATACGAAATCAGTAAGGAAATATGATGGAATATATTTTAGTGACATGCTATTACATTGGATATGTCTGAAATGGCAATATTACGACGGTTCAAATGTTCAGGTCCAGCACACATTCGTTTACCGGGCAGTGATTCCACTTTAGAATAATTTGGTAGGCCTACTTTTCACTAATTTGATCTGGTACTATTAAATACAGTTAAGTAGCAACACTGCTCAGTCCTCCTTCATTCCACTTTAGCGGCCCCAACGCACATCTACACTGTTATTGATTCGTTTGTGTTAACTTTAAAATTTAATATATAAAATGTTTGTATATATTCTATTGGTTTCGTGAACATATTCGCATATTTGCAAATAGCTATGAATGGAAATGCGAATACGAATACGAATACGAATATTGAAAAACAGCGAATATTCGGACATACGAATACGAAACGAATATTCGGTCCATCTCTAATATATATATACTATATATATATATATATATATATATATATATATATATATATATATTGTACATACATATATACACACATACACATACATATATACATACATACATATATATACATACTGTACAGTGTACATACATACATACATACATATATACACATACATGCATATATACAGTATATATACATATACACATATACATATACATATACATACATATACTGTACATACATATACACACACACACACACACACACACACATATATACAATATATATACACATATGTATATTATTATTTTTTTGTTTTTTTTTGTTTTTTCATATCACCCCAGCCCTCTGTAGATAGAGGTCAAGCCTTCCCTTGAAAGCGTTTATTGTGTCGCTCTCCACCACTCTCGCTGGTAGTTTATTCCAGTCTGTTGCCACACTGTAGGTGAAGAAACTCTTTGTGACATCTAGGTTTCCCTTTTTGGTTTTTAATTTAATTCCATTTCCGCGAGTTTGAGTATTATTGTTTAATGTGAATAGTGCATTTACATCGACTTTGTCGAAACCTTTTAGTATCTTAAAGCACTCAATAAACTGACCCCTCAACCTCCTTTTTTTTAATGAGAACAGGTTCAATCGTTTAAGTCTTTCTTCATATGGTTTATTTCTTAATGAGGGTATCATCTTCGTCGCTCTATGCTCTACGCTGTACTGACTCGAGTCTTACAATGTCCTTGATCAGATAAGGTGACCAGAACTACACACCATATTCAAGGTGGGGCCTCACCATACTTTTGAACAGTGGCACTATTACGTTCTCATGATTATATGTAAATTTTCGTTTAATAAAGCCCAATGCTATGTTTGCCTTATTTGCAGCTGCTATACATTGGTCGGAATTGTTTAGGTTTTCAGATATTAGTACCCCTAGGTCTTTTACTACCGTTCCGTTTTTGTTTTGTTTTTTTGCCATTCATTTCGTATTTGTATTTCATATTTCTGCTACCAACCTGCAGCACCTGACATTTATCAACATTGAAGGGCATCTGCCATTTTTTCGACCACTCTCTCCCTGAATCCATCTTCCGGTCATCCTATTACTTACATTGCTTCAAACTCTGTGCGCTCAGGCATTTTGGCTCATAATATTCTTGATTTTGGCTCTGTTACTCTTTCAACTCTGGGGGAGGCAGTCGTCACAGGCAGTTCTACCTTGTCTCCACATAGAACAAGTATATATTTGATCTGTTCCCGGTTAAAAGTTGTATGATAGACGAGTCAGTTGTCCGTATGCATCTGACTATTATGAATAACTTACCGCTTGCTCCAAGTTACACCGCTCTCTCCCTCTCTTATACAAATATAATTTGAAGGGGAGGAATCCTCTTGCGAACCTCCCCTTATAATCCGTAGATTATCTTTCCATCACTGACTGCTATATTATTAACTCCCTTACCTACCACATTAGGGCTTATTGTTTTGTAGATTTTTCCATAATCATACTAAACCGAATAAATACCCATTCCAAATATTATGTAGTTGAGTTCCTACTCTCCCAGCACATTCATTTATCAAAATAATCATATATATGGACAGTGAATAACCATAATATGAATGAACATTTTAGACTTGCATGCTAAGTAAGGTTTTGTATGTTGAGTTATTATTGCTAAACATATATAGGTCTGGTCATGTTAAGATATATCGTACTATCATCATATTTGTAAAATAAAAGTAATTATACTGTCTGAACATCTCCATATAAACATCACGTTATCCCCTTCACTGTCACCACCACTATATTATTTTAAATGTTTGAAGTGTGTGTATTCCACATTCAACATACACGGTTACTGAACATTTGTTTTTCTAGCAACCAGACTATCGGGAAATTGTTTTAGGTGACTAACCCGAAGTTTCAAAACCAGAGTTATGGACAATGTTTCTGATAATAGCATTTATGTTCCAGAGAAGTGCGATAAACCATTTAGAAGAATATCGTAGGTGATGGTGATATATAAGCCATTTAGAAGAATATCATAGGTGATGGTGATATATAAGCCATTTAGAAGAATATCATAGGTGATGGTGATATATAAGCCATTTAGAAGAATATCATAGGTGATGGTGATATATAAGCCTTTCGCAAGTGGGATTTTCAAAGGCGTACAAATACACCACCAGTCGACTTATGGTGGTATACATTTGTTCAGGAGTATACCTACTGTACATGGCAACTATACCTACTGTACATGGCAACTATACCTACTGTACATGGCAACTATACCTACTGTACATGGCAACTATACCTACTGTACATGGCAACTATACCTACTGTACATGGCAACTATACCTACTGTACATGGCAACTATACCTACTGTACATGGCAACTATACCTACTGTACATGGCAACTATCGATATCATGGTGATGGGCTGGTCTATCAGTGTTCAGGAGTATACCTACTGTACATGGCAACTATCGATATCATGGTGATGGGCTGGTCTATCAGAGTGAGAACTGAGCAATCTCTGCCATACCCATAGCTTACTCTGACTGTTCCTTTTACTTATATATTTTCTAGATCTCAAGTGACGGCGTCTCTTGCGTGGATTGACCTCCTAATCTACCAAGATTGGAAGCCAAAGTGTCACATCTTTCCTTTGCCCCTCAACTTTCTCTTCATAATTGCTGAGGGGCACAGAGCCCTGGGTGGGGCTTTCGTTTCCGGGGCGTTTCCGCACCCTTCTCAGCTCCCCGCCATGGAGTGGCTTCGGTCACCCAGGCTTTATTGTGATCTGCAGGGAGGGTTCTGTGGGGGCGCTCGGTTGTGGCCTTGGCCTTGCTCGGGGCCTTGGGGCTGTTCGGCCAGTCAGCTTGGGGAAAAACAACAACAACAACAACTATCGATATCAAACATTTAACATCCAACGTCTACACAGCACTGTCTTTACCATGATCTTATCTATTCTATCTATATGCTCAGGCCCAATCCCCATTTTGGGGGTAGCCGACTCAAGACAGAGCAAGAACAGGGGAAACACAAAAACAACATAAAACAAAAGATAAACACAGATAAAAAACACAAACTCACACACATCCAGGTCACCCAGGAGAAGACCCAGAGACCAGGGTTACCAAGGTCGCTCCAGCACTCCCCCAGCCCCTGACCACCCGGAGAGGTTCCGATCTCGGCAGGCAGACATGCAGCGGAGCCAAAGCCACAAGCCCTCCCACCACACTTCCAGGCACACCCTTCCTATTAATCGTCCCCCCGGGCCAGGCGCCTGATGGACTATTATCTAGTTGAACTTGCGCCCGACCCCTTACTCCAAATGACCACGTGTTCACTCAACTATTCACAAGCATTCTCCATTCACTCCTGTCCACCACCACTTCCCCTGCCTTGATCTTATCTAATATTCCGTATACTCAATTTTACCTTTCCTTTGATCTGATCACAATTAAACACAAAGTATACAAGTTGTGGTTTAATGTACTTTCACAGACAAATCCTGGGTATTGATAAAGGTACATGCAAGACCTGCACATGCTGATTAAACCATGCCCTGATGCCTATTAAACCATGCCCTGATGCCTATTAAACCATGCCCTGATGCCTATTTCGTGCAACTGGACGAGTAGTGGAAGATGAATTTATCTACAACCTTAACCCCTTCTGTACCGGCGACGTATTTTTACTTTTATTCTAGCTATATTTAGACGATTTTGTGCAGTTTAAGAAGGATCTGTGGCAGTGAAAAGTGTTAAGTGCAACAGTTTGAAGCCTGTATATTGCTGGAGGCCCTTCTTAATCTGAATAAAATCGTCTAAAAGTAGCCAGAATAAAATTAAAAGGACGGTGCGGGTATAGAAGGGGTTAAGCAAATGGAAAGAAGACAACGAGGCATGTAGCCTGAACGAGAAGGATAACAACTAGAGCATAGAGAGGCTCCGTCTGAGCAACACGTGATGAAGTTGACCCGAGCAAGTTGAACCCTCATTGTGAGAGGGCTCAACCCTCCTCCCCCCCCCCCCCTACCCTGGAGAACAACGCGACCTATGCTGTACAAATGTGGCAAGTATATGTCGGCCTAAAGTGTGGCCAGCCCACGAGTGTGTAACACCTACTGTAGTCTACGAGATGCCATCCGGAAGAATCAACTAGCCCCTAGGGCCTAGACTATGTGAGAGGATTATGTAGCCGTTAACGAGAAATACGTCTAACCACAGTGCATGTTTTGGTTGAAAATATATAAACATAATGGAGAGATAAGGAAACGTGGTTATGAACTTACTTTTCCTTAATGTGTTGTTTGTATAATTACGGATACACATTCATACAGTACATACGTACACATCTGTGATTATACAGATAATCGCCATAATAACACCTTAGTGATCGTTGATATAGGTACAAGAGTGTACGGGTAAAGAAATGTAGAACAGATAAATAGTAAGACATACATAAAAAAAAACGGACACTTATAAGTGATGTATGAGTGCTTTGTGCATACATATCCATCTATCTATCTATATATATTTCCCTATTTCCTTCTGAGGTAAAAGTAGTTTCTCATCAAAGGACAAACTCAATAAACTCCTAAATGAATTCTACCCTCAGATTAAAGTAAGAGTTATTTTCAGACCTACGCAAACAATCCGTACTTTCTTCAAGTTCAAAGATATAATACCTAAAGAACTACAGTCCTCTGTAGTCTACAAATATCAATGTAATTGCTGTAGTGCAATGTATATAGGCCGCACAAAACGTCAATTCCAGGTAATTATCTTTGAACACAAGAGTAAGTCGGTTAGAACAAACAAGCCATATTCTACTCCCTCGTATAGCGCCATACGTCAACATGCCCGAGACTTAAATCACCCCCTCCTCCAGGATAACTTCTCAGTTTTCCAGTCGTGTCGATACGGAGAGGAACTCACGATAATGGAGTCTCTAATATCGGTGAAACTAAAGCCTTCATTAGGTAGCGATGAAAAATCAACCGACCTCTTGTGTTCTTAACATCTTCATAATGTAAGTTATTTTTCGTGTTTCCATATGTATAGTGTTTAGAAGTGTTGTGATTAACTTATAATGATTGTGATATTTATTACGTCATCTATGTATCTTTGTGTTTATATACGTATTTAGGTTTACCACAGTCATTCTTCATATTTTCATACTGTCATTTTTCTTAGGCTTTATGAAATTATTGTAATTCACTATGATACTAGTGTTTTCTTACAAGTTAGTGTATATCTGTTGTTTTTTTATTTGCCTGATGATTGAGTAAGTGTGTCTCCAAAACGTTGCAATAAATATAGACAACATTGAACGCGCTCTTCTATCACGCCCTGGTGTTTCTCCTTATGTGTTAATTATTCGCCTCCGGTTTCCATGGACAAGATTAATAGCTGATATATATATATATATATATATATATACATATTCTATTCTAAGGTCACACGTGAGTTGCATTTTAAAGTTTAATGGGTTAAGTTATCAAACAATACAGTATAATTATATCAACCAATTTACCTGTAATATCCTTTACATGATTATGGCGCCAAAGGCACCTAATAATAAAATTATAATGTTTTATTTGTGATGGATGTGGTATAATTCCAAATGAAGCCACTACCTTTAAGCTCCTCGGTGGTCTTCTGGTCTAGTGGTGCTGGAGTGCTGCACTACTGGCCTGGGTTCGAACCCTGACTGAGGCATGACACATACTATTAATTCATTAGGGCTCTACTTGCTCTACTTCAATGTGCCTCCGATTACAAGTATCCTTCTCTAGTACTTAGTTGCTAGTGTTTGTGTGTGAGGTGTTCGTGTTTATGGTATCTAGCTACGTGATCACGAGTCGGAGTGGGTGGTGGTTGATGGGATGTAATTCCAAATGAAGCCACTACTTTTAAGCTCCTCGGTGATCTAGTGGTTTAGGTGCTGCAGTGTTGCACTATTGGCCTGGGTTCGACCCCTGGCTGGGGCATGACATAATATATTAATGTGTCATTTCAGAGATACCTTGATTCTCTCTCCCATCCGATGACACCCAGTGAAGGAAAAAAATAACACATTAATATATAACATAAATTAATTCCATATAACATTTGTCAGCATTTAAAGATGAATGTGAATCGCATGTTTCCTAGCAGTTTATTACTACATTATTTCCAAAATACTTGGTTGACAATTCTGATTGGACACTTTGAGTGGCCCGAAACCTTGAGTATCCCATCACCGACCATACTAAACTGTTTTCGACCCCAACTGGTACATTTTTCTCGGGGGTGCAGGAAAAACACAAGGTCCAAAAGTTAGAACAGCTCACTAGAAAGACGTGACTCGGGTGCTGACTGCATATACAGACAAATAGTGTCACATATCGATAGGGAAAAAAATACAATATCAAATGTATTAATGTTATGTAAATATAATATACTGTATATCTTATGCAATGATGCATACATTATAAAACATATCAAATGTTTATTTCGCATAATAATTATTGTTTTACCAACTATCAACTTAGAGCAGTTTATAGCCTGATTTAGTATCACTCAATCATGTACAGTACAATACATAGAGAATTAGAGATATATCGCAAAGTTTTACATACCCGTTCTCACTCACATATTCCTTCAAAATATATAAGGAGCCTAGTTGTACTATGCATCGAGATTGTTCCAACATTCAAATAGTATTACTGTACTGTATATATATAAATAGGTAAATAACATAAATATGTGTTGTCATTATTATTATTATTCAAATACCAACATATCAGGGAAACAATACAACAGAAATAACATGGAATAATACAACACTAGAAAACTACCGTTATATTTCATTGAGAATGTATGACAAGTGGCAAGTTGTGATGATTGTGAATACGTGATTTAACTATCGTAATGTAAATGGATACCTTAGTATCGACACATCCTAGAAACAATGTTTGCAATGGTTGAAGCTCATTTATTATATTTAAGTTACTTACTTCATTGGTGTTGTAAACATTTGGAACACAGCACAGTCGAACATTGTAAGGTGTAATACAAATGAACATTGAAGGCACAAACTTGTCTCCAGTCCCGTAATTAACACTATTTATTTTAGAATAATTCCTGCGGAAATTTCCCATATAACACTGCTCCAAAATAATGTAAGCTAATTCTGACACAAACACACATACACACATACCTTACTATATATATATATATATATAAATAAGAGAGAGAGAGAGAGAGAGAGAGAGAGAGAGAGGCTTGTTCTTCGGGAACCGCACATTTAGAGGAAAAGGAGAACCAGGGTAGCAACCAACAGAATGTTTATTAACAGAAGTTTCGACACATCCTATGCCATCTTCAGTGAATCTAAACTCAGAAAAATAAAATATTACAGCTCGATCAGAACAAGAAGTTCGTCCACAAAAGTTTAAAAAATAAAGCAAAACAGAGAAAATAAAAAAGTGGGGGACTAAAAGGAAAATTATCAATTACCAGGGAGGGACTCTATAACCTCAATATAATTGAAGAGCTTACAGTATAACATTAATTGACCATATGCAGAACAATAGCAGATTGGTTAATAACAACATAAGACCATAACAAAATGGGAGTCTGCAGAAAGCCGATTGGCCCATACAAGGCAGATCCCTATCACACTCAACCCCAGTTATACTGCCTAATTATAAGCCCAGCTCACTAACAGTTTTAGGACTGAACTCACCAAAATGATCAGAGGTCAGAAAACGGGATCTGCAAAGCGCCAATTGGCTCACACCGGACATATCCCCTCCACACCCAACCCATCTCGTCCATATGCGTATCTAATTGAATCATAAAGCTCCCTATCGTTCTTGATCCCACTATAACACTTGGTAGCCTATTCCACCTATCTACAACTCTGTTACCAAACCAATATTTGCCTATATCTTTTCTGAAACGAAATGTATCTAATTTGAAACCATTAATTTTGTTAGAGTTCGTTTGCTCTCATTGAACTTTAGTACATTGTTCATGTCCCCTTTATTAATCCCAATAACCCACTTGAACACCTCTATCATATCCCTTCTAACGAATGTAAGCCTAATTTCTTCAACCTTTCTTCATACGGAATATTTCTAATATTATGGATCATTTTTGTCATTCTAAGTTGTAATCTCTCCAATGAATCTATGTCCATTCTGTAATAAGGACACCAAAATTGAACAGCATTATCCATGTGGGGTCTCACTGATGACAAATCAAGTTTTAAGATAACATCAGCAGTTCTGTTACTCACACTCCTAGAGATGAACCCGAGAATCCTGTTTGCCTTGTTACGAACGCTTATACACTGTTTACTAGGCTTCAAATCATTGCCAACAAACACACCTAGATCTTTCTCACACTCTGAGTTTTCTAATTTCATATTAGCTAGTTTATATTGAACGTTTGTATGCAGCTTCCCTATCTGTAATACCTTGCATTTGTCAATGTTAAACTTCATCTGCCAATTTACTGACCATTCATGTAAGGTATCTAGATCCCTTTGGAGGCACTCTATATCGCTATCTGAATCAATTGTTCTCCCCATTTTAGTATTGTCTGCAAATGTACTTATCCTACTAGTTATACCTAAATCAAGGTCATTTATGTGTATAACAAACAACAGAGGACCTAATACAGATCCCTGGGGGACACCACTTTTGACTGCTCCCCATTCTGACTTGGTACCATTTATGCTGACTCTCTGCTTCCTGCCAATTAGCCATGATCTAATCCATCCCTACAACGACCCACCTATTCCATACGCCTCAACCTTTTTCATCAATCTCTCATGAGGGACTCTGTCGAAAGCTTTACTGAAATCTAAATATATTACATCATATGACTTGTCATTGTCTACTGCTTCATATACCTCTGATAAAAAAAAAACTAAGCAAATTAGTAAGGCAAGAACGTCCCTGAGTGAATCCATACCGAGAAGAATTTATTAAATTAAATGTTTCTAAGTAGTTTCTAATTTTCCTAGTAATAATTGACTCTAGTAGCTTTCCTATGATTGATGTGAGACTAATGGGACGGTAATTGGATGCTATTGATTTATCACCTTTTTTGAAGATCGGATCTACATTTGCAAGCTGCCAAGCTTCTGGAACTAAACCTGTTTCTGATGACTTGTTAAATATATATGTTAATGGGTAACTTAACTCATCTCTGCATTCTTTTAATACTCTAGCATATACTTCATCAGGACCAGGCGATTTTTGAGGTTTCAGTCTGTCAATTTCCTTAAGCACATCATTTCTACTTATAGTAACCGTACTTAACCTATTTTCTATACGATTGCTATATACCTTACGGACTTCTGGAAACTGTGCCAAATTTTCATTAGTGAAAACTGAAAGAAATTGACTATTTAACCCTTGTCTAGCAGGGCCCGCCTTAAGTCGGTGCCGAGAAAATTGGACTATGTGGCAGGGCCTGACTTGAGTCCGTTTGTTAATTCGCGCCCTAATTTAAGTAGAAAGCGAAACCTGGTGGTCAGGCGGTGTACTACAAGGTCTCACCCACACATCCCCACCGCATGACCATGACTCAGTAACGCTCAAGCAGCCGTGATGGAAAGACAAAATAAGCCCGTGTCCGATTCGGCGGCCGCCATCCCTAGTGCGTCGCGCCACCCTAGTCGTGAGGCCCCGCTCACCGCCGAGGACTTAGATTTGATTCTGAACTCTTCAGAACTGTCTAATAGGCTGTTGAATGACACCATGGAAGGCCTTGGTGATAGTGGGGATAATGAGGAAGACGAAGACGATGAAGATTTGCCGGTCATATGTTTTCACCCCAGACGTAATTTGCGGGCGGGTGAGGCTGCAGACGGCAATCAGCAAGATGAAAACGTTGGTGAACAAATGGATGAAGATGCTGACGAGGAGCTTGGCGAACATACTGGTGTGGGTGTTGGTAAGTACAATGTAGTTTTATATTGCATGTAAGTTTGATTGCAAGCATTTTACGCGTATATTTAAGGGGTGTACGGTAGATTCCTTACGATAATAATACAAGGAACGAAGCTTGGCGAAGATTGTGGTGTACAATATCCATTTTTATCATTGCTTGTGACTTTGAAAATGCTTGTAAGTTTGATTGCAAGCATTTTACGCGTATATTTCAGGGGTGTACGGTAGATTCCGTACGATAAAAAACATTATACGCGTATATTTCAGGGGTGTACGGTAGATTCCTTACGATAATAATACAAGCAACGAAGCTTGGCGAAGATTGTGGTGTACAATATACATTTTTATCATTGCTTGTGACTTTGAAATTGCTTGTAAGTTTGATTGCAAGCATTTTACGCGTATATTTCAGGGGTGTACGGTAGATTCCTTACGATAATAATACAAGCAACGAAGCTTGGCGACGATTGTGGTGTACAATATACATTTTTATCATTGCTTGTGACTGAAATTGCTTGTATGTTTGATTGCAAGCATTTTACGCGTATATTTCAGGGGTGTATGGTAGATTCCTTACGATAATAATACAAGCAACGAAGCTTGGCGAAGATTGTGGTGTGGGTGTTGCTATCCATTTATAATTGCATGTGACCTTGAAATTGAAAGCACTTTATTGGCGTATATTTCAGGGTGTACGGTACATTCCTTAAGGTAATACAAACAACGAAGCTTGGCGAAGATTGTGGTGTGGGTCTTGCTATCCATTTATAATTGCTTGTGACTTTGAAATTGCTTGCGAGTTTGATTGCAAGCGTTTTATATGCGTATATTTCAGGGTGTACAGTAGATTCCTTACGATAAAATAATACAAGCAACGAAAGATTCAAGATTTGTGATTGGCATTATATGATTGTGGGGACCATATGTATTATTTTATCATATATGATATATTTGTGAAATTGTTATATTATCACGACACACTCTCTCTCTCTCTCTCTCTCTCTCTCTCTTTCTCTGATTCACTCGTGTCCAGGGCAATCCCACCACCCATTGTTTATCTCCTGCCCCCGGGCACTACCACCAAGCAGTATTCTTCTCTCTCTCTCTCATATATATATATATATATATATATATATATATATATATATATATATATATATATACACAATCTCTCTCTCTCTCTTTCTCTGACTCACTCATGTCCAGGGCACTCCCTTTGGATATCTCCTGCCCCAGGGCCCTACCACCAAGCAGTCTTCTTCCTCTCTCTCTCTCTCTCTCTCTCATATATATATATATATATACACACACAAACACACTTATTAGCTGCTAGTCTCTCTCTCTCTCTTTCAAATAAATCATGTCTTAGTTATAAAGTTGGAGTCTGCACATCCCTCATACGAAATACCATTCCCACAATTTTCATAGGCAACACCAGACCGGCCAAACGCACGAGGTCATTGTCCCCACAACCAGGCCCAGCCAGGCAGCGAGGAGCCGTGTCAGAGTCTCCAGTGATACCGCTCGCCAACATCTCGGGGGTAGAGCAGATGCCAACTACCCCCGCCCATGCACAAGCTGGTCCAGCGACCTCTACACCAGCTGCAGATGCTCCTCCCCCCGTGTTGTCAACGCCACCCGAGATACCGCGGACGAGGAGGACCAGGCGTCGGCTGAATTTGGATGAAAGCGATGCCGGCCCAAGCTCTCCCGATTCGCCTGAAGCCAGGATATCTCCGGCGCCGTAAAGCGACTCTGATGGCGGGAAGGCACAGCAGGCACAGGGACAGCCACAGCAGAGACAGCCACAGCAGGCGCAGGCGCAGCCACAGCAGGGAGAGCCACAGCCACAGCAGGGACAGCCACAGCTACAGCAGGGACAGCCATTGCGAGGTGCCCGGGGAAGGGCACGAGGAGGTGCACGAGGAGGTGCCCGAGTAGGTGCACGAGGAGGTGCCCGAGGAGGTGCCCGAGTAGGTGCCCGAGGAGATGCCCGAGGAGGTGCACGAGGTGCCGGGAGGGGCAGGAGGGCGGGTGACGAGCCACCTGTCTTTTAATGGGAGGACTGCCAGTCTCTGGATATGCCTGGTGTTCCACCCTTGTTTAACAAGACAACGAATGGCATCCAGCCTGCCTTTCCCTGCTCAGAAAATGGTACCTCTTATGATTACTTCCGGGCATTCTTTGACGACCAATTGCTCGGGGACATTGTCACAGAGACAAACCGGTATGGACGCCAGCACGACGAAGAAATGAACTCGCCCCACATGCGGAGATGGACACCCATTGACATCGCTGATCTCCTCGTGTTTTTGGCCCTCACCATGCTCATGCCCCACATCAAGAAGCACAACATGTTGGATTATTGGCTCATGCATGACATCATATCAACGCCAGTGTTCAATACCTACATGCCAAGGGACCAGTATAGGCAAATTCTGAAGTGCTTGCATTTTGTGGATAATACTGCGCCACACGGAACTGACAAGATCTGGAAAATACGGCCATTCCTGACCTCCCTCCTGAACAGGTATCGCCAGTTTTTCAAACCTTTCCAGAATGTTGTGATCGATGAGTCCTTGATCCTCTTCCATGGACGTCTCTCTTTCCGCCAGTACATTCCGTCGAAGCGTCACCGCTTCGGGGTCAAATTCTTTGTACTGTGTGACTGCGAGACAGGATACGTGCTGGACCTTATCATATACACTGCTACTGATGTGGACATTCCGAACGACCCTCTGGTCTGTCAGGGTCGGTTGTGAAGACACTGATGGAGCCGTATCTATATGCCAACCGTATCCTGTTCACGGACAACTTCTACACCTCTCCTCTCCTTGCCAGGTATCTCCTTACAAGGAGAACGGAAAGCTGTGGAACTGTTAGGGCAAACAGGAAACACTGGCCCAAGTTTGCCCAGACACAGAATGGAGACATCATCCGGAAGAAGAGCAGCAGTGAGAACATACTGGCTATTTGTTGGCACAACACAAAGCCAGTCAATATCCTCTCCACCTACCACAAGTCCGCATTGTGAGATAGCGGGAAGAGGAGATACCAGCAGGACCCTGTCACAGGCAACAGGGTTCAAGTTGTTGTCTCCAAACCTGACGCTGTTCTGGAGTATAATGTGAACATGCAGTTGGTGGACAAGAGTGATATGCAAATCACTGCTGTTGACTGCCTTAGGAAGACCTGTAAATGGTACAAGAAGGTCATACTCCATCTTCTTGATGTCACTATCCTGAACGCATACAACCTGTGGATGACACGGACAGGAAAGAGGAGCTCTCTAAGGCTGTTCGCCAAGGAAGTCATCGAGTGCATCCTCCGTAAGCACGGAACCACATGTGCGGCACCAGTTCCGAGGGCGATCGTCGATTTGCCCAGCCGCCTTGAATGCCGGGACTACCTCGCGACCCAAAGGCTTGTGCATGTACCCCGCACAGACGCACAAGTTGAAGCTGGCCGGCAGGCCGGAAAGAAGCAGTGCCACGTCTGCAGTCACACAACAAGGAGACCCCGAAGAAGGAGTGAAGTCGCGTCCATGTGTAGTCAGTGTGATGTGGGACTCTGTCCTATTCCTTGCTACCACAAGTACCACACACTGGAACACTTCTAGACCTCCTCCCTTCTTGCCAATCATTCATAACTTCATTCAATCATTCATTCATCTATTTCAAAGTACCTCAGGAATTCATGCCATTCAATCATTCATATGGTGGAATAAGCACACTACCCAAACACAAGTACATTCATCATCATCAGCAACATCACCCATTACATCCATAAGTTTCGAATCTCATCCATCCATCTGGTTCTTGGTCCACCTCATACATCCATGTCATTCATTCATACATACATTCATACACTCGCTATAGGCAGTTCTGCCTTTTGCCTACCTCAATCACATAAAAAATAAAATAAAAAATGATTACACCTCCTGGGAACACCACAATACAAATAATGAGTCAACAACACTACCCCTTTGGGTGATTTGGAAATGTGTTGAAATTATATTATTATATCACCTTACAAACACAAAATATTTCCTGCAAATAAGGCGAGCAAGCGAGAGAGAGAGAGAGAGAGAGAGAGAGAGAGAGAGAGAGAGAGAGAGAGAGAGAGAGAGACAGAGAGAGAGAGTACAAAGTACAAAGGAGTACAAAGGAAATCAAGCAACAACAGATCTAGTGACCCTTCTAGGTTGCTTGTCCTCCAAAACACTGAGGATCAAGTGTCCAAACAGTGGTTTAGAGTGGGTAAGGGAACATTGGAAAGGGAATTACTGCCCTGGAACTAATGTCCGTGGCAGGATTAGGAAGTTAGTAGGGGACAGATGGGTTAGTAACTGAGGGGGGGATAAAATAAAGTTATTCATTTACAAACGCAGTCAGTCGCGGGTTTGATGCGAGATATTTGTCTAGGCGGAGTTTAAATGAATCAACGTTGATGCAGTCTATAACGTTTCGGGGAAGCCCATTCCACAAGTTGACAACTCGATTGAAGAAGAAATTCTTAGATTCGTGTGAGTTAAAAGATTTACCAATAATTTTGCAACCGTTTCCCCGCGTGTAATTACATTGGTCGATAGTGAAGTACTTACTACAGTTCATATTGTCGATGCCTTTGATGATTTTGAACACTTGAATTAAGTCACCTCTTAATCTGCGCTGGGTTAAAGGAAATAGATTTAATTCTCTAAGACGCTCTTCGTATGGTTTGTTCTTTAGGCTAGGTATCATTTTGGTAACTCTACGTTGAACTCGTTCTAGCTTGTTTATATCTTTTTGGTAATAAGGGCACCAGGATTGATCGCAGTATTCCAGAAGAGGGCGGACTAAGGAATTGTAAAGGGTTAGGATAACTAATTTGGATTTATGCTCAAATGACCTGCCTATAAAGCCAATTATTTTGTTTGCCTTCTTAACAACTTCTGAACATTGTTGACTCGGTTTTAGGTTACTCGATATAGTTACTCCCAGATCGGTTTCTCTGTTTACATTCTTAAGCTGAGTGCCATTCATCGAATAGTTTGCTTTCTCATTTAGGTATCCGATATGTAGTACTTTACATTTATCCGCATTGAAACTCATTTGCCAAATTTGGGCCCAACATGACAATTTATCTAGATTGTGTTGTATATCGTCAACTTGTTCTTTTGAGAGTACGCTATTTGCAATTTTTGTATCGTCAGCAAATTTTGAGATTGTACAGGTGAGACCCTCATCTATGTCGTTGATGTAAATTAGAAAGAGAATTGGTCCTAGTACCGATCCCTGGGTACCCCGCTACTTACATTGGTCCATTTAGATGCCTTACCGTTTATGACTACTCTTTGCTTTCTGTCGCTGAGCCAATTTTCTATCCATTTCAACACACCATCTTGTATTCCATGCGCTTTTAGTTTTAGCAGTAAAAGTTTGTGGGGAACTTTGTCAAAGGCCTTTTGAAAATCAAGGTATATAATATCTACAGCTTTACTCTCATCGTAGAGGTTGAGGATATCGTGGAAGAAGTCTAAGAGGTTTGTTAAACAGGAACGTTTTTTACGAAAGCCGTGTTGAGTATCTTTAAGTATGTTATTTTCCTCTAAGTGATTTACGAGTCTGTCTCGTATGACCGTTTCTAGCATTTTACATACAACTGAGGTTAAGCTAATTGGACGATAGTTACTGGGTAGGGATTTGCTGCCTTTTTTGAATATCGGTGTTACGTTGGCTAGTTTCCACTGATCGGGCATAGTTCCAGACTGCAAGGATTTATTGAATAGTAATGTCAGTGGTTTGGAGAGCTCATCCTTAGCTTCCTTTAGAACTCTAGGCGAGATTGTATCAGGTCCAGGCGTTTTATTTACCTTGAGTTTATCTAAACAATTCAATACTTCTCTCTCTGTAACGGTGATATTGCTTAGAACATCTGAATTATCAATCTGAATCGGCGATGGTGTAGGGATATCACTGAGGTCTTCTGTTGTAAAAACTGATGCAAAGAAGGTATTGAGGGCATTACTCATTTGTACTTCGTCTTTGGTGTATTCTCCATTTTCATCGACTAACGGTCCAACAGTTGAAGTAACTACTTTTTTCTTTCTGATATAACTATAGAATTCTTTCGGGTTTGTTTTACTTTGATTCGCAATATGTAACTCTAAGGTCTTTTTACTTTGCTTAATTAACTTTTTGGCTTTGCGTCGTAGCTCTACAAATTTCAGCCGTTCTTCGTCATTTTGTGAGGATTTTAATCTATCATTAGCAAATTTTTTAGCAAGCAGGCAGTTTGAAATATCTTTATTCCACAATTTGGGCTTATTATTATGGCCTGGACGCCGTATTTTCGATGGTATGCAGTCTTGCACTGCTTTTAGGTAAGTGGCTTCGAATAACTTCCAAGATGTATTTATGTCGTTATTGTGAAATAAAAAGCTCCAGTCAGTTTCTTTAAACATAGCTCTAAGTTTATGGAAGTTTGCTTTCTTGAAATTAGGGACTTTTTCGATGCTACTATTTGGTTCGTTACTAGTAAACTTTAAAGTGAAAGTTATCGTACGATGGTCGCTGTTACTGAATTTATCACCAACATTCAAATTCTCTATTAATTCTTCTTTTGTTTCAAGTACAATGTCAAGAACGTTATTACCACGGGTTGGCGTTGAGAGAGAGAGAGAGAATACAGAAACTGAAGTGAAGAAAGAGAGGGAAAAAGATATAATACAAAAGTATCACAAGCAAATAAAGAGAATAGAGGGATAAGAGAAAATAAAGATAATTACATATACGGGTGAGGAAGAGAGAGAGAGAGAGAGAGAGCGCGAGAGGGAGAGAGACAGACAGACGGTAGGAGTGAGAGAGAGAGAGAGAGAGAGAGAGAGAGAGAGAGAGAGAGAGAGAGAGAGAGAGAGAGAAAGGAGGAGAGAGAGAGAGAGAGAGAAGAGAGAAGAGAGAAGAGAGAGAGAGAGAGAGAGAGAGAGAGAGAGAGAGAGAGAGAGAGAGAGAGAGAGAGAGAAAGAAAGAAAGAAAGAAAGAAAGAAAGAAAGAAAGAAAGAAAGAAAGAAAGAAAGAGAGAGAGAGAGAGAATACAGAAATAAGGAGAAATAATAGAAAAATAACTGGCAACCCAAGGAATAGTCGACGCGCGCGGGAGGCCCAAGTCAGGGCTAGGCGAACACATCCGAACGCGCGCGGGAAATTGACCAAAAAGTACACACTCTTCCTCACTTCTTCCCTCCCTCCACACTCTCTCAAACATCCTGACTAAACTTCTATGGGGAGACGAAGAGTTGCTCGTTCTAAAAATGACAGTTACGTTCGCATCTGAGCCATAGTTACGGCACTAGGGCGAGTGAAAGTGAGCGAATATTTCGGGATTATGCCCGCTGGGCGGCTCGGTGAAATATACTCTACCACCCGCTCTTAGGGTGTTAATGAAGTGCACATTTTCAAATAATTTTCTGTCATTTCTTCTGTCGAAGTTTAAGGGGACCAATTTCATCTCTAACCTTTGATTTATATAGTTGATAAAAAGCTTTAGGGTTATTTTTTGAGTCGTTGGCAACCCTGATTTCATAATTTCATTGTTCTTTCCTAATATCCTTTTTTACCTGTCTTGATAGATTTTGATGGTAAGCAAGTAGCTGAATTTCGCCTTGCTTGATTTTTCTATATATTCCTCTCTTTTTTCCTAGAAGATCTAATAGTCTATTATGCATCCATTTGGGTTGGTTCTGTGTTGATCTAAATTTTCTCTTGGGGATATATTTCTTTTGAGCATTTAATTCTGACTTGATAAAATTAACATATTTATCTACCAAGTTTGACGTCTCTTCCTGACTTAAGCTGACAGGTACCCGAGAAGAAGTACTCTCATTTGAACACCTGGATCGACTCATTTGTTTGACCATAGGGTCCGCTAATAGCTCTTCTTAGCCCACCATAATCGGCTTTTCTAAAGTCAGGTATTAATGTTGTATTCTCTCTGGTAATACCTTTCCTTTGTATATTAAAATACACAGAATTGTGGTCGCTGTTTCCTAGGTGATCCCCAATCTCGACATTATTTATCATATGTTCGTTGCTACTGAAAACTAAATCGAGAATATTATTACCTTTAGTCGGCGTATCTATGAATTGAAATACAAAACTATCTTGTACTACCTCAATAAACTCTTCCGAATCAGAGTCGCCTATTTGATGCTGCCAATCAATATTCGGAAAATAAAAATCCCCCATAATGCACACCTTGCTAAACCTTGATGCAATTTTAATTTCCTCCCATAATGATGTTCCGTCATTTCTACTCATATTTGGAGGTCTATACATAACTCCAATAACTATGGTCTCACTACCTTCGTTAACCTCTATCCAAACACTTTCATTATCATTATTTAGTCTAATACCTGATTTAATACAGCTTGTTAATGTACTCCTGACAAACACTGCTATACGCCGCCCCTCCTATTTGTTCGGTCATATTTAAACAAACCATATCCTGGTATATCAAACTCTGCTAAAAAAAATGCC
This sequence comes from Paralithodes platypus, assembly GCA_032716605.1. NCBI lineage: Eukaryota > Metazoa > Arthropoda > Malacostraca > Decapoda > Lithodidae > Paralithodes > Paralithodes platypus. The sequence continues at coordinate 23,902,252 of CM064490.1, forward strand.
TGGATTCTGTATTAATCCACGTTTCAGTTAGCGCTATTATGTCAATATTTTCTTTGCAAACAAGTGCTCTAAGTTCGTTCATTTTATTACATAAAGTTCTACAATTTGTATAATATACCCTCAACCTATTATTTTTATTTGCATCTAATTTTCTATTGATTTTAACTAACTTATTATTTCCCGTTGAACTACTAGACCTAAACGGAAATTCTACACTATCAGTTACATGTGGCTGGGATTCTATTTGATTGTCACATGAAGTACCAATATGCTGCTCCATCTGGAGACAGTATATTACTTACACACAGAGTTTTTTTTTATCAAAACCCCGCAACAATCTTGGCAAGTGAGCTGGCTAAGGTAGAAACTCCTAGTGGAGATAGATGTACTCCATCCTGGGCATACAGTTCATCTTTACCATAGAGTCTATTTACACCAATAGACCTGGAGGACCATTCCTTCCCTCTTCTTGGCAGGATACTGTGTACCACATGAACTCCACCCTTCTCCTTGATCCTCTCCAACATTTCCTGATACTTGGTGAACATCTCCTCAGTCCTGCATCTCCATATATCGTTGCTCCCTGCATTGAGGAAGATGATGGGGTCCTCCCCACTCACTTCCAGGACACCATCTATCTTCTCTGCCACCCTCCCGGCTCCGGCACCAGGCAGGCAGACAACTTTACCAACACGTGTGTTAGTAGCCCTGACAAGGTATTTAACTATTGAATCACCGACAATGAAAACAGACTCAGCTTTTTTCTTTTGTCGGTGTGTAGCAGCAGTTGTAGCAGTAGCAGCAGCAGCAGTAGCAGCAGAAGCAGACTTCCTCCCCTCCCCTCTCACTGCCTCGCTGTAAGACGGGTCATCTCCTTCCCCTACTCCGTCTTCACTTAAATCACACTCGTCCTCCAGGGCGCTGTACTTGTTGTTTACAGTCACACACTGCTTCTTCAAGGTACACTTCATTCCACTTGAAGCTACCACTTTCCTGGAAAAGTCCGGTTTTCCTACACTAGTGGCATTTTTCGTGTCCTCTAATGCCACCTTCAATGCTAAATTCTCGTCCTTGAGAATTATTACTTCCTTTTCTACTTTCTCCAGCCTATCCTGAAGTGTAAGGCACAACTGGAGAACTTCAGAAGTAGCACTCTCGTCAACACTAGCCATGTCTCTATGGTACACTGGTCACTCACTAAGGGTTAAAAAGGTAAGTCACGAGCGGTCACTAAGGACGTCCACACTGGTCAAAGGTCAGGCCATATTATTAAGGGAAAGTTTATCTTTATAAATATAGAGAGACTAATATTCTTAGGTTGGTAGAATTACATGAATCAAGTATACTAAAATCGCGGGGGTCGACAGAGACATTGAAACTGGAACAGTGATCTCTTACTGCTGAGTGAGGAGGCGTGCTTATAAGGAGACCTGTTATGTTGGACTGACCCATATGTTCGTCGATTCTTGATTTAAAAGCTCTTAAAGTGCTTCCAATATAACCTGTATTGCAACTAGGGCACTGAAATCTATAAACAATCGTCGATCGCAGTTGGGCAGACTGTCTTTGAAGCAGAAAAATGAACGAATCTTGAAATAATTTTTATGAATTAATCTAAACTGGATTTGAGGGTAAAAACTAGAGAGTTTATCCTTAAGTGTTTTTTTCTAATTTATCAGATACTTTACCAAGAAACAGTAGTTTAAAATACACTTCCTTCTTTTTTGTATGTGGATGAGGGAGACGAAAGGCAAAACTGCCTGTGACGAGTGCCTCACCCATAGTTAAAAGAGTGACAGGGCCAAAATCAAGGAGCAGTCGAGCCAATGTGCCTGGACCCACAGAGTTTGAAACAATTTAAGTCATAGGATGAGGGAAATATGGATTCAGGAAGAGAGTTCCAGAGCTTAACTGTTGAATAGAAGACAAATTGGGTGTATCTATTCACTCTTTAATTGGAGAGTTGCATAGAGCAGGGGTGGGATTGTGTTCCAAGAAGGGTACTACATACCTTACTTAGAGGAGCTGGTATACACTGAGAGAGCTCTGAGGAAAACTGATTATTGTAGAAGCGATAGAATAGCGAGAGAGATGCAACATTGCGGCAAAGAGAAAGAGATTGTGGAGAGTTGGTGAGTGGAAGGGAGTTAATAATACAAAAGGCTTCCCTCTCTACTTTTTCTAGAAGTGCTGTGTGAGAGGTTCCTCCCCACACATGTGAACAATACTTAATACAAGGATGCACTGTGCCCCTGTACAGAGCAAGAAGCTGTGCAGAGGTAAAGAACCCCTTGAGGCAGTTGAGCACTAAGACAGTAACTGTTGGACATGCTGTTACCTAGTAGACGAATTCAAAACCTTCTATGGTTTATTTGCTAATATATAGTTCATCTGCATGTTTCATGAGGTCGCATTTACTGCATTCTGCTAATGAACATTAGTAATTTGGTCACAGTTATGCAGTAGTTTGTCATTTGGATCCAACACACTTTGAATTCGGCTCTGTCACTCTTTCAAACAAGGGGGGGGGGGGGGGGGGGGCACGTTACAGGCAGTTCTGCCTCTTGTCCCCTTCTTACACATAGGAAACAATTCACAAGCTGCATAGTACACACACACACACACACACACACACACACACTTATACAATGATATATGCATATTAGTTAATGATTATTATTAATTTAAACACCTAACATCACATTGTCATTCGTAGCATTTAAGCAGAATAATTCGCCGGTATGGTAATGAACTTTGTGATCATGATATAAGTAACAAGTTGAGGCGACTATTGTTAGGACATATTGTACTCCTGAGATAAGTAGTTAGCGAGTTGATATATATAGTATCAATCAGATTAAACATTTAGGATAATACTGTAATCATGATATATAGAACATTAAGTGTTGATTATTGATAACATAGGTGCTTATGAAATATTGATTATATCGGACCATGTAATGAGATATATTATTTGAGTAAGTGGTGTCAGTGTTATTGAGATCATCTATTTGTCAGATAGGAAGTCACAGTGGAGATATTCCAGAACAAGGTTTATATTAATGTAGGTGCCTACGGGTACGGATTGATTTGTGTTAAATATAAGAATATATATAATGTAAGAGTGTTAAAGATAGGGAAATAGAGGTCAAATTTATTAATGCCTTGGTCTTTGGATTAGACATAGTGAGGCCCGGTAAAGTTGATATACTATTTTGGAGACCAGTAATGAGCCTTTGGATCGATGTCGGGGTTAGTCAATACCTGAATAGTGGGTATCCAAATAGGTGGTAACGGGAGCTTGCGAGTTCCAACGCACAATCTATTTGTGGGTCGACGATAATATTCAATCCGAGTGTTGACCTCATTTTGGCCCGAACAGAGAATCAATTGCTAGGGGAACATAAAACTATTAGGGAGTTTGTTAAATAAAGGATACAAACTTCTAAACTACTGTCGAATTATTCCCACCTTAGTAGTATATTGAGAATTAGAAAATAAGTACTACATGTGCAATTACTTTAATATGTACTGCTTTATTTAAATGGATCATACATCGGTACTAGAAAACAAAGTATAAGTATACAATATGGTCCTTTATAGCAATAGTCTACATCACAACTGGTCCCACAGTGTTGTGTTGACTGACAACAAACACCAGCCTCGATTTCCTATCTTCCCTCAGGCTCCACCAGAGAGGTAATACAACGTAAAGTGAGAGGACCAGTCCAGTGGTGATATTGGTCACTATCTTCCCTCAGGCTCCACCAGAGAGGTAATACAACGTAAAGTGAGAGGACCAGTCCAGTGGTGATATTGGTCACTATCTTCCCTCAGGCTCCACCAGAGAGGTAATACAACGTAAAGTGAGAGGACCAGTCCAGTGGTGATATTGGTCCTATCTTCCTCAGGCTCCACCAGAGAGGTAATACAACGTAAAGTGAGAGGACCAGTCCATTGGTGATATTGGTCACTATCTTCCCTCAGGCTCCACCAGAGAGGTAATACAACGTAAAGTGAGAGGACCAGTCCAGTGGTGATATTGGTCACTATCTTCCCTCAGGCTCCACCAGAGAGGTAATACAACGTAAAGTGAGAGGACCAGTCCAGTGGTGATATTGGTCACTATCTTCCCTCAGGCTCCACCAGAGAGGTAATACAACGTAAAGTGAGAGGACCAGTCCAGTGGTGATATTGGTCCCTCTGGGTTGTGTCCACAGAATGTTTGGGTGATGGATTTTACTAAACTGTATCAAACACCTGTAACTGAGAACATGAAGGACGGGACATTGCACGAGATATCCTGTAGGGAAAGACGTGGTACACTTTTGTTATTGAAACTTATTGGTAAGCTTGTACAGTTACTCAAAATAATTCATGGACCCCCACGTGAACGCATCAACTAAACTGCATTTTAGTTTGTATTATATTTGTGTGCTTGTTACCCCCTGAGACTGGATACCAGTATAGAGTACAGAGGGAGAGATCTGAAAGCGTGACGTCACACGGTTATTTTGCCGCGCGCCCTAGGGATTTGGTGACAGCACTGTTGTAGGGCATACAACCAAAACACCCCTGTCGTTTTTCCTTATTAGATACTCCTTGATACCTGTGCACCTGGCTTCTCTGCAGTGTTACCAATGTTAAGGGTAATTCCGCAAAATGAGGGGGCAATAGATTAAAGAAGGAACGTCTTTAAGAGTGATTTAATGTTGGTAAAAACACTTGTAAATTTTTTTAAATAAATTCGATATATAAAAACAAGAGGAAAATATTAGGTATACATAAACAATATAAAACATACTTATATATGATGTAAGCTGTATAGCTACAAGCAACAACAAGAATTACAATGTAATTTTGAATATATATTATTAGTTACATGTTATGTAGATGTTAATTCATAAAGTTGCATTAAAACAGGACATTTCACGAAATACATTCATAGGTTATCCTTATGACATCTAGGGATATTTTGGGGACCAGCATGTTTGACGTTGGCTACTCCCCACTCTCACAACAACAATGGTGGGGGTAGAAGAGACGTGGCTGTAAACCTCCTCATAATGACGAAAATTTCACGATGATCTGGCCTTTACAGTAGCCTCTACTTATATCTATTTAACTCTGTCATATCTATAGAGTCTCTGGATAGCGTAACATTTATTATTAATAGCGTTATTAGTACAAGGTTGAGATTATTACAAATGAATGGGGACCCTCCCATTTGCCTTTGCGATCATGCTGCCATCTGTCGAACGCGCGGCACGCTATTTTCAGATTTGTAGCGTCTCTCTATCCTTATGTACTCAATGGATGCCAGATTGAGGAAATGGGGGGAGAGGGGGTGTTGAAGAGGGCAGGATAGGAGAGTGTAGAAACAGGGTAGTACCTTAGTTACCTTACCCCCACTTTTACTCCTAAACCAAAATTCCACCTCTCTCTCTCTCTCTCATATTATCAATAAAATACGCACATAATACCCCTCTCCCTATCTCTATCAAATTGTATACGTTATCTAATAGCACCTACGCTCCTAGTATGTTAGTGTACTTGTTTTATTTGTCTTGGTTATGTATATTTATGTGTTATAAGAGTTTCCACCACATTGTGTTAATATTCTGTAATTCACTTCCATTCTTTGTATATTATTGCTGTATTTCTATATATATTCCCTACTATCAGTATGTCCATTTCCTTTATCTGTATAATTATTCGTATAATGCTTTGTGTTTATAACGTGGCGGGCAGCTATATATGTGTTTACAGTTCTACAGTTCTACTCAGTCTTCCATAACTATTCTGTCCTAAATCTATCCTACGATTACCTTACTTCAGATAACTTAATTTGTATACAATAAACCTACTTGTTTTAAATAGACGAGGTTTAGACAAATACAAGGTTAGATATAGGGTTGGCTTATAGGATATATGAGTAAACTAGAGTAGCACTTGGTAGAGAACATACCTTCGCCTACGCTGGCTGGTTCTCTATCATTAATATTAATGACCGGGTGGATGGGACTCGTTCGCCTTGGTTGGCAACCCATCTAGGGGAGACAATCTTATAAAAATCCGGGTGGATGGGACGAGTCAGCCTTGATTGGCAGCCTGTGTAGGGGAGTAAACCTGATGCAAATCCGTACTGCTTACCTAAGGGTAACGCAGGTTAGTTGATGGACTAGCCGAACACCAATATAGCCCTCTTCTTAGCATAATTAGGAATTGCATGTCACTTTACTTAAGTTTCCAAAATTGTATCTAAATATTACTTGTTTTTGGAAGTAGCATAGGCTTCACACTCTTCTCCAACGCACAGGGGTAAACTACAATACACCAAATTTGCTTCTCCGTAAGTAACCATGTCTTTGTTTGACTTCTAACAATTATAGACTGCATACTACAGTCGATATGAGATTGATATTTTTCATTGCAATATGATGAGGTATGTAGGTCTCTCCGTGTGTGCAAGATTGCACACGTTTAGCCTTCATGACATCATATCAATGTTGTTGATATAAGAATGACTCGTAATTTTCAAAGTGTTAATAAATACACTTTCTCGACGATCACTTTTTAAATCAAATTATTTTATATAACATCAATTGTTATTTCGTTCACCGGTACAGAAATTCAAAGGTGGTAGTTGAAATATAATATAATCTACACAATACTATTGTCACGAAAAGTGTCCAACTGATAATAGTAAACTTGTTCCAATTGCCATAAACGTATAACACAGACAAACACTCACATACACATACACGTACACACACACATTCATGTTATCAACGGAATTGTGAGAATTGACGTCGTGACGTTGGAACTTTCTCAATTTATCGTGAACGATCAGCAGCCAGTTTGGCCAGAAAGAAAAGTCTATTGATTTCCAGGTAGTGGAAGGTATGAAAGATGGGAAGAATTACTTCAGGAACCAGAGAGTTGGCTAAAATAATGTAATACATGGGATTACTGTATATACACCTTTATACAAATGATTTTTACACGTTAACAAATACTATAATCCAATAGTACGATTTTATTATAGATATCTAGTTAATTGATGCACAATAAATCCACGCCCCCATCAACATGACCGATTGACTATGATTTTGAATAACAAATACAGCCAAACCAGAGGCCGAGATCAAGTAGCTGAGGCCGTGGGTACAGTACAGTACAGTATTGTCCAACGGACAGGTCAAGACATTTCATGATTGACTATCACCAACCAGAGGTAATATTTCAAGGCAAAGAACATGGAACAGATATTAATTTATGTGGACACTCATTGTTAAAATACTCTTTGATAATACTCTGGAATACTAACTACACAACATTTATAATATCTATAATATATTAACATTAAGTAGCTCTCTTGGATAGTGGCAATTTGTCTGTCTTCCCTTGGCCATTTATGACACACACAATAACATGACCAACGCAACAAGCTCCACTGTTGACTGTCGGTTGTGGTCGGTGTTGTTATTGTGTTGAGGCTGCTGACTGTCTGTTGTGGTCGTTGTTGTTATTGTGTTGAGGCTGCTGAATGTCTGTTGTGGTCGTTGTTGTTATTGTGTTGAGGCTGCTGATTGTCTGTTGTGGTCAGTGATGTTATTGTGTTGAGGCTGCTGACTGTTTGTTGTGGTCGGTGTTGTTATTGTGTTGAGGCTGCTGACTGTGTTGTGGTCGGTGTTGTTATTGTGTTGAGGCTGCCGACTGTCTGTTGTGGCCGGTGTTGTTTTTGTGTTGAGGCTGCTGACTGTGTTGTGGTCGTTGGTGTTATTGTGTTGAGGCTGCTGACTGTTTTGTGGTCGGTGTTGTTATTGTGTTGAGGCTGCCGACTGTCTGTTGTGGTCGGTGTTGTTATTGTGTTGAGGCTGCTGACTGTCTGTTGAGGTCGGTGATGTTATTGTGTTGAGGCTGCTGACTGTCTGTTGTGGTCGGTGTTGTTATTGAATTGAGGCTGCTGACTGTCTGTTGTGGTCGGTGTTGTTATTGAATTGAGGCTGCCGACTGTCTGTTGTGGTCGGTGTTGTTATTGAATTGAGGCTGCTGACTGTCTGTTGTGGTCGGTGTTGTTATTCTGTTGAGGCTGCTGACTGTCTGTTGTGGTCGGTGTTGTTATTGTGTTGAGGCTGCTGACTGTCTGTTGTGGTCGGTGTTGTTATTGTGTTGAGGCTGCTGACTGTCTGTTGTGGTCGGTGTTGTTATTGTGTTGAGGCTGCTGACTGTCTGTTGTGGTCGGTGTTGTTATTGTGTTGAGGCTGCTGACTGTCTATTGTGGTCGGTGTTGTTATTGTGTTGAGGCTGCTGACTGTCTGTTGTGGTCGGTGTTGTTATTGTGTTGAGGCTGCTGACTGTCCATTGTGGTCGGTGTTGTTATTGTGTTGAGGCTGCTGACTGTCTGTTGTGGTCGGTGTTGTTATTGTGTTGAGGCTGCTGACTGTCCATTGTGGTCGGTGTTGTTATTGTGTTGAGGCTGCTGACTGTCTGTTGTGGTCGGTGTTGTTATTGTGTTGAGGCTGCTGACTGCCTGTTGTGCTCGGTGTTGTTATTGTGTTGAGGCTGCTGACTGTCCATTGTGGTAGGTGTTGTTATTGTGTTGAGGCTGCTGACTGTCTGTTGTGGTCGGTGTTGTTATTGTGTTGAGGATGCTGACTGTCTGTTGTGGTCGGTGTTGTTATTGTGTTGAGGCTGCTGACTGTCTGTTGTGGTCGGTGTTGTTATTGTGTTGAGGCTGCTGACTGTCTGTTGTGGTCGGTGTTGTTATTGTGTTGAGGCTGCTGACTGTCCATTGTGGTCGGTGTTGTTATTGTGTTGAGGCTGCTGACTGTCTGTTGTGGTCGGTGTTGTTATTGTGTTGAGGCTGCTGACTGTCCATTGTGGTCGGTGTTGTTATTGTGTTGAGGCTGCTGACTGTCTGTTGTGGTCGGTGTTGTTATTGTGTTGAGGCTGCTGACTGTCTGTTGTGGTCGGTGTTGTTATTGTGTTGAGGCTGCTGACTGTCCATTGTGGTAGGTGTTGTTATTGTGTTGAGGCTGCTGACTCTCTGTTGTGGTCGGTGTTGTTATTGTGTTGCGACGGCTGTCCGTTCTATACCGTGATTATTATTACTGTATAGCACCTAAGAGATATAAAGGTTGTTATATTACGGTCTATACCTTGAATACTATGTCTATTGCACACTGCACAGTCTATCATTAGTTAACTTTGTGTTTACTGATAGAGATGGTTGTTATACATTAGTTATTACAATTATCTACTTGGAATTCTTTATACCGTATTGTTTATTTGTTTCAAGCACTGGCAAAAGGCAGTGCATAATAAATGGACCACCTCCCTATATACTGATTTACATAAATAGTATATATGGGAGAGAGTGAAACATTAGGAGACTAAACTGATTAACAGCCAAACAAAGATATATGGTTATAAAACATTCATACATTCGCTGTAAGCCTTCACGTGTTTATCCTTAACCTAAAAAAAAAAAAAATTTTTTTTTTTTTTTCGATGTCAAAAGTCCCGTTAATACTCTCTCTCCACCTGCCAGCTAGACCATGGTAATTTATGTTTTTCAAAACAGAAATATAAATTGTCTCCACTATTGGCACCAACAGTTGAATTATAGAACAGAGTTTGTATGGTGCACTAATATTATAGTGTTGACTGAATGATTAGGATGATTTGCAGTCTTCATATCTAACATAAAAATGGCAAAAATATGTGTGTGATAACCCGGGTTCGAATCCCGGGGGGTGTGGTGGTGAGATTAATAAAAATAATATAATATAATCGTAGGCTTGTGCAGCATTTTTTAACTGTCTTCGTGGTGCAATGCATAAGTGTGTTGATTTTCGGTGTGAGCATCCTGGGTTCGAATCCCCGGACTGCCACATGTGTTTGTTAATTTAATTAATCGAGTTTAGGAGTAAAGTTGGTTAGTGGAGATAACATAATAATTAGTAAAACTGTTCATTATATGATGGTTATAATATTAACTGGATAGGATATAGTCTTGACCTAGTAAATAGTAATCACAAACATAAAGCATCTGTTTGTAAATGTGTATATGGTATTCCCCTTTTTGATGATAGCTGGTTGTTATAAGAACAAATATTAAACACAATGATCACCTCCGTCTCCAGCCTCAAATCATCCAAATCATCCCAAACAGTAGATACAATATGTCTGATTATCCAAACTTTCTCTTACACCTGCCATCAACCATCAATCTTGCTTCTTACGACGGTTCCTGGTTCAAATACACTTTATTATAATTTATCCACGCATATTTTTGATCTTATATTATTTTAGAAGACTGCAAGTTTCTTTTTATAAACTTACCTTGAATATTTGTAAATGTTTATGTGATATTTTAGTAAAATTTGTTTCACATATTATTTTATAACATTATGTACGTTGCATGTTACTTGCATTATTTGATCTCCAATGATATCTAATTGTATTGAGATTCATGCCTGATATCTGAAATGTTGTGACTATGAATATTTCTTCAAACATGTTCATAATTGCCAGTGTCAATAACATTTTGAACTGCAGATGAACACATTCTTGTAGTGGATTGTGTTATAATTATCATACTATTTTATTTGTTGAGGTGTAGAACGTATACAGCAAATATTTAATGTGAACACAAATACTTATGAATGACCAAGTATGGTCCAATTCAGACTGGCATTCAATGATACACCAAGGATATAAATGTTAGAGGAGATGGGGAATATTTAGATCATGTACTTTGTTTTCTGTGCATGTAATGACACTACCTTTTCAGATAGGTTCTGGTTTACAGACATTGCAGTATATAATTTGGTATATATAATATCAGGCTTGGTGAAAGAACTGCTAAATGTAGAGGAACTGTGGAGTGTTGCTTCATCTGCGTAGGAATGTATTTGGTTATGCGTGATAGATAGGAGTTTATTGATCTGAATAATAAGAAACAGAGTTGGAGCCAAACCTGATCCCTGAATAGCGGCAGCATTTATGGAGTAACATTGAGCATAAAGGCCAACAAACCATTACACATATTATAGAGGAAGCTGTAAATACATATGAAAGCTTCAAAGAAAGTGTGTTTTTTTTCTCGCAGCAAACAGTTAATGTTGTACTCATAACTTTAATCGTTAATGACGTATGTTTAAATAAAATGGTGCAGTGACAACAACACCATTATTTATCCCTATAATATTATAGTAACAGGAAACCTTACCTGCCCAAGGCCGTTTTCGACACAAAACTGGAGGTTGGGGAGACTGTTGCTGCCTTTAATCACGACAAGAAGGCCACTCATCTACCACCGGGGTATCAAGACAAAGAAGGTCCAGCTCAGCACACTCCACCATAGGCCGACCGTCATTGAGAAGAACAAGACTGACATCCAAATGTTCTACAATGCCATCATATACGTAAGGATATATTATACAGTATATATGTCGACCATAATTCTACTCCCACCTATCAATTGAAGGAGAAAAAAGGCAAAGCTGCCTGTAACAAGAGTATCCCCCAAAGTTGAAGGAGTCAATGTACGTTGGGGTCAACATGTCTGGACACACAGAGCTTGATATATATATATATATATATATTTGCCGAAGGATAACAGGTTTTTCACAATACGTAGACGGAGGTCTTTTGTTATATATACAGTATAATTATATATATTGTATATGTATGATGATTTTATTGTTGCAACTCGCTTAGCTGCCAGATATTGCTTCTTGCTGACTTCTTTCCTCCATGTTTTGAAGATTCTTTGTTTTATGTTATTGCATTTTTAACCTCGTTATGCCACCACCATGAAATGCTATGCCTGGGGGGACCCTTAGTTTTGCCACATACTTGGTCAGTGGCAACAAGAAGGCTATGTTCAAGGACATTCCAGTGGCTATTTACATAATTTAGCCTAGAGCCCCTATTCCTATCTATTTCCTCGAGTTCGCCATGTAGCTTATCCCTGTATTTTTATTGATTAAACAACCATATTTTTCTTTTTGGCATGTATACCTTTTTGCGCACATGATCTAGCTTTAAGCTCGTGTCACACACTAGGAGTTTATGTTGTGGTATACATTCTTCGCTCGGGATGACCTTTACATCCCGAACCTCAGTCTTGCCTGTTCACAAAGAAGTAATATACTGTATCTGGCTACCATGGCAGTGGCCCCAGTACCGTACGTGATCAGACGAATTGAACTTAGTGTTTTATGACACACAGTAGCATGTGTGATATACAACATTATTTGATAATCTTTATGTTTCTCGCAACAATCATTAGGATGTAAAATTCTTACTCCTTTCTTCTCATTACAGAGATTGACATGGGACTGGAGTTCTTGCAGATAATTTCTTTACCAGAGATATCAATATACAACTTCAAATAATGACTATAATTTAACCAATACCTCAAATAATAATTCCCGCTCCGGAACACAGCAGCGTGCCAATCTTTGTAGAGTGCAAACAATATGTGTTTTACAGAACAAATATAAAATGTATTGTATATTATACAGATAATACGAATCTAGTATTCAAACCTTTAGCATGGATTGTTTTTGTTTTCACGAGTCCAACGAACAAGATACATTCTCAACCGATATATTGATTTTGGTGTTTCCTTATGTCTAGTCTGCCTCTGGTTAAGCCTGTGATCGTTGGCTACTTGCATTTACGTAAAATAATTTGACGAGGTTGTCTACACTCACTTTTTGAATTGCATTGTTATTTGTGATGGTACATTATATTCTTCTATTAGTTAGCGAAATAGACCAACACCAAATCAACCCGACCACCGAGGAGCTATAACTAGTAGCTTTGTTTGGAACACGTTCCATCCACCACTACTCGCTTTGACTCATAGTCTTATGTGTCAGGACTAATGACATCCTCTTCATCAATTCATCACCCAATGCTTGGAGCAGCGTTGTCTTTGGATTTCGACAGACTGTCTTAAGCAATCAAACAACAGTCATTAAGATTATTCCTCATATAGCGTAATAAAATATATATGTAACTTGATACAGTTTGCAATATCTTCCACTTACAGTATGATTATTATTATATGTAAAGATAAATACAGCGAGACATTATATAATGGCATTTTTGCCACTTAGAAAATATACATTTGTAGGAATATATTCATCCAACTTTTCTTGGAAAAATCATATTACCACTCTTGCTAAAACAGCTTCCCAAAAGTTAGGTGTGCTCAACCGCCTCCGTGGGTTCTTCACCCCCGCACAGCATCTTGCTCTGTATTGTGGGGAGGCTCTACCCATACCGTACTTCTCGAACAACTAGAATAAAAACCATTTTGTTTCATCAATTCACCTCCTCTTACTAGTTCACTACAATATATTTCTACACACCGCACTGTTACATCTCTTTCACTCTTGTACTTTCTTCTACTCAAGTTAATTCTGGAACTGTCTCCCTCAATCAATCTTTCCCACATCCTATGGCTTAAACTCCTTTAAATTTTGCGTGTCCAGGCAATTTGACCCCGACGTCCCTCGAGTTTGGCTCTCTGTCACTCTTTTGGCTCTGGGGGAGACATTCGTTACAGGCAACCTGCCTTTTGTTTCCTTTATACACGTACAAGAAATAAACATATATATATATGTATGTATATATTATATCATATATAATGATTTGTTTGTTTTAACGTGCATACATTGTAGTGTTATATTACAGCTCACAATTATATGTGTTGCACAATGCATATACTATACATGCTCTTGGACGTTATTGACCAACTGGTCGTTAACGGGTGTGTGGCAGGGTAATGGAACAATTAAACCTGTCAGTAACTGTCTGGCCAGAATAATATAGTAGGCATTATTGATAGTGGTGGTGACGGGTGGGTCACTCCAACCAATTCATTCCTAATGACCATCTGAGAACCTCGTCATCTGTGTTTAATTACCAACACATATAATTCCACAGATGATAATATGTGTGTTTGTCAATGTAATTACCAACACATATAATTCCACACATGATAATATGTGTGTTTGTCAATGTAATTACCAACACATATAATTCCACACATGATAATATGTGTGTTTGTCAATGTAATTACCAACACATATAATTCCACACATGATAATATGTGTGTTTGTCAATGTAATTTGTACGGGAACATATCATTGACAATCAATCATAAATTATGCCACATATTGAGTATACAAGATGTCCACTTTTGTAAAAAGATTGTGGTTAAAAGGCTAATATATGGAACCAGTGTTAATGTGACAGTGTGTTTCTGGTAATGAACTGAGTGAAGGATGGGGGAATGGAGTCTGATGTGGTGGCCATGATACTGAAAGGGATGGCTATGTTATTATACATCATTACTTTGTAAAACAAATTGAATGGTTGGAAATATTATATGGCGATTGCGGCAAAACATATATTTATATATATATATATATCACTACACAACCACACACAGTGACTCTCCCACACAGACCCGCCTCTCACACACACCACTACACTACACAACCACACACAGTGACTCTCCAACACACCCTTGACACAGCCCCACCTCTCACACACACTACTACACTACACAACCAGTGACTCTCCCACACACCCCTGACACAGTCCCACCTCTCACACACATTACTACACTACACAACCACACACAGTGACACAGCCTCGCCTCTCACACACACTGCTACACTACACAACCACAAACAGTAACTCTCCCACACATACCTGACAGAGTCCCACCTCTCACACACATTACTACACTACACAACCACACCCAGTGACTCTCCCACACACCCCTGACACAGTCCCACCTCTCACACACATTACTACACTACACAACCACACACAGTGACACAGCCTCACCTCTCACACACACTGCTACACTACACAACCACAAACAGTAACTCTCCCACACACCCCTGACAGAGTCCCACCTCTCACACACACTGATACACTACACAACCACACACAGTAACTCTCCCACACACCCCTGACACAGTCCCTCGTCTCACACACACTGCTATACTATACAACCACACACAGTGACTCTCCCACACATCCCTGACACAGCCCCACCTCTCACACACACTGCTATACTATACAACCACACACAGGGACTCTCCCACACATCCCTGACACAGCCCCACCTCTCACACACACTAATACACTACACAAACAATGAGTAAATGAGACAAAGCCAACGTGGACAAAAGTAGCTTTACCGTGCTATATAAACCTTCATTATGGTAAATTCTCAAGGGACAGTAGAGGGACCCTGTTATTCTTACCGTAGCCCATTGTGGTGGGATATATTTCTACAGTTACACTTTTTATTTATCACAACTTCTCTTATGATGTTCACTTTCTTGTGCTTACATTTCTGTATTCCCATTTCCGTATAATAGTAAATTATATATATATATATATATATATATATATATATATACCTTCCCTCCTTGCTTCTTTCCAACGTTTTGGTTGTTATTTTTAAGTTTGTGTTTTGAAATGCATGTGTTCAAATGTTGTTGGCACTGGCTGTGTATAACCTGTTCGATATTCAGTAGTATACTGTATACGTTGTTGGTTGAGGGAGTACTAAAGCTGTAAACCAAACTGCAGTACTTGTTCATCTCATATTATGAGATACTTTGCATGAATATAATGTATGACGAGTTAGTGATTGACCTACATTGTACTATTAATTTGGCCGGTTCTATCATACCGTCGTATATCTATGATAAACTATAAACATATAATTATATGTTATATGTGCAGCATGTGAGGAGGTGTGTGGAGTGAGGAGAAGAGGGAGGGGAGTGAAAGTTACAGCATGGTGGACAGAAGAGGTAAGAATAGCTGTGGAAGAAAAGAAGAAATCATATAGAGAGTGGTTGGGTAGTAGAGGGAATGAAGATTTCGAGAGACAAAAACGAGCAAGGTACGTGGAGAGTAAGAGGGTGGTGAAGAGAGTAGTGAAGGAAAGTAAGAGAAGAGTAGATGAGGAATTTGGAAGGAATCTGAGTGTAAATGGAGGGAGCGTAAGAAACTGTTCTGGAAAGAAGTCAAGAAAGTTAGGGAAGGTAGCAAGGGAAACAGTAAGGGTGTGAAAGATAAGAATGGGAGAATGCTAGCCGAGAAGCAAGAGAGAGTCGAAAGATGGAGGGAGTACTTCAATGAGTTGCTAAATGTAAGGAATGAAGAGCCAGCAAACATAGCTGGATATGGTATGGGAGGGAGAAGAAGAGAAGTAGTGGAGGAGGAGGTGGGTATCAGGAGGTCAGAAGTGTGGGAAGCCATGAAAAGAGTGAAGTTGGGGAAAGCACCAGGAACAGATGGAGTGTGTGGGGAAATGTTGAGGTATGGTGGTGATATATTGATCGAATGGGTATGGAAAATGTGCAAACTAGCATGGGAGAAGGGGAGTGCACCCGATGACTGGAAGACTGGCATAATAGTCCCCCTATATAAGGGCAAAGGGGAAAGAGGAGTGTGTGGTAACCACCGAGGAATATGTCTTCTAAGCGTAGTAGGGAAGGTATACAGTAGGGTAGTGATCGAGAGAGTGAGAGTGAGAACGTAGAAATGGATAGGCGACGAGCAGGGAGGTTTTAGGAAGGGAAGCGGATGTGTGGATCAGATTTTTACCCTGAATTGTGTTGTGGAGAAATATCTGGAGAGGAAACAAAAGGTGTATGTTGCCTTTATGGACTTGGAGAAGGCCTATGACAGAGTGGATAGAGAAGGTTTTGGAAAGTACTTAGAATATACAGAGTAGATGGCAAGTTGCTGAAAGCAGTGAAGAGCATGCATGAGGGTGCAAAGGCGGCAGTACGTGTGGAGAGTGAGCAGAGCGAGTTCTTTGACCTAAATGTTGGTTTGAAACAGGGGTGCGTGATGTCCCCGTGGTTGTTTACTGTATATATGGATGGAGTCATGAAAGAAATACTATCAAGAGCAGTGGATGTTGGTGTATCGCTGAAAAGGGAGGGAATTGAGTGGAAGCTACCTATACTGCTGTTTGCGGATGATACAGTTCTGATGAGTGTTACGCTGGCCAGCTTGCCAGAATGTACTCGTGACTCGCTAGCACTTGCCAGGGCAGTGAAATGGGCTATAATAATCGTAGAACGATATTCTTTCTTTCTTAGTATTCGTGTTGTCACAGACAGATCAGTATTTGCCTTTTTTCTTGTCTGTGACACTTAGAAGTATTTTATATCCATAGTAGTGTTTATAACATGCAGCGCGTGAGAGAGAGAGTTTGAGAGCGAGGAGGCAGTGTGTGTGCGTATGTACGTGTGCATTCCTCGCTCGGTGGGCCCACCCGCTCGCTATTGGTCGACGTGCCTAGCGTGGTCTATGACGTCTGCTTTTCCTGTGACGTAGTGGCCTGTGGTTGGTCGCCACCCTCCTTTGCCCAGTGGTAGACCAGTCAAAGTAGGGCTGGACTTAGAACAAATTGCAATAGAAGGTTTTTTGGCTTTAACTTGTTTATTAGGTCCCTCTGATGAACATATAAAAAGTCTCCAACTTTTGGACACCGGGAAAGTGGTTAATTTGCATAAATTCAAGATGGCCGCCGTCCAAAGCTTCAATTTACAGATAACTTTTTTCTGGTTGCTCCTAGACCCTATACATGTATTACAAACAACGTTTTTTGGCTTTAACATGTTTATTAGGTCCCTCTGATGAACATATAAAAAGTCTCCAACTTTTGGACACCTGGAAAGTGGTTAATTTACAGCCAAAAAACCTTACAGCCAAAAAACCTTCTATTGCAATTTGTTCTAGGTCAAGTCCTACCTTTACTGCACATTATTGTCTATTACATTTTGCCTAGGCCTATACTAATCCCATCATCTTGTTTCTTGTTTCAACAGATTGGTGCGACATCTACCGAAGCCATGGAAGAAGAGGTGGTGCATAATCCCTGCGGCATTTGCTCAAACACGTTAGACGAAGGAGAAACAGTCAAGCTGAGGGCGAAGGGAGCAGATACTATCAACAAGGCCAGTACTGAACGTGGAACGCCATCAATTACCGTGTCCGAGGGCCAAACGGTGCACATTGATTGCCGAAAGAAGCATGTCAATACGAAGCCAAATAGAATTCCTGGGAAGCAGAAGAAACGTCCTGAAAAACCTGCTCTTCGTTCTCAGACACCAGACTTTTGTTTTACAGAGAACTGCTTTTTTTGTGGTACAAAAATCTATTTGGACACAAAGCATGATTCAGAAGAAGTGTATCCAGTACGCACCTTCAACTTTCAAAGGACAATACTTTCTGCATGTGATGCCAGGGCTGATGAGTGGGCTGACACTGTTAGAGGCCGAATTAACTTTGCACGCGATCTTCCAGCAGCTGACGCAATATATCACAAGCAGTGCAGCTCAAATTTCCAGACACATAGGCAGATCCCCTCCAAATATCGTGATTCCGCAGACAGTGAACCTCCTCGCAAGGGTCGCAAAGTAGATGCCTCACGAGAGGAAGCATTTCTACTCGCAATCGAGGACCTAGTCAGTGGCAATGATGATGAACAGACTACAGTGGTTGATCTCGTTGATAGAATGTCCCAGTTGTGCCCTGATGTTGAAGCGTATAGTGTAAAATACATGAAACAGAAACTTATTTCATATTTTGGGGATGAACTGGTTATTAGTAACGTGCATGGACGCAGCGATGTTGTAACTGTCAAAGAAAGTGCTGCAAAGATTTTGCAACAATTCAAAGACTCACCACAGACTGATGATGAGGAAGCAGAACAAAGAAAGATAGTCAGGGCTGCGGCACGGTTGATCAAAGCAGATATAAAGAACATTGATACTTGTAGAGATTTCTATCCAGATCCTTCTGAACTCCGGTCGCTGGAAAAGAATGTGGCGTACGTTCCGCAGTCCCTTCGTATATTGCTGCAAGAGACGTTCAGTGGCAAGTCATGTGATCTTGAAGTTGCATCAATTGGACAAAGTATCGTGCAACTTACCAGACCAAGGGCCATTGTAGCACCCATTCAGTATGGATTGGCGGTTCAAATGCACCAGCACTTTGGTTCCCACTTTCTTGTGGACAGTTTACACAGCCACGGCTTCTGTCTGCCTTACGCAGAAGTTTTGAGGTTTTCGAAGTGTGCTCCCAAGTCGTCATTGGAATCATTTGAGGAAGAAAGGACTGTGACCCATGTTCTGGATGGTGGTTCCTTATTGCAAAGGATTCCATGGAAGAAGGGTGACACATTTGAGGACATTGCAAGCATGTACATGAAGCATGTTTCCAAAAACTTTCTCAACCCGGTGGTTGTATTCGACGGTTATAAATCAGGACCTACTACCAAGGACATGACACACAATCGACGATCAAAAGGATTCTTTGGTCAAAAGGTGATGTTCACTCCAACCATGCCCCTTCGGTCAAAAAAGGAAAACTTCTTGTCAAACTCGGACAATAAGCAAAACTTCATTGACTTATTGTGTGAAACATTCAAGGCAAATGGAATTGACTGTGTCAATGCGTCAGCAGATGCAGATGTCATGATTGCGAAGAAGGGAATTGAGCATGCAAGGGAAACCGTGACATATGTGATAGGTGAGGACACAGACTTGTTGGTGCTGTTGTGTCATTATGCGGAACGAGGGATGAATGATTTGTACTTCAAGTCGAGCAAGGAAGGTGGGAAATGTTGGCATATTAACTCAGTAGCAGAAGCTCTCGGTGAAAGCATCTGTCGTGTCCTGCCAGTTGTCCATGCACTCTGTGGATGTGACACAACCTCACGACTGTATGGTATTGGTAAAGGGGCTGCCTTGAGGAAAGTGAGGGAAGACAACGGTTTCTTGAAATGTATAGAAGCATTCTGTTGCCAAAGTGGAAGTAAAGACGCGATATCATCAGCTGGTGAAAAGGCCTTGGTTTATTTGTACGGGGGAAAAGGAAATGACACCCTTGACGGACTGCGAAAGACAAAGTTTTGCAACAAGGTGGCAAAAAGTTCAACTACCGTTGAAGTTCACAGCCTTCCCCCAACAACCGATGCAGCCAAATACCACTCGTTCCCAGTTTATTGTCAGGTCCAGGAATGGATGGGGAACTGTGTGGACCCCGAGAAATGGGGCTGGTGTCTGCGGAAGGGACAGCTTGAACCGAAGACGATGGATTCGCCAGTGGCTCCTGATTCACTACTGAAATTGGTCAGATGTCAGTGTAAGGGCAACTGTGACACTCAACGCTGTAGTTGCAAACGGAATGAGCTTGAATGTTCCAGTGCATGTGGTCAATGTAAAGGACTCTGTCAAAATAGCAACTTTGATGCAAGCACCGATGATCCAAGTGAATACGAACTCCTATCATGAATTACATAATTGGCTCTGAATGACGTCATACTACGTCATGTTTTTTTTTGTTTTTTTTATAAAAAAGAGGGACAACAGGTCAAAAAACCCATACAAGCACAAAGTGCCTGTGTCACCCCTTGTGAAAGAGACAGTTCAGCCTGTCTGTAAGGTTTTTCGGCTGTAAATTAACCACTTTCCAGGTGTCCAAAAGTTGGAGACTTTTTATATGTTCATCAGAGGGACCTAATAAACAAGTTAAAGCCAAAAAACGTTGTTTGTAATACATTTATAGGGTCTAGGAGCAACCAGAAAAAAGTTATCTGTAAATTGAAGCTTTGGACGGCGGCCATCTTGAATTTATGCAAATTAACCACTTTCCCAGTGTCCAAAAGTTGGAGACTTTTTATATGTTCATCAGAGGGACCTAATAAACAAGTTAAAGCCAAAAAACCTTCTATTGCAATTTGTTCTAGGTCCAGTTAAATGATTGCTAGATTTACTGGACTATGGTGGGGCTCCTACCCTCTTCTCTACTCAGAGCATGGTATGGTGCGCTTGGTCCTAGACGTCCCTCGCATTCTGTCTCCAATCTAACCCCCTTTACTGCTGTTCCTCTCTCTGAACTCCTTCTTTCCAATACTTCTTATCTTTATTCAATTACCCATCCCTTCTGGTTCTCGCATACGACTTCCATAGTCGGCCAGTCGTATTACCAGCGCCTGTTCTCACATATATGTTTTGCACTAGCTTTAGAGGTCATTAGAATCATAGTCACATGGATTCATATTATTGGGTGCTTCTAATTACTTGGTTGTTCTTTATTACTATTTAATGCTAGACAGTGGAGGGTATCTTGGGTCGTTGTCTGAGTTATGTATATGGCAAGTCAGAGCCTGTACGACTTCGACGGAGCTAGGTAGCCTGTTGTACACCCTTGAGCATATTTTCCTTTGCGAGCTTAGCAGTATACAAGCGAAGGGCTTTTGCCTACTCTTGCTTGTATGCTTCCTAACTCATTTTGTTGACCTTTGAGGAGCGCCAGGGTAAGACCAGATAATTGAGATCTGGAATTAGCAAGAGAGCCTCCTAGTCACTTAACGTAAGATAAGGGAAATCTGTTCAGGGGAGACAGTAGGCTGCGAGCATGCTTGAGCTCTGCCTACGCTCCCTGTACCTTTATGCTGCTGCTAGACTTTATTAGTAAGAAAGACAACACTTTGTTTATTAACTTTAACCGCGTATGTTTTAGCAATTATTCACGTATTGTTTTAGCCTAGGTTGATGCATAGTGCACAACCCAGTATGGCTGTTACTTTGGCTAAGGAAGTACTGTTTTTGAGTTGCTGTTGTTAGTGCTGTCACAGAGTTGTTGCACTCCCTTGTTTCCATATATATGTATCATACTTTTAGGTGTATTTAAGATACACGCTTTGGTGTTCTGCCCCTGCATTACTTCTGTTCTATATTCGACGAGCATCTTAGAGCATCAGACGTTTTCAGAAGATTCTATATCTGTTTGCTGTAGTACTAGACTTCAATTGTTTTCATAGAGCTTTGAAGAGTTTAGTGTTGAGTTCAGATTCACACTAAAGATAACGTAAGCATATAACCTTTTATTAAATCTTGTCATAGTTTATTTAAGCATTGTTATTACTTGAGAGCTTTTTATTAACGTAATTACTCTTGTTGTGAGTAGGCTTTGCCGTCACCGGAAAGCCTTTGTAGAAGTACACTTAACCCAGTTAATTGATACCCCGTTATCCAGTAGATTAACTCTGGAAGGTTTAGGTGTTTTGTTCACCGGCTTAATAGTTCGAGGGTTGGGAATTAGCGTACCGTTCTTGCAGATCTAGCCTATCTTATAGTCCAATATTAAGTGCCCTTGTTTATTTCGTTGTGCCGGTCGTAACATGAGTGATAATGAATGGGAGTTGCAGGGTCTGGTAAATGAGTTTGGAACATTGTGCGAAAAACGGAATTTTAACGTAAATGCAGGGAAGAGCAAGGTTATGGTCTTCAAAAGGGGTGAAGTCACAGAGTGTGAGGTGAAGCTGAACGGTCAGGCTATGGAGATCGTCAACTCTTTCTTTTTTAAGAATCTGGGCAGTGTGTTGAGTAAAGAAGGGACTATGGATGAAGAAGTGCGGGAGAGGGTACAACAGGGGAAGATGGTTGTTGGAACGCTGAAAGCAGTAACAAGAAATAGGGTGGTCAGTATGGAAGTGAAGAAGTCCTTGCATTACAGTGTGGTAATCCCGACACTGACTTACGGAAGCGAAGCATGGACGTTGGTTGAGAGACTCAGACCAAGAGTGAGAGCAGTGGAAATTAATTACTTAAGAAGTGCATGCAGAGTTACATGGAGGGATAGACAGACTAATGAGGAGGTAAGGAGGTGTGGTGTGGAGGTAGATGTGCTGGAAAGAGTGAAAAGGAACAACTTGAGATCGTTTGGCCATATGGAACGTATGGAAAGTGAGAGCATGACTAAGAGGGTGTACGAGAGCGAGGTGGAGGGACAGAGAGGGAGAGGTAGATCGAAAGAGAGGTGGAAGGATGGAGTGAGGAAGTATATGAACGAAGGCGGTGCTGGTTGGGGGGAGGGTCGTCGACTGACTGGGGACAGAGGTGCATGGGGGCGGTTCGTTCGTGGCCACCCCTTCGGGGATCACAGCGTCGGGCAATAGATAGATAGATAGATTAACCCTTTTGCTGCGGGTGACATTCTGGAATGTTTTGGCAAGTTACAGCAATTTCCAGGCTTTAAAAGCCTGTAAAAAACGTAAAAATCGAGTGTCAGTGGGTGGGGCCCAGGGGCTGAGGGGCCCACCTCCGACCCTCAGAGCACCGAGCGGCTCACTGAGCTAGGCTGTGTCTCGGGCGAGTCTCTCTCTGTCTCTCTCATAAGTGCAGCCAAGCGAGCGAGTGTTACATAATAGCGGGGTTCCCGCGTTTCACTGGGATCACTGCGGGTGAACCAGACCACGTATACGGTCCGTTCTGGTGTCATTTTGAAGCTATTCTCGCCTAGTTTTCGGCAGAATACACTTCATTTAATGCAGATGCTTGATTTATAATTCAGGAATGCCTGAATATGCCCTAAATAACCCAAACATAGCCGCAGCCAAAGGGTTAACTATAATAATTTAAATATGCTAAATGCAATAGGTGATAATCATTGTTTAGACACATTGTTCCGATATATCTTCGTGATGTTGTAGATACTGCATCACTTAATTTTGTGTAAGATAATATGTATGATTAAATGTTGAAAAAGGATCATACACAGTAAAATACATGTGTAAGCTTGTGTGTGGATGAATGTTTTGGGTGCACGTGTTCATTTGTGTGTATGTATGTCCACGTGGTCACAAATATAGTGCCTGTACTTGGTTACACTGGACAACATATGATATACTGAACCAGAATAAAGTATGTATGCAACGACTTATATGAAGGTTACGACTGTAACTTCCACCACAACCAGTGCCTGGTTATAATTGTCAATTATAATTGTCAATTGAGTGTTATTAAACAGCTATTGGGTGAACGCACATTAACAACCATCATGTTTATCTTCCAGGTAATCGTGTCATGAAACATATTTTAACCTGAATACCTTGAAAATAATACACTCAGGCCTCACAGGCCATGTAAAGAAAACAGTAGAAAAGTCAGTGTGCTGGAACAAGAGTATTAACAAATAGTTTTGGTACACGATTAACAAAGATACCTATAATGACTAAGCTATGATTTTATGAACATGATATATAATAACAAATACTTAAACCTACATTTAATGTAGCCTACTCTTACTTATAACTGGATATAAATGTAGCTTAAAAACAATCCCACCTTCTACTGTATATAGTATATACCTCCTGCTTCACCATCGAATAAATACAACGTAACACCGATGTCCTCCGACAAATGTTGTCAATTTGTGATTATTACCGCTACCTATTTTCTTCAGTTATTCTTACTCCACTCTTTATCTCATGTATATGTAACTAATGCTATTCCCTATCAACTTCACTCGAGTGACAATCAGATTATTTAAAAGCCGACTTGACGTAATCTTATTAACGATCTAAAGCCCCGGAATCATTACGGCATCTTAAATTCTCAGTCCAATGTACTGGGTTCTTGTCAGATTGGTTTGGCTTGAACGCTTGCTGCTGCAGTTTAAATATTATGCTTTATAATGATTTACACTGCTTATATTTAAACATTCTTTACCAAACTGTATTTGGTCGTGTAATGGTAGCAAATGGATCTCCAAAGTGTAATTATTCTCGGAGGGTTTTCAAAAACAAAACTATGGTTTGTTTAACGAAACAAAGTTGGAAATGTAGTATTAAACATAGTGATTATCCAATAAGTAGGAAACTGTGAATCAAATTATGCAAACAATGAATATTCCAGTAAATGATGAAACCAGATTATAAATAATTTATGATATGAATATTTTAGTATACAAACCATTAGGCAATTATGTGCACAAAGATACAATACAAAAGATGACTGATGTACTTAACCCTTCCTGCCCGGTTGTCATTTTAAAATTACACCACGAAATAAGGGCAGGTGCCCGGGTGTCCTTTCAGGAATTTTAAGCTTGAAAGCCTATTCAGCTTGGTCTGAAAGCCGTGCGTCCGACGCATGTAAACAAAGTCGATCGTTGCGTCACCGCACCTCCGAAAACAAGAAGGAGAAGACTCGTTTGTTATTGTATATCTGTATGTCGTTGTTTCAGTAGTGAAAAGATCGTCGTATTGCTAACATCGCCTGGAAATGCTCTCCACTGAAATCGTCATCACAACTGAACCAGTTGACTTAGAGAGCTCTACTCAACACCAGTCTACAGATTGGAAACCGCACTACATTTATAGATGTGTTGGAAATTTCTAGCAGTTAAAATTCACAAAAATACGGTAGCCTAGGCCTAGACGTTTTTCGGCCAGATCGCCCGGGTAGCCCACCCTGTCCTTTGGAGATACAGCCCGGGCCAGGAGGGTTAAGATCATAAGAAACATAAGAAAATGGGAGTCTGCAAAAAGCCGAAAGGCCCATACAAAGCAGATCCCTGTCACACACAACCCTAATTACTAGGCCCAATTATAGGCCCAACTCACTAATACCTTGAGTACTGACCCCACCAAAACGGTCAGAGATTAACACAAGATTACGGGGGTCTGCTGAGCGCCGATTGGCCCACACCTGGTAGATCCCCCTCACACCCACCCCATCTCGTCCATATGCCTATCTAATTTTATCTTAAAGCTCCCTATCGTTCTTGATCCCACTATATCACTTGGTAGCCTATTCCACCCATCTACAACTCTGTTACCAAACCAATATTTGCCTATATCTTTTCTGAAACGAAATTTATCTAATTTGTAACCATTTGTTCGAGTTCTTTCGCTATCACTGAGCTTCAGTACATTTTTATGTCTCCTTTATTTATCCCACTAACCCACTTGAACACTTCTATCATATCCCCTCTAACTCTGCGTCTTTCTAACGAGTGTAAGCCTAATTTTTTCAACCTTTCTTCATATGGTAGATTTCTAATATTATGAATAATTTTTGTCATTCTTCGCTGTACTCTGTCCAACGAATCTATGTCCATTCTGTAATTAGGACACCAACATTGGACAGCATAGTCCATAATTATGAGGTCTCACTAATTACAAGTAAAGTTTCAAGATAACATCAGCAGTTCTGTTACTCACACTCCTTGAGATGAACCCTAGAATCCTGTTTGCCTTGTTACTAACGCTTATACACTGTTGTCTAGGTTTCAAATCGTTGATAACAAACACACCCAAATCTTTCTCGCAGTCTGAGTTTTCTAATTCAGCATTAGCTAGTTTATATTTTGCATTAGTATTCGTCTTCCCTATCTTTAATACCTTGCATTTGTCAATGTTAAAATTCATCTGCCAATTTACTGACCATTCGTGTAAGGTATCTAGATCCCTTTGGAGGCACTATATGTTGCTATCTGAATCTATTGGTCTCCCTATATTGGTATCGTCTACGAATTTACTTATCCTACTAGTTATACCTAAATCAAGGTCATTTATGTATATAATAAATAACAGAGGACCCAATACAGATCCCTGGGGCACACCACTCTTGACTGATCCCCACTCTGACTTAGTACCATTTATGCTGACTCTCTGTTGCCTCCCAATTAGCCATGACCTAATCCATCCCAACAACGACCCACCTATTTATTCCATGCGCCTCAACTTTTCTCATCAATCTCTCATGGGGGACTCTGTCGAAAGCTTTACTGAAATCTAAATATATAATATCATATGACTTGTCATTATCTACTGCTTCATATACCTCTGAGAAAAAAACTAAGCAAATTAGTAAGGCAAGAACGTCCCTGAGTGAATCCGTGCTGATAAGAATTTATTCAATTAAATATTGCTAAGTGGTTTCTAATTGTACTAGCAATAATTGACTCTAGTAGATTTCCTATGATTGATGTGAGACTAATGGGACGGTAATTGGATGCTATTGATTTATCACCTTTTTTGAAGATCGGAACTACATTTGCAATCTTCCAAGCTTCTGTAACTAAACCGGTTTCTAATGACTGGTTAAATAGAAATGTTAATGGGTAACTTAACTCATCTCTGCATTCTTTTAATACTCTAGAAAATACCTCATCCGGACCAGGCGATTTCTGAGGTTTCAGTCTGTCAATTTCATTAAGCACATCATTTCTACTTATAGTAACCGTACTTAAGCTATTTTCTATACTATCGCTATATACCTTACGGACTTCTGGAAACTGTGCCAAATTTTCATTTGTGAAAACGTAAAGAAATTTATTATTTAATGTACTGCACATTTCTAAATCATTTTCAGTAATTTCTCCTATGAAGTTTTAAGGGGACCAATTACATCTCTAACCTTGGATTTATATAGTTGGTAAAAAGATTTAAGATTATTTTTTGAGTCATTAATTTTGCAACCTTGATTTCATAATTTTTTTCTCTTTCCTAATATCCTTTTTGAGCTGTCTTGTTAAATTGTGATAGTAAGCAAGTAGGTGAATTTCGCCTTTCTTAATTTTGCTATATATACCTATCTTTTTTTCTGAGAAGGTCTAATAGTCTATTATTCATCCAGTTGGGTTGGTTCTGTGCTGATCTAAATTTTCTTTTGGGGATATATTAATTTTGTGCATTGAATACTGACTTGATAAAATTATCGTATGTATCTAACAAATTTGATGTCTCTTCCTGCCTTAAGCTAGGGTTAAGGGATAAGGGGTATGGGGTACACTCATTTGGACACCTGGATAGACTTAATTTTTTGACCATAGGGTCCGCTAATAGGGCTCTTCTTACCCACCGTAATTGGCTTTTCTAAAGTCAGGTATTAATGTCGTATTCTCTCGGGAATTACCTCTCCATTGTATATTAAAATACACACAATTGTGATCACTATTTCCTAGGTGGTCCCCGATTTCTACATTATTTACCATATGTTCATTGTTACTGAAAACTAAATCGAGAATATTATTACCTCTAGTCGGCGTATCTGTGAATTGAAATAAAAAACTATCTTGTACTACCTCAATAAACTCCTTTGAATCAGAGTCGCCTATTTGATGCTGCCAATCTATATTCGGAAAAATAAAATCCCCCATAATGCACACATTGCTAAACCTTGATGCTATTTTAATTTCCTCCCATAAAGATGTTCCGTCATTTCTACTCATATTTGGCGGTCTATACATAACTCCAATAACTATGGTCTCACTACCTTCGTTAACCTCTACCCAAACACTTGCATTATCATTATTTAGTCTAATACCTGATTTAATACAGCTTGTTAATGTACTCCTGACAAATACTGCTATACCACCTCCCCTCCTACTTGTTTGGTCATATTTAAACAAACTATATCCCGGTATATCAAATTCTGCTAATAAAGGCCTGGTTTCTGTATTAATCCATGCTTCAGTTAGTGCTATTATGTCTATATTTTCTTTGCTCACAAGTGCTCTAAGTTCATTCATTGTGTTACATAAACTCCTACAATTTGCATAATATACCCTCAACCTATTAATTTTATTTGCAACTAATTTTCTATTGTTTTTAACTAGTTTATTAATACCTGTTGAACTACTAGACCTAGACGGAAAATCTACTCTATCAGAATTCTCGTCATTACTATCAATTTCATGTGGCTGGGATTCTATTTTACTTACACACCTATGGTTTATTAACAAAACCCCGCAACAATCTTGTCGAGTGAGCTGGCCAAGGTCGAAACTCCTAGTCGAGAGAGATGTACTCCATCCTGGGCATACAGTTCATACTTACCATAAAAGGGGGACCTGTTATCCAGGAATGGAATAGTATTTGCCTTGCAATACTTCTCCAGCCGGCTATTTACACCAATAGCCCTGGAGGACCATTCCTTCCTTACCCCTCTTCTTGGCAGGATACTGTGTACCACAGGAACTCCACCCTTTTCCTTGATCCTCTCCAACATTTCCTGATACTTGGAGAGCAACTCCTCAGTCCTGCATCTCCATATATCGTTGCTCCCTGCATTGAGGAAGATGATGGAGTCCTCCCCACTCACTTCCAGGACAGCATCTATCTTCTCTGCCACCCTCCCGACTCCGGCACCAGGCAGGCAGACAACTTTACCAACCAGAGTGTTTGTTGCCCTGCCAAGGTATTTAACCATTGAATCACCGACAATGAAAACAGACTTAGCTTTTTTCTTTTGTCGGCGTGTAGCAGGAGTTGTAGCAGCAGCAGCAGACTTCCTCCCCTCCCCTCTCACTGCCTCGCTGTAAGACGGGTCATCTCCTTCCCCCACTCCGTCTTCACTGCCATCACACTCGTCCTCCAAGACGCTGTACTTGTTGTTTACAGTTACACACTGCTTCTTCAAGGTACACTTCGTTCCACTTGAAGCTACCACTTTCCAGGAAAAGTCCGGTTTTCCTACACAAGTGGCATTTTTAGTTTCCTCTAATGCCATCTTCAATGCTAAGTTTGTGTCCTTGAGAGATTGGACCTCGAGCTCCACATTCTCCAGCCTTTCTTGCAAAGCAAGACAAAGCTGGAGAATATGGGAAGAGGTAGCAATCTCATCAGCACAAGCCATCACTAAGAATGTTCACTAGCACCTCACTTAGGGGTAAAAAGGTATGGCACTAGCGGTCACTCGGGGCGTCTTCACTGGTCAAAGGTCAGGAGGCAACAAAAGGTCTGGAGGCAACTTGAGTGCTGATCACATATATCCGCCGTTCTCACTAACCAGAACAAACAAACATCATAAATTATAAACTCGTCCAACCTGTTATAAACTATTATATTAGGCCAAGGGGTTGAAGGGGCTAAGTTGGCAAGGTTGGCCTGGGTTACGTGGTGAGACTATTGTATATGGTTGAACTCACATGCGAGATCAATGGGATTAATTATGTTCGTGTACAAAGTATACCATTGTTCTATAATATAATGTGTACAGTGCAAACATTAATGTTGAAGTCTTCTGAATATGGTTGTTTTTGTGTGAAGTAATGTGATTGATGACATGACCATTAGTTCTACCGCGTTGTTCATATTATGTAACAAACGTACACACTGGTAATGTTGACACATAATACAATTTAAAAATATAATTAGTGACAGCAATTATTGTGCTCAGTACACAAATATTATATTTATCAGCCCTAACTAAGTATCAGATATACCTCTGACGACTTGCTTTATTTTGCACTTCAAATAATATAGTTTAAACAAACTCACTCCAATTTTAACATTACCTTCACATATTTATGAACCTGTAATTTAACCAGAACCAATAATATTTCAAGTTCAGTATAATAACCTTTCACCTACTTATGTTGGTGTTGAATAACTGGAGCAAAACACAGTACTCGGAAAGAAACAAAGTATTTGTAAAGTTTGCAGGTGTGAAGAGAACAGTTTGGGATGGGAAGACAAACACAGGATGTGTTGACATTATGTTGGTTTAATAACATTTATCAGGTCCTTTCATTCTCAGCAGTAATATCCCTTTTGACTCACACATAACCACACTTGTCTTCAAGCTGTCCTCCCAAGGCTGTTATCGTATTGTATATGTTGAGCCACTAACATATTACTCAACACCAAAGCTACCATGGTGGGTAACTCATTGTGTGGTATATCCTCCTCACTGATGGTTGTTTTAGTGCACCACATATTACAGTATACCTGTTAGGACTAAGCTGATCTGGTGGCTACTTTACACTATATCTTAAATATATCTTAAACATTAGTGTTATATGCACACATATGAACGTTCAATAAAACACAACAACAATGACTAATATTCCTCACTTGAAGGACTCTAGTCACCAAGATCATCATAATTAGTAGTTATCGTAATATCAGAACATTCAGATTTATATAATTGTCCTGAACAAATCACTGTTAATGATATAAGGTATATACTAAATAGGTTACCCCATTGGTTTATTTTTTAAAAGACCCAGAAATATATATTTATATGTTCAATACCAAAATGTACAGTACAAAAATAGCGGTTTCTGAGACAGCTGGATATGGACCGGACATTGGGAGCGTATTGTTTCTGGACGATAGGTCACTTTAAGTATCACAAGGCCGCACATACGAATACAAGTTTCTGATATGGAAATGACAAAACTACCATTGGTTGTTATACCCTCCTGCATCTACATTAAACACGGATAGCTAGTAAATAATTAAGAATGTAAAGCAACACTACCAAACCGCAGTGAATGGACAGGCTTTCGGTGTGTGTGTGTGTGTGTGTGTGTGTGTCTGTGTCTGTGTTTACTCTAGTTGTATTTACGGGAGTGAACAAGCTCGTTAATTCCCACCTCCATTGACACATTTATCATATCTTATTTTAAAACTATGTAATGATGGTGCTGACACCACTTCGGCGGGCAACTTATTCCACTCTGTGATTGATTTCCTTGGGAACCCTTTTACCTTTCAAATTTGATGAACTCTTAGGTAGCTTTAGTTTGTAATTGTGTCCTCTTGTCCTGACCCCCATATCCATCACTTTGAAGCTTTCCTGATCCACTACATCGATGCCTCTGGTGCACTTATATATCTTAATCTTTTTTTCTTCTCTGTTCTAGCGTTGGAAGGTTCAGTGTTTTAAGTTGTTCTTGATACTCCAAATCTTCAAAACCTGGTATCATCTTGGTTGCTGCTCGTTGCACCCTCTCAAGTTTGTGGATATGCCTTTTAAAGTGTGGGGAGCAAGTTACCACTGCATACTCAAATGTTGGTCTAATTCTTGCCGTTATTATCTGTTTCATGATGAATTCGTTTAGATAGTTAAAAGACATACTTATATTTGTCAGAAGTGGTAATGCTTCTCTCACTATCTTGTTAATATGGCTTTCCGCTGACATATAATTCTGAAATACTATCCGAAAATCTTTTTCTTTTTCAGCTTTGGGCATTATTTCATAACCCAGTGTATAGTCTTGTGTAGGTCTGTACTTCTACCCATCTCCAAGATATTACACTTGCTTGCTTTGAACTCCATATTCCAGTTGGTACTCCAATTATGAATCTTTTTTAGATTCGATTGCAGTTTTATGCAGTCCTCCGGCATCCTTACTTTCTTCAGCAATTTTACATCATCCGCAAACATGTTTATGTAGCTTGATAATCCTTTTGGCAGGTCATTGACAAATATATGGAACATTACTGGAGCCAGAACTGACCACTGCGGTACTCCACTTGTGTTTAGTGACCAACTTCACGGTTTACCCCTGGTTACTGTTCTCATCTGTCTTTCACTCAGGTAGCTCTCCATCCATTTCAGCAACTTGTTGCCAACTCTCCCTACATGTTTTAGTTTCCACAGTAATCTTTTATGCGGCACTTTGTCGAACGCCGCTTAGAAATCTAGATAGACACAGTCTACCCACCCTTCCCTTTGGTCCACCAGATTGGTCACTCCTGCGTAGAAACTCAACAGGTTGTTTACACATGTTCTGTCTTCTCTTAATCCATATTGACTATCCGTGATGATGTTTTCTGTTTCAATATACTTCACCCATGTATCTCTGATTATTCCTTCAAGGATTTGCATCAGAATGTTCAATAAGGATACCGGTCTGTAATTTAATGGTATATCTCTGTTACCTCCTTTGAAGATGGGAACAATGTTTTTTGTTTTTCCATGCTGAAGGTACAATCCCTATTTTCAATTGTTACGACCGGGACTCGTATAAAACAAGGGCTCTTAATCATTGGACTAGAAAGGCACACAGCCACAACGGTAACACTAGATCCAACCCTCGAACTTATAATGCCGGCGCACAAAAACACCTATACCCTCCAGAGTTAAATCTGCGATAGCGGGGTATCCTATAACTCGGTATAAATGCACTACTACTACAGGCTGATGATCTCTGATACAGCCTGATCACAACAACATACAATTACGTTAATAATGTATACAAGAAAAAGGATAGAGAGCTTAATTAAATCACTGAAATGATTTAATGCAAACAAAAAGAAGGTATAATTAAAGTTACTCTAAACAATAATAAACCGTCACTCCTATATTAAAGAAAGTGAATGAAAGTCCTAATGCATCGAACGGGAATCTTCTGAAGAAAGTCTGATGCTGCTTAACCCGGGAACTGCGGGGAGACTCTTAAGATTTCCCCGGCGGACTGCGGGGAGACTCTTATGAGTGAGTGAGAAAAAAAAATCAACTTTTGACATCGAAAACATTTTTTTTTGTTTATTTATTTATTTTTTATTTTTTTTTATTTTTTTGGCCGCTGGGCCATGCAAAATCTCAGTCCTCTACCTCCCCTCCTTCCCCACTGTCCTCCTCTCCTTCAGTTATCACCTATTTTCCCTGTTATTCCCTTATTCTGAGGTATATTTTCGTGCTAACATTAGCGAGTTGCAAGCAGGGTGTTGTCATCACTGATGGCAAGCGAGTGCAAGAGAGAGAGAGAGAGAGTATCGATCGACTGTGTCTCAGTGGCCTTGGGGGAAATTGGCGGGAAAGTAGCTTGCCTCACCCATACATTATACAACTCGCGGGCTATATCTCCGATTTTGACCATCCAAACGCTGTTTTCACTCGTTTTATTGTTGTTTCAGGTTAATACCTTTATAATCAACCCATAATAGGCGCATATGGATAAGTATTAATGCTATTAATGGCACAATTAATATTTTAGTGACGGAAACACCTCAAATACGTCAGCACAGGGGGACGTTTCCAATTACCCCCATGCGCACTTCAGAGGTTAAGATGATCGAATCAGATTTTGAACTGTTATATAAAGCAGGAACAAGATATGACAAGTGTATGGACATACAGTGTTAACTGGCACGGGAATAATAATAAATGCGCAATAGTATTATCTCCAACAACAAAAGAAGTACTTCCTCAGGCAACGTAAAAGCATGCTCAGGTTGTGCAACTCAACAACAACCAAGGCTTACAATCAACGTGAATAAAAATGCTGCATAGATAACATAAGAGTTTATAATCCTAATCGGGTGTCTGCTAGGCGAATAAAGTCTAGCTGGGATGTAGTAGGCTAGGAAACAATGGCTGAGCAAGCGGCTTGTAGCCTAGCGAGGTCCTTAAGACTGTACGACCAAATTACGTTAAATGACGGGGTGCTCTCTTGAGAGATCCAGATCGCTAGTATCTGGTTCTCTCCTGGCGACCCTCTCAAAGTCAAAGCAAAACGAGTTAGCACAGTGTTGGGTGGCAGAGGCAAAAGCCCTCACTCGCAACACAGTGCTAAACTCACAAGGTACACAGTCAGAAAGACAACCTAGGCTTCCCACGTATCCGTTGCGATTGTACAGGTTCAACAAAAGCTGGTACACATCGGAAATCACAACAACAATAGCCTCACCCCAGTCTAGCATTAAATAGCCCAGCAGACAACCAAGCAAAAGTTAGGGAGACACCGCAAGTGTGTCGAACCTCTACAGACAAAATGTTAATCCCTCCAAAATGTCTAACTAAACATGGAATATCTGAGAGCTTCAGCATATAATACGATGGCCGATATATGAAATCGTGTAGAACCAAAGGGGAGTTATGATGTTAAATAGATTAGAAGAATAAGAGGTAAGAAGTTGAGAGAGAGAGATAAAGTATTCTATAGGTAGAAGTCGGGGACAGGTAGCAAGGGAGATGTGAAGGGTATGCTGGTCAGGCAAGCTCTGAAGAGAGTAGCTCCTCGGGACCCCCAGGATCACACAAAGGCATGGTGGTCAGCCAATCACAGGCCGCTACGTCACCAGGCAGCAGGCCTGCAGAAGGCGCCAGGAACCACCAGCCAATCAAAACCGAGAGAAAGACCACGCGGGTGAGGGACTCCTCCGGGAGGGAGGAAGGAGGAGGGAAAGCAACACTCACTACTCCCACGATGCTCGCTCGCTCTTCCTCTCAACTCTACACACCAATGCATCTTATATTCAACTCATGATATAAAATATAATGCATTGTCACAGGCGAAAATAAAGACCACTTCTATACTGCCTGTGACATGACGATTCACAAGAAAGAAAGTACAACATTGTAGATAGACTGTAGTCCATTTCACTGCCCTGGCAAGCGCTAGTGGCTACCGGGAGGCGATTCTGCCAACGCTGGCAGGCGTCACACCCCGCCCAAGATATAGGACTCTCAACATTAGGCGAGCACGATATCTGACTAGGCAGAATGCCGACAAGACCCGTCACACATAGCCACTCCACCAGAAAGGAAATGCAAAGCTCAAGTCTTACATAAAACAACATATCAACATAAAGAAAATCTTATAACCCCTCCCAAACATAATAGTATAATTTAGCCTACTATGCTCCCTGAACGAGCTTCACAGAGCCCAGCCTCCTAAATGAAATACAGGTTCAACTTAGGACTTTAGCTATAATATTGGCAACTAACAATTAACTATCAAAAGAAAGAGTTTTTATGTGATTTTTTTGTATTTAATTTTAATGTTGTGTTTTTGGCAGCTGCTCTACAGGGGCAAGCCTAGTTTTTCTCCACTCTCAACACACACTGACTGAACAGCGAGGGTTCTCCTGCAAACAGACCATCCTGTGACAAACAATCAGCCAAAACATTATCAGGGCCCTTAGCATGCCACACATCCAACTTGTGTTCCGGCAGCACAACAACACCTGACACTGATAAACTGCCCAGTTCATCACAAGACTGGCACTTCTCTTCACTCTTTCCGGCAATGGGACCTGCCAAAAGCCTTTCACTAGTTCTACCTTCGTAATAGGCATTGCAGCCCCGATGCGGTCTATGGTGTCGTCAACTCTCGATAAGGTATAGGCGTCTGTCAGGGATAATTCACACCCACTCTTGCAATCAACACACACACTGATCTTGCCACTTAACACAGGTTGTAAAGTTACAGGCAACAACCACTCACGACATTCTTTATCCCTCAGACCCTTTTTCCACATGTCGTCTAGCTCTGTTTTCACGACAGGCTGTTGAGCAGGATTTATACGGTAGGGAATTAAACTGAGCCTTGCACTGTCTCCAGCCTCCATGTCGGATTCTACCCCGTACATCAGGCCTGGAGAAGCAACACACATGCGGATGCACTGCCACAGCCTAGTAAACAACTTATCTCGCAGAACAACATGCCTAGTGCCCTCCCACAACCCAGCCGAGGTAGTCTCCCTCCTTCTCCACCTTCGTCCCTAGAACAGCCAGGTCATGAGATGGACAATCAGTACCACCTGTGCAGTTACTCCCATAGTTCATTATTGCTAAGGCTTCCCCGCCGATACCGTACATGCGCACCCCCGCATTCCTTGCAACTACATCTGCCTGCGCAGCATCACCGCTTTTAGCGACATGGCCAGATACAGTCGGTCTATGGTAGGGCTGTTGCATTCGACTAGAGCAGCATTGGGAGGCTATGCGACGACCGGGCACATCCACTCCACAGCCAACCTCACCAATCTGCTCAATGTCCTCCTTCTGACCACCACCCTTGGCAGCCATGGGTCAACCTTGACCTGACAACCATGTCCAAGCCTCGTCGCCCACCTTGAACCACCGAAACAACGAGGATAACGGTCTCCCAACATTCACATGACCTGCCCGCGGAACATCTTGCACCGCCTGAGTTGTGAGGCTCGGGGGCTCGGCACGACCAGTGGGGCATGAACCGAGCTGGTGCTGGAGCGCTGCACACTGCTACTCAGGCAGGTGCTCTAGCGCTTCCACAGCCACCAGACTCGTGTTCCCCACCCACTGCTACGCCGAGACATGACAATCCCAACTCTCCTCCACCTGTGCCCTACTGCCCCCCCTCTCCTTCTCCACCTTGGCCGCTGCAGACCAACGCAGGGACAGTAGGCTGCTCAGGTGGGTGCCTCACAAACTCCTCCAACAGGTTCACATGACATTTTTCCCCGTCCTCGTGTTTGATCTCGACAGCACCATTACCACATTTCTGAACTTCCGGATCCTCCAACTGCAGTTTACAAATATCTGAGGGAGCCAACCTGTCTAAATGCCTCCGAAGCAACCCAAGTCCTCCCCCAATATCAAACTGAGCAACCCTTTTTTCTCTCTGTGTGTAACGTTGCTGCCTCGGAGTCTCTTCCTGCCCTACCTCCTCACTAGCTGTGACAAGTCCTGGGGCTTCTCCAGACTCCAACAATGGTGCCAATACTGAGTTGCCAAGAAGAGCTGCTGGTACTAAACTCTCCAAACTTTTACCAACATTAGCTGTCTTCTTCCGACCGTTCCTCTATTGATCAGAAGACTGAGGAACAGGCTGTGACACTTTGGATGCAAGAGATCTTGTAACAACACAAGCCATAGGTTGTACATGACACTTCTCTACCCACTCCTGTTCCTCCCTACTCACGTCGGCCGGCTTCTCGGCAATGACTAAGGGGGATACCTCAGAAGTAGGCACCGCAAAGTCGTTGCCGAGAAGGAGGTCGACGCCCCAAACAGGCAAGTTCTCCACAATTCCCACATCCAACTCTCGTGTCACACCATCTACCTCCAGTTCCATCCTCACCAACGGGTATGACCTGATAGCATTGATACCTTGCACCACAACCACCCGTGCCATGTTTATTGGTCTACCAGTAAAGTTCTTCATCAAAGTCTGAGAGGCACCCGTGTTTCGCAACAGCTCAACTCCATGCTTCTTACCAGCCCACTTCACGCAGCCACGCCCTCGATAGTCGCAAAAGACATCGCGGACAGGGTTCGAGCCTTCCGGATTCTTCTCCACTGGCTGTGTCCCAGCCTCTGACTTTATACCCCGGGCAAACTCAGACGACTTCGGGGACACCCCAATGTTGCGAGCCAAAGACACAACTGCATTAGGTAGCTTGCTTGGACAGGCTCTTGCAAAATGCCCCTTCTCATGACAATGAAAACACTCTAACTCCCCCTTGGGCTTCCCTTGAGGTGGGGAAGGGCCCGGATCCTTCTTAAACAGGACGGTATTAGGTTTATGGTCAGAATTAATATAATTGCTCTTGTAGTTATTGTTATATGGTGTATCACTGACTTGGGGGGGTGGAGTGTTGCGCCCCTCGTTACCTGCATCGTTCCGTTGTGCAGACCCGCACCCACGAATCAGCGATAGCCTATGGTCAGCCATCTCAGCTGCCTCCTGAAGAGTTTTCGGGGTTTTTTCTTTAAGATTCAACGTCAGATCGCCGCCCGTACACTTCAAAAATTGTTCTAGAAGCATCAGCTGTTTCA
Organism: Paralithodes platypus; assembly: GCA_032716605.1. Lineage (NCBI taxonomy): Eukaryota > Metazoa > Arthropoda > Malacostraca > Decapoda > Lithodidae > Paralithodes > Paralithodes platypus. The sequence continues at coordinate 23,940,396 of CM064490.1, forward strand.
ACTCCTCAAACGTCGATGCCTTCTCAGAACGTAGCCAGTTTCTAAATGCATCGGACAGATCCCGGGCATGCTCAAGAAAGGTGCACTCACGACCCTTCGTTACACCCCGGAACTTCAATCTGTACATCTCTGGTTGTAACTCATATGCACGCAGGACAGCCTCCTTCAATGCCTCATAATCGACGCAAGACTCCAAGGGCAACGCATCATATGCCTTGAGTCCTTTGCCAACCAACCTAGAGGAAACAAGGGCTGTCCACTTAACCTCGGGCCATTGGTGCTCCCGGCACTTCTTCTCAAAACGCATACAAAATTCAGTGACACCCGAGTCATCAAATACAGGGACCAACTTGAAGGTGCGATAAAGACTGATCAAGACCTCGGTTCCCAGAACCGAGACGCTGCCCTGTCGACTCCACCCGAGACTTCTCAAGATCTATGTCTGCACAGTACTTCGTAGCCTCAACCTGAAGCTCAGCCTCTCTCTGCTTAAGCTCACTCTCATATCTGGCCCTTCTCTCCTCAGTCTCATATCTGGCCCTTCTCTCCTCGGCCTGAATCTTATCCATCTCAAACTCCCGCTGCTGCTGCTTAGATTCCCGCTGCTGCTGCATCTTAGCCATCTCAAGCTGGAAGAGCATTCCTGGAGTCAAACCTGGAGGAGGAGGAGATGCAACAATTGGAGACTCACCCAAGTGCAAACCACGCTGCCAGTGACTATCGGCCTGCGGGAACGTACCCGGCTCCGGAGCCCGAGGGGGCGCCATGGTAGGAGTCGAGTGGAACGGGGGCTGGGCCGAAGGTGCCCCAGCTCCCAATCCACCCGAAGCCCAACGCACCCCGCCGAGCACACAGGCCACCAGGTCACCTCTCAACATGCTGCTAGTGCCCACATGCCCCATGACCGTGGCCAAACACTGGAGACCATACCGATCAATCCCCGACACCCGGTCAACAGTAATAGGTATCTCCAGAAAATTCCTTGCATCCTCCTCACTAGTTATTACTCTTATATATTCTAACAAACCCCGCCTCTGCACCTCAGAGCCTGCTTCCCGTACTGTGTCTTCACTGTACACTGATCCGTCGTCTGACATATTGTCCATCGAAAATTCTCAACGTTTATAAAAAAAAAAAGTACCTAAACTCTCATGTAGCACTATTCACTCAAAAATGCTTGAAGACTCTTAAGTGTTATACTACTTGCCAACAAAAAATCCACGTGTCCACTATATTCCTTTAAACAAAAAACAAATGACCACAACACTCCTGCAATATTTTTCTAAGTTCACAGAATCCTAAGCAAGGTCGCCATTTGTTACGACCGGGACTCGTATAAAACAAGGGCTCTTAATCATTGGACTAGAAAGGCACACAGCCACAACGGTAACACTCTAGATCCAGCCCTCGAACTTATAATGCCGGCGCACAAAAACACCTATACCCTCCAGAGTTAAATCTGCAATAGCGGGGTATCCTATAACTCGGTATAAATGCGCTACTACTACAGGCTGATGATCTCTGATACAGCCTGATCACAACAACATACAATTACGTTAATAATGTATACAAGGAAAAGGATAGAGAGCTTAATTAAATCACTGAAATGATTTAATGCAAACAAGAAGAAGGTATAATTAAAGTTACTCTAAACAATAATAAACTGTCACTCCTATATTAAAGAAAGTGAATCAAAGTCCTAATGCATCGAACGGGAATCTTCTGAAGAAAGTCTGATGCTGCTTAAGATGATCGAATCGGATTTTGAACTGTTATATAAAGCAGGAACAAGATATGACAAGTGTATGGACATACAGTGTTAACTGGCACGGGAATAATAATAAATGCGCAATAGTATTATCTCTAACAACAAAAGAAGTACTTCCTCAGGCAACGTAAAAGCATGCTCAGGTTGTGCAACTCAACAACAACCAAGGCTTACAATCAACGTGAATAAAAGTGCTGCATACATAACATAAGAGTTTATAATCCTAATCGGGTGTCTGCTAGGCGAATAAAGTCTAGCTGGGATGTAGTAGGCTAGGAATCAATGGCTGAGCAAGCGGCTCATAGCCTAGCGATGTCCTTAAGACTGTACGGCCAAATTACGTTGAATGACGGGGTGCTCTCTTGAGAGATCCAGATCGCTAGTATCTGGTTCTCTCCTGGCGACCCTCTAAAAGTCAAAGCAAAACGAGTTAGCACAGTGTTGGGTGGCAGAGGCAAAAGCCCTCACTCGCAACACAGTGCTAAACTCACAAGGTACACAGTCAGAAAGACAACCTAGGCTTCCCATGTATCCGTTGCGATTGTACAGGTTCAACAAAACCTGGTACACATCTGAAATCACAACAACAATAGCCTCACCCCAGTCTAGCATTAAACAGCCCAGCAGACAACCAAGCAAAAGGTAGGGAGACACCGCGAGTGTGTCGAACCTCTACAGACAAAATGTTAACCCCTCCAAAATGTCTAACTAAACATGGAATATCTGAGAGCTTCAGCATATAATACGATGGCCGATATATGAAATCGTGTAGAACCAAAGGGGAGTTATGATGTTAAATAGATTAGAAGAATAAGAGGTAAGAAGTTGAGAGAGAGAGAGAAAGTGTTCTATAGGTAGAGGTCGGGGACAGGTAGCAAGGAAGATGTGAAGGGTATGCTGGTCAGGCAAGCTATGAAGAGAGTAGCTCCTCGGGACCACCAGGATCACACAAAGGCATGGTCAGCCAATCACAGGCCGCTACGTCACCAGGCAGCAGGCCTGCAGAAGGCGCCAGGAACCACCAGCCAATCAAAAGACCTCGAGAGAAAGACCTCGCGGGTGAGGGACTCCTCCGGGAGTGCCTGCTCCGACACCACTTCCGGAGGTGGAAAGACTCTACTCCCTGCCATATCTGCTCCAAGCAGAAAATTAATCCCCTCCACAGGTAATGTGTCCATGACCGCTACCTTCGCCGTCGCCGTGACTACAGGACACCTAAGATGAACAGGAACGAGACTATAACAGGCCTCAGTGTTTACACCTCGACATAACACAAACTCGTCAGATTTTATCGCCTTCCACGTCAAGTTCAAACACATTGACTGCTTAGCTCCCGAATCCCTAAGAACCTTGACTGGATACACCTTCCCACACAGCTCTACTTCACCCTAATGAACGAAAGCCTGGTACCAAGCGAGCGAGGCGTCTGGACCTGCATTGGTACCTAGTCAAGACACTTTATCGGGGGCAGGCTGTGCCACGGCCGTTGGCACCCCATGCTTCACCCTTCAGTCTGCCTCCAACCTCGGTAACAAAGATTCATCCCCTCCTCCCTGGATACCAACAACAAACGACACAGGCTCAGCAAGCGCTGCAGAAGACTTTGCCTTGGGCCAGTTTGGTTTAATATGTCCGGTCTGTTTACACCCATAACACCTAACAACACTGGAATCAGGTCGGGTTGAATTTTGTGATTTGTGTTTGTCTCCACCGTTATTATTACGTGTGGGACCAGGGCCACTATTACTGTACCCTCCACTTCCACCTACTTGGTACTTCTCGTCACGTGCAGTCGTGGGGGGGGGGGGCATATCTGGCACGATCAGTAAAACCCTTGGTTGCCAACACTCGATCGCCAGCTCGATTGGTAAACCCAATCAACCAAGCAAACTTGCACCCCTTCAGCCCATTTCAGAAAATAAGTATTGATTGTGTTGGTCCGTTACCCAAAGCTAAGAGTGGAAATCAGTACTTGCTTACTGTTATGTGTGCCACTACTCGCTACCCTGACCTTTGAGGAATATTACTTCAAAGGCTGTGATTAAGGCTTTAACTAAAAAAATTACCCAATTTGGTATCCCTCAGGTGGTGCAGTCCGATCGGGGTTCCAACTTTACTTCAGGTTTGTTTCAACAGGTGATGCAGGGGTTGGGAATCAAACAGTATCTTGCTACAGCCTTCCACCCGGAGTCTCAGGGCGCCTTAGAGCGTTTTCATCAAACTTTAAAGAGTTCATTGACTAAATATTGCTTGGTACAGGATTCAGACTGGGATGAAGGCATTCCTTATGTATTGTATGCTATTAGGAGCTGTTACCAAGAATAATTGGGGTTTTCCCCATTTGAGTAAATCTTTGGTCATGAGGTTAGGGAACCTCTTAACCCGGGAACTGCGGGGAGACTCTTAAGAGTTCCCCCGGCGGACTGCGGGAAGACTCTTAAGAGTCAGAGAAACAAAAAATCAACTTTTGACATCAAATTTTTATTTATTTTTGTTTTTGGCTCCTGGGCCATGCAAAATCTCAGTCCTCTACCTCCCCCCCTTCCCCACTTTCCTCCTCTCCTTCAGTTATCACCTATTTTCCCTGTTATTCCCATATTCTGAGGTATATTTTCGTGCTAACATTAGCGAGTTGCAAGCAGGGCGTTGTCATCACTGATAGCAAGCGAGTGCAAGAAAGAGAGAGAGAGTATCGATCGACTGTGTCTCAGTGGCCTTGGGGGAAATTGGCGGGAAAGCAGCTTGCCTCACCCATACATTATACAACTCGCGGGCTATATCTCCGATTTTGACCATCCAAACGCTGTTTTCACTAGTTTTATTGTTGTTTCAGGTTAATACCTTTATAATCAACCCATAATAGGCGTGTATGGATAAGTATTAATGCTATTTATGGTAAAATTAATATTTTAGTGACAGAAACACCTCAAATACATGCGCACAGGGAGAGGTGTCTAACTACCCCCATGCGCACTTGTTAGGTTAAGGTAATGAAGGAATCTTTGGTAAACAGTAGTGTTAAGTTACCCCTAAATCTGTATGTAGAGAAGATTAAAGAGAGGTTGAAGAAAGGTTGTGAGGTTGCCATGAGTAATTTAGCTAAATCTCAAGATAAAATTAAGAGGAGGTATGATTTGAATACTGAATGTAGGGAGTTTCAACCTGGTGAATCTGTGTTGGCGTTTCTACCAATGCATCAAAGTCTGCTTCAGGCAAAGTTCTGCGGCCCATACAAAGTAAAGAAGAGAGTGGGAAGTGTTAATTATGTGATTGAAACTCCAGGGAGAAGAAAGAAAGAAAGAATGGTACATATAAACCTTTTAAAGCCCTATCATGATCGTGAAGAGTCTGTTTGCAATGTCTCTGTAACTGATACTGTACCTGGAAATGGAGAAGTCCAGGATTTTGCACTAGAGTTTGAGGTGAAGTTGACTAATTCTGCAGTGATGAATGATCTTCCTTCAAAACTTTCTCATCTCCCACCAGCTCAGAGTAAGGATGTATGTAATCTACTTGAGGAATTTTCACAGCTTTTTGATGATGTGCCTCACCCATGTGATCTTGTGGAACATGACGTGGTACTCCAGGACAACGCTCGGCCAGTCAAGCAAGCGCCATATAGGGTCAGTCCGAGTAAGAAGAGTTATATGCGCAAGGAGGTAGAGTTTCTACTGGAAAGTGGTTTAGTGGAACCAAGTAAAATAGTTGCTGCCCCCCTGACAGAACCGGTTAGTCCAAAGAAGCCCTTTCAGTGGTCACAGGAGTCGCAAGCTGCATTCGACCGGATCCGCAGTCCACTAACGTCCAGTCCTGTTCTACAAGCCCCGGATTTTGATCGACCCTTCAGCCTTCACGTGGATGCTTCTGATGTGGGTGCAGGTGCTGTACTCCTTCAGCAGAGTCGAGAGGAATTCTTGCATCCAGTTTGCTACATGTCTACGAAATGTAAGAATCACCAGAAAAACTATAGTACTATAGAAAAAGAAGCATTATCTTTGTTGTTAGCTATTGAAAAGTTTGAAGTATACCTGCAAAGTTCTCCTCATCAAATTACAGTTTTTAGTGACCATAATCCTCTTCAATTTGTGAACAAAATGCGTAACAAAAATCAAAGATTAATGAGATGGTTCAACCTTATAACTTAGTCATTAAACATATACGGGGAAAAGATAATATCTTGGCTGATACATTGTCAAGGGTAGAAATTTGAATGGTAACTTGAGAGAAAGGAGGTCCCTACAAGGGCCTTCTTTTCGGGGAAGGTGTTATGGGATTTTGTTTTAAAGTTAGTCATTGGAGTTTAAAGTTAATGATTTTTGCAAGAATGATGTTCCCTACAAAGGCATTCTTTTGGGAGGAGGTGTTATGGTATTTGTTATTTAACCCATAACTGTCGGGGCGCAACATAAGTCGAGTATAATAAATCTGGACTATCTGGCGGCGCTCGACATAGGTCGTGTGGCAATTTCAGCACGTAATGTTGCTGAGAGAGAGAGACAAGTGGTGGCAGGAGAGTAGCGAGCGTATGACTTCTCCAGACCACCACGGTGAATCTACTGACACGAATCCCACCTCCTCCCTCCCACTCGCTATATACGGAATTGTATGGGGAAAGTGCCGAATTACATGCTTTTTGCACTCGCGTTGCGCGGTTGTTGCAAGAAAACTAGCCATCATAAAAGGATCGTTATGGTGTCATTGGAAAGCTCTGTTTATGCCCTTTCAGGGATAGATACTTGTTTTACGCTCTGGGTCTTATTTAGGCATGAAAATGATCACGTAAACAGCCCTATTTTGGCTAAAAACACCCCGCTGGTGGCTACATATTATATACCGCCTAGGCCGCTCGTAAGGTGTTAATTGTATTTCTAAGTTGATTCAAGTTGTTTAGCTGTGCCTCTGTGGAGTATTAATGGAGTAGAGGCTTCGAGACGGGGATATTGTGAATTAAGCCTTTGTGCATTTGTGAAGATGAAGCTTTGAAGCTTAATGAGTTGGATGAAACTGAAGTTCCGTACAATATTTATGGCCTCGAGGTTTCACTTCTTTGTTTGATATTGCCGTTCGATGCCTCGAGTCGAATTTTTGGAGTCTATAAGTAAGGGAATTATGGTAGAATAAATTCAGTCAAGGTTTGAATGGTGGTTGTGGGTGTGTTGCCTCTGTCTCCTTTGTGATAAGTATATGTAAACGGTTAAACTGCCTTCTTTACTATATTAATGCTCCACTAGGTTTTTAGGTAAACATTAGGATGGTTTTGATTCACTGATACTTTTAATGGAAGTGAGAGGTTTTCGCTTGAATAGATACCAATAATTAATAGTTTAATTATTACATTGTAACTTTTAATCTTTTTACTTTGTAAATACATTTATTATATTTTAATTATATGAATGTGGTTTCTTATTCTGCCTTTACAATTACTTTATTGTCTTATATCGGAATTTACACCAGGACCAGGTGATAAGTTATAGATTGCATATGAATCCTTAAGATCTCGTGTAACACAGGACAGACAACACAGTAGGGGTGAGGCAGGAGATACATCACAGGAGGGGTGAGGCAGGACAGACAGCACGGTTGGTGAGGCAGGACAGACAACACAGAAGGGGTGAGGCAGGGCACACAACACAGGAGGGGTGAGGCAGGACAGACAACACAGGAGGGGTGAGGCAGGACATACAACACAGCAGGGGTGAGGCAGGACAAACAACACAGGAGGGGTGAGGCGGGGACCTTGGCAAGGCCTTAACCTTGGGATCATTACATTGAACGTATTTATCAATACCAAATATTAGTGTGGAATGTTAACCCAAGGCCTTAACCTTGGGATCTGTTTTGGACAAAACACACATAACATTTGCCCAAATTTGGCAAATGAGTTTCAATGCGGATAAATGTAAAGTACTACATATCGGATACCTAAATGAGAAAGCAAACTATTCAATGAATGGCACTCAGCTTAAGAATGTAAACAGAGAAACCGATCTGGGAGTAACAATATCGAGTAACCTAAAACCGAGTCAACAATGTTCAGAAGTTGTTAAGAAGGCAAACAAAATAATTGGCTTTATATGCAGGTAATTTGAGCATAAATCCAAAGAAGTTATCCTAACCCTTTACAATTCCTTAGTCCGTCCTCTTCTGGAATACTGCGTTCAATCCTGGTGCCCTTATTACCAAAAAGATATAAACAAGCTAGAACGAGTTCAACGTAGAGTTACCAAAATGATACCTAGCCTAAAGAACAAACCATACGAAGAGCGTCTTGGAGAATTAAATCTATTTCCTTTAACCCAGCGCAGATTAAGAGGTGACTTAATTCAAGTGTTCAAAATCATCAAAGGCATCGACAATATGAACTGTAGTAAGTACTTCACTATCGACCAATCTAATTACACACGGGGAAACGGTTTCAAAATTATTGGTAAATCTTTTAACTCACACGAATCTAAGAATTTCTTCTTCAATCGAGTTGTTAACTTGTGGAATGGGCTTCCCCGAAACGTTATAGACTGCATCACCGTTGATTCATTTAAACTCCGCCTAGACAAATATATCGCATCAAACCCGCGACTGACTGCGTTTGTAAATGAATAACTTTATTTTATCCCCCCCTCAGTTACTAACCCATCTGTCCCCTACTAACTTCCTAATCCTGCCACGGACATTAGTTCCAGGGCAGTAATTCCCTTTCCAATGTTCCCTTACCCACTCTAAACCACTGTTTGGACACTTGATCCTCAGTGTTTTGGAGGACAAGCAACCTAGAAGGGTCACTATATCTGTTGTTGCTTGATTTCCTTTGTACTCCTTTGTACTTTGTACTCTCTCTCTCTCTCTCTCTCTCGCATACACGTACACAGGGTAATGTACTGGATCATGTTCTTGTTAATTGGTACACAGGTTAACTCTAACGAAGAGGTTACAACCAACTAGAACATAGTGAGTGTTGTGTGGCAGAGGGAGGGAACATAATATATTATATATGAGGTATAGCGACTGGTCAAGGTACAAAGGAACACAAAGGAAAACCAGCAACAACATATATATTGATATTTACGAGGCAAATTGTAACTAATCTACTTAGCCAGTGTAGGGTAAAAACATAGGATAGCAAAGTATGGAGAAAATAAATAATTTGTAAATGCATTTAATCGTGGGTTACTAACAAAATGTATATTTAGTATTATTTAGAAATTAAGTACTGGGTAACTCTCGATGCATGCTTTGCTTCATGTGAGTGAAAATGCATTCCAATGATTTTACAACCATTTCCTATGGTACAATTTTGAATGTTTTGTCATACACTTTATATAAAAATAACTATTAGATGTCCTTTGTCTGATTTGTGCTTAGTTTAAATATAATTTATTTTACTACTGTAATCCAGTGTTTCTATTTTATGTTGATATTATTCTAGATTATTGAGAACCATATAATTGTATAAAGTGATCACGTTGTAAGATATTTAAATGTTGTATTGAATGATCTTCCAATATATCCAATAATTATGCTTGCGTCCTTGATTAGTTTGGTTCACAGCAAGGCCTTGCCCCTCGTCGGCATTTATAAAACTTAATCTATGCACTTATCACACTGTAACTTCACTTACAATGACATTATTTGATACATATTGTTAATATATGAATTAGGAAGGCACACATGATGCTCGGGTGGTTTAAATAACCGTCACTCGAAAACTGGAGGCATCGTACATCAGCTATGCTGCCTCGCACAGCTGTGGTGTGCCGGCGTGGGAGGTTTGAAGAGGCGCCCGGCAACAGCTGATGGCTGATAATTACCCACATCCAATAATTATCCCCACCCAATAATTGCCCGCACCCAATAATTACCACCACCCAATAATTACCCTCGCCTAATAATTACCGCATCATATATTTCCCCACCCAATACTTATCTCCCCCCCCCCCCCCTCCTCCATGCACCTCTGTCCCCAGTCAGTCGACGCCACTCCTCCCAACCAGCACTGCCTAATTCATATACTTCTTCACTCCATCCTTCCACCTCTCTCTCGGCCGAACCATCTCAAGGTGTTTCTTTTCACACTTTCCACCACATCTACCTCCACACCACACCTCCCTCTTACTTCCTCATTCGTCTGTCTGATCCCTCCATGTAACTCCTCACGCACTTCTTAACCCTTCCAGCCCGGGTGTCCTTTTAAAAGGACACCACGGCAGATGGGCCGGTACCCGGGTGTCCTTTTAAAATCCGTAAGCTTCGAAAGCCTATTAAGCTTGGTCTGAACGCCGTGCGTCCGACGCATGTAATCAAAGCCGGTCATTGCGTCACTGCACCTCCGAAAACAAGAAGGAGACGTCGGATCAATGTTGTTGTTGTATGATATAACTAAATTAGTGTATGAAAAGCTCCGACATTGTCAACATCGCGGCAAAATTCGCTCCACGGAAATCGTCATCACAACTGAACCAGTTGACTTAGAGAGCTCTACTCAACGCCAGTCTACAGATTGGAAACCGCACTACGTTTTGGGATGCGTGGGACATTTCTAGCAGTTAAAATAACAAAGATACGGTAGCCTAGGCCTAGACGTTTTTCGGCCAGATCGCCCGGATACGACCTCCGTCCTTTTGTAAGGCAGCCCGAGTAAGAAGGGTTAAGTAACTAATTTCCACCCTTCTCACTCTTGGTCCGAGTCTCTCCACCAACGTCCATGCTTCGCTTCCGTAAGTCAATGTCGGGATTACCACACTGTCATGCACTTCTTCACTTCCAAGCTGACCACCCTATTTCTTGTTACTGCTTTCAGCGTTCCTACAACCGTCTTCCCCTGTTGCACCTTCTCCTGCACTTCTTCATCCATACTCCCATCTTTACTCAGCACACTACCCAGATACTTAATTGAGCTGACAATTTCCATAGCCTGACCGTTCAACTTCACCTCACACTCTGTGGCTTCACCCTTTTCGAAAACCATAACCTTGCTTTTTCCCGCAGTTACCTTCAGATTCCGTTTTTCGCACACTGTTCGAATCATATTAATCAGACCCTGCAACTCCCATTCATTATCGCTAATCAGAACTGTATCACCAGCAAACAGCAGTACAGGTAGCTTCCACTTATTTCCCTCCACTGTCAGCGATACACAAACATCCAATGCTCTTCCGTGTATTTCTTCCATGACTCCATTTATATATACAGTATACAAACACCGGGACAACACACACCCCTGTTTCAACCCAACATTCAGATCAAAGAACTTGCTCTGCTCATTTTCCACACGTTTTTCACCCTCATACATGCTCTTCACTGCTTTCAACAATTTGCCATCTACTCTAAGTACTTTCCACATACCATCTCTATCCACTCTGTCATAAGTCTTCTCCAAGTCCATACAGCTGCTGTTGCTTCTCCAGATATTTCTCTACAACACATTTCAATGTAAAAATCTGATCTACATATGCTCTTCCCTTCCTAAACCCGCCTTGCTCGTCACCTATCCATTTCTCTGTGCTCACTCTCATTCTCTCAATCACTACCCTACTGTACACCTTCCCTACTACACTTAGAAGACATATTCCTCGGTGGTTACCACATACTCCTCTTTCCCCTTTGGCTTTATTTAGGGGGACTATTATGCCTGTCTTCCAGTCATTAGGTGCACTCCCCTTCTCCCATGCTAGTTTGCACATTTTCCATACCCATTCAATCACTATCTCACCACCATACCTCAGCATTTCCCCACACACTCCATCTATTTCTGGTGCTTTCCCCAACGTCATCTCTTCATGGCTTCACACAGTTTTGACCTCCTGATCCACACCTCTTCCTCCACTTCTTCTCCCTCCTATACTCCATCCAACAATGTTTGTTTACACTTCATTCCTTACATTCAAGCAACTCGTTGAAGTACTCCCTCCATATTTCGACTCTCTTGCTTCTCGGCTAGCACTCTCCCATTCTGATCTTTCACACCCTTACTATTTCCCCTGCTACCTTCCCTAACTTTATTGACTTCTTTCCAGAACAGTTTCTTACACTCTTTCCATTTTACACTCAGATTTCTTCCAAATTTATCATCTACTCTTCTCTTACTTTCCTTTACTACTCTCTTTTTCTCAAAGTACCTTGCTCTTTTCTGTCTCTCCAAATCTTCATTCCCTCTACTACCCAACCACTCTCTATACGCTGTCTTCTTGTCTTCCACAGCAATTTTTACCTCTTCCGTCCACCATGCTGTACCCTTCACTCCCCTCCCTCTTCTCCTTAATCCACACACCTCTTCACATGCTGCACAGATATCTTCCTTAAACAATTTGCTCACCTCCTCCATTTCCTCCATACCTTCCAGGTCAAACCTACCTAGTCGTTTTTCTACTGCTCTCCTGAACTCCTACTCCTAAACCCTCTCCACCTTCCTCTTGCCTCCCTCCAGCTCTCCTCACCCACTTCTTTTGTATCCTAAGTTTAGCTACTACTACATAATGGTCAGACAGACCTCTCCCCCCATACCCCTAAATACCCTAGCATCCAGCACAGATTTCTTCATTCGTTCATCCACAAATATATAATCAATCAGTTCCTTTCGTTCCCCCACTGTCTCATCCTTCCTTCTCCACACCACTTTCCATGTGTACCTGTGTATCATTCTGTGTCGGAAGAAGGTGTTGGCTATCCACAGCCTCCTCCCCACGCTAACGTCCACAAGTGCACTACCATTCCCATTCACCTCTGACGGTACACCCCACCCTTCCACCACTCCATCAACTTTCTTATCACCCACCTTCCCATTCATATCCCCAATCAGAAATATTCTTTCGCTCTTGCCAAACTTATCCAGGCATGTCTCCACATTCACCCAGAACTCCTCTTTCTCTTACAGTTTTATCCTGTCAGAGCATATACTCACACACAACCACCCACGTTTTTATTCCTACTTTCATTCTCACCCACACAATCCTTGAACCCACAGATCCATAGTCTCTTGAATGCTCCTTCCATTTGTTACTTACAAACAAACACGCACCTTCTTTCACTCCCTCATTGACTCCACCACACACACCCATTCTACACTCCCACTCTTTCACATCTGTACCCCTCCATTTGGTCTCAATCATTCCACATACATCCAGCCTGGCATTCAATAACATTTCCAGGACCTCTCTCACATTTTGTGTCATCATTCAAGCCCCTTACATTCCAAGTCACCATTATACGATTGTCCATGGTAGGTCGGGGTTCGTCAACATTAGGTCCGTCCACATCCGAGGTTGTTCGTTCGTTCATTGTTGCAGTACGTATTTTTCACGGGAAGGGAGTCGCAAGCCCACCGACCCAACCTCTTTAATCGTCGTTTACGACATGCAGGAGGCACGTGGGACATATTCTATTCCCTTCCCCCTAGGGGTTATTATCAACTCTGCATAAGCAGAGTTTGTTATCACCTCCCCCGTATAGTGGGTACCACCGTAAACAAAATGTGTCGTCGTCGTCCGTCTGTCCCGGAACTTCTCCTAGACCGTTGGACGGATTTTCAAAAAATTTCACACAAACATTTGTTGGGTGAATGCGAACGTCAGCCAAAAAATATTTTTTGAACTTGTGCAATAGTTATGATTTGATATCCAAAATATGTTCCCCCCCCCCCAACCACTGGAACACCCCAGCCAGCTATGATGGCGTTCTGTGTGTGTGTGCACACACAGAACACCATCATTCTGGGGCCGAAAACAACTAGCACCGTATTTGTTAGGTTAAGTTAGTTTAGTTGACATTAGAAGTGATGGTAGTAATAGTGGGGATGATGGTGTTAGTAGTGATGATGGTGATAATAGTAGTAATGATGGTTGTAGTTATATTGATGATGATGACAGTAGTGATGATGATGACAGTAGTAGATATGATGGTGACTACTAGTAGTAGTGATGATGGTCATAATAGTAGTGATGATGGTGACAAGTAATTATAATAGTTGTAGTGATAATGATGACAGTAGTGATGATGGTGACAGTATTAGTGATGATGGTGAGTAGTGATGATGGTGAAAGTTGTAGTGATGATAGTAGTTGTGATGATGAGAGTAATAGTGATTATGGTAAGAGTAGTAATGATGAATATAATAGTAGTAGTGCTGATGATATTAATGGTGATAGTGAATAGTAGTGATGATGGTGACCCATCGCAGAGTTGGGTATGCCGTTTTGATTTTGGGCAAAACAGCATGTCTACTTTATCAACTCTGTGTAAGCAGAGTTTGGTATCGCCCCCCCATATAGTGGATACCACCGGAAAAAATGTGGCGCCGTCGTCCTCGTCCGTCTGTCCCGGAACTCCTCCTAGACCATTAGACAGATTTTCACCAAATTTCACACAAACTTATGTTGGGTGAATGCGAACGTCAGTCAAAAAAGTGTTTTTGAATTTGTGCAATAGTTACTATTTTAGAATCAAAATACGGTGACAGTATTGGTGATGGTTACTGGATATGACGCCCCCTAAACAACTTGCCTCTCATTTGTATGAGGAGCTATTCCTTTAATACCTCTGGAACTAGATTATGATTTTTAATGAAGTTTGGCACGCTTATTTGATTTTCCAGGGTTACAATAATGCAAGCAAAAAGATAATCCTACATAAAGGTAAAGGTCACAGGTCAAAGTTAAAATCAACCTTCATCATAAACATTACTCAAATGTTGATAAGCTGACTGTTAGTTGCATTTTACATAAATAACTTATATATATACTATATATATTACTGTTCACCTCTGTGGGGTGGAAGTGGAGTGGTTGCATTGAGGCAGTTGGACAAAATTCAAAATAAAGCTATTAGATTAATCAATAACCCTGCAATCACACAGGACCTTCCTACATTAGCCATATGAAGAAACGTTGCATCCCTTGCATTATTCTACAGATATTTTCACAGCAATTGATCCGAGGAACTTGCTTCAATTGTGCCGCCTCTCCACATCTTTCCCCATAGAACTAGGGCAGCTGAGAGTGCCCATGAATTTACACTTTCTCCTCCACAATGCAGAACTTCTGCTTATCAGAATTCATTTATCCCCAGAGCTACTACTCTTTGGAATTCACTTCCCTCGAATTGCTTTCCACAAACTTACAATCAACAAATGTTTAAATCCAGTTGTTACAAACATTTTATGAATGGAGGATGCCTTTAGGCACATGGACCTTTTTGTTTTATCTGTGTTTTTCCTTCCTCCGTTCATTGTCTCTTAAAAAAAAAAAAAAAAAAAAAATATATATTGTCACTCCCAAATGAGTGTAGCCTATATAATTTGTGAGTGAGTTATAATCACGAGGCCTATTTTTTTTTTTTGGGGGGGACCCTGTGAGAGCCTATGTTGCTATATGCCTTTCCTCTGCTGGCTCTAGTGTGGACAGTTGCCAAATGTTACCCTTGTATTGTTACTACGAGAGTGATTGAATAAGTATTATTATTTAGTTATTTAGCCTTGTGTGATTAATGCAGTTTATCATAAGTTTACACAATGATGACTTATAATTATTTGATTACTTTTGTTGTTAATGAGAGCACAGGCTGCCTCAGATAATTAAGTATTCTTGCGACGCCTGGAGCCCTTCCTTGCCACGCGGGGTGCCCCTAGCTGGACTGCCGCAGGTGCGGGCGTCACTCCAGTCTCACCTCTTGCTCTGTCAGCATCACTGTTTGGTGTTGGTTAGGCTTGCTTCGTGTTTTCCCTTGAATACCGCATATTTCTTTTTGTTCGTTATTTGATTGGAGCATAGCAGGGGCTGGAGTCCTATTGAGCATATTGTTTTGTTTTAACCTCTTTAGTTTAATATTGATCACTGCATTCATGCTTCTTTGGCAATCTTAGTGTATAAGCTTCAACACTGGTTTCTTATTTCTGTTTCATTATTCTGCTGCATTGTTATACCATTATATGTGTATATTATTCATGGTTAATATCACTGGGGGGATTGGGTGGCTGGACTGTATATCTCTGTTTTTGTCAGGCCTTTGAGCACAGAGGTTGCTGGATGTGTGCTATGGTAGGCTAAGTCTTTTTTCCACCACACAGGATCCTTTGACTCGGGTCTTATCCAACCCTTTATGGGTGGCAGCCAGCATCTAACTTCCCCAGGATATCAACCCTTGGGCCTTGTGTAGTTTTAGTAACAATACATCTGGTGCAGTCAGGGACTAGGGGTTGAGCCTGTTACTAGGTGAGGTTGTCCCCATTGTACTCGGGTGTATTGAGCTAACCCCAGATGATGTTGTAAGCGATAAGTAATTAAAGTTGTTTATCCCTTACAACACCACCGCCGTGCTGTGCTGAAGAGAGCCACTCGGTGTATTATTAGGACATAGGCTAGGGATAATAGGCTTGGCACATAGGTTTATTCTACTGGACTTTCCATGGGTTTTTGCTTTGTATTGTTCTCAATTCCTAAGCGATTGGGCATGATACAGAGTGTTCTGAGAGTCTAGTAGTGGTATGGTTAGGTAATGTTGGTGCAGTATAGAATAACCTTAGAAGTTCTCTTGCATACTACACGCACTATGGACTAGACTCGGGGACAATAAATATGTTTGTGTCTCCTTGTTACTGCCTTAATAGAGCAAAGAGGAAAACATCTATTTTTCCAAGAGAGCCTGCGTGTCTTGGTATTTGAGTCAGATATTAAGAGCGTGTCTGTTGCAGGGTTGGTTCAGTGCGGTGGGCAGTGTTGGGTGCAGGTCTACAGCATTGGTGTCTTTTTGCTACTGAATTGTCTTTTTGCCAGTGCTGTGGGCTAGTCTATTTGAG
This sequence comes from Paralithodes platypus, assembly GCA_032716605.1. Lineage (NCBI taxonomy): Eukaryota > Metazoa > Arthropoda > Malacostraca > Decapoda > Lithodidae > Paralithodes > Paralithodes platypus. Next base: position 23,956,946 of record CM064490.1, read on the forward strand.
CATCTGTTTCCCCCCAGCCTCCCCTCGTAACAGTGGCGACCTCAGACCAGCATAGTGTGATAGTATAGAGTTCTTGTGGTGTGAAGCATTATATTTGGATTGTCAGTAATTTTTCTTGTAATTGAAAGTCTACAGACATAGTACTCTTATTTCATTAACCCGTGTCCACAACTATTGCTAATATGTCGCATGTTGATTACGTTTCTGTTCATATTGCGGGGAAGGAGGACGTTTTGCAGTTTATTACAATGCTACCTAGTCAAGACGAGGTTGCTAGCAGGAGTAGCGATGAATTAAGATGTGTGTTGGAGATGCATGGTTGGAGGTGCAGTGGTATGGCTAAGGCAGAGTTATTTCAAGAGGTGTGTAAGCTAGTTGCACAGCAGAATGGTCTTCAGGAAGCTAGTACTTGTGTCGTGGATGATGGCTACCACTCTGCTGGGGACCGGAGTTGAGCAACAACTCCAGAGCAAGGTGAGACTATATGTAGGTAGTCTCCTACTATTACCACAGCACCTGCCACCACGCCTCCACCGTCGGCAGTTAACCCTATCAGTATGGCCCCTTCATTTTCGCAGGGCTATGTTTAGGCCCCTATGGCCAGTACATTTGTTTCAAGTTATGCTAGCAATCCTCAGTATCCTCCTTTTTTGCCCCATGTGTCGTTGGCCACACCCCAGCATTTCACTGCCACTCATACGGTGGCTGCTCAGCACAATGTTCCTCCTTATGCCCAGTTTCCTCCTATAACCCCGATAGGGTCGAGAAGGAGTCCAGAGGTGGAGCTCCAACTAAAGAGAATGGAGATGGAAGAGAGACAGAAAGATAGAGAGCTTGAGGTGAGGAGGATAGAGATGGAGGAGAAGAGAATATAGGTAGATTTGGAGAAGACGAAGTTGGAAACTAGTGGGCAGGGACGACAAGGGAATAATGCTGGTCATGCATCTAGGGAGGAGGCAGAAGAGGTGTTGTCTCGACGGCTGAAACTCGTGCCGGCCTTAGATGAACTTAAGGTCACAGAGTGGTTCTTACGTTTTGAGAAGAAGGCCTACGAGTATCAGTGGCCGAGGCACCGCTGGGCAGTGTTGGCGTCTAATGTTTTAAAAGGCAAGGCTCTTGATGCATACGATCGCCTAAAAGTGCAGTAGCTAGAGTATGATGTACTTAAAGAGGCTGTGTTAAAAGCCTATGAGCTGCGTCCCGAGGCTTACAGGTTGGCCTTCAGGGGGCCTCGGAAGCAGCAGGGGGACTCGCATGTAGAATGTGCCAGGTACCTGCGCGATACTCTAGCTAAGTGGCTGCATTCAGAGTCGGCTGGTACTTTTGAGGCGGCGTGTGAGGTTTGGCTGATGGAGCAGTTTGCAAGCATAGTTGAAAAGTACATTGGGACAAAATTAAAAGTAAAGCGGTTTAAATCAATAAGGGAAGCAGCAGTTTGGGCTGATGACTTCGCACTAGCCTGGGATTGGCACGTGCATGGTGAGCATTGGTGACAGGAGAGACCGACCTGTGCACCAAGTAGCCACAGTATCAGCTCGCCCATCATCACCCAAAGGGACCACAAATAAGACAACATTTTACCAAGGCTGACAACCAGCAAGCATCTACGGAAGTGAGATGTTATTTTGGCAAACAAGTGGGTCATATTAAACCTCCGTGTGCTAAATGGAAGGCTGTCCAGTTGGTGGGGACACTAGGGGAGGTCCCTGTGAAAGGAAAGCCAGGTACTGGTGAGTTTGGGGGGCAGTGTTGGCCAGCGCGAAGTAGGGTATTAAGCACTTTTCCGCCCCAGATGGTATCACCACCTGAGCATAACCAGACTTCCCCTGATTGGTGTCGGCCATTCATACATGATGAATCAGTACGGATCGGGGAGCAGACGTACCCTGTCAAGGTGTTTAGGGATACTGGTGCGCAGCAATCCATATGTCGCAACCTGACAGGGGGACCTATTAGCATGGGAGAGTTTGTAATGTGCAGGGGAATCAACAGTGAACAATTCTGTGATTTAGTCCCGGTGACCCTAGAGTGCCCACTTTTGACTGCCGAGTGTAAGGTGGCTATGGTGGACACTCTGCCAGTTCAGGGGGTGGACTTTTTGCTCGGGACTGACTTGGCAGGGGTTGTAGTTTTCCCACCTCCTATAGTCGTCGCTGAGGCTGTTTTTGTGCCCCCTGGTGGTGGTTGTTTGCAAGAAGATAACATGGACTCTATCTACCCTGTTGGCAGTGGCGGATCCAGGGGGGGGGGAGCGGCCCCCCCCCCCCCTTAGTGACCAAAATTGCGCCCTTACATCTGATATATACTGCATTTTATCTGAAATACAATACATATACATTTATGGCGCCCCTTATGTATATTATCAGCCCCCCCCCTTAAGCCTGAGCTGGATCCGCTCCTGCCTGTTGGTGCAGTGACCCAATCAGTGGCACCTTTGGCACAACAGGTGGATGATTTAGTGGATGCGGGGGCCGACAGCCATGAGTGTGGGCCATCCCATGATGCACTACTAGATGACACTGGTACGTAGACAGCTGTGGGCTTGGCTGACTCCAGTGAGGCTACCGAGACTAGTAGAGGTGACCTAGGGCCGGGCGAGGAGTCTGACATAGTGAAACCGACTCAACCTTCTGATATTTTTGAGAAGTCAGAGGTAACAGCCTTGATGGAGTTACCTAGAAACAAACTGAACAAGTTGCAGCAAGAGGACCCCAGTCTGGGCCTCCTGTTTAAGAAGGTTGGTACGACTGGTGGGAAGAACGGTCAAGCAGAGAAATTTGTTGTAATGGGGGCATTGTTGTATCTGCAGTGGAAGCAGGATACGAATTCAGGTTTGGGGGAGGAGCAGTTAGTGGTGCCTGCCCAGTTCCGGGAAGGGCTGGTTAGGCTAACGCAGGTGGCACCACTGGCGGGTCATTTAGGGGTATGTGAGACCACTAATAGGCTACATTCTCATTTTTGGTGGCCTAATATGCATGTATCGGTGGCTTCTTTTTTGATGTGTCATATTGGTAAGGTAGTTGGAGAACCCCACCCAGGAATACCCGTGGCACCTTTGATCCCTACACTTGCAGTTGAACCGCCATTGACTAGTGTCATAGTTGACATGGTTGGCCCCTTATTACCCACCAGTTCAGGAGATAAATACTTGCACACTTTAATTGATACTACCACTAGATACCCGGAGGCTATCTCGGTTAGCAGCATGAACACGAAGATGAGAGACCCTTGTAACAAACAGGCTAAATCTAGGGTGTTCAAGGTGGGCGACGAGGCTCTGGCACGGTTGTCAGTTAAGGGTCGACCCATGGCTGCTAAGTTTATTGGTCAGTATGAGGACATTAAGCAGATTGGTGAGGTTGACTATGCAATAGATACGCCCGACCGTCGCATAGCCTCCCCATGCTGCCGTAGTAAAATGCAACAGCCCTACCATAGACCGACTGCATCTGGCTGTGGCGCTGGAGGCGGTGATGCTGCGCAGGCAGGTGTAGCCGCAAGGAATGCGGGGATGCGCATGTATGGTATCGGCGGGGAAGCCTTGGCACTTATGAACTATGGGAGTGACTGCACAGGTGGTACAGATTGTCTCTCTCATGACCTGGCTGTATTTGGGACGGAGGTGGAGAAGGAGGGAGACTATAGTTTAGAGGCCGCGGTCCCGGCTGGGTTGTGGGAGAGTAATGAGAATGTTGTTCTTCGAGATAAGTTGCAACCTCTTGTTCCTAAGCGCCAAGAGAAGTTGTTAACTAGGCTGTGGCAGTACTTCCGCATGTTTGTTGATTCTCCAGGCCTGATGTCTGGGGTGGCACCCGACATAGAGGCTGGAGACAGTGCAAAGCTCAAGTTGGTTCCCTACCGTATAAATCCTGCTCGACAGCCTGCCTTAAACGCAGAGCTGGACTACATGTTGGAGAAGGGTCTGATGGATAAGGGATATCGTGAGCGGTATTTGCCAGTGACTGCAGCCTGAGTTCAGAAGTTGCATAATAAATCGTAGGCAGTGTCCACCATCCTTTTACTGCCTTCGTGGTGCAATGCATAAGGTGTTGATATTCAGTGTGAGCGTCCTGGATTAGAGTCCACGGACTGCCACATGCATTTGTAATATTTCATTAATCGATTTTTGGAGTGGAGTTGGTTGTTGGATAGAACATAATAATTGAGTGGCAAGATCCATTTTTGTGTTCATTGCAAGAGTGTTGGTGCATTTTCCCTGATAGACGCCTATCCATTACCCAGAGTTGACGACCCCATAGACCGCATCGGGGCTGCCTCGTTTATCACTAAGGTGGAAATAGTGAAAGGTTATTGGCAGGTCCTGTTGCCGGAGAGAGCGAAGAGAAGTGCCAGTCTTGTGATGGACTAGGCAGTTTATCAGTGTCAGGTGTTGTTTTGCTGCCGAAACACAGTTTGGATGTGTGGCATGTTAAGGGCACTGATAATGTTATGGCTGATTGTCACGGGAGGGTATGTTTTAAGGAGAACCCTCGCCGTTCAGTTAGTGTTGGTGTAGCCTCCTACTTTGGTTTGATTAGCATGTTTACTTCTGGTGCATGTTGGTTGCCGTATGTATCCCAGCGTATGGTCGTAAAGTAGGAGTTGCTGTGTTTTTGTATAGAAGAAAATATTTAACTAAAAAAATATAAACAAATATTAAATTTCTAAAAATGACTGTAGTTGTGTATGTCTTGTAGTGTTATTGAAGTATAAGCAGTCTGTTGGTTCAAGATGGACCAACAGACTCCCCCTGGGTGTGAGGGTTTCACTCCCAAATGAGTTTAGCCTATATAATTTGTGAGTGAGTTACAATCACGAGGCCTATTGTGGGGGGGGGGGGGGAGGGGGGGGACCCTGTGAGAGGCTATGTTGCTATACGCCTTTCCTCTGCTGTCTCTAGTGTGGGCAGTTGCCAAATGTTACCCTTGTATTGTTACCACGAGAGTGATTGAATAGGTATTATTATTTAGTTATTTAGCTATCTATCTATCTATCTATCTATTGCCGGACGCCTTACTCCCCTTACGAGGGTGGCCATACACAGAATGCCCCCAAGCGGACCTTTTCCCTGTGAGAGGGACAACCCGAGCCAGTTTATTGAAGGGCTTACAGGATTGACCACTCAATGTAGGATCCATCCGACTCCGAGGCCCTCTGTGTATCTTGTTAGTACTATTTTTCTACAGTGGTGTTCGGATAATCCATCCACTAACCTGCCTTTCCCTTAGGTAAGCAGTACGGATTTGTATCAGGTTTACTCCCCTAGATAGGTTGCCAACCAAGGCTGACGAGTCCCATCCACCCGTATTTGTATAAGGTTGTCTCCCCTAGATGAGTTGCCGACCAAGGCTAACGAGTCCCATCCACCCTTGTATGATTAATGCAGTTTATCAGATGTTCACACAATGATGACTTCTAATTATTTGATTACTTTTGTTGTTAATGAGAGCACAGGCTGCCTGAGATAATTAACCCTTCTTTAGCGGCCTATGCGGTTTATTTATATGTACCGCCCAGCGGGGTGTTTTTAGCCAAAATAGGGCTGTTTACGTGATCATTTTCATGCCTAAATAAGACCCAGAACGTAAAACAAGTATCTATCCCTGAAAGGGCATGAACAGAGCTTTCGAATGACACCATAACGATCCTTGTATGATGGATAGTTTTCTTGCAATAACCGTGCAACGCGAGTGCACAAAGCATGTAATTCGGTACTTTCCCCATTCAATTCAGTATGTAGCGAGTGAGAGAGGGAGGAGGGAGCTGAGATTCGTGTCAGTAGGTTCGCCGCGGTGGTCTGGAGCAGTCATACGCTCGCTAGTCTCCTGCCACCACTTGTCTCTCTCTCTCAGCAACATTACGTGCTGAAATTGCCACTCGACCTATGTCGAGCGCCGCCACATAGTCCAGCTTTATTAAATACGACTTATGTGGTGAGCCGCTTTTTAAGGGTTAAGTATTCTTGCGACGCCTGGAGCCCTTCCTTGCCACGTGGGGGGCCCCTAGCTCGACTCCCGCGGATGCGTGCGTCACTCCAGTCTCACCTCTCGCACTGTCAGCATCACTGTTTGGTGTTGTTGTTGTTGTTGTTGTTGTTGCTGTTCCCCAAGCTGCCTGGCCAAACAGCCCCAAGGCCCCGAGCATGGCCAAGGCCATAACCGAGCGCCCCCACAGAACCCTCCCTGCCGACCACAATAAAGCCTGGGTGACCGAAGCCACTCCTTGGCGGGGAGCTGAGGAGGATGCGGAAACGCCAGGGAAACCAAAGCCCCACCCAGGGCCCTGTGCCCCTCAGCAATTATGAAGAGAAAGTTGAGGGGCAAGGGGAAAATGTGACGCTTTGGCTTCCAATCTTGGTAGATTGGGAGGTCAATCCATGGAAGAGACGCCGTCACTCGAGATCTAGAAGATATATAAGTAAAAGGAACAGTCAGAGTAAGCTATGGGTATAGCAGATATCGTTGTTTGGTGTTGGTTAGGCTTGCTTCGTGTTTTCCCTTGAATACCGCATATTTCTTTTTGTTAGTTATTTAATTGGAGCATAGCAGGGGCTGGAGTCATATTGAGCATATTGTTTTGTTTTAACCTCTTTAGTTTAATATTGATCACTGCATTCATGCTTCTTTGGCAATCTTAGTGTATAAGCTTCTACACAGGTTTCTTATTTTTGTTTCATTATTCTGCTGCAATGTTATACCATCATTATATGTGCATATTATTCATGGTTGATATCACTGGGGGGATTGGGTGGCTGGACTGTTTATCTCTGTTTTTATCAGGCCTTTGAACACAGAGGTTGCTGGATGTGTGCTATGGTAGGCTAAGCCTTTTTTCCACCACACAGCATCCTTTGGCTCGGGTCTTATCCAACCCTTTATGGGTGGCAGCCAGCATCTAACTTCCCCAGGATATCAACCCTTGGGCCTTGTGTAGTTTTAGCAACAATACATCTGGTGCAGTCAGGGACTAGGGGTGGAGCCTGTTATTAGGTGAGGTTGTCCCCATTGTACTCGGGTGTATTAAGCTAACCCCAGATGATGATGTAAGCGATAAGTCATTAAAGTTGTTTATCCCTTATAACACCACCGCCGTGCTGTGCTGAAGAGAGCCACTCGGTGTATTATTAGGACATAGGCTAGGGATAATAGGCTTGGCACATAGGTTTATTCTACTGGACTTTCCATGGGTTTTTGCTTTGTATTGTTCTCAATTCCTAAGCGATTGGGCATAGAGTGTTCTGGGAGTCTAGTAGTGGTATGGTTAGGTAATGTTGGTGCAGTATAGAATAACCTTAGAAGTTCTCTTGCATACTACACGCACTATGGACTATACTCGGGGACAATAAATATTTCTGTGTCTCCTTTTTACTGCCTTAACCCTTTATTAGCGGGGTCGGACTTAAGTCCGGTACGAGATAATTGGACTAAATGGCGGGGTCGGACTTAAGTCCGTGGGTGTATTCCCACCCTAATTTAGGTGGAAAGCGGAACCTGGTGGTCAGGCGGTATACTACAAGGGCCCACCCACATATCCCCACTGCGTGACCGTGACTCAGTGACCCTCAAGCAGCCATTATGGAAGGTCAAGATTTGCCCGTGTTCGATTCGGTGGCCGCCATCCCTAGTGCGTCGCGCCACCCTACTAACCACGCCCGGCTTACCACCCAGGAACTAGATATCATGCTGAACTCTTCAGAACTTTCTAATAAGCTGTTGGATGAAACCGTCGAATGTCTGGGTGAGAGTTTTGGTAGTGTGGATGACTCGGAAGACGAAAATAACCCGATCATAGGCTTTCATCCCAAGCATAATTTGCGTGGGGTTGATGTTGAGGTTGATGTTGGACAGACCGTTGACCATATTGAAGACGTTCCTGACGAAGAACATACTGGTGTGGGTGTTGGTAAGTACAATTTATATTTTATAATTGCTTGAAAGTTTGATTGCAAGCATTTTATCACCTTACGAGCGGGTGGTGGAGTATATTTCCCTGTGCCGCCCAGCGGGGTTTTATTTTTTACCCTAAAAGGGGGTGGTTTCGTGCTCTTTTTCATGCATAAACAAGACCCAGAGCGTAATACAAGTATGTATCCCTGAAAGGGCGTAAATTGAGCTTTCCAATGACACCCGAACCATCCTTCTACGATCATTGGTTGTCTTTCAACGATCGTGCAACACGAGTGCAAAACCCTAAACTACGGTAATTTCCTTATATAATTCCCTGTAGTAGGTCCACGGCGGCTGTGACGAGCGGTCAGGAGGTACATTATGCTCTAATCACCGCTCCGCTCTCTCTCAGAGCACATTACGTCCTCAAAATTGCACTCTACAAGAAATGTCCTTTGCATTTTATAGCGTATTATTTGCAGGCGTTCGGTAAATTTCTCACGATAACCAGGGTATACGGTACATTTCTCACGATAATATAAGCAACAACGAAGCTTGGCGAAGATTGTGGTCTACAATATACCTTTTTATAATTGCATGTGACCTTGTAATTGCTTGAAAGTTTGATTGCAAGCATTTTATAGCGTATTATTTGCAGGCGTTCAGTACATTTCTTACGGTAATACAAACAACGAAAGATTGAATATTTGTGCTTGGCATTATATGATTGTGGGAACAGATGTAGGCCTACCGTATATATTATTTTATCATAATATATGATACATATGTAACATTGTTATATTATCACGACACTCTCTCTCTCTCTCTGTCTCACTCTCTTTGTTTCTACACCTTTGTACTCCTTGGTACTCTCTTTCTCTGATGTAGGCCAGGGCACGCCCCTAACTAATCTTCTCTTCCCTCCCAGGGAAAAATCACACCTAGCAGATGTTCTTGACCTCTCTCTCTCTGTCTGTCTCTCTACCTATATATACATTTATAATTGCATGTGACATTGAAATTGCTTGAGAGTTTGATTGCAAGCATTTTATAGCGTATTATTTGCAGGCGTTCGGTAAATTTCTCACGATAACCAGGGTATACGGTAAATTTTTCACGATAATATAAGCAACAACGAAGCTTGGCGAAGATTGTGGTCTACAATATACCTTTTTATAATTGCATGTGACATTGAAATTGCTTGAGAGTTTGATTGCAAGCATTTTATAGCGTATTATTTGCAGGCGTTCAGTAAATTTCTTACGGTAATACAAACAACGACAAATTTAATATTTGTGCTTGGCATTATATGATTGTGGGGAACAGATGTAGGCCTACCGTATATATTATTTTGTCATATATATGATACATATGTAACATTGTTATATTATCACAACACTCTCTCTCTGTCTGTCTAATCCTCTCTGGGTCTACCTATATATACTTGTATAATTGCATGTGACATTGAAAGTGCTTGAGAGTTTGATTGCAAGCATTTGATAGCATATCATTTGCAGGCGTTCAGTAAATTTGATAAATATATCAAAATAAGTCCTGTGGGACTATGAAATAGCTATTATTGGACAAGGAAAATATTTTGTTCATCCCTCCACTGGAACATCAACAACAATGTCAACAACGTATCGCAGTCGGCAGTGTGCAGTACTGCCAATACGTATAGCGACTTCCGCTAGATCTAGAGACCTTTACTTCGATCTAGCAGCAATGACTTACACTAGCGGTTTTGTTTTGAAATTTCAGAACAATTTCGAAGTGATATTATATGGATTTTGCCAATTCATATTTCTAGTGGTATTTATCATGTCTTACATCTAACAATATATGCTAGCGGATTTAACTTCAATTGGTAACCCTCCCGCTCCATTCGGCTCGAAGAAAATCGATAATGGTGGCACTTTAGTAAACAGGTGATAAACATAACCGCATGCGTATCGGTTTGGTGTATCGGTATTATGGTAAGTTGGCTACCTACTATTGTTTATACGATATAGTAAGTAATGATCAGTAAATTATTATATATTATATATAAAACAAAAACAAAATTCCTGCAAAGCAAGCGAAACAGAGAGAGAGAGAGAGAGAGAGAGAATGCAGAAACTGAACTGAAGAAAGAGTGAAAAAGATATAATAATACAGACATTTTTACAAGCAAATAAAGAAAGGGATTATAGAAAATAATAATGAGAATTACATATACGGATGAGGAAGAGAGAGAGAGAGAAAGAGAGAGAATACAGAAACTGAACTGAAGAAAGAGAGTGAAACAAATATAATAATACAGAAATATTACAAGCAAATAAATGAAATAGACGGATTAGTTAGAGAAAATAATAATGAGAAATACATAATACGGATGAGGAAGAGAGAAAGCGAGCGAGCCAGAGAGAGAGAGAGAGACAGGAGGCGAGAGAGAGATTAGAGAAAATAGAGAGATTGCAAGCATTTTATAGCGTATTATTTGCAGGTGATCAGTAAATTTCTTACGGTAATACAAACAACGAAAGATTGAATATTTGTGCTTGGCATTATATGATTGTGGGGAACATATGTAGGCCTACCGTATATATTATTTTTTCATATATACGATACATATGTAACATTGTTATTATCACGACACTCTCTCTCTCTCTCTCTTGTCTCTTCCTCTCTGGGTCTACCTATACATATATAATTGCATGTGACCTTCAAATTGTTTGAAATTTTGATTGCAAGCATTTTTTAGCGTATTATTTGCAGGCGTTCAGTAAATTTCTTACGGTAAGGTAGGCAAAAGGCAGTTATGAGATTGAGGTAGGGAAAAGGCAGAACTGCCTATAGCGAGTGTATGAATGGGATTGAGGTAGACAAAAGGCAGAACTGCCTATAGCGAGTGTATGAATGTGATTGAGGTAGACAAAAGGCAGAACTGTCTATAGCGAGTGTATGAATGTATGTATGAATGAATGAAATGGATGTATGAGGTGGACCAAGAACCAGATGGATGGATGAGATTCGAAACTTTGATAGACGTATATATCACGGTATACGGTAGAAGTAATTCCTTACAATGTACCGTACATCGTGATATATACGCCTATCAAATGATTGCCATCAATATACGGTATATATATATATATATATATATATATATATATATATATACACCGTGATATATACGCCTATCAAATGATTGCAATCAATATACACCAATATACAGTATATATATATATATATATATATATATATATATATATATATATATACTCGGTATATATATATATATATATATATATATATATATATATATATATATATATATATATATATATATATACATATTTATATATATATATATATTTATATATATACCGTATATTGATTGCAATCATTTGATAGGCGTATATATCACGATGTACGGTACATTGTAAGGAATTACTTCTACCGTATACCGTGATATATACGTCTATCAAAGTTTCGAATTTCATCCATCCATCTGGTTCTTGGTCCACCTATACATCCATGTCATTCATTCATACATACATTCATACACTCGCTATAGGCAGTTCTGCCTTTTGTCTACCTCAATCACATTCATACACTCGCTATAGGCAGTTCTGCCTTTTGTCTACCTCAATCCCATTCATACACTCGCTATAGGCAGTTCTGCCTTTTCCCTACCTCAATCACATAACTGCCTTTTGCCTACCTCAATCACATGTGGATAACACCTCCTGGGAACACCACAAACAAAAAATGAGTCTTCAACACTACCCCATAGGGTGATTTGGAAATGTGTTGTGAAATAATATTATATATAAAACAAAAACAAAAACCTGCAAAGCAAGCGAGAGAGAGAGAGAGAGAGAGAGAGAGAGAGAGAGAGAGAGAGAGAGAGAATGCAGAAACTGAACTGAAGAAAGAGTGAAAAAGATATAATACAGAAATATTACAAGCAAATAAATGAAATAGAGGGATTAGTTAGAGAAAATAATAATGAGAATTACATATACGGATGAGAAGAGAAAGAGAGAGAATACAGAAACTGAACTGAAGAAAGAGTGAAAAAGATATAATAATACAGAAATATTACAAGCAAATACATGAAATAGAGGGATTAGTTAGAGAAAATGATAATGAGAATTACATATACGGATGAGAAGAGAAAGAGAGAATACAGAAACTGAACTGAAGAAAGAGTGAACAAGATATAATAATACAGAAATATTACAAGCAAATAAATGAAATAGAGGGATTAGTTAGAGAAAATAATAATGAGAATTATATATACGGATGAGGAAGAGAGAAAGGGAGCGCGAGAGAGGGAAAGTGAGCAAGCCAGAGAGAGAGAGAGACAGACAGACAGGAGTGAGAGAGAGAAAGAAAGAGAGAGAAAGAAAGAGAGAGAGAGAGAGAGAGAGAGAGAGATAATACAGAGAATACAGAAATAAGGAGAAATAAGAGAAAAATAAGACCGATTACCGAAGGAATAGTAGACGCGCGAGAGGCCGAAGTCAGGCCAAAGCGAACGCATCCGAACGCGCCCGGGAAATAGACCAAAAAGTACCTCCTCTTCCTCACCTCTTCCCACCCTCCACACTCATTCATAACATCCATTCATAGACTTATATGGGGAGACGAAGAGTTGCTCTTTCCAAAAATTATCGTTTCGTTCGCATTGGAGCCAGAGTAACAGCGCTAGGGCGAGTGAAATTGAGCGAATATTTCGGGATTATGCCCGCTGAGCGGTACAGTGTAAAATACCTTACCACCCGCTAAATAAGGGTTAATAGAGCAAAGAGGAAGATAACCATTTTTCCTAGACAACCTGAGTGCCTTGGTGTTTGAGTCGGATATTAGAGCGTGTTTGTTGCAGGGTTGGTTTAGTGCGGTGGACAGTGTTGGGTGCAGGTCTACAGCATTGGTGTCTTTTTGCTACTGAATTGTCTTTTTGCCAGTGCTGTGGGCTAGTCTATTTGAGCATCTGTTTCCCCCCAGCCTCCCCTCGTAACAATATATATATATATATATATATGTATATATATATATATATACCTCTCAATTTCATATACAAATATTCTAATACATAAGGTCAAGGTCAAAGATCAAAATAAGAGTGTTAATCAATGTCCCCAAACTTTTCCTAGAACTGTTTAACCCTTTCTGTACTGGAGACATCTTCTGTGTATCATATTCTAGCTTTAATTAGACAATTTTGTGGAGCTTAACCCCTAACTGGCGGCGCGCAACATATGTCGAATGAAATAAATCTGGCCTAAGTGGCGGTGCGCGACATCTGTCGAGCGCCATTTTCAGCACATAATGTTGCTGAGAGAGAGAGCTGAGCGGTGGGACGAGCGTAGCAACCCTATGACCGCTCCCCACGACCACCGTGGACATACTGAACTGTATTCTACTTTCCCCCCTCTTTTCTCACTCGCTACATAGGGAATTATGTAAGGAAATTACCTTATTTCAGGGTTTTTGCACTCGTGTTGCACGATCGTTGCAAGAGAACCTGTGGTCGTACAAGGATGGGTCAGGTGTCATTGGAAAGCTCTGTTTACGCCCTTTCAGGGATATATATTTGTTTTACGCTCTGGGGCTTATTTAGGCATGAAAATGAGCACAGAAAAGCATAGCGGGTCTCAGCGTCCGCCAGGAACCGAGAGCCACACTGGATGAGCCGCAGGTAGCCACTGCCGTGGTCCTGCAAGAGGGCATACCCAATGCCGTTGAGTCCCGATGCATCAGTCTGAAGAATGGTGGGTAGGTCTGGGTCGAAGTGTGCGAGAACAGGAGGACTGACAAGGGCTAACTTGACTCGCCTGAAGGCCTCATCGTCGTCAGGAGTCCACACAAATATCCTCTTGGGGCTCATCAAAGGGCGGAGGGGCTGAGCGGCGCCGGCGATGTCAGGGGTAAACTCTGCCAGCTGGTTGACCAGACCCAGGAATGACCTGAGGTCGGTCAAGTTGGTTGGTGCCGGAAAGTCCCCGATTGCAGCCACTTTGCTCGTGTCAGCCGCAATACCATCCCCTGAGAGGGTGTATCCACAGAAGTCCACTGAAGGTGCGGCAACCACAAACTTGCTCTTGTTGAGGGTAATCCCGAACTTGCGGCACCTAGTCAGCACTTCATGGATCCGGTCGAGGTGAGACTTGTAGTCCTCATCGTACAGCAGTATGTCATCCACGACCTTAGCGCACCTCTGCACACCTTGTAGAGCCATATCACCCCTGTAGCAGAAGGCGTCGCCCGTAGCTGTGAATCCCATAGGTCCTCTGCAATGCTTGAAGCGTCCATACGGCGTGATGAAGGTGGTCAGGTGCTGGTCCTCTTCAGCCAACTCCATCTGCCAGTAACCACAGAGGGCGTCCGAAGTGGTGAAGTAGCGAGCTCCTCGGTCGACACCACGAACTGCTGCGGAGGGAGTAGGCGAAGGGTGAGCTGGTCGGGACACATGTTTGTTGAGTTTGGAGAGGTCGACGGTGATGCGCACTCCTCCTCTGTCCTTACCAACAACGACGAGGGGGTGGCACCATTCTGAGGGGTTGTCTCCAGCAGGCTTGATGATGCCCTGGGCCACCATGGACTCCAACTCTCGCTTGACTTGGTCCCTAAAGGCAAAGGGAATCTGTCGGGGGGTATGGATGGCGAAGGGCTCAGCTCCCTCTTTAAGATTGATCCTCATGGGTTGACCCACCATAGGCTTGAGGGGCACAGTCTTTAGGTCGTCTTTGGACATCAACACGTCGCTAAACTCCCGCAGGAAGTAATTCTTGGCTTCAGCGGGCGACGTGGAGACTGGAAGTGGTATAGCCTTACACCTGTTGACGTGCTTGACCTCTTGTATGGGCGTTGGGAATGCCAGAGGTATGATGGCTAACTCCCTGCAGTGGCTGTATGAAAGCAGAGGAGTCTGGACACCCTCGTGCACATGGATCAGGGCAGTACACACTCTCTGTCCCAGGGTGAGGGTAGCCTGAAATACCCCCAGAGCAGGTGCCATCGGGGAGCCGTCCGCCGTGAACGTTGTTGTGGGCGAAGGGGCTCGCAGGCTGCTCATGGGGATAGCCAAATCCTCAAGGTGACGCCGGCCAATTACGGTGACGTCAGCGCCCGTGTCCGGTAACATTCGTAGGCGGGATGTAGCGTCGCCAAAGGAGAGGGTAACACAGATGGGTTGCGGCGTCGAAGCTGTAGAAGGCGTCGATCCCACCTGACGACAGCTATTACTCCTAGCGTCGGGGGGCTTGCCAGAGTTGGAGGGGGCACCCGTGTCGCCTGGGGGGCCACCTTGGCGTCTTTCCTTCTTCTTAGTCGACGGACAACACTTGTCATAATGCCCCAGAAGACAACAGATGCGGCACTGAACCTTGTGAGCAGGGCACTTAGCTGTCCGAGCCCAGTGACCGTGGCGCCCACAGTTGTTACAGGTGCTGCCAGCAGCGGGACACTTGTCAGGCCCGTGTCGGCGAGCGCAACTCTGGCAGGCATCAGCTGCATGCGATGGAGGCTTGGGGGGTTGGGTCCTGTCACTGCCCTGTTTCTTGTTTTTCTTGTATGAAGAGACGGCCCTTACTTGTTCATGGGGCGCACTAATGGCCGTGGTCGCAGATTTGGCAGCCTCATACGAGCGGCACGTAGTGACGACATCCTGTAGTATTGACTTGGAGTCCAGGGCGATGAGTTTCTGGACTAACTCCTTGTCCCTGAGGCCCATGAGGATGATAGTCTTGAGTTGTGTCTCCACACAGATGGGTGAGTTACCAGGGCACACATCCACTTCTTCTGCGAGACGTTTGAGGCGGACGTAGAACTCTGCAAAAGTTTCCCCTTCATGCTGTCTGCAGCTCAACAATTCACGACGCCGGAGTGCCTCATTCCTTAGACTCTTGATATGAAGCTGCAGGGCGTCCAACACCTCTTCAACAGTCTTGTCTGTGGAGGGAGCGATCTGGAGGGTGTGTTCTAAGACACGCTGCATCTCGAGAGTCAGGCACATGCGTAGTTGTATCATCTGTTTGGCCGCAGGCAGGTTGGACAGGTCCACCATGACAGCATAGTCGTCCCAGCGTCTCCTCCACTCCCGGAACATCTGGAATGTAGCGTCAGGCTTCAATGGTGGTGGTGTCTGGGCCGTAGCCTTCTGTGGTGGAGGATTGTGTGAGGGATGTGGAGAAGAGTGTGGCTGCTGTCCTCCAAGGTGACCAGCAGATGTGGAGGAGTCGGGAGGGGTCCTGGTGGGAGCCAACAGCTGAAATAAGCTCTGGAACTCCTGTCTCCTTATAGCCTCATCATGCCTGAGAGACTCCTCCAGGACACGATCTCGGCGGGCCTCCTCCTCTTGTCTCCTCTGCTCATCATACCTGCGAGACTCCTCCAGGTATTTGAAAAATTGCAGGAAATCAGCTGAAGAAGGGGCTGAAGGTGTGGTTGGGGACTGAGGGTGCTGATAATAAGGTGTGTATTCCTCCCCATCATAAGGCAAGTTTGTTCCTGCCCCTTCGTCCTGTACATCACCAGAGTCTGACATCTTGTGTGGGTGACAGACAGACAGGGAGATAACAAACACACAGTTATTAGCCTCTCACATATACAAGTGGGGTATCAAAATGACTGGCAAAAACAGCAGAATATTTAGAATACACACCAGCTGTATCCTCACCAATGTATAAAACCCAATTACAATTAGCACTGAAGGGAATGCTTGGGTGATGAAATAAAAGTTTGCCAGTTGTGTGTGTGCCCAGTGTGTGTGCGTGCGTATGTACCGAGCGGTAGAGCGGTGGTGCGTGGCCTCCCTCACCTCAGTATCTTGCTGGCAGTCAAGGGGGGAGGATCTCACGCCCCGCTCTCTCGTGGCTCGGACTTGTGCGGGCGTTATGCTTATGCCACACACAATACATATAAAATAAAGCACACAATATAGCACTGGCACATAATTATAATATCACTGGCACTGCACTGGGAACGTCGGCACCGCACTGTTGAGCACTATAACACTGTAATCCAAGCAGTGAGACGGTGGCTGGGATGCAGGGTGTGGGGACAATGGCGGCTGGCGGCGTCTGGCGAAATCCACATAAACTTCTCTTAATACACACTGCGCCATGTTAAGTGTGTCCCAGCTAACTCCATAGATGCACAACAGGCCTATCTTGGGTTGGGGAGTAAGTAGACACGCTGTAGATATATAGGTTCTTATTGAGAAGGATATGGGATACAGGCACGAAGCAGAGCCTACAGGGTGATAGCTCTGTCTCGTGGTACACAAACATGTATTGGCCCTCTGGTGAGAGGAGCCCCAGGCTTGAGTTGCCAGAGTGGCTATATGACATAACTAATATGACTGCCTGGATGCTAACCTGAATCTTACTCATAGAGAGATATTACATATGCATAAGTGACTGTACTAGATATGAAAGTGATACTGTACAAGGTAAATCATATACATACAACTATTACAATGTCACACTGAGTACTTCCTTCAATAAGGCACTTCACTAGTACTTCTTCGAGGTCCAACTAAGTATTTCTATGATAAAAGCAATTCTGTAAGTATTCAAACGAGGGTCTTGGCCGTGGAGGTGGTCCTGACGTGGATGTTGACAGCGGATGGAAGTCGATGGAGAACCTTTGGGTGTTGGGTCTTAAATGACTATGTTCCAATATACTAGTGTATACGTATACATATCATCGAGCTAACGTAAAGAGAAGCTATACCAGTGTTGTACTATCTCTTTACCTATTCTGACCGTTATAAGAGTTTTGATGCAGAACCTTCCAGCACTCTTGGGTGTTGGATCTTCCATTATACCAGTGTATACGTATACATAATTATCATCAGATTAACGTAAGAGGGTTGGTTTTACGCAACGTCTCTTAACTGTCCTGACCGTTATAAGAGTTTTTCAGGGACTGGTGGATGGGTTTATTTGGGTCTCTTATGCATATGTGTCTTAATGCCAGTGCCTGGGATCACGAACCGTAAGGACTGTTATGCTTCAAGCTACGGTATCTTGCAGAGCCCTACCTTTTGAAAGCCAATTGCCAGTGGGTCAACCTTTGAAAGGGTCCAGAATGGGGTTGGTTTACTACGAATAAAGCAATATAGCGCATGTCAGTATAGCATTTTTTATTGACAGTATTTCCTAGTAATTGAGGCGGGTGAATTAATATTAGGTTGCCACCAGTTTGATCCAATAATGAATTCCTTTGATGAGCCAAGATCTAAAAATCCTGAATAATCCTTTATTGTCAGTGCTTTAATAGTTTATCCAATATATGCCCAAATCTTCCAGGTCTTAAATTATCTTCCAGTGAAGTATATTTTAAGAGCTTTCCAACTGATATAGATCTTAACTTTGCCTGTCATAGTCTTACCTCTTCTGGCGTTTCTCCATGTAAGAAGGGCATCTGTGCGGGGAGGAGGCCCAGGGGCGGCTGGGGTAGCCCTTACGGATTTCCCTCTCATGCTGGTGATGCCTTCCGTCTCATTAACTCAAGTCCACTCCCCAATTATCTGCAGTCTCTAAGGGAAATTGAAAAAGTCAACTGAGCTGCAGTCTATAACATCTCGGGGAAGCCCATTCCACAAGGTGACAAGTCAATTGAAGAAAACATTCTTAGATTTATGCGAGTTAAAAGCTTTACTAATAATTTTGCAACCGTTTCCCCGCGTGTAATTAGATTGGTCGATAGTGAAGTACTTACTACAGTTCACATTGTTGATGCCTTTGATGGTTTTGAACACTTGAATTAAGTCGCCTCTTAATATGCACTGGGTAAAAGGAAAGAGGGAGAGAGAGACGTTAAAGTGTATAGCCTTATTTTGTTTACCAATAATTAACAAACTTCCTAAGCACAACCACGCTCCAAGACCTACTAACTTACAACTTCAGATTAGTATGCACATTATTATATTTACTTCATTCATCACTCATTTTCACTACCAAAATAAGCGACCAGCAGACTACCTTTGAATAGCCTGGATATTACCCATGCACGACAGACTGTAGCAGAAGACATCAGAAGAATCAACAGGATTTCTGTTATAGTGTGCTGGGATGTAGTTGTATATGATATTACAATTATGACATGTATGCATTGGTGAGGGAAGTTGTATTAAGGTATTTTATGTATTTATGTTTTCATTGAGCCACACTACCCGAATGGAGTTCATAAATGTATATATATAAGCTCTGTTAAACGTTATAACTAAATACACATCAGTTAATCTATAAAGCGCTAGCCTAGGTAATTGAACACCATTATCCCTGGCGAAGATACGACCATTTGGCCGACCCTTACCATACTCGATGAAAACCACCTCAGCGTGTAGGGAATGCAAGCGCGCATCCAGCCATATATATACAGTATGTGTACCAAAAAAAAATTGTGGGGGATTCGTCCGTAGTTGAAAAATGTGGCACGAACGGCATCGCGCGGCGTGATAAACATCAAGCTTCGAGATTTACCCGCGCGTATCTTCTGCCGTCTCAGGGTAGAACCAAGGGGAGGGGAGGGAGGGTTGATCAAAATATCGCATATATATCGTTAAGTTGAGCATTTTCAAGCCTTCTAGTGTGCATGTACGTATGTAGGCGACCAATCTGAATATTACATAGCAAGAAATAAGGCGCATATAAGCAATATACGTTATATATAGGCGAAATTGTAGCGTGAGAAATGAATGACATGACAATAACAGGAGGGAAGGAGGGAGGAGGGAGGTAGAGGCGCCCGAGGGCAGGGAAGTCACGATATTCTCACCCTTACAGCCCGCCCAGCAGCAGGTGTTGATGTTATAGTCTAGGAGACGGGGGTAGGAGGAGGAGGGAGGGAGGGAGGGGGGTTGATATGGAGATTTTGCTATATATCGCTCATTTAGATGACTTTCATGCTTGTATTTACGCATACAGACATTGTAGTACACCCATGTGAAGAGTGGACACCAGTAACTATGGCAAAAACAGTATAAAAGAAAGAAATCATAAGGTATATACGAGAGGGAGAGAATATGAAGTCTGGGTCAAGACAGTGTCACGTTACACTTGATCGATAGATAGTGTTTGGGAAGCTTGCCATACGAATACTGTCGTATGTTATTTATTACAAGTACTATGTAATATACATGTAGTGAAGGTTACAGAGAGAGATGGACGGTGAGTAAATTTTCGATATGAAGACAGTGGTATTGTATTATTTACAATATAAATGTGTTTTTGAATGTGATCTTATGCAATTTGTATGAACAATAACTTCGATATCCTAGAATGAGGCCGAATGCGAGAGGAGAGAGAGAGAGAGAGAGAGAGAGAGAGAGGAAGGGTTGAGCCTGGTTCATGACTTAGCCTAAGCAGATATACGGCGCCTAAAAATAGACTGTTGTCAGATTACACTCTTGATACTGGCTGGGCAAATTGCCATATGAACAGTGTTGTATGCTTTTACAAGTAATATACATTATACATGTATGTTTGAGAGTTATTGTATGTTATAAAACCTCGATAATACTAAAGTAATGGTGTCGGCGAGAGAGAGGGAAGGTGGGTAAATTTTCGATACAAAAACAATTGTATTGTATTAGTTATAAGTAATATACAATACAAATGCATGTTTTGAGTTTTATTTTATCTATTATGTATGGACAATAACGTCAAAATATACTGTATACTACATACAGCATACAAGCAAGCAAGCAGTGAGAACGAAGGCGAGAGAGGGAGGGAGGGAGGAATGGTTATCTGGATGACCGTGGGATAAACTTGTGTCACACTAGACAGGACTGTGGCGTGGCAATTTTCTATATGAACGCAGTTGTATACGTTTCATTTACAAGTATTGAACAATGTATATATAGTGTTTAGATGTTTTAATTGCTTTGTATCAAATAAATTACTATAACATCGATTTACGCAAGTAAATCGATGTCAACCTTATATTTTTTTTCGCCAGCGTCAGGTCGAGTCTACAGACCAACTTTTCGCTGATATTTAGTATGACCAGCCGTGGCCTAGTCGGTAAGGTCATTTAAAGGGAAACTGAAAGGATGCCAGGGCAGTGGGTTCGAATCCAGGAGGGGCTTATGGAAAAGGTTTTTATGAAACATAGACAAATATTGCTAAAACAATTTTTGTTTACAAACTCATGTCCTTGTATTCAAACAATATGAAATATTCATAGAATAATTCATATTACATGGATACAAGGGCAGTTTATTTTTTTATTTTTTTTATTCTGTTTATTTTATGTTGTTATATTTTTGTTATATACTCTATAAGGAAGACATACATTGGATAATATTTATTTATACAATTTTGATTACAAGATACAATATATGTCAGTGATAAAATAATATTCAGATATAAAATTATTGTTATTACTACATACTATATATTTGAGTGATAACAAAATTATATATTATATTATTATGGCATACAAATACAGATAAGATTATGCTTAGTAGATTTACATATATTTACATTATGATGCATTGAGGTAGGTGTGGGTCAGGTAGGTCAGGTCAGGTGAGGTAGAGCATGAGTCAGGGCGGGGCGGCGACACTCCAAAGTTTTTCATGGTATGATAGTCGTGGAAGCAAGCACCAAGGCATAGGCCAATTTTACATTTACTGCCAATTGTGTTGACCTTGGTGGGCTTCTTGGGGCGTCTCCTGGTGTTTGTGCAGACGTGACATTTCACCTGCCTTCGCCGACTGCCAACGAAGTCCGTGTGTTCTGGGAAATGCCTCTGGAAACCTCGCTGGATGCGGTCAGGTAGATTGGGACCTCGCCATCCCAAATGTGATGTAGTTGACTCGCCATAGGCCTCCAGAAACTGAAAGGACACGTATACAAACTCCCGAAACTTGAGTTTTTGGTTCAGGGCCATGTCCTTTTTCACCAGCCACATGTTGAAGGCGTTGAGCATCGTGATGTCAACGTGGTGGAGGAACAACTTGTGGTATCACCTCAGTCTTTCTCAGACAATCAACGCCAGCAAGTTGGCAGTCGGACTTGTCAATAAGGCGCATATACTTGGTAGAGTCAACTACCATGTCAAGTTTCTGGATGGGTTTCTTCGTACGGTAGTGGACTTTACCTGAGTCAGCCTGTGCACCTGTGTGGACAGCTGAAAGCAGGTGAACTTCTCGCTTGTCCTTCCACTTGATTGCCAGGACTTTCCCCGACTTCTTCACTTTCTTATGCAATATATTATCATACATATACCCACATATATTCCGGGAAAGTTATGCCACTGTTATAATTGGCTAACGTATACCCTTCACTTGAGCGACAATCAGATTATTCTGAGGCCGACTCGAAGTAATCTTATTAACGAACTAAAGCCCCAGAATCATAGCGCCATCTCTAATTCCAAGTCCCATGTACTCGGCTCCTGTCAGATTGGATTGATTGAACCTCTGATGCTGTGTTCCTTAAATTAGATTACATAATTATTTAAGCCTTTTTGTACCAGTGGCGTCTGTTATAACGTAGTCTAGCTATATTGACACGATTCTATGCAGCTTAAAAAGGATCTATGGTATTTAAAAGGGTTGACTGAAATAATTCTAAGCCTTATAATTGCTACAGATCCTTCCTAAACTGAATATAATCGATTAGTAGCAGCCATAATAAAATATAAAGGAGGTCAACGTGACAGAAGGGGTTAAATAAATACTGTAGATGTTCTTTATCAAGCTATATTTGGTAGCGACTCACTATCCAAACACTGAAGTTTCGTTATTATATTCGGAGGGATTACACAATTCAAATAATTATGGTTTGTTTAACTATCTATCTATCTATCTATCTATATGCTCAGGCCCAATCCCCATTTTGGGGGTAGCCGACTCAAGACAGAGCAAGAACAGGGAAAACACAAATATAAAATAAAACAACAAATAAACACAGATAAAAAGCACAAACTCACACACAGTTTGTTTAACTAAACAAAGTATATAATTTAGGATTAAAGACGATGTAAGTGACCAATACATGGGATACTGGGAAGTGAATTGCGTTAAAAATTAACATTCTGGTAAGCGATGATACAAAACTAAACTGATTATAAAATATGTTCTATTATTCAAAACAATAAGCAATTATACGAAAACAAAAAGATAACCAATTTCCTCGATTGTTAACCACATACTTCCAAAGTCAAAATCATCTAAACTCGCTCAACCTGTATTAAACTATCAAATTGGACTCAAGGTCGAATTGATTTGGGCTACATATGTCTAAAATGTCTTGAACAGGGTCAACTGGTGGAACTCGTCTGGACAGTTGAACTCGCCCAAGTGATCAGAGTCACCGATCGTGTGATTTGTGTCTCTGTACAAAATGCAGTATTGTCATATAGAGAATTATGTGTACAGCTAAAACAACACTATTCTCGTCTGCTGAATGGTTGTGTTTATAAAGCTCACACTTGAGGCAGACTTAAGCACGGCCTTTATGTATATATATATATATATATATATATATATATATATATATATACAGTATATATATTTATATCAAGTATATATCAACAATATACGTCAGTTAATGTTTAAATACTCTCAGACGGGATTGAACCTCCAACATTCAGAACGAGTGCCCAAGCTTTTAACCCACGACACACAGTGGTGTAGTGGATGCAAAACTTGGACACTCGTTCTGAATGTCGGAGGTTCGATCCTGGCTGAGAGTATTATATATCTACATACTATATATATATATATATATACTTTATGCACTATTATATAGCCGAATCGAACAGATAATATGAGGCATCTTACCAGCCATGTTATTATGTTATATAACCTTACAAATCATTAGTCATTACTAAATCTGGATATATCTCTCCTTAGAATATTATTCCAACCCATACATTGCGTGCACTTGACGCCAGCAAATAGATACGCAGCAGGATTTTCACCTTTGGAAATCCGAGACCTTAACATATATATTTTGCTTGTTTCATTTGCTTGTTTCATTGCACTTTAGTCTGGCAGTTTGACTTCTACACCAGCTATCAATATGTACACTGAATAGTTTTTGTCCTTCCCAGTAAACAATGTGGGCGGATTTAAGTGAATAACATCTATAACAGGTGCTTGAAACATTAGGGGTTGATTTTGTTGACGAGGAGGAAATTAGCTGTGACTATATATACTAGGGATTTGATATTGATGACCCTGTTGGTGTCAAGGGTTAAGGTTTGGTTGTTTGTGTTGTGTTGGGAAACTAGTTTGTGGTTGAGAGTGATTTTGTGGTGTTGGGAGCAGGGTTTGTGGTTGACCTGTGGTTTTCATATATGTAGGGGTACTTACGTACATGGTACTTGTCCATAACCCATGACTAAAGACACCCAATCAGTATCACTCTACCACTAGGGTTCTAATGTTGAAGTTTAAGAATTTGGTTGATAGCTTATGTGGAATGATGCATTTGCGTTGGGTACGTCGAAAAAGACACCCTTCTTCCTGTCCGTTATCTGAGAGACTTCTGTAGGTTGAAATACTCTGTGTTTCTATATTGTATTGGGTGGCAGGAGGTGGAGTGGTAGTAGGATTCGTAATATTTGCTTGTGTAGAGGAAGACAAGTCTGGTGATATTGTGTCAGGGAGAGCGTGGTGGGTGTAGCTTGTGGATTCACTTGACACTCTTGGGAAGTTTTTGATTCAATGTTATCGTTGTTCTGTGATTTAGTAAAAACGCTAACACTTGTACTTTCAAATGTTTGTTTTACTTTGGAATACATAATTATTTCGTGTGGAAAGAGAGAAGTATGTCTATACACTCACACAAATTAATACAAACTTACATGTGTCTGCTACCAGGGTTGACGAGGGAATTATATTTAGTGATGTACTGTGTTTGACTTCGTACAGTCAGTCAAACACAATACATCACACGATTCCATGCCTCCGTCAACCCTGGTATCTGACGCATGTAAGTTTTGATGTATTTGTATGAGTGTATAGACATACTGCTTATATATAAGCTAATTTATTATATTTCTGTATAGTTAACTTTTTAGGATATGAATTTTAGTTATACAATTAACATAAATATTTGAACATGCATTGTAATTACATATGGATAATTATGGTGAATATTGCGATTCAATCGTTTATGAGTGAATATAATATGGGTAGCTCTCAATGATTAAAACAAAACAAAATTGTTTTATGTTCATAGGACCATATGCTAAATTTTGATTGTGGACTAAAGAGTCCGAAATATCAATACAACCTTTAAAATGCGGACGTGTGATGCTCTCAACCTTATTGTCCTGCTGTCCGGCAGTTGCAATCATTCATCATTTATTAACCGTACACTTGGTGTAAAGTGGTTATATGATAAAGACGCTTGTAAAATAAAATAATATAATATAATATAATATAAAATAAAATAAAATAAAATAGAATGAGAGAATGAATGAATGAATTAATTAATGAATGAATGTATATACTTATATATATATATATACCGGTATATATATATATATATACAGTATATATATATATATATATATATATATATATATATACAGCATATATATATATAGATAAATAGATAGATAGATAGATATAAAGAGAGAGAGAGAGAGTCAACCAGGTAGGTTATTAAGGTTAAACAGGTAGTTAACATTCACCTCACACGGCAGCAACAATTCTCGAAGCTCCAAAAGTTTGTAAACAAGCTAATTTTGGTTTCTTGGTCCATTACAAATATTCTTCCTTAATTACCGAGATTTATCGTAGTTTATTACTGGATACACATTATTATAAGGTGTTTGGTATCAAACATATTTGTGTAGTTGGTTATATGTTGGTTGACTGTTTAATAGACACAAATTATGGGCTTCTTCGTGTGTAAATGTTGGAAGTTTGAACTTACAACAATGTCCTGCGAATGTCCAACAACCCCATTACTTTATTTTTACTAGCTACCTTATATATATATATTTTTTGTTTTGTTATTGTCTATTTGTATGAAGGAGCCAAAAGGCAGGCTGCCTGTAACGAGTGCTTTACCCAAAGCCAAAAGTGTGACTAAGAACCAAATCCATGGACGTTGGGGTAAAAATGTCTGGACACACATAGTTTAAAGTCGTCTAAATCATAGGATGAAGGCGAAATTGATTAAGGGAGAGAGTTCCAGAGTTCACTTGTTGAGTAGAAGAAGGACTGAGCACATTTTCTAATTCTTGGGTTGGAATGCTGGACACAATAGGAGTGGGACTGTGTTTAAAGATGGGCGACTTGCACTCGCTGCAAGGGAAGGTCTGAAGAACAGTAATTGTTGTAATAGCAATAGAAGAGTGAAAAATAATGCGGCGTGTAGAAAGAGATGGTAGGGAACTGGTAAGAGGAAGTGAGTTAATGAGGTGAAATGCTTTTGACTCTGTCGAGACTCGAGAAGTGCGGTAAGGATGGAACCTCCCCACACGCGAACAATACTTGATATATTGGCGCACTGTGCAGCAGCCCCTATACAGAGCATGAAGACGGTTGAGCACACCTAACTTCTGGGAAGCTGCTTTTGCAAGAGTGGTAATATGATTTTTCCAAGAAAGGTCAAATGAGAAAGATACACCAACAATATTATAGGTTTGACTCCTGTAAGGAGATAAAGAAAACCTAATATTTAGTAGTGGCCCCGTAATCATTGACGAACATGCCTATTACATAAGGCATCCTCTTCAAACACTAATCCGCCGTAGTTTTGAATCTACCGCGCAGAGCATTTAAAAACTGAGGAGCCTTCATCATGAGCGCACGCGACCTCACTCATGGCTTCAGTCATTATGAATTGGGTTCTCACTACGAAAAAAACTTCGTAAAAAATAAAAATAAAAAGAAAATAAGAATAACTATCCAATAAGCTTTCCATCATATCGTGGATGTACTTGTGTGGATCTCTGACCAGACGCTGATTCAGGCGTCATTCTTCCTTCACTGACATATCAAGTAAACCAAAATCCTCAATACATCAACGAATGGGAAGGGGACGGTCGGGAGGGCCCCAGTCTTCAATGATTACGGGGCCACTACTAAATATTAGGTTTTCTTTATCTCCTTACAGGAGTCAAACCTATAATTTATTAGTGGCCCCTCCATCATTGACGAACATGCCTGATTTCTAAGACTGGAGGGGGACATTCGTAATCATATCATAACTCTAGAAAAGCAGATAATAAAAACAACCACATAGTATTCTTACTTTTGAAAATATATTTAACAACGGCGTAGGCCGAAAAAATACAAGAAAAAGGGGGTTCAGGCAGGTGCGTGCTTCAAAGAAGCCTGCCTGACAAAAAATGGGTAACCCTGAAGATTCTGAACACAGATCTGTACTTACCAAGGCACCCCACTCAACGAGTGGTGACAAAAAATAACAAGTTATAAGTTTATATGTGCACATAATAAACCCCAACATAAACTTGGAGATAAATTGCAAAGGAACTCCATTATACTAATATTAAATTGCTTTCGCAGCTAAACTACTCTAACAACACCGTTGTTTTGTACTTAATATTGTACTAGCACAATTTCTCACTGAGAAATTTTCATATCACATTTTAACCTTAAATTGTATCACAGCTCTCATACTCCGGCGGGGTCTAGGGTGTCCTATGTCAACTGACTGCACCCCCCCCCCCCCCTTTCCCGTGAAAGTAAACAAAAGTGACTGCAGGGCCACCTAGACCCTCTGCCTTAAAGCTATACATGGTAAGGAAGGTTTGTCTAGAGCAACTGACAAGTATCTAGACAGAAACGTATGATTAGACGCCCACAACTGCGTGGACGCTATGTCTTCAACTGAAAAAAATTCAGGAAACGTAAAGAGGCTGCCCATTTGCGTAAATCGTGGGCCCGACCCACAACGCCGGGATTACTTTTATTTAATGACTTCTACCAGAAGAGAGGCTAATCGCCGTTTAAGTAAGCGTTTACCCGTACTTGCTACCCATAAAGCACCTTGGGGGTTTCGAGGAGCTACTCTCAAATATTTGGTTAGAGCTTGCACTGGACATAAATTATGATGCACCTTTCCCCTTTTTAACGCCGGCACCGTGAACTCAGAAAACACGTGTGCACTATGCTCATTCTTGGCTACAAAACCTGGGGAGGGTGCAATGGAAATACATTCATTAAGTCTACCAAACCTAAGACAATTAGGTGTGTTGCTCATCGCCGCCAGCTCAGACACTCTGTTTCCGGTGGCCAAAGCCAAAAGGAAAACCGCCTTTTTTAAGAGTAATGCAAAGTCTGCAGTATTTTGGTACAGACGAGAGTGAAGCAAAGACAAAGCTTTGTCCAGAGACCAAGTAGGCATGAGCTGACGGGGAGGTGGGCGTAGTTTAAAACATGCTCTCATAAAACCTGTTTCCTCCGCTACCGGTATGGAAAGACCCGTAAGGTCTAAAAAGGGCACTCTAATCGCAGTTAAGTGATTTTTTAATGTTACCACAGATAAACGTTTCTGCTCAAACAGATAATTCAAATAATTAAAAACTAATGCCACTGAGGGTACAGTTTGTTCTGTCCTAACGATCCAAGAAGTAAAGGCTTGCCAATGTGATTGATACTGTCGTTTTGTAGACTGAGTATATTGATTGAGTAATTTATTGGTCACATCTCTACCGTATGGTGCTAGCCACTTGGCCTCCTGAATGTCCATAATGCAAAAGTCAGCGAGGTCGCTAGGTTGCCAATCGTGTCTAAGTGGAAATACCCGACCGGGAGCGATACCGGGTCCGGGCACCACATTTTCAATTGCTGGTACCACAACTGCGCCGGCCACAGTGGCGCGATTAGCGAGACTAAGCCTCGATAATCTCGTAGTTTGTTTACTACGTGGCACATTAGTGACGCATCTGGCGGTGGAAACAGATAGATGGAGCTCCATCTGTTCCAGTCTGTCACTAGGGCGTCTGGCCCCCCTGCCGGCGTTTTCGCCCGGCGGGTGAGGTATAGAGGGAGTTTGTGAGTCTCCTCGGACGCAAAAAGATCCACTTGTGGATGGGAGAGCTCTGCAATCATTAGGTTGAAAATGGGTTGCTTGAGCTCCCATTCTACTGTCGTGCTCTGTCTCCGGGACAGAGCGTCTGCCCAGACGTTCGCTACGCCTGGGAGATAAGATGCGTGAAGATAAATATCTAGACTGTTGGCTAGAGCAAAAATCTCTTCCGACACGTTTAGCAACTTCCTTGACCTCGTTGACCCTTGTTTCTGAATACAGTGGACTGCATTCAGATTGTCCATTCTGAAGGCCACCGACTTGCCCCGTAACGCCGGGCCGTGAGCCTGAAGGAAATACAAGGGGACTAGTAATTCTTTGACATTGATGTGCGAGATTTCTAAGTGGGACCAAAGCCCCTGACCCTGGTGCCCCTGATTTGACTGAAATCCCCACCCTATTGTGCCTGACGCATCCGTGTCTACCCATACCGTTGGTGGAGGAGAGGTCCATGACATTATTGAGTGCAATGTTTCCCTCTTCGCCCAGACCGCTAGTAAGGTGTGGATTAATTTCGGGATGGGCCATAATTTTCCCGACGGTAAGAGCGGGAAATATTTGTTGCCTTCCAATATTAATAGTTTTACTTTCAACCGGCCCAACTTGACAGTTAGTTGAATCCAGTTGAGAGAGCCGACCAGAGACTCCCAGACCCTTCGCGTCGTAGTCAGACTGTGAAGAAACCTGAACAGTTTCCTGCGAAACCTGTTGCGATTGTCCACACTCTGACTCAGAGTGAGAGCGGCGGTGTCCCAGACCAGCCCTATCCACTGAATTACTCGTGAGGGAACAAGGTTTGACTTTACCAGATTTACCTTGAAGCCTAGAGTTTTGACATGATTTAAAATGATATTGACATGTTTTATGCATAATTGTTGTGTCTCTGCCACCACCAGCCAGTCGTCCAGATACCACAACACTCTGATCCCTTGTTTTAACAATGGCATCAGGGCTTGCCGGACTAGTTTTGTGAATAATCGAGGTGCCAGGTTCAAGCCGAACGGCATCCTCTGAAAAACTAAATTTTGGTGCCTGATCCGTAAGGCCAAAAACCTTTGAAATCTTTTGTTGACCGATACGTGCCAATAGGCGTCTGTCAGGTCTAGTGAACACATCCAACCTCCCAGCGGAAGTGTTAGCCTGATTTGGTGTACTGTTAACATTCTGAAAGATTCGTTGTGAATGTGAAGATTCAGATAAGACAGGTCTACGACCGGCCTCATCTGAACACTGTCCCTTTTGGTAACCAAAAATAGTTTGGACGTGAATACAGGGTAATTTGGGGGGACCGGGATGATGACATTCTTGGCAATCATTTCCTGGGCTAGTGACTCCACCTCTAAAGAAACAAAATTCGCCGTTGTCGGCTGACGTAATCGAGGTCGCCGGAGCCACTGCCAAGTGATGCCTTTGCGTGCCACCATCCGTGCCCAAGTGTTTAACGGCCATGCTTGGTGACACGTTCGGAACGACCCAGTTAGCAGACAAGGGTTCGCCGGCTGTACTACCCTCGGTTCCTCCGGCCTTAAGGTAGGCGCCGGGAGTGAGAGAGACTTTAGTTTTTTTATGGTGGGGTTGGTGCTGGACGGTTCGCCGGCTGGCTGGTGTTGGCCGAAGACTGGCCGTGACCTGGTTTATTTTGGCCGCGTCCTCTCTGACCTGAAAACCTACTCTGTCTATGCCTGTACTGACCCTGGGGGGAGTGGGAGGACTTAGGCGGAAGAAAAGGTTTAGATCCCCCTGGCAGAGCTTTAGTAGTAGGCCTGGGTTTGGGGAAGTTAAATGCAGGTTTCTTAGAAGGGGTGGGACTGTGCTTAACGGCCTGTGCCATATTGAACATTGTTCGCCACACTTCAGGGGTCATTAAAGAGGGAGTAAGCACTGGTGACATAACCACCTGATTAGCAATGCGATCAGGTAGCTTGCGAACTAACGACATCCTAAGATCTTGTCGTGCTCGTACCGCCTCAAGCAAGGCGGTACGTATGTCACCCAAGGATTGGATTGACGACTGAAGAATCAGTCGCCGGGATAACTCAACCGATCTTCGAGCATCCGCATCTGCGATTGCCTGAGTGGACCGTAGTAAAGACTTCGCCACCTGCTGAGATACTATGTACTGCGAGAACAGGGGAAAAGCTTTTCCCCGTAGCCTAAATTCTCTGTCTAGGTGAGTAGGGGTAGGGGTAGTGAACGGGTCCTTCAGCTCACAAAGATTAATCTTAGGGGCAGCTAGAAATGAAAACAAAGCTGACGGGACTCCGCCGGCAGAACCCACCGGCATGGAGAACCATGAATGAGTATCCTGAGGTATCTGGTGGGAAGATTTAGAAGTGAAAGTGGTTGCAAAGTTTTGAGCCTCTACCTCCCAATCTACCCAAGGTCCTGGTCCCAACTGTCCCACCTTCAAAACTGGATTAGCTGCGTCGTCTGTGACGGTCTGTAAATCTAGTTCAGGAGTGAGAGCTGACAGAGTCTTAATATCATTAAACCCATCCAGCTTAGACCAGTCTGAAAATAGTTTTGAAGCTGAGGCAGGGGGTAAAGCAGGCTTAGAAGCATACACAAAATAATCTTGGTGATAATAACTAGGTATAGCCTTGATGTTTACGTCCAGAACATTACCCAAAGTATCCACGGCCCTTAATTTCTTTGACTTATTGCCCTGGATGACCCACTCAGCGGTACCGGGAGTTCCCCTGACAAAGTAGGTTGGGCAAGCTCTGTTTTAGAGGAGTTCAAAAGAACCCATGACTCGTCTGGCCCATAAAGTAAGGGCATAGCTACCTTTCTAAGAGGCGCTTTGTCTAGAGGGGGTGGATTGACATCCGTTATGACCCTGACATTTGAAGTTGTCAATGCCGCCGTAGCAGGCCTAGTGATCCCTGAGGTTAACAGAGTGGGAGGGTTAGGGATCTTAGATAAATCAATCGAAGTCATCAGAGGCCGTACCGTAGAACTTGTCTTGGGAGCCCCCAAGTCCATTGTGGGGTTTTCCTGTTGTTGGCCAAAAAATTTAGATAAAGCATGAGTAAGCAGCCCATTAATTTCTTGTGCCGTAACAAACTGGTTTGATGAAGAACTTACAGGTGAATCATTAGTATCCTGTGCGGCGTCCAAGCCTGAGCCTGACCCTTGTCCTTCCATCTCCGAAATTATAGAAACTTCGTCTTTCTCCTCCTGATCCTCCTGAGAAGACCCCGCCGAGGCAGGGGTACCTTGTTGCCAAGATAAGTCTGGGATAGAGGATGGGATCGCCGCGTCCCTGTGGACATCGGCTACTGTGTGACTCGTTTGAGTCGGACGTGGGTGGTTAGACCCTGGTTGAGCAAACCGCCAAACACCGAGGCCCTGGCCTACGCTCTCTTGAGAGTCTGAAACATTCTCAATTACTGAACCCCCTGAACTTTCCAATTCCAGGGTTAAAATATTAAGTGGCAAATCCTCTTTTGGGACAGGCGCTGCACTGGACTCTTGGGCCTTAACACAAACTCTGTCTGGGGTAGAGGTACGATGTGATGCACTAGAAGTTGGTGAATGTCGAGAGGACTTCCGTTTATGTGAATCCTTTTTAGAGGATTTATGGCTACGGTGTGACCGCGAACTATTCTTAGATCTGGAGGAATCCTCGCCGTGACCACTGGTGGAACCTTCCGTCCTACTCTTCTTACTCGCCGGTGAAGAGGCACGACTAGATGACTGGTGTCTAAGAGGAGACCTAGACCGGGATCTCGCCCGAGACGAGGAGGCGGATACCGGGGGTGTAGGCTCTCTTGGGCGTTTAGGTGTAGAGGTGCAGAGGATACAGAATCCTGACCAGTCTCCGCCGGCTTAATACTCGTGACTCTAGAGAAACGTTTAGGGGGAGGGTGTTCGGAGAGCAATCTATCCCAAAGTGGGACGTTGTCACATTGAAGTGATTTATGCGCAACAATGGTAGTGTAGGCTGACATCTGTTGCCTAACCTCTCTCAACGCTACCGCCGCGGTCTTATCATTATCACAAAGGACCTTTAAAGCTAATTGGGAGCAAAAAGAACAATTACGCATAACCCAGAGACCCCTTGAACGGTCTAGA
Organism: Paralithodes platypus; assembly: GCA_032716605.1. Taxonomy (NCBI): domain Eukaryota; kingdom Metazoa; phylum Arthropoda; class Malacostraca; order Decapoda; family Lithodidae; genus Paralithodes; species Paralithodes platypus. The sequence continues at coordinate 23,989,935 of CM064490.1, forward strand.
CATTTAACACACCTTATGCAACGGGTATGCGCAAAAATAGGGATACCAGCACAAGCAGGGGTAGTGCACAAAGCAAAAACTGGGGCCACGGTAGCCATGACAGAGACTGGTGGGAGGAAACTACCGCCGGGTCTGTATTGGTCCGCCGGAGCTCAGCTCTGGAAAAAAAGAAAATTTCCAGGAATTAATGCTCATAAGGTTAACCCAACATGTTCGCACACAAGTGTTAATAACCCGCCGGGTAACGAGATGTAATGACACAAACACAGCTCGCTACGCGGCGGGGTTCAGAAAATCTATACAAATCTTTTGTTAAAGAAAGTGAAGAATACCCTCTGATATAATATAACGGTCCAGCATGGCGCTTATAGTCTCTTGGTGGTGGTGACTGTCTCAAGATTCAATTTTGTAACAAAGCAACCCCCCATAAAGACGCCGGCCCTTGAAATATTTTAGTAGAATAGCACAGGGCAGGATGATACGAGATCTGATGTCTAACGAATTGTCACAAAAGATCGCCGTAAGTTTGAAGGCGGCGATACCTACTTGTATCACTAAATTAAGTGGTTAAATCGAAATCGAATTTTGTAAATTCCTTAGTTCCTCCACCTAGGAGCACCCGCCGGGTGAGAAGAATCGATAAATTAACCTAATTTGAACCTTCAATCGCCGTAAGAGTAAAGGCGGCGATACACATAGTATCACTAAAATGGATTGGTTAACTAACTGAAAGACATAAGTCGTTCATCCCACCCTACCCCGGTGCACCCGCCGGGTGAGATGTCCAAACGTTAACCCCATAAGTTCCTGTCCCCACTTCTTTGTAAAAGATCGCCGGGGAGGAAAGCCTAAAACAACAGCTAGGTTTTTCAAGTGGTTTTTGTAAAACCGGGTAGAAAAACTACATAACGTATGTCCGCATGAACAACGTTTTATAGATGGGAACAGCCATCCCGCCGGGAATCAAAGGAGGCCTGAAACCAGGCACCCACAGAGACGCAGTCCTGGAGAGCCACAGACACCCCAACGCCGGGGAAACAAGCCAGTGTTAACAACCACGTGTGACCCAACACAGCTCGCGGCCGGGATTTTCATGGTGAAACCGAGAAAACCCCGCCGGAAGGCAACCCACCCTGAACAGACACCATCTGAACAACAAGAGACACGAGGAGAGCCACGCACGACAACCCCAAGGTCACTCAATAATCCGTGGAATTAGCCAATACACAACTAAACCAGGAAACAATTATAGTCCGAGGAATTAGCCAATACACAACTAAAACCCGGATACACATGACACAGTAGGGCATATTTATAAATAATAAACAATAACACTAGTACATGTGGCAAAGCTACGAGCGGCTGGCTAGGCCTAGGTAGACGGCATAATAAAAGTTGAAATATACACAAACACTGGAAATATCACAACAGGAACCACCGCCAACACACCACCGTAGCACATACTTCCGACCAAGGGAAGACTGACTCGGGACCCAGAAAAAACTTCACTAAGTGAAGAAAAATATGCTGGGAACGTCAGAAACAAAGCTTACCTCATCAGAAAGATAAAAGGCAGCACTAACTAACGCGTAGTGAAAGCCGCCTGCATCACAAACTAACATACCTGTGAAAAAGTTCACATGTCCACAACGGGACCACGAGGGTACATCCGAAATAGATGCCCCATACACATGACCCAAAATACACTGCACTGCGGGCAACCAGCCCAGGACACTCCTGCTACGCCTATCCTAACCTTACTCGATACATCCTGGAGTAAACAAATGAGAAAAAACTCACTAGGGACGCCACGAATGCGGAACTAGCGGAGCGTGGGGAGGCACGTCCGGGCAGGCTGAACGCAGAGCAGAGAAGGAAGAATGACGCCTGAATCAGCGTCTGGTCAGAGATCCACACAAGTACATCCACGATATGATGGAAAGCTTATTGGATAGTTATTCTTATTTTCTTTTTGTTTTTATTTTTTACGAAGTTTCTTCGTAGTGAGAACCCAATTCATAATGACTGAAGCCATGAGTGAGGTCGCGTGCGCTCATGATGAAGGCTCCTCAGTTTTTAAATGCTCTGCGCGATAGATTCAAAACTACGGCGGATTAGTGTTTGAAGAGGATGCCTTATGTAATAGGCATGTTCGTCAATGATGGAGGGGCCACTAATAAATTGAGAGACCTTCGGTTTCTATCCCTTTATCTGTGCCTTTATCTCTAATTTCCTTTCAGACCACTCTATAGATGTAGTTGTCTACGGCCATCGCTCACTTCCTCAACCTAACATCACCTTGTAGGAGTGCAATGACCTATGCATCGGAGACGTAGCCGGTAAAGAGGAGGATATCAATATAATGGAATGGAATGAGAAGAGAATGATGAGATGGATGTGGGGGGTTAATCTCAGGGACGAGGTACCGAGTAAGCAATTACGAAGGCGTCTGGGCATTAGGGGTATCAGTGGAATTATGTGCAAAGGCTGACTTGGTTGGTTTGGACACATGGATGATCAAAAGTGGGTGATGAAATGCCGGACTTTGAACGTGGGGGTAGCTGACGGGTAGTGGTAGACCTAGAAACGCACGTGATCAAATACCCTGGTCTGATCTCAAAATAAAGAACTTGATAACAGAGGCAGCCCTTGACAGGGTCGCCTGGAACGCCGCCATTTAGAATGTGAGACTGTAACCAGACTATCTGTGGACGTAGCGGTCTTTAAACTTGTATGTATGTATGTGTGTATGTATGTATGTAGGAAAACAGGTAAGAGAGATAAGAACCTTGGGTTACAGAAACACGGTTAATATAAATTAGAGACCAATAACTTAACCTCTGATTTCAGAATAGTCAAAACTGTATATAAATATTATATCAGATAAATGTGGGAAACAAATAAAACAAACGTATATTGATTGTTAAAGACAGGTTTTTATTGTTTAATGACCGATGGTATTGGTAGGTAATCTGGGGGAGTAATTGGTGTGGTTCAAGATGATGAGTCAGCTGGGTCAGGTTTCATCCTTTCAGGTCACGTACGAGGTGGTCAGATCATTGGCCCTGTTTTAGTGATTGGCCCCATTAATCTCTAGAAAAAGGAAACTACAAAATAAAAAAAACAGCATTGATCTTATACTTTCTAAGCCTGTATATGCACAAGACAAAGCTACGGCTAAACTTAAAAATAATTAATGGGGTGCCTAAATATATCCTATAAATATATCCTCTCCTTAATCATGGAATTATATCGTTGTGATTGTTATCCTCGATAGTGAAGGTAGCTAATAACATCAAACATACATTCTGAATTTGATATTTTGATCCCTATGGGGATTGGGACTTTGGCCTCCATATAGGAATATCCTATTATCACCACAACTTATGCACTTTCTACCATGATATTATATTGTTCAATTTCTTTGTTTAGGATATTTATGGATTCCTGACTAATGTATGTAATCGTTACTTTTAATGTGTTTCTCTGTATGTACATTGGTGTGTCTGTTATACTGTTCAGTATATATCCTGAGAACTAAGGATTGTTTATCTTCATTCGATATACACAGAAATAGGTATCTCCAAAGGGCATTAATACAAAATAACTGAATTATGCAAATACAATATGATTTGCCATTATGATCCAGCGTAAATACGATCAAGCAAAAGGTGAGTAGTACGTTTTGTAAGGTTCATGCTGACACATGAACAGATGCACTGCATCATCCAATATGTCACCAAATGCTTGGACTTTGGTCTTAGTCGAAGATACCTTTAAGCATAGCGGGTCCGACTACTAATGTAGTGTCTCGAGGGCCAATCTGAGAACATCCAACGCTAGGATCACTGCGACATCTGCACAATCAAGATTGGTGTTCTTTAATGTATCGATGTCTGCTCCACAGCGACTCGGCCCAATAACCAGTCCACCTACACCTAGGGACCTAAACCTCCCCCCTGCCCCAAATAACCAGATGTGCCAACCTTTAGTTGTCACGAAGGAGCAGGTGGTTGCCGCAGTGACTTCATTCCCAGCAGGCTCAGCCGCGGGCCCATATGGTATCCGACCCGCCCACCTCAAAGGCCTCTTGGGTCAGGGATCAGGAGCTGCTGGGGAGGCACTCTTGGAAACCCTCACCAAATTCATCAACATGGTTTTAAGAGGGGAAGTACCTGACTGTGCCACACCCCTATTTTTTGGGGCATCAATCTGTGCACTGGCGAAAAAAGATGGCGGAGTGCGCCCAATAGCAGTAGGGAACACCTTCCGCCGCCTTGCCACAAAGGTGGGTTTAAAACCACTCTCGAATGGCCTAGGTCAACACTTAAGACCAGTTCAACTAGGTTTCGGAACTCCAGGGGTGTGTGAAGCTGCTGTACACGCAACCCGCACCTACCTCAGCCAAGCCCAAGAAAAACGAGTGCTTCTAAAGATTGACATGCGGAACGCATTCAACAGCATTCGCAGGGATGTCTTCCTCCGTGCAGCTCAAGAACACATCCCCACTCTGTACCCCCTACTTTGGCAGGCTTATTCCAAACCTTCAATCCTGATTTTTGGCGATCCAATCAGCGACCGGGTTACAGCAGGGAGATCCAGGTGGTCCTGCTCTTTTCTCAATAGGGGTGGATGCAGCAGCTAACAAAGTAAGGTCAGAACTGAATGTATGGTACCTGGACGATGCAACCTTGGGGGGGTCAGTAGAGAACGTTCTAACCGACCTAAATAACATCGTAACTGACCTCGGCCAGGCTGGGCTAGTGATAAATGACACCAAATGTGAACTTGTCCTCCTCAACCACACACGTGAACAAGGAGAAGAGACTCAGGCCCTGTTTCGAAACATATTGCCAGATGTAAAGATCCTTCAGGAGCACCAGCAAACCCTATTAGGTTCCCCACTAACTCTGGCAGCAATCCCACCAGCACTTCAAGTTAAAAAGGAGGAGCTTCAACGTCTCGTGAGTCGCCTGATACACATCGATGCCCACTCAGCTCTGGCCCTGCTCAAGAACTGTTTCTCCATCCCAAAACTCCAATACCTCCTGCGCACATCAATGACTTACACGAACAATGGTGGCCTCCAAGAATTAGACAGCATAATCCGAGAAGCAGTGACCAGCATCACCAACGTGGAATTTAAAGAACGGGCCTGGACACAAGCCACCCTTCCTGTCCGCCTCGGGGGCTTGGGCATACGGAGAGCCTCGGATATTGCCTCCCCACCCTTTATCTCTTCCCTCATCGCGACCAACGACCTCATATTGTCCATCCTTTCTTCTCAACCCGGAATGACACTTAATGGGGACGTAACAGCAGCGATTAACACCTGGAAGGGAAGTACAGGAGTAGAGGAGGAGCCTCAGGGTACCTCCAGGAGCAAGCAGTAAGCGTGGGATACCATCTCGGCGAAGAAAACTCAAGAAAATCTCCTAACCAATGCAGACCAGGTTGCAAAAGCACGCCTCCAGGCAGCCGCCCGTTCGGAGAGTGGCTTGTGGTTACATGCCATCCCCATCCCACCTTTTGGAACTCACTTGGATGCTGAAGCGCTCCGGGTTGCCATCGTGCTCAGGGTGGGTGCGGCAGTTTGTCACCCACACACTTGCAAGTGTGGTGGGTGGATGGATGCTCAAGGTCACCATGCCTTGTCATGTAATTACAACGCAGGCCGCCTGCCAAGACACTCTGCACTAAATGATGTCATAAAACGGGCCCTGCAGAGTGCTAACCGTGCATCAATCCTCGAACCACATGGACTTCACAGAGAAGACGGCAAATGGCCAGATAGGACGACTACTTTCCCTTACAAGAATGGCCGGTGCCTCGTGTGGGATGCCACATGTGTTGACACTTTCTCCACAACCAACATCGCCAGAAACGCCGACGAAGCAGGTGAAGCCGCCCGGATAGCAGAAAATAAAAAGCGAGAAAAATATCAAGCCATCGCCAGAAATCATCAGTTCGAGCCCCTGGCATTCGAAACTTCAGGAGTCTTCGGCCCTACCACCCTTAAGATGGTGAATGAAATAGGCCGTAAAATCAGAGAAGTTTCAGGAGAACCCCGGGAAACCCTCTGGCTCAAGCAAAGACTAGGGATGGCTATCCTCCGGGGCAATGCCACCAGCATCATGAGCTCAGTTCGACAGGACTGGGTCATGCCACTGTGTGAGGCACGGGCAGGAGTGGTGTATCCGTAGTCTTTCCACAGTAGGGTAAAACAAAACATAAACTTTATTTGTATGTAACATGTATGATGCACATAAATAAAAGGGGATGTGTCGGATGGTTGAAAGCCACAGTTGCTCGCGCGTTTGGGGCTAGCAACACGTATTATGAAAAACATGCATCCTCCTTCATTCACTGTCCCCCCCTTCACTCATTCAACCCCACAATTTGCCAGAGGATAACAGGTTTTTCACAATACGTAGACGGAGGTCTTTAAAAAAAAAAAAAAAAAAATCCATACAAGTGTTGAACAATGTAGATGCTAGAACACACCCCTGCCTCATACCTGAATTCACACGGAAGAAGGAGAATGCTTCTCCACCACACTTGACAGCACCCTCTAGTCAATAATCACCACAAGGATCCCGCTTTGCCATAGTAGCTCCCAGAGCATCTCTCAGTGCACTGAGTCAAATGCATTCTTGAGATCAACATGAACTGCATGCAGCCCTTTTTGCAACACAAGTTGGCATTTCATGAGAAATGTGGAGCGCCAGAATCCGGTCAATAGTTGACTTCTTGGTTGTAATTATAGTTTGCTGAGGTCTCTACTCCTTTACTAGGTGGCCTCGGATTTGTATCAGTATAATACAGGCAAAGACCTTGCCTGGCACACTGAGCAGTGTGGTAGCACGGTAGTTATTGCAATCATGTTGGTCCCCTTTCTCTTTCCAGATAGGGGTGACCAGGGCCCTTTAGTGTTCAAGAGGAATGGTACCTGTCTGCCATAGAACACTCGGGATAACATGTAACCCGTGGACCATGTAATCACCACCAACTTTAATTAGCTCTCCAAGAATATCACAAATACCAGGAGCCTTATATTTTTTTGTTACAAAGTTGTGTAGCCAATTTGAAAATCCAGTAAATACATGCAATATTTAACAGGTATACATGTAACCACCAAACAGATATGCACACCGGATAAACTCTATTCATGCATCTAAAACACATTATGTTGACTTATAGTTCCTAATACAACAGCTGTGAGTATAAGATCATCACCAATTGCTTTGTAATCCTTAATTAACAAGTACTTATCAAACTGAGGATCATAAATATTGACCAAAATAAGTTATGGTCATCTGTTGGTGGGTTCACTTTGGATGGTGTGGGGTTGTGGTGATCATCAGATGTGTGTCAATATATACAAGTTTCTATTTCGGTACAGAATGCAGGTTACTGACCAAAGGTTAATGTATATCTGCCCATTATTGCTGGAAAACAGATACAAACAATCAGGTACACGACGAACAGTGACGATCACATAATCTCTAAGATTCGCTTGGTGGGAACACAAATATATTTTATTTTATTAGCTTTACTACATAAACCCACAGTCATACACCCTCTCTCTCTCTGTCTTGCGCCTTTCTTAATATGACAACATAATAACATATACACTGTATAACTACATAATGTTCTCTTACTGCGGTGTTTCCACCTCATTCTCCCTTGTACGTTTGATACATTCCTTTCCTTCCGTTATCCACTAACTCACTCCCACACACACACACACAGCCATACTATATATGCAAATATTGGAATGACATCTCCTTCATACACAGGTCTAAGAATGTTCTCATATGTATTAATATTTCTTGAACATTTAAATCCTTCCATTTTCATAAATAAAACAAAATACAGAAACTCGTGAACCATCTGTACCTTCCGTATAATTTATATACAACTTTAGAATGTGTTCATCCCATTATATTAACTTCCATCACGTATCGTGTCTTCAGAAAAAAAGTCGTCTCTTGTTCTTTTTTAGTATACAATACTATTCAGTGATGTTTTCTTTCACTTAGCTACATAATTATGTTCATTTTGTGTTATAAATATAGCTGCCCCATCACAAGTCAGTATCTGTCCTTCCTGACTTCTCTATCATCATTGTTAGTGTGTGGATGATGGTAGAGGCGTCAGCTGCTACTCTCTCACCATACTGTTACACTTCTATCTGGCCACTCTTATATATTTTGTTTCTCTTCGTTAATTTAAAGGATTTATGTTTTAACGGAGTGATACCTGCATACATATTAATATATTTTTAGTTTTTGCCTTATACATTGTAAATAAATAATACAATAATAATACAATATCATCCTGTTTACTAACATAAACACCAACATTCCGCCCTGGCTGACCGCTCTGCCTTACTTCGACTAAGAGATCCACTATGGCCAACGGGTATCCTTCACTTAGTTTTGTTTTGGATTATTTTGCTTTATATTGTATCTATATTGTATTTGGTTGAAGCTACCTCCTTTACTTATAATTGTATTTGATATTTCAAGAATAGTGTGTGTTTATTTAATTATTTTTCATATGAATATCTCTCTCTCTCTCTCTCTCTCTCTCTCTCTCTCTCTCAACAAAAATACATAGTGTTTTGGTGTCGAAGTGAAATATTTAAACTAAAACAAACTAGAAAATTTAATATCCAAAGACAATCTTAACTTCTTTAATTTAGGTAACTATTTACAATGTATTAAAATTCCTGTACTGTTGCAACATACTTATTATTGAGCTGACAGAAGATATCATTTCATAGGCATGGATATTTATAAAAGAAAGCTCTCTGGTAATGTGAAGTATGGGAATGAGATACACTGATAGCTTCCCCCTGGGCTGCCAGAGCTGTCCTGGTGAAGCTAGCTAGCCAGCTAGCTAGCGCTCGCTCGCTCGCTCTCTCTCTCTCTTGTATTTAATGTTTTTGTATTTGTATTTTAACATAAATACGTAGTGTTTTGGCATCAAAGTGAAAGTTTACACAAACATAGAAGATTCACTATCCAAAGCCAAATTGTAACTAATTATATTTAGGTAACTATTTACAATTTGATTTACTTCATGAACTGTTGCAACATGACAGCAAATTTAATTCCATAAAAATGAGTATTTATATAGAAAAGCTCTCTGGTAATGCTTAGTATGAGGATGAGGCACAATCACACCTTTCCCCTGGACTGCCTAAGCTGTCCTGGTGAAGAAAGTGGGAGTTTATCGTGGTAGGTTGAGTGGAATTGAATTTATTGTTAGAAATCTTGGCACCGCAACAACAAGGTCATATGGCGCCCAACAAGCTAACATATTTGCAGAAAACTAAAATCGTAAAACAACATGTGTAACATTAGATATCAAAGTAAAATCGATGCAATCATAAACACTGAAAGAGGCCAGCCTTTTTCAAAAATAAAAACACATCGTCTCCAGGGGAACCAGGCTCCCCCTCCAAGCACCGAAGAGACAGTAAGTACCATCTGCCTTCCGGTGCCGAAAAAGCAACCTCCTACGTAATTCAACCAAACTGGGACACTCAACCAGCAAGTGCCTGACAGTAAGGGGAACTAGACAGTCATCGCAAAATGGCGGTACACATCCACACATAAGGAACCCGTGTGTGAGCCTGATATGTCCAATGCGGAGGCGAGCCGAAGCAGTTTCCAATTTGCGAGGAATGGTAGGGTAAGCTCTTGGCAAGACTAATTTGTTAACTTCCCTGAGCTTATTAACAGTAACACAATCCCACCGTGCCTGCCAACAAGCACGAACAGCAAACATGAGAGGAGTATGCAGATCTGAAGGAGGCAGAGGGTAATTTTCATTTGAAGGTCTCAAAGTTGCAGCTTTTGCCAAAGCATCCACCCTTTCATTACCTTTGACACCAACATGTGCAGGGACCCAACAAAAATCCACTCGTTTCCCTCGACGATGAATGAGAAAAAGCCACTCTAAAATCGCTAAAACTATAGGATGGGAAGAATTAAAATATATAAGAGCCATGAGAGCCCCTTGAGAATAACTAAACATAGTAAAATTATTGTTTCGGTGAGCAAACGCCAATTTCAGAGCTAAAATGATAGCAGACAATTCCGTAGTAAAATCTGAGACAGTTAAAGGAAGACTACCTCCACGGCTAAAGTCAGGGAACACAACACCAAAACCAACACCGGAGGCAGTTTTAGAGCCATCAGTATACACAGGCACAGAACTATAGGTTGAGTGGAGCCAAGTGTTCTACATCCTTCACATTTGCCTTGTAAAAGACTCTCAGTTCTCCCACATCCTGCCGGTGTTGAAGTGTGTCCATCTTTGGTAGTTGCTGGTCATATGTCCCTGCATTGGTTACTAATCTTCTTGCTCTGTCCTGCACCTTATCCAAAATGGCCAAGTGAGTCCGTGCTGCTCCAACCCCAGGATAATAATGCATACTCCATACTTGACTGGATCTGGGAGCTATAAAGCAGCTGAATACTCTCTGGTGTTAGAAAGTGGCATATTCGTCTCAAGTAGGCCAGCTTCATGGATGTCACTCTGGCAATATGATTAATATGTTTGTAAAAGGTGAGGAGATAGTCAAAATGCACTCCAAGGATTGCAAGGCAGTTTACAGGTAGAATAGCATCACCATCCATTATCAGATTTGTTTTTGTTATTGTGGTCCCTCACCCTAGAGATGGTGAAAGACTGACTCTTGTCATCAGCAAATTTGACTTGCCAAGTATGACCCCAGAGTGCAATTGTGTTTCTCTCTCTCTCTCTCTCTCTCTCTCTCTCTCTCTCTCTCTCTCTCTCTCTCTCTGTCAAACATTTATAGTGTTTCAATAGTCATGCATACTTCACAATGACAAGAAAAGAGACAGAGCGAGATTAACATTATCGTTATAGTTCTAAGAAAGCCTGCATCCCGGCGTAGGGATGTGGCGACCTCATCGCCCGTCACTTTGTGGTGCATATATATATATATATGAGAGAGAGATAGAGAGAGATGGATTGTATATACAAAATAAAGATGTGAAGGTTTGGGGACCCAGTACACATATTAGTTTATTTAGTGTGAAGGTAGACTCTGGAGTGGAAATAAATTAATATTCTGGGAACACAAACAATAGGGATGGAGGTATAAATAACACAATGGTAAAAGTCCGTTTGGAAGGGTCGAACAGTGACAATAGATACTAAAGTGAAAGATGAATATTGTCAGGAGAGAGAGAGAGAGATATATACCGGTATATATATTGCAACTTGCCAGATACTTCTAAGTGAAGTAGTACAATGTGAATGTTGATAATAACTACTAATACTCTTTTGCTATTGTATCAAAATGTTGAGCTTCCCCCGGAGATTGAGGGGACAAAAACATTTCACTTGAAACCTATTCTGGCACCCCCTTAGTATGTATGCCAAGTATGGGTTCTCCAGCTTGAACACTCCGGGAGTAGTTCGTGAACAGCCAGGCAGACTCGCAGAAGATGCCCTGTATATAGTGCCATTATATGTATACAAATGTATTGTTCAATTGATAAGGAAAAGGTTTAACAGTTAAAACAATCATATTGTAAAGTCAAATTTTCCTCTGGTGGTAAATTTATGCGCTACACAAAGGACATTCCAACCAAGTGCACTTATCCCAGTTCTTTATAATATTGGCTACATCCCAACACAAGTGTGCCATTTATTGGAAGACACTAAATATTATTACCAAGCTTCTGTTAATAAAGCTGTTAATTAGGTTGTGCCTGACTACAAACATACATAATGATTGTGTTTGGTTGGGTTTTATAATTCCGTAACTTAGCTGTGCCCTGGTCATTTGCTATGTATATATATATATATATATATATATATATATATATATATATATATATATATATATATATATTCTTGATGGCATGCGAGATTAAATAATACAGCATAATTAGCATTTATATTTTTTTTATTCAGGGATTCAATTTTTCATGCAATTTTACGTTGTTGGTCATTTAGTAGATATAAGAGAGAACCAAAGTTATCAGAGGGTTGTTGGAGGTAGTAACGTTTCGACTATAACATTAGCCATGATCACACAGTTGGTTATGGTAAGCGTAGGTATAGAAGGAGTTCATATAGGGGGGTCCTGGATTTCGTGTCGCTCGTTCCGCACAGGTGGGGGGTGCTAGTCGGCGATCTGCATTCGTGGTTGGCTGGCTGCTGCTAGCCGCGCACTACATCTGCTGATTGGTTGGCTGGACACCGGGGCATCATAAGCAAGGCATTGGATTGGGGGGTGTTGTGGGGTCATTTCCTTTTTGGTGTCTGTAGGGGTAGGATCTCCTTGCTGTGGGGAGAATTTGTAAGTCCAAGGTCTGGTTGTTTAGTTTAGGATTGAGGGTCTGTATATAGATGGCTTCAAGGATGGGGAAGCGTCTCGGGTCGGGTTCATTATCTAATATGGAGGTGCTGGTTTATAGGTCTTTACGAGTTAGTTTGGGGTGGCCTGAGCTGTTGTAATGATTTTTGATAGAGCCAGATTGTAGATGGAGGATGACACAAAGGCTCAAGCGAGGCTGGGTCATGCCGATTTACACTTTACGGGGTCCACAGTCCCCGTGGGTACAAGAGTGTTGGTATACCACATGGTCCAGATTCAGTTGTTTTTTGCCGTTGGCGGTGCGATTACGTAGTACAAGTTGGGAAGATTTGTGGGATTATAATATATAATTATTTTAATTTTGCTGTCAGTATTGGTGGGCTGGACGTTTTTCAGGATGATATCTCTTATGACGGCTTCGTCTGTTTCACGGTCAGAAGACATGTAGTTTTTAATAGTAAATTGTGATGTCCTCGGGGCTGGTGGTGTTGGGGGCTTCATTATTATACCATTATTCTAAGTGTTTCTCGATGGTTTTGTCAACGTCGGAGTTGGAGTAGCCGTTGTTGATGAGGACTTGTGTAAGGCGGATAAGTTCATGGTGGGTGTCTCGCCAGGAGGAACAGTGAGAGAGTGCCCTCCTGACGTAGGCTGAGATGGTGGAGATGAGGTATCTTTTAGGGCACTCACTTTTGCCGTTGAGGCAGAGTCCATTATTCGTGGGCTTCGTATAGACTGTAGTATTGAAGCCTATGTCATGATTAGTAACTAAGATATCTAGGAAGGGTAGTTTCCCTTCAGTAGTTTCTTCATAGGTGAAGTTGAGCCCTGATGCTGTGATGAAGCTTTGCTGAAGTTCTCGTAGTTCTGCGAGGTCTTTCACCCGCACAAAGATGTTTATCAACGTAACGGCAGTAGGTGGAGGGGCGGTGGGTTGCTAGGAGGGCCTCCTCGATGGCGCCCATCAAGAAGTTTGCGAAGAGTACACCGAGGGAGCTGTCCATCGCCACACCATCTATCTGCCAGTACATGTTTACTCGACATTAGTAAAGCCTTCGATGCCATCCCCCGCCACAACCTAACGGACAAAATCTACAACACAAACATGCACAACAACACAAAAAGGTGGCTGGCCAAATTCCTAGCAGGCAGATGTGCACTTGCTCACACAAAATTTGGACACAACAAAGAAACTACCACCACAGTATATAAACAATACATAAGATCAGTGATGGAATACGGAAGCCCAGCCTGGGCTTCTAACCTAGCTGAAACACATCATAAGACCTTACAGACTATTCAAAACAAAGCCCTGATGATCATTACAGGCTGCACAGCTACTGCACCCACAGATCACCTACATCAAGAAACCAAAATCCTAAAAGTCAAAGACCATCTGGACATGAGAGGCACTCAATTCCTGGCAGCAGCCTCTACGAACCAAGAACACCCACTAAACTACATGGCAACACACCCACAGACACCAAGAAATATCAAAACAACACCCAGCACACGGTATCACACACAATTATTGTCCTCTCTCCCTCCCTGCCCACCCCGAACCAACTTCCAGAAGCACATCCATTCTCATATCTCTCGCCGATCCATCCACTCACTCACAGACAACACACAGCTGCATGCGCGACCTCCCGAAATCAATCCTTCCGAATCCTCCCTTCCTCGCGAGGACAGAGTCCACCTGGCCAGGCTGAGATGCGGACACCATCCAGCTCTCCTGAGCTATCAGAAGAGACTGGATGACTCCGTTGTCGACGCCTGCCCGGGATGTAACACAGCACCCCATACCATTAAACACATCATAGAAGACTGCATTTCACACAACCACTTACGCCAACAACATAATCTACACTCAATGAGAGCTCTTGTGGGAAAGCCCGATCGTGGCCATGGCCTTCCTCAGGGACTCGGGGCTGTTCGGCCAGGCAGCTTAGGGAACAACAACAACATCAAATAATATTATAAAAATGGGAAATATTGTATTGGAAGGCAGGCATAATAAATAAAGTAAATAACAAGAGAAGTGAATAAGTTATAATATAGCATGTCGGTTGAATTGGGGAATTTTAATAAAATGTTAAACTATATGTTCAAAAATAACCTCGTCATATTCATTGTCAATTTTCTGTAGTAATGACCCATGGCTTAGGTGAGGACTAACAAGGAAGCTGAAGAGTGGGAGAGGGAAAGTTTGATTTCATCTATCTATCTATCTATCTATTGCCTGACGCCGTGATCCCCGAAGGGGTGGCCACGAACGAACCGCCCCCATGCACCTCTGTCCCCAGTCAGTCGACGCCCCTCCCCCCAACCAGCACCGCCTTCGTTCATGTACTTCCTCACTCCATCCTTCCACCTCATATTCGGTCTACCTCTCCCCCTCTGTCCCTCCACCTCGCTCTCGTACACCCTCTTAGTCATTCTCTCGCTTTCCATACGTTCCATATGGCCGAACCATCTCAAGTTGTTCCTTTTCACACTTTCCAGCACATCTACCTCCACACCACACCTCCTTCTTACTTCCTCATTAGTCTGTCTATCCCTCCATGTAACTCCGCACGCACTCCTTAAGTAATTCATTTCCACTGCTCTCACTCTTGGTCTGAGTCTCTCAACCAACGTCCATGCTTCGCTTCCGTAAGTCAGTGTCGGGATTACCACACTGTCATGCAAGGACTTCTTCACTTCCATACTGACCACCCTATTTCTTGTTACTGCTTTTAGCGTTCCTACAACCCTCTTCCCCTGTTGTACCCTCTCCCGCACCTCTTCATCCATTTGATTTCATTTGATTTCATATGATTTCATATGGATGTTAATCATTACCTTGAGTAAGTGAATAACTATTAAGTGTAATTCAGTCCATTAATTAATTTTGTAGTTGTACTAGCAAAGCCAATAACCTATATTAAATATAATAACTGTTGATACTCTGATATTATTATTATTATTTTTGTAAATTACTCCAAAGAGATTCACCGAGAGAGAGAAACTGTCCCGAAATTCATATTAGAATATTGATCACCAAGGTGTGACGGAGAAGACTCTTAATTTCTCGGTTCACTACACGTCAAAGATAATTTAACTTCAAACAATTTGGCTTTTATGAGAGAGAGAGAGAGAGAGAGAGAGAGACAGTGGGGTGTGCGTAGGGAGGGGGGGGTATTATTGTTTTACAAACATATGACCACTGAACCCTTGAATGTATTACATAATATAAAGGTGATTGGTTAGCGATAAACACCACAGAAGACATACACAAATATATGGGTCGGAAGGAAGGATATTTGTGTACAGATAAAATGCAAAGCACCGGTTCCATGAACAGAATGATTATTAATAGTCAAACAGACTGAATAACAATTCAGTTGTTGTTTAGACATATGTGTATGCTAAATAAGATTTATGCAGTCGAGTGTATGGTTGTGTTATTTACACACTTACAATTTAAGTAGATAAGTTGAGATATAGTAAAATATGAACACATAAAAGCATACACTCAATAACTGTAAGATCGACATTGTGTTTGAATTAGGTCATACACATGCATCACATGTATATTCAAAAGACAGTCACATGATAGCCAAAACATATCATGTACAGAGGAAATACGAACATATTTCGTTTGCCCTAAATATATTTACCATACCAATACACTCATTATAGTAGTTAATGATTGAACACATTTTCAGAACCCTCTTCCCCTAAGAAACCGAACAATAGTGACAACAGAATATATAAATCACTAAATATTATTTTTTTAGGTCATACTGCCACATTTAATGTTGTAATATGTTTTACTATAGTCATATATAACAAAAAAAAACATGAATAAGCAATTGTGTCATCTCAAACAAGTAGGAGAGATGTATCTCAAAGGACTAAGTTAATTATAAGTCATGGGTGTTAAATACTCTGAAAAGAACATATTATGACCATAGTTTAACACATTGCTACAGTGAATCTCCTCCCATTCTTCACATTCTGGTGACGTCACCAGCCCAGCTCAGCACAGGATTGGCCCACACGACCGCCACCCCCACCAATCAGGCCGCCATGACATCACCCACCAGACGCCCTTCGGATTGGTCCCTAGAAGGCGTCCGGCGGCGAATCAGGAGGGCCCTGCCACTACTCTCCCCTTATCCCTCTCGCCAAGACCAGAACGACATAATATCTCCCACATAGAAACCACCTATAAACGTGTACTTTTGTCCTGTGAATTTTGTAAGACAGAGAGCACCTAGAAACTAGGTAGCTACCCAGACCAGGTAAGGGAAGGTATCTCACCTCCCCTCCTGAGATCTGAGTGCTTTCTGGCCTCATAAGGTACTCTTTGGCTCTACCGAGTGTTTCTGACCTCCTGCAGTGTTAGCCGACCTGCAATACCTGCAAAGGTTAATCCCGGTCAGGTAACAATCTAGGTGCTGCCCGGCCGTAGTTCACCTGACAGTAAATTCTGAACAGGTGAAGACCTACAGTGTTTCCCGACCTCTTGATAGTCTTCTAACATATTAATAGAAGGATACTACTGCAATATTTAAGACACTTTGCATAGTTGTTGTGGTTTAACAATAACTTTAAGTACATTGTTTTCAGCCAGGCAAGGATCCATTAAAGGAATATAATACTACTGTTAGGAAGCCTTTATCATAAATAAAACATAATTATTTTGATCACACCCCTACGTATTGTATACTGTTTATAGATAGAACACAATTCATAATAAGAAAGAAACATCAAGATCATTGTTATCTCTCTCTCTCTCTCTCTCTCTCTCTCTCTTGGGGAACATAATTAGTATGTCGTTGAAAGCAAGTTAATAACAATACAGTTTGGATCCAGTAGACATGGAGAGCTAATTGTCGACATTATGTAGTGTGTTTTAATAGGTTGTGTGAATGGGTGTCAAGAATTTGTGCCAAAACACTAATGTTGTAGTTAAAATCTATGATAGTATTTGTCATCCTCTAAGCCAAGTAGTCAGGGAATATTATCAGATATTTGGCCAATCTATGAATAAATTCCTTACCAAGAAATGTCTTCACCAATGTGTTCATAAAGGTGTCTAATAACAAATATTTAAAGATTTAAAGTCAACTCCCGTAGGAAAACCTGTGACAGCTGCTGAAAGTTGGGGTACCTGGAACCTTATCGGTGAAAATTTGAAAATGTTTACCCCTGCTTTAAGTAGCTTGTGAAGGGTCAAACTAGGTTATTTTTCTGAATTGAGTGTAAATATTTGTTTTACACAAAAACCACTCCTTGGTGGAAAAACGGCCACGCCCCTCCCCTTACGCCACCGGATCTCCTTCCATCTTCACCACTATCAAAGAGTGCATGCAGCTATCTGGGATCAAAATGACCATAGTGACCTTCGATCTCTCCATCTGGCTCAAAGTTGTGGATATAATAATGCAGGAAAATCTACCCTTCATTCTAAGGTTGGGTGGGTTTCACCTGCTCAAATCCTACCTTTGGTTTCTAGGGTAATATCATGGATGATTCTAGACTACTAGAGCTGATCAAGCTAATCTATGCAGGAAGTACAACGGCTAGTCACATTCTGAATGGAGGGTGTTTTGACAAGGCGATCTGCGCTCACCTCCTTATAGATGCAGCCATCTATCAGCAAGTCATGAAACACACCTTCACTGAGGAGGAACTTGATGAGATGAGGGCCTTCATGGAGAAGGTAGCTAATGAGAAGATGGGAGCCAGACACACAGCACCAATAGTGGCAGTCTTTGAAGAGAGGTTTGCAGAAACTTTCAAAAGACTTGCAGAGGGTGGAAGAAACCTGCACTCTGGGTGCAGTACCACTAAATGGTAGATTAATCAATATCTTCATCAAAACTGAACGACTTGCAGACCACAACGGGCACCTGTGCTGTATTGTTACCAGGATGCTGGACATCTTCTCAGCGGCGGGGCATTATCAATACGCCAAGGGCGCACAGTTGTATTGTCAGCTGATGAAGCAACTCTCAACTTTACCTGGTTACAAGGAGATCGTCGAAAGTTTCACTGGACACGGGAACCACGTTGTCCGTTAATCTTGTCATGATTGGTCTGGCACCTGGTGTGACATCTGTATTGAACAAACACTGATGAAGGCAGCCAAGTCAGAAGGTGGGTTGAGCAGAGGGTGGATGAGAAATTGTAGTTCAGGCCACAAGTGCTGAGTGCAGGCCCTAAACCACTTCTCCGATGTAAACCAGGGCATGGAGGAAGGTATCAAGAAAGATGTTCCACTCCACAAAGACCTTGCCAAAACACGGATGAAGCGAGATGCTGAAGCAGTTAAACTTGCCCTCAAATGGTTTGAGGAGAACAACCCCTTCGACCATGATTGAGACAAGCAGTTGCTTGTATCCTTCTCAACGGGATTCACAAGCACTGCAGATGATGCAATCAATGCTGAGAGAGTGGCTGAAGTTGGGAGGCACATGCAGATAAAGTTGGATGGACAGTCAGTGACATTGACCATGGAGGTGAAGTTCAAGGTACAGTCCCTGTCATCTCTCAGAAAGATTCCGAAGGTCAGTGACAAGAAGATTCACCTAAACTCAGTAAAGTTGTTCAACCAACTGATAATCTTCGCTCAACGGGATAATTATGGCACTTGAGACAAGCTTATAGTATGAGCTGACTCCCTTCCCCTTGTCCTTTTTCAGCAATAAAGATCAGAAAATGAACAAGGCGAGCAAAGCAGGCTTTTCCAAGACTAGCCTGAAGAAGCTGACCCAACCGCTTGACCTCACTAACCAACCATGTTCAAGTCTTGTTGTTGATGGCGTATGGCTTCTTTACATGGTGAAGTGGGAACAAGGTCAGACATGTCAGGAGATTGCAGACAGTTACTTGAGCTACGTGCAGCGTCTTGGCAGTCATTCTAAGAAGATCATTGTGGCCTTCGATGGCTATAGACACTTTGATTGTGAGAACAGCATTGGTTTCTGCTACAGATGACTCTGTTGAGGTCAGTAAAACATATGTAGCATTGTTACATTACTTACATCAATTACAATTTCTATGGTTGATATTTTGCTGTGTTGTGCTGTATTTTGATGTGCCACGTTGGTATGCATGGGTACTGATCCTCAGAAAAGAAGAGTATTAGCATTGTTAATTAATTTGAGGATTGCACAGTTTTTTTTTCACACAGTTCAAGACATTTTGCACATATCTTGTTTTCAGGTGCGGGCACAACACACAGACGTGTTGGTAATGCTGGTGCACCATAGCTCAAGCACCAATCATCCACTCTTCTTAAGATGTCGAGGAGCTCGTACGATATCAGGAAGATTCAACTAGGTCTCTCTGAAAGACAGAGGTGCTACCTGTTCTTTTGTCATGCCTTCACTGGTTGTGATACCGTTTCTGCAATCGGGAGCCATGGGAAATCGACTCTATTTGACAGGTTTTGTGCAGGCTACATTGATTAACACATGGACATCTTCCTTGATGTACAGGCTACTAAGGACGAGGTGATCAAGGCTGGTATTGCGATTTTCCAGTGCATATACCATGCACCAGGTACTACTTTGGGTGACATTCGATACAAAATGTTCTTACGGAAGGAGGCAGCTGGGCTGATCAAACCAGAAATACTACCTCGAACAGAGGGTGCATCTGCACAGCAATCTCTCCGTGCCTATCTCCAAACCTTGAACTGGCTGCTTCTGCAGAGTTCATATTAGTTCCAGGGCAGTAATTCCCTTTCCAATGTTCCCTTACCCACTCTAAACCACTGTTTGGACACTTGATCCGCAGTGTTTTGGAGTACAAGCAACCTAGAAGGGTCACTAGATCTGTTGTTGCTTGATTTCCTTTGTACTCCTTTGTACTTTGTACACTACTCTGTTGTGGGAGTCAGAGTTGGCTACTGACTGACTCTGGTTCCCACTGCCCTGTTGTTGGAGTCCGAGTTGGCTACTGACTGACTCTGGTTCCCACTGCCCTGTTGTTGGAGTCCGAGTTGGCTACTGACTGACTCTGGTTCCCACTGCCCTGTTGTTGGAGTCCGAGTTGGCTACTGACTGACTCTGGTTCCCACTGCCCTGTTGTTGGAGTCCGAGTTGGCTACTGACTGACTCTGGTTCCCACTGCCCTGTTGTTGGAGTCAGAGTTGGCTACTGACTGACTCTGGACCTCACTACCCTGTTATGGGAGTCCGGGTTGGCTACGGACTGACTCTGGTTCCCACTGCCCTGTTGTTGGAGTCAGAGTTGGCTACTGACTGACTCTGGACCTCACTACCCTGTTATGGGAGTCAGGGTTGGCTACGGACTGACTCTGGTTCCCACTGCCCTGTTGTTGGAGTCAGAGTTGGCTACTGACTGACTCTGGACCTCACTACCCTGTTATGGGAGTCAGGGTTGGCTACGGACTGACTCTGGTTCCCACTGCCCTGTTGTTGGAGTCAGAGTTGGCTACTGACTGACTCTGGACCTCACTACCCTGTTATGGGAGTCAGGGTTGGCTACTGACTGACTCTGGTTCCCACTGCCCTGTTGTTGGAGTCAGAGTTGGCTACTGACTGACTCTGGTCCCCACTACCCTGTTGTGGGAGTCAGGGTTGGCTACTGACTGACTCTGGACCTCACTACTCTGTTATGGGAGTCAGGGTTGGCTACGGACTGACTCTGGACCCCACTACCCTGTTGTGGGAGTCAGGGTTGGCTACGGACTGACTCTGGACCCCACTACCCTGTTGTGGGAGTCAGGGTTGGCTACGGACTGACTTTGGTCCCCACTACCCTGTTGTGGGAGTCAGGGTTGGCTACTGACTGACTCTGGTCCCCACTACCCTGTTGTGGGAGTCAGGGTTGGCTACTGACTGACTCTGGACCCCACTACTCTGTTGTGGGAGTCAGGGTTGGCTACTGACTGACTCTGGACCCCACTACTCTGTTGTGGGAGTCAGGGTTGGCTACTGACTGACTCTGGTCCCCACTACCCTGTTGTGGGAGTCAGGGTTGGCTACTGACTGACTCTGGTCCCCACTACCCTGTTGTGGGAGTCAGGGTTGGCTACTGACTGACTCTGGACCCCACTACTCTGTTGTGGGAGTCAGGGTTGGCTACTGACTGACTCTGGACCCCACTACTCTGTTGTGGGAGTCAGGGTTGGCTACTGACTGACTCTGGTCCCCACTACCCTGTTGTGGGAGTCAGGGTTGGCTACTGACTGACTCTGGACCCCACTACTCTGTTGTGGGAGTCAGGGTTGGCTACTGACTGACTCTGGACCTCACTACCCTGTTGTGGGAGTCAGGGTTGGCTACTGACTGACTCTGGACCTCACTACCCTGTTGTGGGAGTCAGGGTTGGCTACTGACTGACTGGTTCCCACTACCCTGTTGTGGGAGTCAGGGTTGGCTACTGACTGACTTTGGTCCCCACTACCCTGTTGTGGGAGTCAGGGTTGGCTACTGACTGACTCTGGTCCCCACTACCCTGTTGTGGGAGTCAGGGTTGGCTACTGACTGACTCTGGTCCCCACTACCCTGTTGTGGGAGTCAGGGTTGGCTACTGACTGACTCTGGTCCCCACTACCCTGTTGTGGGAGTCAAGGTTGGCTACTGACTAGTATGTCCGTAACTAAATCATTGAAGTGTATAATACTTGAAGGCAGCAACAGCCCATACTAATGTATGGGCATTTAGGATATAAGTAACACAGTGTTTTCGTTGTATAAAATTCCCTCTAGTTAGCTAGATCATTGCTGACATATGAGTTGGCTCTTGCAAAACAGTTATTATAATCTCATCTTTATGAAGTGAATGTTGGTTTATCGATAAAGTTTTGCACCATTAACATCATTCCTCAGGAGATGTTAATATGTAAAACAAGATAAACTTGGTGTGTATGCAATTATTAAGATCACAAATTAATATGATATATATATATATATATATATATATATATATATTGAGTATATATCACAAATACACGTGAGCCACTAAATGGTTCTAATCTCTCAGTGGGGTTCGAACCGTCGACCGTCAGGACTATAGCCGACGCTTTAATCAAATCAAGACTGCCGTGGTGTAGTTGATTAAAGCGTCGGCTATCGTCCTGACGGTCGACGGTTCGAACCCCACTGTGAGATTAGAAATATATATATATATATTAAGGAACATCTAATAAAGGAAACAGGACTAAATGTATTAAGAAGGTTGTTGCCACTTCTCCCTCCTCCTGCAGTTCCACACTTCAAGTTTGTATTCTCACTTATGAATCTCTTTTTCCTTTGTCATAAGCATTGCAATCTCTTACTATCTCCCTTGAGCAGTCATTGCCTAGCTTACCCAAGGTTTCCACCCGAGTGACTGGCCACTTGCTGACCTTCGGGTAAATATGGTGATTTACTTTGTTACACTGGTATTTGTGGACACGATTCAACTAGGACTATTAGACCTATAAACCTCTAAACTAGCAGTAGGCTGAATTCAAGAGCAATTTTGATGTTTGTCATTATTATTCGGAAAGTCAGTAATATTGAACCTCCAAACACATGTGACTGTGCAAGAACATTGACAATTTGGTCTTAGTTTGCTTTAAGCACTCACATAGACAACTTATATCCTATAGCTCTGCATATTAAGCTAACTTGATTAGGGATTTCCTAGGCCTTTGATTATTTGTAAGCGTAGTGATTGTAAAATTGAGACGGATTCTTGTATATTTTCATTTAATCCTGTGGACACTTCAATATAAGAATTATTACAGTAGTTGTGTGTGTAACGTTCTTTGACGTCATGTTTAATTAATCATAAAACTGTAACTTACATTTGTCTCTACTGATTATCAGTGTAATCACAGCTTTGTCCATCACACAACCTCCAAAATGTACGTATAATATTATAACAATTAAATCGTCCTAATTATCCCGCCACTTGCCTCCATCCTTGTCTCATTAACACACTGCTGGAGAGAGAGAGAGAGAGAGAAAAAAAAATCCTAATTAATATATATGTTTTCCATTTAAAATGTTTTTGTTTCATATTACAATGATACAGTTACACAGTTGTATTAAGTATATTAAGAGTTGTTACATTAATACATATACACACAGTACATAGCAAGAACAAGAGCCATATAGCATTGTAGATAATTTACATGTGTATATAAACATTCTTTGAAGTATCATTATCTGATCAGATGATACAACCATCACAAATTATCATAAAGTAGCGATGCCTATATAATTAGGCACCTAACAACATTAAAGTGAACTAAATTCTTCTGCTCAACAAGCATGCTTTGGAACTCTCCCTCAATCTGTCTTCCACTTCTCCTATGAGTTAAACTACTTCAAGCTCTGTGTGTCCAGACATTATGACTCTAACGTACCTTGCACTCTTTCAACTTTTTGAGAGACACTTGTTACAGGCAGCTTTGCCTTTACATCTATACAATAATGAAGATGTATTAATTATTCTCCGGTTAATTACATATATATATATACATATATATATATATATATATATATATATATATATATATATATATATATATACTGTGTGGAAGGGTGGCTTCTAAGATTCTGTTGTATGAATGTATGTAGCCATGATATACATCAGGTCACACACAATATATATACTGTGTGGGAGGGTGGCTTCTAAGATTCTGTTGTATGAATGTATGTAGCCATGATATACATCAGGTCACACACAATATATATACTGTGTGGAAGGGTGGCTTCTAAGATTCTGTTGTATGAATGTATGTAGCCATGATATACATCAGGTCACACACAATATATATACTGTGTGGAAGGGTGGCTTCTAAGATTGTGTTGTATGAATGTATGTAGCCATGATATACATCAGGTCACACACAATATATACTGTGTGGAAGGGTGGCTTCTAAGATTCTGTTGTATGAATGTATGTAGCCATGATATACATCAGGTCACACACAATATATATACTGTGTGGAAGGGTGGCTTCTAAGATTCTGTTGTATGAATGTATGTAGCCATGATATACATCAGGTCACACACAATATATATACTGTGTGGAAGGGTGGCTTCTAAGATCTGTTGTATGAATGTATGTAGCCATGATATACATCAGGTCACACACAATATATATACTGTGTGGAAGGGTGGCTTCTAAGATTGTGTTGTATGAATGTATGTAGCCATGATATACATCAGGTCACACACAATATATATACTGTGGAAGGGTGGCTTCTAAGATTCTGTTGTATGAATGTATGTAGCCATGATATACATCAGGTCACACACAATATATATACTGTGTGGAAGGGTGGCTTCTAAGATTCTGTTGTATGAATGTATGTAGCCATGATATACATCAGGTCACACACAATATATATACTGTGTGGAAGGGTGGCTTCTAAGATTGTGTTGTATGAATGTATGTAGCCATGATATACATCAGGTCACACACAATATATATACTGTGTGGAAGGGTGGCTTCTAAGATTCTGTTGTATGAATGTATGTAGCCATGATATACATCAGGTCACACACAATATATATACTGTGTGGAAGGGTGGCTTCTAAGATTCTGTTGTATGAATGTATGTAGCCATGATATACATCAGGTCACACACAATATATATACTGTGTGGAAGGGTGGCTTCTAAGATTCTGTTGTATGAATGTATGTAGCCATGATATACATCAGGTCACACACAATATATATACTGTGTGGGAGGGTGGCTTCTAAGATTCTGTTGTATGAATGTATGTAGCCATGATATACATCAGGTCACACACAATATATACTGTGTGGGAGGGTGGCTTCTAAGATTCTGTTGTATGAATGTATGTAGCCATGATATACATCAGGTCACACACAATATATATACTGTGTGGGAGGGTGGCTTCTAAGATTCTGTTGTATGAATGTATGTAGCCATGATATACATCAGGTCACACACAATATATATACTGTGTGGGAGGGTGGCTTCTAAGATTCTGTTGTATGAATGTATGTAGCCATGATATACATCAGGTCACACACAATATATACTGTGTGGGAGGGTGGCTTCTAAGATTCTGTTGTATGAATGTATGTAGCCATGATATACATCAGGTCACACACAATATATATACTGTGTGGGAGGGTGGCTTCTAAGATTCTGTTGTATGAATGTATGTAGCCATGATATACATCAGGTCACACACAATATATATACTGTGTGGAGGGTGGCTTCTAAGATTCTGTTGTATGAATGTATGTAGCCATGATATACATCAGGTCACACACAATATATATACTGTGTGGGAGGGTGGCTACTAAGATTCTGTTGTATGAATGTATGTAGCCATGATATACATCAGGTCACACACAATAACCATGTTGTCCCCATTAGTTAATACATGTCATTGGACGAGTCTCCTTCATCAGTCTTGCACGCATCTCTCTCTCTCTCTCTCTCTATGAAGCTAAGAATTTCTTCTTCAATCGAGTTGTCAACTTGGAATGGGCTTCCCCGAGATGTCATAGAGTGCAGGACCGTTGATTCATTTAAACTTCGCCTAGACAAATATCTCGCATCAAACCCGCGACTGACTGCGTTTGTAAATGAATAACTTTATTTTATCCTCCCCTCAGTTACTAACCCATCTGTCCCCTACTAACTTCCTAATCCTGCCACGGACATTAGTTCCAGGGCAGTAGTTCCCTTTCCAATGTTCCCTTACCCACTCTAAACCACTGTTTGGACACTTGATCCTCAGTGTTTTGGAGGACAAGCAGCCTAGAAGGGTCACTAGGCCTGTTGTTGCTTGATTTCCTTTGTACTCCTTTGTACTTTGTACTCCTTTGTACTCTTTCTCTCTCTCTCTCTCTGCTTTGCAGCACATTATATTTTAGCATTAAGTCCGAACTACCTAGTAGGGACCGCAAGGTCTGTGTAGTCTGTGCATCTATGTAACTCTCTCTCGTATCAATTCTTAGTGTTACTTTTGTCAAACATGATGGTTGTAGTTGATCATTTAGGTTAATTGTAATTGTCCAAAAATATAACAGGAGTTGACTTCAAATAAAACATGTTATATACCACTGTTAAGGAATTGTTAAACTGTATTCATTACTGAGTAAGTGAAACATCTAATATTGGGCCTAGTTTGGTAAAGGTGCTCATCAAAAGCACACATGCTTGCTTACCTCCACATGGGTATAACACACACTGTTTGAAGGAACCATTATACATCATAACGCATACACGTGTGTGTTTCCTCTCAATGTACGTATGACTAACAAATGATGCACACTCCACCTTGAGCCACATACAAGATTTTGTAAAAATTGGAATGGAAACTTTTATTCCTCATCAAAAGTACAGTAAAAGATCTAATTCACCTAAATGGTTTGACCATAATTGTGCTAGAGTAACTGAACAAAAAGCAATAGCCTACAATGCATACACAAGATCAAAAACACATGAAGCCTTTAATTACTTTAGAAACATCAGAAATCATGCCAAAACTGTATTAAACCTAACTAAATCAAACTTTCTCCATAAGCAGGCAAATCAACTTCTAAATAATCCAAATGATAACAAAATATTTTGGTCTACTCTTAACTCATTCAAATCCAACTTCACTACTGCTTCATCCATTCCACCATTAAAATCTCCGACTGGCAATCTTGTAAGTGACCCACGAGGTAAAGCTAACCTTCTTGCAGATATTTTCTCCACCAACTCAACCTTAGATGAAATAAATCAAGATGTCCCTGTACTTAATTTTAATTCACCTGAAATTCCCTCACTTAAGATCCACACCAGACATATCAAAACTATTTTGCAGAATCTCTCAGTAGATAAGGCTCCTGGTCCAGATGAAATTCCTCCAATAGTACTTAAGAATTACTCCTTGGTGCTCGCTCCTGTATTGGCAAAATTTTTCCGTCTGTGTACTCATACCTCATGCTTCCCAGTACCCTGGAAAGAAGCAAACATCCATCCAGTTCCTAAAAAAGGTGCCTCTTCAGATCCATCAAACTACAGACCAATAGCTATAACTTCCACTCTTGGCAAAGTTTTTGAAATTATATTAAATAATCACATAATTAAGCATCTGGAGAATAATAAATTAATCAGTGATAGGCAATATGGTTTTAGACGATGTCGATCAACTGCAGACATTCTTTGCCTTCTTACGCATCAAATCAACCAAGCTACAGACCAACATGGTGAAACACATACAATAGCACTGGATATATATCAAAGGCATTTGATAGAGTCTGGCATCAATCCTTATTGTCGAAGATGTCACACTACGGCCTTGCATCATTAGTTCCACTAATTTCTTCTTATCTTCATAACAGAAAAATATGTGTAATGGTAGATGGCCTTTATTCTCAATTTCACTCAATAAATGCTGGTGTTCCCCAGGGATCAGTTTTTGGCCCCAACTCTGTTCCTCATTCATATCAATGATCTCATATCTACCACTCATAATCCAATACATTCCTACGCAGATGACTCAACACTCCACAGTTCCTTCACATTTACCAATTCTTTCACCCAACCCGATCTTATAAATTCAAAAATAAACACTGCAATTTCTCTGAACCAGGACCTTTCTAGAATTAATGAATGGGGACAAGAGAATCTAGTTTCCTTTAATGCACAGAAAACCAAGTACATTCAATTTTCTAACCGACAGAATCTCACCGACTCCCATATATTTTTTAATGATGTAAATGTTCCCACTTCCCCTAGTATTGACATTCTCGGTGTAACATTAACTACTAACTTGAGCTGGACACATTATGTTAGAAGCATTGCTAAGAATGCCTCTAAACAACTGGGACTCCTGTGCAGAGTTCGAGAATTCTTCACTGACGAGCAGTTGGCCGTAATATATAAATGTCATGTGCGCTCTCAGATGGATTACTGTTCACCTCTGTGGGGTGGAAGGGGAGTGGTTGCATTGAGGCAGTTGGACAAAATTCAAAATAAAGCTATTAGATTAATCAATAACCCTGCAATCACACAGGACCTTCCTACATTAGCCATACAAAGAAACGTTGCATCCCTTGCATTATTCTACAGATATTTTCACAGCAATTGTTCCGAGGAACTTGCTTCAATTGTGCCGCCTCTCCACATCTTTCCCCGTAGAACTAGGGCAGCTGAGAACGCCCATGAATTTACACTTTCTCCTCCACAATGCAGAACTTCTGCTTATCAGAATTCATTTATCCCCAGAGCTACTACTCTTTGGAATTCACTTCCCTCGAATTGCTTTCCACAAACTTACAATCAACAAATGTTTAAATCCAGTTGTTACAAACATTTTATGAATGGAGGATGCCTTTAGGCACATGGACCTTTTTGTTTTATCTGTGTTTTTCCTTCCTCCGTTCATTGTCTCTTAAAAAAAAGAAAAAAAAAAAAAAAATGACACTGATTTTGTCCAAGTATAGCTGTGATACAGTTAAAAGGCATATAATTTAACTTTTTCTGTAAGTATCTTGTCCTCTAAATGTGGCTCCGTGGTGGGTATGGGACCGGCTGCACTGAATTTTAAATATCGTATTATGGCTTCTAACCTACCTTCAAATGTTGACGACTCTGTCGATCTTTTGGTTTCCCCTCCTGATCCTTCCCCTTCTCTTGTGGTGACAATGCAGCCTTTCCAGGCAGGCAGGACACAACGGCCTCCGTCAAGTAAGTCCCGTATTTCTCCGAGACCTGTTGGGTTCCTTCCTGAACATGTTCACAAGTTCCCTTTACTAAGTTTGTGGTCGTTCGTGCCCCCGAGGGATTAGATCTGCGACGACAAGAAATTTTTAACACTCACAGAGATTTAGTTCATGCCTGTGGCCCTTCTCCGAAGATGGTTCCGCAAGCGGATGGTAGCCTACTAGTTGAGGTAGAAGATGGGGAACAGAGTGCTCGCCTTCTGGCCTTGACATCCCTTGCGGGCCAGCCGGTTGGATGTTCGCAACATGACACACTCAATCACTCTCGTGGTGTTATTAATGCAAAAGAACTAGTAATATATGATGAGGTGCGTCTCCAAGAAGAAGTTGCTTCACAAAACATAATCAAAATTTAACGTATTAAAAAGAAGGTTGATGGTGAGCTTGTCCCCACACCGACCCTAATCCTCACTTTTGACCTCTTAAACCTTCCTGACCTTCTGGTGGCTGCCTGGTACCGTTACAGGGTTAAGCCTTATGTTCCGCAACCACGACGTTGTTTCCATTGCCAGCGCTTAGGACATATCGGGCGTTCCTGCCGACGACTTGCCCAGGGACCGCCGTCTGTGTGCGTCATCTGTGGGGGTCGGTGCACGAGGGTATGGACTGCCTGGGTCCGGTATCCTGTGTGAATTGTGGTGGTGGACACACTGCTTCATCCAAGTCTTGTGATCGATGTAGATTTGAACAGGAGGTATTGTCTGTACGTGCAAAAGAGAAACTGAGCTTTGCTGAAGCTAAAGATCGTGTGTCATCTATGTTTGTTCGACCTGGTGTTTCGTTTGCATCTCTCCTCACAAAGTCTAAGCCAGCTGCACCTATGAATAATGTTCCTTCTGTGAGCCGTCAAAAGTCTTCTGCTCCACGAACAGGCCTTCCTTCGCGAGTCTCCTCCGTTGCCAAGCGTCCTCCTGGTCAACCTCGTGGGAAGTCTGAGCATCCTGTGGAACCTCCCTCGCTACCTGTACCTGAAGCTAATGGTCCCTCTGTCATTGTGCAACCTCCTTATGTGACAAGCTCTGTGGCAGTTCGACATTCCGATTCAGCAAGTACTGGCGTAGAGATGGAGGTTGAGATTGCCAACCTCAAGCGGGTGAGGAGTGAGGAATCTTTGGAGGAGAGCCCTCCTTCTAAGGTTCAAACAAGCGTGCCTCACGGGGGGAGTGCCCCTTCCTCGGGGTCTCGAGAGGATTTAGCATCAACATTGGTGGCTGAGAAGGACAGCCTTTCTGGGGTTCCAGCTCCTGCACCTAGCTCAATTCTGACAGGGGATGCGTCTTCGGACGCACACACGGCTTGCTCACTAGCTCCCTCTGACCCAGCCTCCTACAAACAGCCTCCGGTTGATTTGATTAGGGACAGTCATGGTCCGGGTGACCCTGTCGTGGCACCTAATCACTCGTTGAGGGCTGCTGACAAGGCAGGTGTGTCTCAATGGAGGGTCTATGTGCCTCGGTTGCGTACTGCTGCTAGGGCGGATGTGACTGTGGATAGAGATTCCTCCAAACGTTGTGACGCTAGATTATCATCATGATCCTCTCGATTGGTTAGACCGGGACCCCCCCCCCCCCCCACCTGGGAAGAACGGCTTTAAAACCCTTCCCAGCGAAAGTCCTACATAGGTATATGTACTTTTAATCTTTTATATTTTTTAATTTTTAATTAGTAACACCTTATGGCTACAACAATTTGTCTTCAATGGAATTGTCGTGTTGTATTGGCAAACTGGGATGAATTACAATTACTTCTCTCAGATCTGAATCTACTGTGTGTCTGTCTTCAGGAGACAGTGGTGGGGCTTCGACCGTTGCCTTCACCTAAGGGTTATTCAGTCTTCCATTCCGCTCCTCCCCTGGCTGGTGGTCATACCGGTGGATGTGCCATTTTATGTCGTTCCGATGGCCCATTCACACCCTTTACTGTACGGTCTCCCCTTCATTTTGTAGCAGTACAGATGCACCTTGAAAGGTGTTTTACCATCTGTTGCCTGTACCTCCCGCTTTCAGTCCCAATATTGCAATCTGATTTAGAGACCATTATCCGACAACTTCAGACTCCTTTTATTTTACTTGGCGATCTTAATGGTCGCCATCCAATATGGGGTGATTCAGTGTCCAATCCTCGGGGTGAGCTTCTGGCCTCCTTGGTTGGTAATCTGGATTTGGTTGTCTTGAACGATGGGAGACCAACCCATTTCCATTTTCAGACTGGCACTTTTTCTGTTCTTGACCTCACCATTACTTGTCCTGACTGTGCTCTTGATTTTTCCTGGGACGTTTTGGATGATCTGCATGGTAGTGACCATTATCCAGTGTTGGTCCAGTCCTCTCACTTTGCGCCAACTACCCGTTTGCCACGCTGGTGTCCATGTAGGGCTGACTGGCCTCTTTTGAACAACTCTGTGAGTTTGATTTGACTGTACATGATTTCCCAGCTATTGATGATGCACAAAATTATTTACTACAACTATGATTGTAGTGAAACCAGCTTGATTAGTATTGTGGTTTTATTGTACAAACAATTGAGGTCCGGTACATTACATCCTGTAACAACAACAATCCTTAGTATTACAGTTCTAAACAAAATAACTAATAAATATATGTAGTCTAGGAGTTTCTTATATCCCTACATTATATGCTAAACCTTCAATACATCTGAAATCATTAATACTTATTCCTTATATAGGTAAACCATAATCTCTTAGAAAGTCTTGACACCGACCTGTGTTTTGAAATGCTCGGCTGTCAGTGATCTAGTGGGCGGGAAAGGTAGCAGTGATGCGCTATGTAAAAGGGACCCTAAACATAAATGGCTAACTATATTTCATTACATTCTTCCCCCCTAATATTTATGTATAGTCCTGGAGGTACATAGGAGCGCGCCGTTTCCTTCCAGATCGTCGAAGTGAGTCCAGTGATGACGGCATCTCCGGCATCTCCGGCGTTGAAGAGGGATTCCGCTCACTACCTTCCTGTGGGGCAAATCCTTCTGAGTTTTGTTCCTGGTTAAGTAACTCCTTGTGTGATGGTGTCAGGTTCACTTCTGCATCTGGAATGTCTTTGTGTTGTTGGGAGATGGACATGTTTGTGTCTGCATTCTCTCTGCTCTCTGGGGCCATGGGAGCAAGGTGCCTTAAGGAAACTGTAGTAATTCTGCCATCTGGGAACTTGACATGGGCATATTCAGGGTTCACATCCACGACCTCAACCTCATCAACTAAGGGATCACTCTTGCTATATCGCACTTGTCGCTTGAGGAGGGCAGGGCCTTTGCAAGCGAGCCATGTAGGTAGTGCCTGTCCGGATGTTGACCTCCTAGAATGCTGGAAGAAACGTTCATGTGGTGTGCAGTTTATAGAGGTGCATAATAATGATCGGATGGAGTGGAGTGCATCAGGAAGCACCATTTCCCACTGAGAGACATCTAAATTCCTGGTTTTGAGAGCTAGCATCACAGTCTTCCATATTATTCCATTATACCTCTCTACCTGGCCATTTCCTCTAGGATTGTATGGTGTTGTACGGCTGGTTGCAACCCCTTTCTTACACAAAAAATCTTTTAGCTCTTCAGACATGAAAGATGTTCCTCTATCAGTGTGTATATAAGCTGGCATACCAAATACAGAGAACAGCTGCACCAGACATTGTATTACAGTAGCAGTAGTCATGTTGGAGCAAGGGAATGCAAAGGGGAATCTAGAGTATTCATCTACAATAGTAAGTATGTACTTATTTTTTGATTGAGATGGAAGTGGGCCTTTAAAATCCATGTTGAGTCTCTCAAAGGGCTGAGTTGCCTTAATCAATGATCAAGATTTTGCCTTGAAAAATTGAGGTTTCAGTTTAGAGCATGTGGGGCACGATGTTGTCATTTTCTTTACGTCTTCAACGGAATAGGGCAAATTTCGACCTCGGACAAAATGAGCCATTCGGGTTACTCCAGGGTGACATAGGTTATCATGCAACTCTTTGAGTTTATCTGTACCAGTAGCTCCACACACACGTGAAAATGCATCTGCAGGAATGTTCTCTGAGCCCGGGCGGTACACAATGTCATAATGGTAACATGAGAGTTCTATACGCCATCTTGCTATTTTGTAATTTTTAATTTTGCCAGCTGATTTAGAGTTGAACATGAATACCACGCTGCGCTGATCTGTGACAAGCCGAAAATGATGTCCGATGAGATAATGTCGCCACTTTCTTAAAGCTTCTACAATGGCATAAGCTTCTTTCTCCACTGATGAGTGCTTCTGTTCACTACTTGAGAGAGTTCTGGAGAGGGAAAGCCACTGGACGGTCATTCTGGGAAAGGGTCGCAGCAATCGCATGATCTGAAGCATCGGTTTCTACTGTGAAGGGAGAGTTTGGGTCTATTGATAGTATCACAGAATCAGCAATGTCTTTCTTTAGATTTTCAAAAGCTTGAGCTGCTGTAGCAGATAAGTGAAACCCATCAGCATGAGAGAGGGGCTGTACTTTTTCTGAAAACCCAGGTATCCATCGAGAGTAGTGAGCAAGCATTCCCATCATCCTGCGTAGCGAAGCCATGTCCTGTGGTAGTGGGAGTTTCAATAGTGGCTCTAGACGTTCTTGGTCAGGTCTGATTTCTCCCTCCTTTATAGAGTAACCAAGCAGATTAATGGACCGGAGGCGAAATTCACATTTGTCATAATTTAGGGTCAGGTTATACTTCTTGGCAACATCCATAAAGTGCTTCAGATTTTCATCATGGTCTTCTTCAGATTCACCACATACCGTAACATTATCCACATAAGCAAATGTACCCTTCACAATTTCTTTTTCAAGGATTTCATCAATAACTCTTTGGAAACTGGCCACTCCATTTGTCACTCCGAAAGGGGTACGATTAAATTCATAAAGCTTTCCTCCTGCTTCAAATGCTGTGTAAGGTTTCTCCTCTTCTTTTATCTCCACTTGATGGTATGCACTTCTCAAATCCAATGTACTGTACACTCTAAACCTAGCAACATCATTCACCATCTCATCAATATGTGGTAAGGGGTAGGCATCCAGCTCTGTGTACCGGTTTATGGTCTGCGAGTAATCTATAACCATTCTTTTCTTGTGATTTTCCCCTGAGGTTACCAGTACTTGAGCTCTCCAAGGAGAATTACTAGGTCTGATGATTCCTTCTTTCAGCATGCGTACCGTTTCAGCTTGTATGAATTTCTTGTCTGTTTCTGTGTATCTCCTGGATTTCACAGCGATAGGCCTGCAGTCTGGTGCCAAGTTTCTAAACAGCGATGGAGCAGGTACTTTTACAGCTGCTAATCCACATATCTTGAGGGGTGGTCTTGATCCCCCAAAGGCCATCTCTAATGAAGAATGTTGTTGTAGGAAATCATGGCCTAAAATCACGTCCCTACATAAACTGGGAAGGACTTTGAGTTTAACATTGGAATAAGTTCTCCCTGAAGCTCTAGGTTAACATTGCAGTGGCCCAGGATTTTAGAAGAATGTGATACATCTGCCATGGAAACCTCATCGTTGTCAGGATAGATTGTTAGCTTGTTCTGCTGCACGATATTAT
Organism: Paralithodes platypus; assembly: GCA_032716605.1. Lineage (NCBI taxonomy): Eukaryota > Metazoa > Arthropoda > Malacostraca > Decapoda > Lithodidae > Paralithodes > Paralithodes platypus. The sequence continues at coordinate 24,024,572 of CM064490.1, forward strand.
TATGGATAAAATTATCGGAGCTACCTGTATCAATTAAGGTAGTAACTGCTATGCCATTAATTTTTGAGCTGCTCACAGATTTTTTAAGACACAAAAGAGAAGTTCCAGCTAGAGTAGCAAGCATTGCAGCTGAATGGTGAGAGGTGGAAGCAGTATTTGTCTGTTTACGACTAGAAGCTCGGCATACCTTAGCGTAATGTCCTTTTTTCTTGCAGTTCATACACAAAGCCTCTCTTGCTGGGCACTGACTACGTGGATGCCGGCTGTATCCACAAAAGAAACACCGGGAAGCACTGGAAGTAGCTGCACTCACTGGATCAGCATTCTTTTCTACTCTTTCTAGTTGTTGTTGTTGTAGATGTTGTTGGACTCTTTCTTATTCATCTGTATCTATGCCTAGTTTGCTTAGTGATACTGCAGCATTTATTGACTCTGGGTGCATATAAGAGGCAGAATGTTTCTGAGCCATTTCTAAAGTGTGGGCTTGTTCATATGCAGTTTGCAGATCCAAGGTTTTGTTCTCTAATAAACGTTGCCGTATCGTACGAGAAACTATCCCGTTAATAAAGGCATCTCTCACATAGTTGTCACAGGCTTCCACTGCCGTCACAGCCTTGAGCTGACAGTCTTTGGCAAGAAGTTTTAGTGCCTGTAAGAACTGATCCAGTGACTCACCAGGTTCTTGGCATCGAGTTGCTAGTACATGCCTGGCAAATATTTCATTTTTAGGTTTGATATACAAGTTAGTTAGGGTTTCCTCGGCAGCCTCATATGTTTTACAGTCAGTAATATAGTCATATACTTGCGGGGCGATGTAATTTGTCAGAAGTACAAGTCTGTCTGAAGTGGGAGTATTCTGTTGTATGGCCTTTGAGAAGTTGTTAAAGGTCCTGAGCCAGTGGTGCCATTCCTTAGCTGCAGTGGTGGAGTTTGGGTCTGTGTCGAACCTCTCTGGTCGTAAGAACCGCTCCATGTCCACTTGTTAATTGTTTGTACAATAAATTGTAGTGAAACCAGCTTGATTAGTATTGTGGTTTTATTGTACAAACAATTGAGGTCCGGTACATCACATCCTGTAACAACAACAATCCTTAGTATTACAGTTCTAAACAAAATAACTAATAAATATAATTATGTAGTCTAGGAGTTTCTTATATCCCTACATTATATGCTAAACCTTCAATACATCTGAAATCATTAATACTTATTCCTTATATAGGTAAATCATAATCTCTTAGAAAGTCTTGACACCGACCTGTGTTTTGAAATGCTCGGCTGTCAGTGATCTAGTGGGCGGGAAAGGTAGCAATGATGCGCTATGTAAAAGGGACCCTAAACATAAATGGCTAACTATATTTCATTACAATGATTAAAGCGGGGCTTTGTTCCATTCCACGGTCTTCGGGTAAATATTCCCGGAGACCTGTGCCGTGGTGGAGTGCAGCCTGCTCTTTTGCTCGGGGGGTTTGTAAAGCCGTATCTCGTCGATACCATACAAACCGAGAGGTTCTCTTTCTTAAAGTTCATTTTGCAATTTGCGTGCTCGCTATCGATGGGTTCTGAATGATGCTCGCTGATGCTCGTGGAGGTCCTATGTATCTACGATTACTTTTTCACTACTTTGCCTATGGAGTGGAAGAGAATACGCAAGATATCTGGAAAGTTTTCACCCTCCTCTCCACCAGCGTTGAGGATCCAAAGTAATCTGGTGTCTGCACCTGGTGATGTAGCCTCTGCCCTAGCTACTCATTTTTGCAAGGACTCCCAGAGGGATGATGCCAAACCTTGTGCAAGTGCCCGATGTAGCCAAGAGAGACAGGGTCTTAATTTCCGGTCTCATGGCAGGAAAACTTATAATGTTGACTTCAGTATTCGTGAGCTGCGTGCGGCCCTCTCATAGTGTGGGGACACTGCTCCTGGTCCTGACGACATCCCATATGCCATGCTTCGTCATCTCCCGAATGCCTCCTTGGTGTTTTTATTAGACTTGTTTAATAGGATTTGGGGTGAGGTTACTCTACCTGCAAGCTGGAAGTTGGGCATTGTCCTTCCTTTTCCTAAGCCTGGAAAGGATCATTGCAATGTTTCTAATTACCGCCCAATTTGTTTAACGTCGTGTGTATGCAAATTGTTTGTAAAATTTATCAATGTCAGACTTGAGTGGTGTCTGGAGAAGGCCGGCCATCTCTCCCCTTCTCAGAGTGGCTTCCGCAAACTCCGGTGTACTTCAGACAACCTTATCCGACTTGAATCCTCAATCTGTGAAGCTTTTGCTTCAAAGCAACATCTTGTGGTTATGTTTTTTTACCTTCAAAAGGCTTATGACACAGCCTGGCGACATGGAATTCTACGGCAACTTCATGCCTTTGGATTACGTGGTCGCCTGCTGGAGTTGCTTAGAGACTTCTTGACTGATCGTGTGTTTCGGGTCCGTGTGGGTTCTTCCCTTCTGCGCCACTGTGCCAGGAGGAGGGTGTCGCCCAGGGCTGTGTCCAAGTGCAATTTTGTTTGAGGCGACCGTCAACAGTATTCTCGACGCTGTGCCTGCTGGGGGTTCCTCGTCCTTATATGAAGATGATTTGGCTATCTGGTTTCCTGGTTCCCGCATGTCTGCTATTGAGACGTATGCAACTTGGACAGGATTTCTGCGTGGACTGATTCCAAGGACTTTCGGTTTTCCCCATCAAAAACTGTGCCTATGCACTTTTGCAGAATAAGGGGGTTCACCCAGACCCTTATCTAATGCTCTGTGGCAGGAGACTCGGTTGTGTGGCAGAGACAAAGTACTTGGGTCTCACGCTTGATTGCCGTTTGACTTGGGTTCCGCACTTGACAAATCTGAAGGCATCGTGTATGAAGGTTTTGAATCTGTTAAGGGTTCTGGCACACACCTCTTGGGGAGCTGATCGCAGAACACTACTGCATTTGTTTCAGGCATTTGTCGCATCCAAACTGTCGTATGGCGGTGAAGTCTAGTCCTCTGCCACAGACTCCAAACTTAAGACTCTAGATGCTGTTCATCATGCTGGTCTCCGTCTTGCAACTGGAGCTTTTCGGTCGTTTCCGATTTCCAGCTTGCTGGTGGAGGCTGGTGTACCTCCTTTAGACCTACTGCGTCAATCTGTGATTGTCCGCTGTTGGTTTCGGATTTGGCGCCTTCCAGACTCTCTTGTTTGTACCCGTGTCTCGGGTCAATCTTTGTTTTAATATTATGGTCAGCATCCTCGAATGCCTCATCCTTTTGGCTATAGAGTTCTTGAAGTAATGAAGGAGCTTAATCGGTCGACGGTTCCTGAGAGTCCCATGCAAATTCCAAAGATTGCACCCTGGGTCTTGCCTGAACTGTCATTCTGCAGGTTTCTTACAGGATCGAAGGATTCAGTCACTCCTCAGTCTCTTCTTAACTTGTTTTTGGAACATTCTTCTAGTCATCATAGTTCTGTGCCTGTGTATACTGATGGCTCTAAATCTGCCTCCGGTGTTGGTTTTGGTGTTGTGTTGTGTTCCCTGACTTCAGCCGTGGAGGTAGTCTTCCTTTAGCTGCTTCAGTTTTTACTGCGGAATTGTCTGCTATCATTTTAGCTCTGAAATTGGAGTTTGCTCACCGAAACAATAATTTTACTATTTTTTAGTGATTCTCAAGGGGGTCTCATGGCTCTTGAATCTTTTATTTCCTCCCATCTTATAGTTTTAGCGATTTTAGAGTGGCTGTTTCTCATTCATTGTCGAGGGAAAAGGGTGGATTTTTGTTGGGTCCCTGCACATGTTGGTGTCAAAGCTAATGAAAGGGTGGATGCTTTGGCAAAAGCTGCAGCTTTGAGACCTTCAAATGTAAATTAACCTCTGCCTGCTTCTGATCTGCGTACTCCTCTCATGTTTGCTGTTCGTGCTTGTTGGCAGGCACGGTGAGATTGAGTTACTGTTAATAAGCTCAGGGAAGTTAACAAATTAGTCTCTCCAAGAGCTTGCCCTACCATTCCTCGCAAATTGGAAACTGCATCGGCTCGCCTCCGCATTCAACATACCAGGCTCACACCCGAGTTCCTTATGTGTGGAGATGTACCGCCATTCTGCGATGACTGTCTAGTTCCCATTACTGTCAGGCACTTGCTGGTTGAGGGTCCCAGTTTGGTCGAATTACGTCGGAGGTTGCTTTTGCGGCACCGGAAGGCAGATGGTACTTACTGTCTCTCTTCGGTGCTTGAAGGGCAGGCTGGTTCGACTGGAGACAATGTGTTTTGTTTTGTTTAAAGGCTGGCCTCTTTCAGTTTTTATGATTGCATTGATTTTACTTTGATATCTAATTTTACACATGTTGTTTTACGATTTTAGTTTTCTGCAAATAAGTTAGCTTGTTTGGCGCCATATGACCTTGTTATTGCAGTGCCAAGATTTCTATCAATAAATTCAAATTCCCATCCTTCTGCCATCTAACCAAAAACCTCTCCAACAATTTTTCTTCTTGGTCTTTCCCTCTTTTCCACTCTGACAACACTACCGTCACTTCTTCATCTGACAAAGCTGAACTCTTCGCTAATGCTTTTGCTGGAAACTCCCCTTTGGATGATTCCGGTGCTAATCCTCCTTCTCTACCTCCTGCTTATACCTAACATTTTAATACCTTCTAAGGATATACTTTCCACCCTCTCTGGGCTTAATACTAAGAAGGCGTACGGACCGGATGGTGTTCCTCATGTTGTACTAAACAACTGAGCTTCCGTGCTAACTCCCTGCCTAGGCAAACTCTTCCGTCTGTCTTTCCTCTAACGTCTTCCTTTCTTGCTGGAAGTTTACTCTCAACGTGCCCCAAAGAAGGCTGACCACTCTCAACCCTCCAACTATAGAGCAGTTGCTCTGATTTCTTGCACTTTTAAAGTTTTTGAAACTATTCTTACCTCAAAATGTCCTAAGCATTTATCTTCCCATAACTTACTCGCAGACAGCCAGTATGGATTCCTTAAGGGCCACTCTACTGGTGATATTCTTGGTCATCCTCCCTTCCGGACTTCGGTGAGACTTTATCTGTTGCGCTAACATATCGAAAGCCTTCGATTGAGTCTGGCACAAATCCCTCATTTCCAAACTACTCTTCTTCGGTTTCTGTCCCTCCCTCTGTGCCTTTGTCTCTAACTTCCTATCAGGCCGTTCCATAGCTGCGGTTGAGGATGGCCACCATTCACTTCCTCAACCTATCAACTCCGGTGTTCCTCAGGGTTCTGTGTTATCTCCAATTATCTTCCTATCATTCATTAGTGACCTTCTGAACTGCACCTCCAACCCCATTCACTCATATGCTGACGACTCTATATTACACATTTCACTAGCCTTCCACAAAATCATTCACAGCAGGAACTACATAAAGAGGCCATAAAGCACCTCTCTTCTGATCTCTCTACTTTCTCTATTTGGGGCAGAGAAAACCTTTGTTCCTTGCAATGCTTCCAAAACTCAATTTCTCCATCGGTTTACCCATCGCCCCCTTCCATAAAACTAAGACTTACTCTTCAATAACATACAAGTTAACCCTTTATCTTCTCTTAATATTCTTTGTGTCTTATTTTCTCATGCTCTCCCTAGGAAAGTTCATATTACCACTCTAGCTAAAACAGCTTCCGAGAAGCCGGGTGTGCTCATCCGCCTTGGGGGGTTCTTTACCCCTGCGCAGTTTCTTGCTCTGTATAGGGGCACAGTGCATCCATGTATTGAGTATTGTTCACATGTATGGGGAGGATCCTCTCACACAGCACTTCTAGACAAAGTAGAATTGAAAGCCTTCCGTCTCATTAAATCACGTCCACTCACCAATTATCTGCAGTCTCTAGGGCATATTTAAAAAAATCAACGTTGCTGCAGTCTATAAAGTCTCCACAAGTTGACAACTCAATTGAAGAAAACATTCTTAGATTCGTGTGAGTTTAAAGATTTGCTAATAATTTTGCAACCGTTTCCCCGCATGTAATTAGATTGGTCGATAGTGAAGTACTTACTACACTTCATATTGTCCTTGCCTTTGATAATTTTGAACACTTTAATTAAGTCGCCCCATAATCTGCGCCGGGCTACAGGAAAGAGAGAGAGAGTGAGATACATTAAAGTGTATAGCCCTATTTTGGTCACCGTTATTTAACAAACATCCTAAGCACAGCCACGCACCAAGACCTACTAACTTACATGTATGCACATTATTATATTTTCTTCATTCATCACTCATTTTCACTACTAAAATAAGCGACCAGCAGACTACCTTTGAATAGCCTGGATATTACCCATGCACGACAGACCATAGCCGAAGACAACAGAATAATCAACAGGATTTGTCTTTTATAGTGTGCTGGGATGTACTGTAGTTATATATGATATTGTTATACTTATGACATGTGTGCGTTGGAGAGGGAAGGTATATTAATGTCTTTTATAGTGTGCTGGGATGTACTGTAGTTGTATATGATATTGTTATACTTATGACATGTGTGCGTTGGAGAGGGAAGGTATATTAATGTCTTTTATAGTGTGCTGGGATGTACTGTAGTTGTATATGATATTGTTATACTTATGACATGTGTGCGTTGGAGAGGGAAGGTATATTAATGTCTTTTATAGTGTGCTGGGATGTACTGTAGTTATATATGATATTGTTATACTTATGACATGTGTGCGTTGGAGAGGGAAGGTATATTAATGTCTTTTATAGTGTGCTGGGATGTACTGTAGTTGTATATTATAGTGTGCTGGGATATACTGTAGTTGTATATGATATTGTTATACTTATGACATGTGTGCGTTGGAGAGGGAAGGTATAATATTAATGTATTTTATGTATTATTTAGGCTTTCATTGATCCACACTACCCCTATGGATTTCATTAATGTATATATAAGCTCTGTTGAACGGTATAAGTAAATACACATCAGTTAATGTAGCTTTAGTTCGTTAAACATAAATCAATACAGTATAATGGGTACGATAACACTTATCATGTTTTGTTTTTCTATACCGGTATTTGTCATGTAACTTTTTTAACATGCAATATATTCTCTAGCATATACCCACATATACCCACATATATTCCGTGAAAGTCATTCCACTGTTATAATTGGCTAACGTATAACCTTCACTTGAGCGACAATCAGATTATTCTGAGGCCAACTCGAAGTAATCTTATTAACGAACTAAAGCCCCAGAATAATAGCGCCATCTATAATTCCAAGTCCCATGTACTCGGTTCCTGTCAGATTGGAGTGATTGAACCTCTGATGCCGTGTTCTTTAAATTAAAGTATATCAATATTTAACCCTTGATGTTCCAGTGACGTTTGTTATAATGTATTCTAGCTATATTGAGACGATTCTATGCAGCTTAGAAAGGATCTATGGTAGTGAACAGGGTTGCCTGAGATAGTTCAAAGCCTTATAATTGCTACAGATCCTTCCTAAACTGAATAAATTCGATTAATATTTGCCAGAATAAAATATAAAGGATGTCAGTGGTGCAGAAGGGGCTAAACAAATATAAAGGATGTCAGTGGTGCAGAAGGGGCTAAACAATTATAAAGGATGTCAGTGGTGCAGAAGGGGCTAAACAAATATAAAGGATGTCAGTGGTGCAGAAGGGGCTAAACAAATATAAAGGATGTCAGTGGTGCAGAAGGGGCTAAACAAATATTGTAGATGACTATCCAAACACTGAAGTTTCGTTATTATATTAGGAGGACTTAAATAAATGATCTTTAAATAATTATAGTTTGTTTAACAAAACAAAGTATATAATTAAGTGACCAATAAGTGGGACACTGGGAATTGATTTGCATTGAAATTGGACATTCTGGTAAGTGATGAAACAAAACTAAACTGATTATATAATATGTACCATTATTCAAAACAATAAACAATTCTACGAATACCGTAACAAATACAAATAACTAATTTCCTCGAGTGTTGACCACATATTTATCTCCAATGTAAAAATAATTTAAACTTGCCCTGTATCACTGCTGTTGAATAGTACTGGTGAATTAATAATTGCTTTTGTAATATTGAATACATACTCCCTGTATTGACTGAATTATTGATATGATTGACTCGTCAACCTCTCCATACTAACGATTATCCGTTAGCTTTTATTGGGCTATATGTAAATGTGTGTGTGTGCACGCACGTGTATTTGTATTCAATATTTTGTTGAGAGAAGTGCTTATCTCTTACCATAAAGTTCTAGTTTTTTTCTAAAATAAACGCATCAAAGTGCTATATAATTCAGTGTCCAACAATTTGTTATTATTTTAGCTTGCCGTAGTAAACTTACAAAACAGTTTCTTGTTTGGGTTTACATCTTATTTTGTCCTACAGTTGGCTTGTTTGTCTGTGTGTATGAACGAGACAAGAGACTTTTTCTGTTACACTAGACATATCGAAGGCCTTCGATAGTCTGGCACAAATCTTTAATTTTCAAACTGCCCTCCTTCGGTTTCTGTCTCTCCATCTGTACCTTTGTCTCTAATTTCCTGTTCGGCCGTTCCATAGCTGCAGTTGTGGACGGCCATCGCTCATTTCCTCATCCTATCTACTCCAGTGTTCCTCAGGGTTTTGTCCTATCTCCTATTCTCTTTCTAATCCTCATAAATGATCTTCTCAACTGTACATCCAGTCCCATCCATTCATATGCAGGCGACTCTACCTTACACCACTCAATTAGTTTTCCAGAATGCCCCAGCCAACAGTCCCTTGAAATTAAACGTAATGAAGCCATAAAATACTCATCTTCTGATCTAGCTACTATTTCCAATTGGGGTAGAGAAAACCTTGTTGCATTTAATGCTTCCAAAACTCAATTTATCCATCTTACTACCTGTCAGGAACCTCCAGGGGACTATCCCTTATTCTTCAACAATACAAAAATCCAGGCTTCATCTTCTCTCAATATTCTCGGTGTCTCTTTTTCTTCTGCTTTCACTTGGAAAGACCATATTACCAGTCTCGCTAAGGCAGCCTCCCAGAAGCTGAGTGTGCTCAACTGCCTCAAGGGGTTCTTTACCCCTGCGCTGCTTCTTGCTCTGTACAGGGGCACAGTGCGTCCTTGTATTGAGTATTGTTCACATGTATGGGGAGGATCCTCTCACACCGCACTCCTAGATAAAGTAGAAAGGAAAGCCTTTCGTATCATTAACTTCCGTACACTCACCAACTCTCTCGCTATTCTATCGCTACTACAATAATCAGTGTTCCTCGGAGCTTTCCCAGTATATATCACCTCCTCTACTCTGTGCAACTCGCCATACCAAGAGTGAAACGCTATTCTCAGACTTTCTTCTATTCAACTGCTGAGCTCTAGAACCCTCTCCCAGAATCAGTCTTTCCCTCTTCCTATGACTTAAATTGTTTAAAACTCTGTGTGTCCAGGCATTTTAGCTCGAATTGAATTTATTCATAGAAATCTTGGCACCTCAACAACAAGGTCATATGGCGCCGAACAAGCTAATATATTTTCAGAAAATTAAATTGTAAAACATGTGTAAAATTATATATCAAAGTAAAATCAATGTAATCATAAAAACTGAAAGAGGCCAGCCTTTTTAAAAAATAAAACCACATTGTCTCCAGTCGAACCAGCCTCCCCTCCAAGCACCGAAGAGAGACAGTAAGTACCATCTGCCTTCCGGTGCCGCAAAAGCAACCTCCGACGTAATTCGACCAAACTGCGACACTCAACCAGCAAGTGCCTGACAGTAAGGGGAACTAGACTGTCATCGCAGAATGGCGGTACACCTCCACACATAAGGAACCCGTGTGTGAGCCTGGTATGTCCAATGCGTAAGCGAGCCGAAGCAGTTTCCAATTTGCGAGGAACAGTAGGTCTTGGCGAGACTAATTTGTTAACTTCCCTGCGCTTATTAACATTAGCACAATCCCACCGTGCCTGCCAACAAGCACGAACAGCAAACATGAGAGGAGTACGCAGATCAGAAGCAGGCAGAGGGTAATTTACATTTGAAGGTCTCAAAGCTGCAGCTTTTGCCAAAGCATCCACCCTTTCATTACCTTTGACACCAACATGAGCAGGGACCCAACAAAAATCCACTCTTTTTCCTCGACGATGGATGAGAAACAACCACTCTAAAATCGCTAAAACTATAGGATGGGAAGAATTAAAGATTCAAGAGCCATGAGAGCCCCTTGAGAATCACTAAAAAAAAAAAATATTGTTTCGGTGAGCAAACACCAATTTCAGAGCTAAAATGATAGCAGACAATTCCGCAGTAAAAACTGAGGCAGCTAAAGGAAGACTACCTCCACGGCTGAAGTCAGGGAACACAACACAAAAACCAACACCGGAGGCAGATTTAGAGCCATCAGTATTCAGTATACACATGCACAGAACTATTATGACTAGCAGAATGTTCCAAAAACATATGAAGAAGAGACTGAGGTGTGACTGAATCCTTCGATCCTGTAACAAACCTGCAGAATGATGGTTCAGGCAAGACCCAGGGTGCAATCCTTGGAATTTGCACGGGACTCACAGGGACCGTCGACAGATTAAGCTCCTTCATTACTTCACGAACTCTGTAGCCAAAAGGATGAGGCATGCGAGGATGCTGATCATAATATGAAAACAAAGATTGACCCGAGACACTGGTACAAACAAGAGAGTCTGGAAGGCACCGAATCCGAAACCAACAGCGGACAATCACAGATTGACGCAGTAAATCTAAGGGAGGTACACCAGCCTCCACCAGCAAGCTGGGAATCTGAGACTACCGAAAAACTCCAGACGGGGACCAGCATGATGAACAGCATCTAGAGTCTTAAGTCGGGAGTCTGTGGCAGAAGAGTAGACAGTTTGGATGCGACAAATGCCGGAAACAAATGCAGTAGTGTTCTGCGATCAGCACCCCAAGGAGTGTGTGACAGAACCCTTAACAGATTCAAAGCCTTCATACACGATGCCTTCAGATTTGTCAAGTGCGGAACCCAAGTCAAACGGCAATCAAACGTGAGATCCAAGTACTTTCTGCCACACAAATGAGTCTCCTGCCACAGAGCATAAAATCAGGGTCTGGGTGAACCCCCCTTATTCTGCAAAAGTGCATAGCCACAGTTTTTGATGGGGAAAACCGAAAGCCCTTGGAATCAGCCCCCTCAGTAATCCTGTCCAATGCAAGTTGCATACGTCTCTCAATAGCAGACATGCGGGAACCAGAAAACCAGATTGCCAAATCATCCACATATAAAGACGAGGAAACCCCAGCAGGCACAGCGTCGAGAATACTGTCGACGGCCGCCTCAAACAAAAATGCACTTACGACACAACCCTGAGCGACACCCTCCTCCAGGCACAGTGGCGTAGAAAGGGAAGAACCCCCACGGACCCGAAACACACGATCAGTCAAGAAGTCTCTAAACAACACCGGCAGGCGACCATATAATCCAAAGGCATGAAGTTGCTGTATAATTCCATGTTGCCAGGCTGTCTCGAGGTAAAAAAACACAGCCACAAGACGTTGCTTAGAGGCAAAAGCTTCACAGATTGAGGATTCAAGTCGGATAAGGTTATCAGAAGTACATCGTAGTTTGCGGAAGCCACTCTGAGAAGGGGAGAGATGGCCGCCCTTCTCCAGACACCATTCAAGTCTGACATTGATCATTTTTTCAAACAATTTGCATACACACAACGTTAAACAAATTGTGCGGTAATTAGAAACATTGCAATGATCCTTTCCAGGCTTAGGAATAGGACCCAGCTTGCAGGTAGAGTACCCTCACCCCAAATCATATTAATCCTTTCAGACTCATATGACGCAGAGGATGCCAGATTAGCAATAAGTAATAGAGTTATCTCACTCTTATAATTACCTCTCCAATATTAGTTTTCTGCCCACAGCTAACTCAAAGACAACTGCAGAGGTTGAAGTAACTAAACTAAAGGTTTCTAAATACCCCTGATGGTAACAAAGGTTTTAAAGTATCCCTAATAGGCTCAAAATTGCGTCATATGTCGGAGAGGGTTAACCCTTCCTCCCCGGGCTGTCTTACCAAATGACGGTCGCCCCTACCCGGGCGATATGGCTGAAAAACGTCTAGGCCTAGGCTACCGTATTTGTTTATTTTCACTGCTAGAACTTTCCCACTCATCTATAATCGTAGTGCGGTTTTCAATCTGTATTTTGGCATTGAGTAGAGCTCTGTAAGTCAACTGGTTCAGTTGTGATGACAATTTCAGTGGAGCCAATATTGCAGAGATGTTGCCAATATGGGGGCTCTTTAGACACTAATTTCGTCATGACGTCAGAACAATAACATTGAGGAGTCTTCTCCTTCTTGTTTTCGGAGGTGCGGTGACGAACGCTTGGGTTTGTTGACATACGTCGTACGCACGGCGTTCAGACCAAGCTTAATTAAGCTCATGCCTTAGATAAGGCATACCGGGTAGTGGCCCTTCTTTCGTGCTGTCCTTACCTAAGGCAGACCGGGTAGGAAGGGTTAAACAAGTCTAATAAAAACACCAAGGAGGCATTCGGGAGATGACGAAACATGGCATATTGGATGTCGTCAGGACCAGGACCAGTGTCACCAACCCCGAGAGGGCCCCACGCAGCTCACGAATACTGAAGTCAACATTATAAGTTTCTCCGCCATGAGACCGGAAATTAAGACCCTGTCTCTCTTGGCTACGTCAATCACTTGTACAAGGTTTGGCATCATCCCTCTGGGAGACCTTGCAAAAATTAGTAGCTAGGGCAGAGGCTACATCACCAGGTGCAGACACCAGATTACCTTGGATCTTCAACACTGGTGGAGAGGAGGGCGAAAACTTTCCAGATATCTTGCGTATTCTCTTCCACACCATAGGCAAAGGAGTGGCAGAACTAATCGTAGAAACATAAGAACTCCACGAGCTTTGGCGAGCATCTTTCAGAACCCATCGATAGCAAGCACACGTTTTGCGAAATTGAACTTTAAGAAAGAGAACCTCTCAATTTGCATGGTATCGACGAGATGCGGCTTTACAAACCCCCCGAGCAAAAGAGCAGGCTGCAGTCCACCACGGCACAGGTCTCCGGGAATATACAGGGTGATTAAAAAAACGTGTAATGATTTCACATGTTTATTCTGAGAGAAGGACAACTCATATAGCATTGAACTGAGAATTTAATGAAAATACACATCATGCCATTTTTAGAACAGTAATTGTGAACTCAATAACTCAGCTGAGAACAAAATGGCACTGGATTGTCCTAAATCAGCATTCACACAAATTTCTTGTAATTCACGTTCTCTAAATGTGCGCCATTGCGATTGAGACAGGCTTTGATTCTGACCCCAAAGTTCTGTCCCACTTTCCTTAGGGTCTCAGGTGTGACTTGTTGGACGTAGATGGTCACATTCAGCTTGAGCTGAGCCAGTGTATCAGGTTTGTCAGCGAACACAGATCCCTAGGCAGCCCCCCACAGCCAGAAGTCCAGTGGGTTCAGGTCGGGGCTGTAAGGCGACCATTCGTGGGTGGTGCCGAGAGCAAGGAGGCGGTTGTTAAAGAGCTGTTGCAGATAGTCAATGGTGGCATGTGTAGTATGAGGTGGGGCCCCATCCTGCATGAACCAGGCCATACGGAGCTGGCCTGGAGTGAGGGATGCACTCAGGTCAATGTGGAACTGCCTGATGATCTCACGGTAATGTTCAGCATTGATGGTGACGGTCCGACCACCTTCTTCGAACCAGTAGGGACCAAGACATCCATGCCTGGCATTGTAAGCCACAAAGGCAGTGAGCTTTGGGCCCTTCAGCTGCCTCTCTGTGATCTCATCGGGTAGCTCAGAGCCCCAGAAGATGTTGTTTTATGATTGTTGATGGAGCCGTTGATGTGGAAGTGTGCCTCGTCGGAGAACCAGATGTGGTTGATCCATCCTGGGGTGCGTTCAAGCTTTTGGCTGAGCCAATCACACATGACATGCCTTCTTTGCATGTCCTCAGCTATTAGTTTATGCCTCACAGATATGGTGTAAGGGAATAGCTTGAGCTCCTTGGTCATAATACGCAACAGACTGGAGGGGGAGAGTCCCAACTCTTGGGAGCGGCGGCGGTGAGACTTCTTTGCGCTTCTGATGGCTGAGTTGCGCACAGTATCAATGTTTGCCTGGTTCTTTGTGACTGCTGCTGGACGTCCACTGTTCCCCTTGTGTGTGTCGTGGACAGTACCCTTGCTCTCAAAGTGCTTGACAAACCTCAGTATAACATTATTTTTAGGTCAATCACGTGTTTGAACTTTGAACTCGCGGCAGAACCGACGACGGACTGTGACGTAAGATTTGGTCTCATACCAGAATTCAACTATCATGACTTTCTGCTCGGCTGTGAATACCATTTTAGCTACAACCTTGTAGTTGACTTATGCCAAATTGCATGATACCACCATCACAACCTGAAAAGATAAAGTGTGTAGGTTAAAAAATTAAGAAATTACATACATGTGAAATCATTACACTTTTTTTTAATCACCCTGTACACCCGAAGACCGTGGAAAGGAACAGAGCCCCGCTTTAATCATAGTCTTAGTAAAATAATGTTGTGCATCATTAATAGCTGGGAAATCATGTACAGTCAAATCAAACTCACAGAGTTGTTGAAAAAAAGAGGCCAGTCAGCCCTACCCAGACACCAGCGACGCAAACGGGTAGTTGGCGCAAAGTGAGAGGACTGGACCAACACTGGATAATGGTCACTACTATGCAGATCATCCAAAACGTCCCAGGAAAAATCAAGAGCACAGTCAGAAGTAATGGTGAGGTCAAGAACAGAAAAAGTGCCAGTCTGAACGTGGAAATGGGTTGGTCTCCCATCGTTCAAGACAACCAAATACAGATTACCAACCAAGGAGGCCAGAAGCTCACCCCAAGGATTGGAATCTTAATCACCCCATATTGGATGGCGACCATTAAGATCGCCAAGTAAAATAAAAGGAGTCTGAAGTTGTCGGATAATGGTCTCTAAATCAGATTGCAATATTGGAACTGAAGGTGGGAGGTACAGGCAACAGATGGTAAAACACCTTTCAAGGTGCATCTGTACTGCTATAACCTGAAGGGGAGACTGTACGGTGAAGGGTGTGAATGGGCCATCGGAACGACATAAAATGGCACATCCACCGGTATGACCACCAGCCAGGGGAGGAACGGAATGGAAGACTGAATAACCCTTAGGTGAAGGCAACGGTCGAAGCCCCACCATTGTCTCCTGAAGACAGACACACAATGGATTCAGATCTGAGAGAAGTAATTGTAATTCCTCCCAGTTTGCCAATACACCTCGACAATTCCATTGAAGACAGATTATTGTAGCCATAAGGTGTTACTAATTAAAAATTAAAAATATAAAAGATTAAAAGCACAAATACCTATGTAGGACTTTTGCTGGGAAGGGTTTTAAAGCCCTTCTTCCCAGAGGGGGGTCCGGGTCTATCCAATCGAGAGGATCATGATGATAATCTAGCGTCACAACGCTTGGAGGAATCTCTATCCACAGTCACATCCGCCCTAGCAGTAGTACGCGGCCGAGGCACATAGACCCTCCGTTGAGACACACCTGTCTTGTCCGCAGCCCTTAACGAGTGATCAGGTGCCACGACAGGGTCACCCGGACCATGAACATCCCTAATCAAATCAACCGGAGGCTGGTTGCAGGAGGCTGGGTCAGAGGGAGCTAGTGAGCAAGCCGTGTGTGCGTCCGAAGAAGCATCCCCTGTTACAATTGAGCTAGGTGCAGTAACTGGAACCCCAAAAAGGCTGTCCTTATCAGCCAGCAACGTTGATGCCAAATCATCTCGAGACCCTGAGGAAGGGGCACTCCCAGAGCCCCCGTGAGGCACGCTTGTCTGAACCTTAGAAGGAGGGCTCTCCTCCAAAGATTCCTCACTCCTCACCTGCTTGGGGTTGGCAATCTCAACCTCCATCTCTACGCCAGTAGTTGCTGAATTGGAATTACGACCTGCCACAGAGCTTGTCACAGAAGTAGGTCGCACAATGACAGAGGGACCATCAGCCTTGTGTACAGGTAGCGAGGCAGGTTCCACAGGATTCTCAGACTTCCCATGAGGTTGACCAGGAGGACGCTTGGCAACGGAGGAGACTCGCGAAGGAAGGTCCGTTTGTAGAGCAGAAGACTTGTGATGTCTCACAGAAGGTACATTATGCATAGGTGCATCAAGCTTGGGCTTTGTGAGGAGAGATGCAAACGAAACACCAGGTCGAACAAACATAGATGACACACAATCTTTAGCTTCAGCAAAGCTCAGTTTCTCTTTCGCACGTAGAGACAATACCTCCTGTTCAAATCTGTATCGATCACAGGACTTGGATAAAGCAGTGTGTCCACCACCACAATTCACACAGGATACCGGACCCGGGCAGTCCATACCCTCATGTACCGAACCCCCACAGGAGACGCACACAGACGGCAGTCCCTGGGCAAGTCGTCGGCAGGAACGCCCGATATGTCCAAAGCGCTGGCAATGGAAAGAACATCGTGGTTGCGTAACATAAGGCTTAACCCTGTAACGGTACCAGCCAGCCATCAGAAGGTCAGAAAGTTTTAAGAGGTCGAAAGTGAGGAGTAGGGTCGGTGTGGGGACAAGCTCACCATCAACCTTCTTTTGAATACGTTAAATTTTGATTATGTTTTGTGAAGCAACTTCTTCTTGGAGACGCACCTCATCATATATTACTAGTTCTTTTGCATAAATAACACCACGAGAGTGATTGAGTGTGCCATGGGGCGAACATCCAACTGGCTGGCCCGCAAGGGATGTCAAAGCCAGAAGGCGAGCACTCTGCTCCCCATCTTCTACCTCAACTAGTAGGCTACCATCCGCTTGCGGAACCATCTTCGGAGAAGGGCCACATGCACGAACTAAACCTCTGCGAGTGTTAAATATTTCTTGTCGTCGCAGATCTAATCCCTCAGGGGCACGAACGACCACAAACTTAGTAAAGGGAACTTGTGAACATGGGTCAGGAAGGAACCCAACAGGTCTCGGAGGAAGACGGGACTTACTTGACGGAGGCCGTTGTGTCCTGCCTGCCTGGAAAGGCTGCATTGTCACCACAAGAGAAAGGGAAGGATCAGGAGGGGAAACCGAAAGATCGACAGTCGTCAACATTTGAAGGTAGGTTAGAAGCCATAATACGATATTTAAAATTCAGTGCAGCCGGTCACATACCCACCACGGAGCCACATTTAGAGGACAAGATAAAATTGTCCCAGGGATCCAGCCAGAGCATTCGCCAGGGAAGAAAGGCGTCACGAAGGTGCCTCCGTCCGTCGAGTTCGTTACAACACCTAGCTCCCCGGCTTGGTGTAAAGGGACCACAGATGCGACCCCAGTTCAACGGAGTAGTAGCCACCCGCAAACTCCCTCCAACAAAACCGAAGAATAGCCAAATCAGAATTCCAAAGTATGCCAATTCATCAACAGGAAAACAGGGCTGAGAAGGCCCTGGTCTTACCAGTGATGAAGGGGGAGCACTTGGTCCACGAGGTCGATAAAACTCGAGCCCTAGAAAGATAGGGTCGCTACCTAAATAGGCGAGATCATCGGCCACGCTTCAAGCCCCGCCACCGCTCACAAGGTGGCTCCCCATTGGCGGGGAGTTAAGAGTGAATTAATGTGGATAAAAACACATTTAAAATATTTATAGAATGTCATAATTATCTTACCTATATGTGTTTGCATGGCTATTTTGCTATGTGTCTATTCAATAATGTATATACTGTATATATATATATATGAATATTCAATTATTGTTGTTATCAATTTTTAATTGCGTAAATTAAATTATTTGTTATCTACTTTGGATTTCATTATTTATTTGTTAGAATATAATTAATTACAATAAGTTGATGACGCATGTGAAACAGCAGACAAGAACAATATGTCAAGTGTACCAAAATAGGAAACATAAAATGAAAGAAAGAACATATTGTAATAGTCGCTAAAAAGAATAATCGTCCACATACTTTGCTAGTAATATGTTGATCTTACATAGCTATATGTAATGTAATAATGTTTATGATAGGTGGTACGTAACAGTAAAATAACCGCACTTCGAGTGGCCAACTTGATCTTTAAATTTATGTATGTATGTAAATCCTACCAAAGACCCTATCCCCAGTTCCTCCTCGCCTCATTAACTGTCTATCGTCGCCCGAGTGAAACCTTAATTAAATATCTCGGAGACTTTAAATATTCCCGCCTCGACTTCCATTTAATCTGAGTGAGACGGTATAAAATCAGACTTTTGAGAGAGAGAGAGAGAGAGAGAGAGCATGAAGAACTTACGAACTGCAACAAAGCTATTGGTAGTCTAAAAATCATTAGCAGCACTTACTAACGGCAAGATAGGAAATAGTAAAGGTGAGGGATATATCCCACCCACCACTACACCCGTTCATGCTGACGTGAAATCATTTTGATGAAAACTCCTAACAGTTTGCGTTACCTGTGTCACACTCTGTAATTAATGTAATTCTATTACCCCCCACCCACCCAGACATATTAACTTACGAAAGTTAGGGGTTGCCCGAGCGGAAAATGTTCTGAGGAACTTACTTCATTTATATCACCTCTGTTTCGGTCTTTCCCAACAGAACCAGAACAACTGGAACTGCCCATTAAATCACATCATCTTCTCCAAAATGTAGAACCTTGTACCTTGTGTCTATCTATCTATTGCCTGACGCCGTGATCCCCGAAGGGGTGGCCACGAACGAACCGCCCCCATGCACCTCTGTCCCCAGTCAGTCGACGCCCCTCCTCCCAACCAGCACCGCCTTCGTTCATGTAGTTCCTCACTCCATCCTTCCACCTCATATTCGGTCTACCTCTCCCCCTCTGTCCCTCCACCTCGCTCTCGTACACCCTCTTAGTCATTCTCTCGCTTTCCATACGTTCCATATGGCCGAACCATCTCAAGTTGTTCCTTTTCACACTTTCCAGCACATCTACCTCCACACCACACCTCCTTCTTACTTCCTCATTAGTCTGTCTATCCCTCCATGTAACTCCGCACGCACTCCTTAAGTAATTCATTTCCACTGCTCTCACTCTTGTGTGTGCCTTTGTATTGAATTCCTCTCTGCATGGTTTTAAATAACACACTTGTTCTGCTCTCCCGCCCTGACTGTTGTTCTTCAATGTACCTTAATGTAGACTTGTTTACACGTTTTTGTGCTCGGTCCTTTCTCATGATTGTGTTTTCTTAATTATCTTATTTATGATGTCATTGGAACTTTACCTGTACAATACTGTGGTTGATATCTTTCCTAACACATTGGAATAATTAATATATCTACCGGTCCATTAGTAATACCGTTGCACTATCTTGGTTATCAACACAATGCAACATTACAAAAATAAACGAACTAAGTTTCGCCGACGATGCAGTCAGCATTCAATGTTAACAAAATTGTTTAAAAAGCTTTATCATCGTACTGAAGATATGTATAAGAGATATTGCTTATGCAGTTTTTCAAGCCTTCCTAAACATCGATTTCATTACTGAGTAGTATAAAGGATGTTATCAACAGCGTAATTATATTTTTCATGAGAGTATCATTGGTATGAAATCTAATATAGTGTAATGCATTCACAATTAACTTTAAACTTCATCAGATATTGTGCATGAATGCACAATATAGCATTACTCGGATACACTAGAGCAACGCTCACAAAAACAGTAACTGGTAACTATAAAGGTAAAATTATCTGTAATCAATAAGGAGTATTTCCATAAACTGATGTTCCAGCTACTCAACAGTTGGTGAGGAAGGGACCCAAGGTGGGGGACACACACACACATAGTAAATTATATAATAACAACAAGGCCTCATTGTACACTTGGAACAAAGTATGCATTAACCCTTTGAGTACCAGCTAAATATTTATAAATGTACCACCCAGGACCAGCTGATTCTGATTTTTTTTTTATTCCAGAAACAATAGCGAATGGGTTAGGAATGAAGGAAAAACCACGAAAAACCGATCAAAAAGCTCAAAAAATGGTCCTACAGAGCCCCCGAAAACGGATTTTACAAGAGTAAAAAATTGAAAGCAATTTCCCCAAAAAAACATGTTTTTGCGCGCTCATGCGGTTGGACTTTGAGAGTTTTCAACCATCGGCATGGGTGCGTGGTATACTTACACAGTTCCCATACAAATCTGAGCCCTCTAGGTGCCATATGTGATGCCTGCAGCTTAGCAGAACGCCACGTGGGCTCAGCCGCTCGCTTGGCCACTCGCTAACACTCGCCAGGGCAATATATTTGGCTACAGTCTATCTACAATGTTGTACTTTCTTTCTTGTGAATCATCATGTCACAGGCAGTACAGAAGTGGTCTTTATTTTTGCCTGTGACAATGCATTATATTTTATATCATCAGTTATAAGTTTAATGTATAAGACTGAATGATACAGCTAGAGAGTGTGAGTGAGTAAGTACAGGAGGCAGAGGGTAGTCGCGTAGTGTTACATGTTGTCTCAGTGACGTCATGCCACGGCCGGGCCCTCCGAGTGGCTGGCCGCCTCACCACCCTCCTGCCGCGTCAGGAAGTGGTTCCCCCACACTCCCTGCTGCCTTGTGTCTTCCTTGCTCAGAGCTTGCCTGACCAGCATACCCTTCACATCTCCCTTGCTACCTGTCCCCGACTTCTACCTATAGAACACTTTCTCTCTCTCTCAACTTCTTACCTCTCATTCTTCCAATCTATTTAATATCATAACTCCCCTTTGGTTCTGCACGATTTCTTATATTGGCCTTCGTATTATATGATGAAGCTCTCAGATATTCCATGTTTAGATAGACATTTTCGAGGGGTTAACATTTTGTCTGTAGAGGTTCGACACACTCGCGGTGTCTCCCTACCTTTTGCTTGGTTGCCTGCTGGGCTATTTAATGCTAGACTAGGGTGAGGCCCTTATCGTTGTGATTTCCGATGTGTACCAGGTTTTGTTGAATCTGTACAATTGCAACGGATACGTGGGAAGCCTAGGTTGTCTTTCTGACTGTGTACCTTGTGAGTTTAGCACTGTGTTGCGAGTGAGGGCTTTTGCCTCTGCCACCCAACACTGTGCAAACTCGTTTTGCTTCGACTTTGAGAGGGTCGCCAGGAGAGAATCAGATACTAGCGATCTGGATCTCTCAAGAGAGCACCCCGCCATTTTAACGTAATTTGGCCGTAGTCTTAAGGACCTCACTAGGCTACGAGCTGCTTGCTCAGCCATTGTTTCCTAGCCTACTACATCCCAGCTAGACTTTATTCGCCTAGCAGACACCCGATTAGGAATATAAACTCTTATGTTATGTATGCAACATTTTTATTCACGTTGATTGTAAGCCTTGGTTGTTGTTGAGTTGCACAACCCGAGCAGGCTTTTGTGTTGCCTGAGGAAGTACTTCTTTTGTTGTTGGAGATAATACTATTGCGCATTTATTATTATTCCCGTGCCAGTTACACTGTATGTCCATACACTTGTCATATCTTGTTCCTGCTTTATATAACAGTTCAAAATCCGATTCGATCATCTTAAGCAGCATCATACTTTCTGAAGAAGATTCCTGTTCGATGGTTTAGGACTTTCATTCACTTTCTTTAATATAGGAGTGACAGTTGATTATTGTTAAGAGTAATTTTAATTATACCTTCTTCTTGTTTGCATTAAATCATTCCAGTGATTTAATTAAGCTCTCTATCTTTTTCCTTGTATACATTATTAACGTAATTGTATGTTGTTGTAATCAGGCTGTATCAGAGATCATCAGCCTGTAGTAGTAGTGCATTTATACCGAGTTAGAGGATACCCCGCTATCGCAGATTTAACTCTGGAGGGTATAGGTGTTTTTGTGCCCCGGCAATATAAGTGCGAGGGTTGGATCTAGTGTTACCGTTGTGGCTGTGTGCCTTTCTAGTCCAATGATAAAGAGCCCTTGTTTTATACGAGTCCCGGTCGTAACAAATGGCGACCTTGCTTACGATTTTGTGAACATAGAGAAATATTGCAGGAGTGTTGTGGTCATTTTTTGTTTTAAGGAATATAGTGGACACAGATTTTTTTTTGGCAAGTAGTATAACACTTAACCCTTAATTAGAGGCTCACCACATAAGTCGTATTTAATAAAGCTGGACTATGTGGCGGCGCTCGACATAGGTCGAGTGGCAATTTCAGCACGTAATGTTGCTGAGAGAGAGAGACAAGTGGTGGCAGGAGACTAGCGAGCGTATGACTGCTCCAGACCACCGCGGCGAACCTACTGACACGAATCTCAGCTCCTCCTCCCTCTCTCACTCGCTACATACTGAATTATATGGGGAAAGTACCGAATTACATGCTTTTTGCACTCGCGTTGCACGGTTATTGCAAGAAAACTAGCCATCATAAAAGGATCGTTATGGTGTCATTCGAAAGCTCTGTTTATGCCCTTTCAGGGATAGGTACTTGTTTTACGTTCTGGGTCTTATTTAGGCATGAAAATGATCACGTAAACAGCCCTATTTTGGCTAAAAACACCCCGCTGGGCGGTACATATAAATAAACCGCATAGGCCGCTCTTAAGGTGTTAAGAGTCTTCAAGCATTTTTGAGTGAATAGTGCTATATGAGAGTTTAGGTACTTTTTTTTTATAAACGTTGAGAATTTTCGGTGGACACTATGTCAGACGACGGATCAATGTACAGTGAGGACACAGTACAGGAAGCAGGCCCTGAGGTGCAGAAGCGGGGTTTGTTAGATGATATTGGAGTAGTAACTAGTGAAGAGGATCCAAGGAAGTTTCTGGAGATACCTATTACTGTTGACCGGGTGTCGGGGATTGATCGGTATGGTCTCCAGTGTTTGGCCACGGTCATGGGGCATGTGGGCACTAGCAGCATGTCGAGAGGTGACCTGGTGGCCTGTGTGCTCGGCGGGGTGCGTGGGGCTTCGGGTGGAGCGGGAGCTGGGGCACCTTCGGCCCAGCCCCCATTCTACTCGACTCCTACCATGGCGCCCCCTCGGGCTCCGGAGCCGGGTACGTTCCCGCAGGCCGATAGTCACTGGCAGCGTGGTTTGCACTTGGGTGAGTCTCCAATTGTTGCATCTCCTCCTCCTCAAGGTTTGACTCTAGATATGCTCTTCCAGCTTGAGATGGCTAAGATGCAGCAGCAGCGGGAGTTTGAGATGGCTAAGATTCAGGCTGAGGAGAGAAGGGCTAGATATGAGGCTGAGCTCGAGCAACGGCAGCGAGAGAATGAGTCTGACGAGAGAAAGGCTAGGTCCTGTGCAGACATAGATCTTGAGAATTTGCGGGTGGAGTCGACAGGGCAGCGTCTCGGTTCTGGGAATCGAGGTCTTGATTAGTCTTTATCGCACCTGCTCAAGTTGGTCCCTGTATTTGATGAGTCGGGTGTTACTGAATTTTTCATGCGTTTTGAGAAGAAGTGCCGGGAGCACCAATGGCCCGACGTTAAGTGGGCAGCCCTTGTTTCCTCTAGGTTGATTGGCAAAGGACTCAAGGCATATGATGCGTTGCCCTTGGAGTCTTGCATCGATTATGAGGTATTGAAGGAGGCTGTCCTGCGGGCATATGAGTTACAACCAGAAACGTACAGATTGAAGTTCCGGGGTGTAACGAAGGGTCGTGAGTGCACCTTTCTTGAGCATGCCCGGGATCTGTCCGATGCATTTAGAAACTGGCTGCGTTCTGAGAAAGCATCGACGTTTGAGGAGTTGAAACAGCTGATGCTTCTAGAACAATTATTCAAGTGTACGGGCGGCGATCTGACGTTGAATCTTAAAGAAAAAACCCGAAAACTCTTCAGGAGGCAGCTGAGATGGCTGACCTTCGGTTATCTTTGATTCGTGGGTGCAGTTCTGCACAGAGAAGTGATGCAGGCAATAAGGAGCGTAACCCTCCCCCTCCCCGAAACACTGATACACATAATTACACTAAGAACAAGAGCAACGACACCAAAACTGACCATAAACCTAGTACCGTCCCGTTTAGAAAGGGTCCAGGTCCTTCCTCGCCCAAGGGAAAGTTAGAGTGCTTCCATTGTCATAAGGAGGTGCATTTTGCAAGAGCCTGTCCAAGCAAGCCACTTAATGCAGTTGTGTCTTTGGCTCGCAACATTGGGGTATCCCTGAAGTCGTCTGAGTTTGCCTGGAGTATAACGTCAGAGGCTGGGACACAGCCAGTGGAGAAGAATCCGGAAGTCTCGAACCCTGTCCGCGATGTCTGTTGTGACCATCGAGGGCGTGGCTGCGTGAAGTGGGCTGGTAATAAGCATGGAGCTGAGCTGTTGCGAGACACGGGTGCCTCTCAGACTTTGATGAAGAACTTTACTGGTAGACCAATAAACGCAGCACGGGTGGTTGTGGTGCAAGGTATCAATGCTATCAGGTCATACCCGTTGGTCAGGATGGAACTGGAGGTAGATGGTGTGACACAAGAGTTGGATGTGGGAATTGTGGAGAACTTGCCTGTTGGGGGCGTCGACCTTCTTCTCGGCAACGACTTTGCGGTGCCTACTTCTGAAGTTTCCCCCTTAGTCGTTGCCGAGAAGCCGGCCAACGTGAGTAGGGAGGAACAGGAGTGGGTAGAGAAGTGTCATGTACAATCTATGGCTTGTGTTGTTACAAGATCTCTTGCATCCAAAGTGTCACAACCTGTTCCTCAGTCTTCTGATCAACGGAGGAACGGTCGGAAGAAGACGGCTAATGTTGGTAAAAGTTTGGAGAGTTTTGTACCAGCAGCGCTTCTTGGCGACTCAGTATTGGCACCATTGTTGGAGTCTGGAGAAGCCCCAGGACCTGTCACAGCTAGTGAGGAGGTAGGGCAGGAAGAGACTCCGAGGCAGCAACGTTACACACAGAGAGAAAAAAGGGTTGCTCAGTTTGATATTGGGGGAGGACATGGGTTGCTTCGGAAGCATCTAGACAGGTTGGCTCCCTCGGATATTAGTAAACTGCAGTTGGAGGATCCGGAAGTTCAGAAGTGTGGTAATGGTGCTGTCGAGCTCGAGGAGGACGGGGATGCAAAGCCAGGAGATTTTTTTTATATTGAGGGAATATTGTATCGGCGATTTCAAGACCCGAAGAGAAGTTGGGAGGGTGGGTCAGGAGTAGTAGAACAGCTGGTTGTGCCGAGGGCGTGCAGGGATAGCCTACTAAGGTTGGCCCACGATATGCTGTTGGCAGGACACTTGGGAGTACGCAAGACGGTAGCGGCTTTGGTTAAGTAAGTTGTTTTGGTGGCCAGGTTTAAAAGCACAGGTTGTGTCATGGGGGGCAATGTGCAGTACCTGCCAGAAAGTGGGTAAACCGAACCAATGCATCCCAAAGGCTCCGTTACAACCTATTCCTGTCATGGGGCCCCCCTTGATTAAGGTAGTTATAGACATGGTTGGTCCCCTCCCTCCTACTAGTGTCGGTAATAAATTTCTCCTGACGATAATGGATGTAGCGACACGTTATCCTGATGCATACCCCATGAGGAATGGCATGGCAAAGACGGTTATTAGGAACTTTCTTTTGTACTTTTCCCGGTATGGTTTTCCGCAGGAAATACAGTCTGACCAGGGGTCTAACTTTACCTCGAACATATTTACACAGATAATGCAGCAACACGGGATCACTACTGTAGTGTCGTCGGCTTACCACCCTGAGAGCCAAGGGGTGTTAGAGAGGTGGCATTCGACCTTAAAGAGTATGCTCCGTTGTTATTGTCTGGAGAATAGTAAGGACTGGGACCTGGATTTGCCTTACGTATTGTTCGCTGCGAGAGAGGTACCTGGTGAAAACCTCGGGTTTAGTCCAAATGAGCTTGTTTTTGGCCATCGCATCAGAGGCCCTCTCAACATGGTTAAGGAGATCTGGGAGGGTACTACGAAGCCGTGTTCGTTATTAAAATATGTCCTCGAGAGCCACGAATGGATGTTGAAGAGCTTGGAGTTGGCTGGTCGAAATCTGGTGGGATCCCAGGCCCTGATGAAGGACAGATACGATCAGAAGGTGAAACTCCGGGAGTTTCAGGTGGTTCAGGAGGTGTTGATCTTACTACCTTTGGTGGGTCATCCCTTATCCGCTAAGTATACTGGTCCTTATAGGGTAGTGGAGAAGATCTCAGACCTTGATTACCTGGTGGCCACTCCAGACAGGAGCAAATTAAATCAGTTGTGCCACGTAAATCTGATGAAGAGTATGTGAGGCGCCCCCCTGAGCCTCTCACTGTACCGGTGATGACTTGCAGCGGTCAAGGTGGAGAAGGAGGAAGGGACAGTCATGCTCAGGTGGAGGATAACTGGGATGTCATGTTTCCGCAGACCAGTGGGCGGGGAACTCTTGACAGGTGGCTCACGAGGCTCTAGAGCACCTGCCTGAGCAACAGCGTGTAGCCGTGCAGCACCTATTCGGTTCATACCCTGCTGTGTTTGCGGAGCACCCAGGCCTCACAACTCATGCGGTGCATGATGTCGATGTAGGAGATCACCCACCCTTTAAATCAGTGCCATACCGAGCATCTCCTATCAAACTCCCAGCACTCAGGGACGAGTTAGCATATATGTTGGATCGGGGCCTGATAGAAAAGGGTGCAGTTAGGTGGACATCTCCCGTCACTCTGCAGCCCAAGCCTGAAGGGAAAGTTCGTTTTTGTGTTGATTTCCGGCGGTTAAACAGTTTAACCCCCACCAATGCTTTCCCCCTTCCTCGTGTGGATGACAATGTCGACAAGATCGGAAAGGCACAGTATTTGACCAAAGGTAGACCTAGTGAAAGGTTACTGGCAAGTGCCGCTGTCGGAGCGAGCGAAGGAGGTTTGCGGGTTTGTGGTGGATGGTAACACCTACCGTTGAAACGTCATGCCCTATGGACTCAAGAATGCACCAGCGGCTTTCCAGAATCTGATGAATGGCCTAGTAGCAGACATCCCTAACTGTACTGTGTATTTAGACGACGTGATCATTTATGACGATGACTTTGAAAGTCACTGTGCACACATTGAAGCCTTGTTTAACAAGCTTAGTGAAGCGGGCTTGGTGGTGAATCTGGAAAAGTGTGACTTTGTAAGGGCAACTGTGCAGTATCTAGGATTTGTGGTCGGGAGAGGCCAGGTTTGCCCTCCTCAAAATAAGATACAGGCTATCAATCAGTTCCCTAGACCGACCACCAAGTGGCAGATTATGAGGTTTTTAGGCATGATCGGGTACTATCGCCGCTTTATTCAAGGATATTCATCTGTGTAAGCACCTCTGACTGACTTATTAGCGAAGAATAAGAAGTTTCTGTGGGCGCCGGAGTGTGAAAAGCCATTTTCCCTTGTTAAACACCTTTTATGCACTCATCCAATACTTAGGGCCCCAGACTTCGACAGCCCGTTTCAGTTGGCAACTGATGCCAGCGGGATTGGGGCTGGTGCCGTCTTGATGCAGACAGACGAAGAGGGCCTGGAACACCCAGTAAGTTTTTTCTCCAAAAAGTTCAATTCGGCCCAGAAGAATTACTCAGTGGTGGAGAAAGAATTGCTGGCGATAGTGCTGGCGCTCAGGCACTTCGAGGTGTATGTTCCGGCCTATGGACCAGTCATGGTAGTGTATACTGATCACCACCCTCTTAAATTTCTCAATCAGTTTCACAATCGGAATATGAGACTGACACGGTGGTTGTTGATGTTACAGGAGTACAATTTAGACATTCGCCATATTGCCGGTAGTGATAACGTGATTGCTGATTGTTTGTCGAGGGTGGAGGATCCGAGTTAGGCTACCACAGGTGTGCGGGTTTGTGTGGAGTAAAATTGGCTTGCCCCTGTAAGTGCAGCCGCCATAAACATATTAAAAATGAAAATTCTATAAAAACTCTTTCTTTAATAGTTACATTTTTTAAGTATGTTATAGCTGAAGTTCTGAGTCGAACCTGTACTTCTCTCAGAAGGCTGGGCTAGTAGAAGTTCGCTCTAGGAGCATAGCAGTATGTATTAAGCTATTGAGTTGGGAGGGGTTGTAGTTTTTGTTGATGAGAACTGAGCTTTGCCTTCTTTGTTGTGAAGTGATTAGGGGTGGCGAGTCTTATCGGCGTTCTGCTTGTCAGATATGGAGCTCATGGTTGAGCATCTAATATCTTGGGGGGGGGGGGGGTGACGCCTGCAGCTTAGCAGAACGCCACGTGGGCTCAGCCGCTCGCTTGGCCACTCGCTAACACTCGCCAGGGCAATGGATTTGGCTACAGTCTATCTACAATGTTGTACTTTCTTTCTTGTGAATCATCATGTCACAGGCAGTACAGACGTGGTCTTTATTTTCGCCTGTGACAATGCATTATATTTTATATCATCAGTTATAAGTTTAATGTATAAGACTGAATGATACAGCTAGAGAGTGTGAGTGAGTAAGTACAGGAGGCAGAGGGTAGTCGCGTAGTGTTACACGTTGTCTCGGTGACGTCATGCCACGGCCGGGCCCTCTGAGTGGCTGGCCGCCTCACCACCCTCCTGCCGCGTCAGGAAGTGGTTCCCCCGCACTCCCTGCTGCCTTGTGTCTTCCTTGCTCAGAGCTTGCCTGACCAGCATACCCTTCACATCTCCCTTGCTACCTGTCCCCAACTTCTACCTATAGAACACTTTCTCTCTCGCTCTCAACTTCTTACCTCTCATTCTTCCAATCTATTTAATATCATAACTTCCCTTTGGTTCTGCACGATTTCATATATCGGCCATCTTATTATATGCTGAAGCTCTCAGATATTCCATGTTTAGATATACATATTGGAGGGGTTAACATTTTGTCTGTAGAGGTTCGACACACTCGCGGTGTCTCCGTACCTTTGCTTGGTTGCCTGCTGGGCTATTTAATGCTAGACTGGGGTGAGGCCCTTGTTGTTGTGATTTCCGATGTGTACCAGGTTTTGTTGAACCTGTACTATCGCAATGGATATGTGGGAAGCCTAGGTTGTCTTTCTGACTGTGTACCTTGTGAGTTTAGCACTGTGTTGCGAGTGAGGGCTTTTGCCTCTGCCACCCAACACTGTGCTAACTCGTTTTGCTTTGATTTTGAGAGGGTCGCCAGGAGAGAACCAGATACTAGCGATCTGGATCTCTCAAGAGAGCACCCCGTCATTTTAACGTAATTTGGCCGTACAGTCTTAACCCTTAAAAAGCGGCTCACCACATAAGTCGTATTTAATAAAGCTGGACTATGTGGCGGCGCTCGACATAGGTCGAGTGGCAATTTCAGCACGTAATGTTGCTGAGAGAGAGAGACAAGTGGTGGCAGGAGACTAGCGAGCGTATGACTGCTCCAGACCACCGCGGCGAACCTACTGACACGAATCTCAGCTCCCTCCTCCCTCTCTCACTCGCTACATACTGAATTATATGGGGAAAGTACCGAATTACATGCTTTTTGCACTCGCGTTGCACGGTTATTGCAAGAAAACTAGCCATCATAAAAGGATCGTTATGGTGTCATTCGTAAGCTCTGTTTATGCCCTTTCAGGGATAGGTACTTGTTTTACGTTCTGGGTCTTATTTAGGCATGAAAATGATCACGTAAACAACCCTATTTTGGCTAAAAACACCCCGCTGGGCGGTACATATAAATAAACCGCATAGGCTGCTCTTAAGGTGTTAAGGACCTCACTAGGCTACGAGCCGCTTGCTCAGCCATTGTTTCCTAGCCTACTGCATCCCAGCTAGACTTTATTCGCCTAGCAGACACCCGATTAGGAATATAAACTCTTATGTTATGTATGCAGCATTTTTATTCACGTTGATTGTAAGCCTTGGTTGTTGTTGAGTTGCACAACCCGAGCAGAGCGTTGCCTGAGGAAGTACTTCTTTTGTTGTTGGAGATAATACTATTGCGCATTTATTATTATTCCCGTGCCAGTTAACACTGTATGTCCATACACTAGTCATATCTTGTTCCTGCTTTATATAACAGTTCAAAATCCGATTCGATCATCTTAAGCAGCATCAGACTTTCTTCAGAAGATTCCTGTTCGATGCTTTAGGGCTTTCATTCACTTTCTTTAATATAGGAGTGACAGTTTATTATTGTTTAGAGTAACTTTAATTATACCTTCTTCTTGTTTGCATTAAATCATTCCAGTGATTTAATTAAGCTCTCTATCTTTTTCCTTGTATACATTATTAACGTAATTGTATGTTGTTGTAATCAGGCTGTATCAGAGATCATCAGCCTGTAGTAGTAGTGCATTTATACCGAGTTAGAGGATACCCCGCTATCGCAGATTTAACTCTGGAGGGTATAGGTGTTTTTGTGCGCCGGCATTATAAGTTCGAGGGTTGGATCTAGTGTTACCGTTGTGGCTGTGTGCCTTTCTAGTCCAATGATTGAGAGCCCTTGTTTTATACGAGTCCCGGTCGTAACATATAGGACCGGAGTAATTGGGACCGGACCGGCCAGGACGCAAACGATGCGTCGCTGGGGTTTAGCGTTACATGTATTATATATGTAACAATACTCTATATTTGTATAATTTTGTAAATATTACCTTCCGAACAATTTAATATCTCAAATTCCGGTAGCTAACTTGAGTTCCATTCATTCTGTTGTCCCTATCTTGAAGCAAGTATGTATTTCATATGCAATTTATAATTGTACATTTGTTTATTAATAACAGGTGGCAAAACTATTGGAAGAAAGCTCTTTTAAGATAAATAGTTGTACAAATGTGTCACATATGAGTCTATTATAACAGCATGTAATTATATTTCTGTCGGGAATTTAGATAAAGAGGTTAAATTGTATATCACTGGTACATGAAATATCCCAACAAATAGTTATAATATAATTACCAACGATCGATGGGTGTAATCCAGTCCCCCACACACGGCTAATTCAATTGCATGACATGTAGGAATGTTCACATAATACAATATCGATCCAATGAACTTAGCTTAGAGGACTGGTGATGTAGGACTGTTGTTATAGATTAATATTTGTAGCACATGGTGAACTGTGGGTTGAGTCAGAGCCGGGGGTGGGGGGGGGGGGGGGGATGTTGGCTGTATGGTGTTGATTGAGAGACTCAAGGGCCGGCGTCAGATCGCTTCGCGAAATTACATATGGCTGCCGGCTCAAAATAATTATAACCCATAACTTGGTTTCATAATACATCTAGAGCTGATGTAGATATTTATACATTACAGTTAATATTTAACCTAACTTAAGAATAAACTACAATACACAAAGAAACTGCCGAAAACGTACAAGCGATACGATACCGCCAAATTCAAATGTCCTATTGGACCTAAAACTGTCGGGATCATTACCCTATTCCCGACATATTGCCCGCCACCAAAATGATATACAGGAGCTATATACAGAGAACAATAAAAGGACATCGAAGTCAAAGATCACCTAGTTTGATCTTTGATCTCCAAAGATCCACGGAACTCATAGCCGCCCTCCTTTTGGGACGAGCGTCACCTGAAGCCTGAGGAGAATCATCCTTCTCATCATCAGCTGCCCCACCTTGAGGAGCACTGTCACCAGCACTCTCCCGCGTAGGGGTATCAGTAGAGACGCCAGGATCATCCGGCAGTTCTACATCCTGCTCCAGAGGATATAACCTTACGACTGGGCGAGTAGTAACCCCAGTCGAAGTTCGTATTCTAGCAACCCTTATAAGACCATCAATGCCCTGGAACAAATCGATAATCCTCCCAAGCTTCCAAAATAACCTAGGACACTCATCATGAATCAGGACGATATCTCCGATACGAGGCCATCGTTGATTCGTCCCTTTGATCTTATGAGAGTGACGCTCGCGAAGAGACAGCAAATATTCTTGGGTCCACCGTTTCCATAGATCGTCGGACACCTTGTTTACATACTGAAAGCGACGACGTGTGGCGTCAGCATTGCCGAACGTAGGGTCATGCAGATCTTCGCCATTTACGGACGATCTAGGAAAGTTATTAATGTAAAGTCAGTGAAAATAGGCTAGCCTAAACAGACCTCGGATGCGGAAATACCCTGAGCCGAACAGGCCAAGGGGGATATCTCTATTGGTCTAACTGGTAAGGTGCCTGCCTCACACCCAAGGGTCGAGAGTTCGTGCCCCCACCAGGGCATGATATTTTCGTGAGGCTATTTCCGCATTTAACGAAGTTTAGGTGTGGTGGTTAAATTGTTCAGATGGTTGAGAGTAAGATCGGAGCTCCATAAATCCTCTTTCGGGTAAGGTGTAAAAACCGATCCCCACATTAAGGGTTCGTCCATGTGTTAGCATAGAACGAAATGAGTAAGAGGTCATCAACATCTGCCGAGGTATAGGTCAAGGGCCTGTCGTTGACTGACATCTCAATTTCTATTAAGATGGTTTGCAACTCCCGTCTGGTCACCAGTGCCCTTCCTAATACCTTCGTCATGGCAGATTTGACGATACCGATAGTTCTCTCCCAAATCGCCCCGAACCATGGTGCACGTGCTGGTATAAATCTCCACTGACAACCCTTTCCAGTGATGGTAGCCACAACCTGCGGGTCATCCATTAAACTCTGGAGATATTTAGAGGCCCCGACAAAACAAGTCGCATTATCGCTCATAGTAATTTGAGGGAAACCATTGCGGCCTGCAAAGCGTCTTAGAGTATGCAAAAAACCCTCACTGGATAGGTCGTCAATCAATTCAATATGAATCGCTCTGGTTACCGCACATGTGAATAGAACGGCATATACCTTTATGATATTACCGGGCGGTTCTCTAACATGAATCGCTCCGGTGTAGTCTACCCCGGTTACATGAAATGGTTCAGTCCTTTGTACCCTGAACTCAGGCAAGGGAGGTAGATCAACTGGGGAGTAAGACTTACCCTGTAATCTTTTACAGATAGTACAGCTATTGTGGATCCCTCTAATTGCTTGTCGCAACTTAGGGATCCACCAACGTTGTCGCATATACGCCAGAACATAATTTACGCCAAAATGTAGGCAGGTCCTATGGCATTGGCGAATCAACAGTTTGGTAATCAAATGAGAGGAGCTAAGGAGGACAGGATATTTCGCAGAATCAATAATGTCGGCCTTTTGTATCCTGCCTCTACACTTAATTATGCCTCCTTCCATATATAATCCTAGCTGCCTCATTAAGTTTGAGGGTTTGGCCTTTGACTCCTTGCTAAGGATTTGATGTTCAGTAGGATAAGATTCCCTTTGTACTAAACATATTAGTTTCGCTTCTGCTGATCTCATTTCATGGAGTCTGATATGCTTCGAATCCTCACTAAGGAAAGACCCGTGAGCCCGACTTCTCATGTTGTTAATGAAACGGTATATCAATGCAAATACCCGTATTACTTGATCATAGCTGCCGTAACGTTCCCACTCTACCAACTTGTTATCCTGATGTGTTAAGTAGTTCTAATGTGAGTACTACACATCATCTTGGGGCCGACTTGAAGGATCAGATATGCATTCTCTTAACCCTTAATTAGCGGAGAGCAACATAAGTCGAGTTAAATAAAGCTGGACTATGTGGCTGGACTATGTGGCGGCGCTCGACATAGGTCGAGTGGCACATGTAGAGGAGACAGAGAGTAGCGAGCGTATGACTGCTCCAGACCACCGCGGCGAACATACGGACACGAATCCCAGCTCCCTCCTCCCTCTCTCACTCGCTATATAAGGAATTGTATCGGGAAAGTGGCTAATTACATGCTTTTTGCACTCGCGTTGCACGGTTATTGCAAGAAAACTAGCCATCATAAAAGGATCGTTATGGTGTCATTCGAAAGCTCTGTTTATGCCCTTTCAGGGATAGATACTTGTTTTACGTTCTGGGTCTTATTTAGGCATGAAAATGATCATGTAAACAGCCCTATTTTGGCTAAAAACACCCCGCTGGGCGGTACATATAAATAAACCGCATAGGCCGCTCTTAAGGTGTTAAATCCTGAGGCCATTCAGTTGGAGATGTAAGCCATGGAGGTCCATGCCACCAAATAGAGGACGACATAAACTGTTGCGCCGAGATCCCCCGGGAAATTAGGTCACTGGGGTTATCCCTGGTGCTCACATAGCGAAATTTAGCTGTAGTAACTAAGTTATGTATCTCATCAGTGCGATTAGAAACATAAACAGGTAACACTTTCTGGCTGTGTACCCATGAAAGCGCTATTTGACTGTCGCTCCAGACATAGACGTTATTAATCTGTAGTATGTCTGCATAAGCATCCAGTGAAACCTTTATTAGAAGAGCAGACAGAAGCAATGCAGTAAGTTCTAATTTAGGAACTGTAATCTTCTTTATAGGGGCTACTTTGGCCTTCGCTACCATTGCATATGTAAATGGCAGTACCGTACGCACTATTACTAGCATCAGAAAAGGCATGTAGATCCACCTGTTGACCACTAATAACCTGACGATTTAGTTGGACCTTGCAACATGTGGAAAGGTCCGACCGAATCAACCGCCAAGTATCTTGTAACTCAGTCGGGAGGGGCGTGTCCCAATCTAGTTTTAGCCGCCACAGTTGCTGTAAAAACATACGAGCACGGATAGTTACAGGCAGCAAAAAACCTAGGGGGTCAAACAACCTCGCTGACAAGCTTAAGCAGTTTCGCTTGGTCAAAAGCTCACTGCCGCATGGGGTGTGACAGAAGGATATACAATATGTGGTAGTGTCCCATTTGTGGCCTAAAAACTTCACCTCACTATTCTCAGTAGCTACACCGTCAGAAGCAAATTGACCTTTCAAAAGATCACTATTAGTGGCCCATTCTCTCAAGTATAGACGAGCCTTGGCAAATATATCACGGATCTCCCAGCATCTTTCGAGCAATAAATCTTCATCGTCTCCAGTGCCTTGAAGATTGTCCACATAGATCCCCTGCTTGATCTCATTCTTGAAGTCAGGATCTAGTCCAGCCTCCTCAAGCTGTCGCAAGATAGTAGCGTTGAGAAGGAACTGGGAACAGGTCGCCCCGAATAAGAGAACTCTGAACCTGTAGACCAGGAACTATGAATCTAGATCCATTGGGTCCCGTGGCCATAAAAATCTTGTCGAGTCCCTGTCTTCACGATGGAGTTGAAGCATCAGGAAGGCCTTCTCAATATCGGCGACCCATGCAAACTTATGACATCTGAAGCGCAACATAATTTGCGCGAGATCAGAGACCAGGGACGGACCCGTGTACAGACATTCATTCAGGCTATAGGAGCGATCACTGGATTTAGCAGAGCAGTCATACACAATACGAACAGGAGTGGTGGAACTGTCCTTTTTAATCCCATGGTGAGCAAGGTAATGGAGGTTATCCCTATACTCACTGAGATCTACTCTCTCCACAAATCCACGTTGTACCTGCTCGGCTAAAACTGCCGCATAAGTCTCACAATAATTTGGATCCTTGACAAACTGCTTCTGAAGGCCACGTAACGTACCAAGTGCTAGATGGAAATTAGTAGGTAATTTACTCTTTTCATTCTAAGGGAGCCTTACCACATACTGACCCCTGCCAGAGTCATTCGTTACAGTCTCTTCATATGAGCTTAACGCTAGCTTGGACTCACGATCAAGTTCATGTGGGTCAATTCCAATATTGTCCAAGTCCCATACCTTATCTATATCAGTACATGTATTATCAAGCACATTTGGCCTAATATATTTATCTATGGGGCTTACTGCTACCTTGAGGACCGTAACCACCTCCACCTATGTGTCTTGAGAGGAAGTGGCATAGGATCCAGAAATGGCCTACCCTTGGATCGTGGGGAGCATTATTAGCTTATCTACCCGCCGATATCCAGGGTGAACCAGGTCGTAGTAATAATCAGCTCCAACCAGTAGCATAATACCATTGTTAGCAAAGAGTTGATCATCAGCCAGTTTATAACCCTTGCTTCTGAGATATTTCAAATGTGGTTGAATCTCTGATGCTATATAGAAACTAGGTAGTGTGTCGACCACAACAGCCTTGATGGGACATGCCTTTCTTCTACAAACATAGGAAATCTCCACGATATCATAGTCACTGGAATCTATTTCATCAGTGAAACCATGGAGACGCAAATTCTCTTGACCCTTGCTGGTACACTTGAGCTGGGGTAATGATGACCGCAGAATGAATGACCTCTGTGAGCACTGGTCTAGTAAGGTGCGCATCATTATAGTATTATTATTACTCCCCACTACTGGCAGCATCATAGTAGGAAGCAATTGACATTCTCGAGAAGCAATGGACATGGCAGACACTTTATCACCCTCGCTCTTACCTTTCTCATGTGACTCTTTGGGGGTTCTCCCCTTTTCTTTGCCGTCGTGCCGATCAGACAGGGTGCAAAGGGAAAACCAATGTTTCCCCTTGCAATACTTACAAGGTTTGATGTAGGAATTGGTGCAATTACTGTTGAAGTGGTCTCTTGCCAGACAGCTGGTACATAACTTAAGCGATTTAGCCTGGCCAATCTTCTATGTAGCCTTAGGATACTTAGGACACTGATACCACAGATGACCGTGGACACTGCACAACTTACAACCTAATGATATTGG
Organism: Paralithodes platypus; assembly: GCA_032716605.1. Taxonomy (NCBI): domain Eukaryota; kingdom Metazoa; phylum Arthropoda; class Malacostraca; order Decapoda; family Lithodidae; genus Paralithodes; species Paralithodes platypus. The sequence goes on from CM064490.1 coordinate 24,061,104, forward strand.
CCTTTTCTGTTTAGGAGAAGTCTGTACCGGGAAAGCTGCAGTAGATGGCGACATCTCCACTTGTCGGTAGTGTCCAGTACTCTCCATATTGAAGACTTCAGTCTGGTACACCTACACCAACACTTCCAAGTTTAGTGGAGAGTCGCTTATTTGTCGTCTTAAGATTTCCCTTAGGGGAGAGGGTATCTTATTAAAGATATTCACACTAAATATCTCCTCCTTGGTGACGGCCATTGTCTCCATAGATCGGAGGAGGCTCTCAAAGGAGGCATAGTACTCCTTTAGGGCCGTCACATCATAGGATGGAGGATCTAGCGTGAAGAAATTAGTAATTAACGCGGTCTTCATGACTTCCACTCTCCCGTAAGTTCTCTTCAGCAACTCTGCTGCAGACTCGTAGCTAGTAGCTTCTAGCTTGTACCCATCGACTAACTTCAATGCCTCCCCTTTCAATTGACCACGGAGATATGTGAACCTTTGGATGGATGTGAGTGTTTTATTATGATGGACGGAACACTCAAAGATATCCCAAAATCCAGTCCAGGTAGCCGAATCCCCGGAAAAGGTAGGCAAAGTAAGCTTCGGCAGGTTAAAACCAGTCGCCCTTGGTGTACCGGTATCCTTAACAGAGGTTGATTCTTGGGTGGAAGATAGTCTGGCTAAGGCTGTATTAACATCCTCAAAGTACTCAAGATCTGCCGACATTTCTTCTACCACATCGTCAGTAACTGTCAATAAACCATATACCTGCTGAGCATAACTATCATAAGTAGCTAGCGATTTAGTAACAGTAGCGAATTTACCCTTTATTTGATCAGCCGTGGCACTTAATAAAAATTCATCAAGATCTCTTAAACATCTATTTAAACTTCCCTTCATCCCTCCCTTAAGAATCTTAAGTTTCTTTAAATCTGTCATCGTTAAGGTCTAATTTTAAGCAACTTAAACTATAATGAGGTCAGACTACAAACCGTTAATCGCTTAGGAATCAACAGCGGCAAACCCCCATTACTTAAGAATTTTACTCAAAAAGAATTACATAATACCTACAGTCCCCTTAATATAAACCATCGAAAGGAAATTATCTGACTAGACAACAACATAAAGTACACTGGGGCTATCTATGAGGAGACCGACTACTGCGACGCAAGATAGTCCCTTACCATCTTAATGACCTGGGCCAACAAACGATCGCTGCCTTCATTGGTGAGGTGGACGCCGTCCTCGGACATATACTGGCTCCCAAAACTATATGGGGAGAATCGACCACCAAGGTGCTTGTGTTTCCTCTTGAGGAGAGCATTGACTGAGTTCTTCACCTTGTGGTATTCACCTGCCGGTATACCCCGAGGAGACTCCCTCTGCTCTAACCCCAATACAAGGCAGCGACCATTCGTGGATGCCTCAATCTCAAAGATCAACTTCTGGATCTTAGCCGCGAGCTTCTGCGGGACTACCCCAGAGACGATGTCGTTACCGCCCAACACTAATACAGTGATCTCGGGCCTTAGGCTCAAAAGACCATCCCAGAATGGTTTGGACTTTATATTATCGAGAGTGGCTCCTGGGGCACTAAACACGCTCAATACAAAACCCGGGTCGTAAAACTCTCGGCGGGAAACCCCTAGGCGCCCAACATAATTGTGGCCTAATATACCCACCACTTTCCCCGGGCTCTGATTGTATGAGGAGGTTGGTGTAAAATTCACCCCAATGCCACTTCCTAACGCAGCTGTGGGATGGTTCGTTTGAGCCATGATGTATCGACAAAAGAATTAAATACTAAATCCATTAAAAGAAAGGGTAAGGTGAAGCACTAATTATTGAAAGCCCTTTATAGGTAAGCCTGGTTGGTTAAGCTACAATCATGAGGTCTGACTATTAACTGTCAATCGCTTAGGAATTAACAAAGACCGACACTCATGACCGCCACTTTAAGCAACCAGGCATAGGCTATTATGAAATTGAAATATAAAAGGTCACATGAGAATCCTCCCCACCAGCAAAATTAATAATGAGTCCCACAATGACAAAACACAATGAACACCACAGGCACACCACCAAAGCGAAATGAGCAGCCACCACAGACACCTGCAGGCCTAGACTGCCTAGCCTAGCCTAGCCTATGAGCGCGAAATGGCGCCCGACGAAATTACCCCTACCCCAATCTCCAGCCCAGCTAACCCACCAAAAAAGGCCAAGGAACACCCGCCCAAAAAAACCTGGAAACTAGCCCCAAAAAAGATAGGAACGGTGCCTAAATGGTAAAAAACACGAGGGAAGAAGCTGGGTCTAAACTAGGGAAACGGCAGTCGGCCAACAACGCGCGAGGCGGCAGCCATTTGGAAGCCCACAAGCGTCAAGGAAGCAAACAAAACGGTACTACGGTAAGGAAGCCTTAGGGCACGAAGGACCATTATTTGTCGGGAATTTAGATAAAGAGGTTAAATTGTATATCACTGGTATATGAAATATCCCAACAAATAGTTATAATATAGACGTAGTCGATGGGTGTAATCCAGTCCCCCACACACGGTTAATTCAATTGCATGACATGTAGGAATGTTCACATAATACAATATTGATACAATGAACTTAGCTTAGAGGACTGGTGATGTAGGACTGTTGTTATAGATTAATATTTACAAAGGAGTACAAAGGAGTACAAAGGAGTACAAAGGAAATCAAGCAACAACAGGTCTAGTGACCCTTCTAGGTTGCTTGTCCTCCAAAACACTGAGGATCAAGTGTCCAAACAGTGGTTTAGAGTGGGTAAGGGAACATTGGAAAGGGAACTACTGCCCTGCCACTAACGTGGCAGGACTAGGAAGTTAGTAGGGGACATATGGGTTAGTAACTGAGGGGAGGATAAAGTTATTCATTTACAAACGCAGTCAGTCGCGGGTTTGATGCGAGATATTTGTCTAGGCGGAATTTAAATGAATCAACGGTGCTGCAGTCTATAACGTCTCGGGGAAGCCGGTAGCTCTGGGGTAGTCCCGCAGAAGCTCGCGGCTAAGATCCAGAAGTTGATCTTTGAGATTGAGGCATCCACGAATGGTCGCTGCCTTGTATTGGGGTTAGAGCAGAGGGAGTCTCCTCGGGGTATACCGGCTTTGTAGCACATGGTGAACTGTGGGTTGAGTCAGAGCCGGGGGGGGGGGGGGGGGGGGGGGAATGTTGGCTGTATGGTGTTGATTGAGAGACTCAAGGGCCGGCGTCCGGTCGCTTCGCGAAATAATACATATGGCTGCCGGCTCATAATAATTATAACCCCTAACTTGGTTTCATGATACATCTATAGCTGATGTAGATATTTATACATTACAGTTAATATTTAACCTATACTTAAGAATAAACTACAATACACAAAGAACCAGCCGAAATCGTACAAGCGATACGATACCGCCAAATTCAAATGTCCTATTGGACCTAAAACTGTCAGGATCATTACCCTATTCCCGACAATATCTCAATACTTAAATGTGATATTGTAGAATATAGTTATTAATTTGGTAGAATATCTGTGGTGCATGCAGTCGTAACTAGGGTTCAGAATACTATTATCATTCCGGCTTACTGGAAATAAAGACTTGCTCATATTTATAAATAGACTCGTAATCTAAAATATTCTGTAGATGAAATTGACGTACTGTTTGGTATTCATAGCAGTAAATAATATATATGGCATATTTATAGTACATTACAAATCGAAAATATATTAAATCACTGGAAATAAAAAAACAAGGTCATGAATCATTAGCTATGATTGAATAATGATTGCACAATAATTTGTCTGGTGAAGCTAAAATCCAAATTGCTTACACCAATATAACAATTCCGAGGATATCGTTCATGAAACTATTTGCAAAGACTCCTAAGAACATGTAAATATAAAAGACCATCTCACACCGTTTTCATTTGCAATCACAGCCTAACAAACGTTTGAGCGGCTGGGTCGAAACAACACGGTTAACTAGAGCCAATGTTGAAGGGGATTGCCATCTGTTATTAGTGAACTTTTAGTATCATTCCTAAGTTAAATATGCTAATCACTCACTCTCTCTCTCCTCAGTGTTTCCACGTTCTCCAGAGACCACCTATCTAAGTTTATGATAAACAAGGCTAATCACGCTCTCTCTCATTCGAGCTCCAGCCACTGAAGCGTCACAGGTCACTCTGTGGCGCCACTTGAAAATTTGACCATAATTTGAGTATTTAATTGCTAATCCTGTAATTTTTGTTATATGAACTGTAGTTAAATACTTGATAAACCACTCAGTAGTTGGCTTGCATGATATTTTGCTGTCTTTTTAACAAATAAATGTTGGTTTGTCGCTTGTCTGGAAACAAGAGCGATGCCAGCACCACTTATGTATTCGTAAGCAGACCTTCTTTTGTTTTATAATTATAAAGTCTAGTTAAATGTATTCTTCCTTTTTCAATCTAAGTTAACTATATGTATCACACACACATTACATTTGTTACGTAGTTTAATATTGAGTCAGAAGTATGAACATTAGTTTGGTTACTACTTTCAAAGTGCATTTTAGGATCTTGTCACAATAATATGTATAGGCCTATTACATGTTTTCAGTCATATTATATATTTCAATATTTGATAGTGTCACCACTGAATTATTAGCCACAATTTGTTTCCAGTTTCTCACTAGGCGATTTTAACCCTATCCCACTCACAATATGTTCTAGTATATCTTGTGTTGTTGTTGTTGTTTTGTTTTCTTTCCAGGTGTATTGTCGTGTCTTTCCTTTCAGGCTTTCTTCTCTTTTGTTAATAGTATTTTTGATCGTGCCATATTGCTGACGAAAATTGTGATTTTCAGGATTATTTTAATTTAATTGTAATGGCTCCGCAACTATCCTGCACGAAATGTTCCAGTAGGTTTGACCATACTGCTTTTGTTGATACTATAATGCCCTTATTTGTAGATTCTGCCAGCACCAAAAGGTGATAATAGATGATTTTAATGCAGCTCACTGAAACATAGATGCCTTGGCTACAAAGCTGAAATATTTTCAAGATTTTCCCACAATCACTGTAGGATTGCCCTCGGCTCAAGAAACCAACATCACGATGTCAACCTCTACCATTCAAACGCAAGCAGTGCACATGCCAGCAGTCATTCCAGAATCTATGTTTGACTCTCATCTCCCCCAGGATAACTTTCTCGTTGTGAAAAACAATGTGCGCTCCAGTACCAGGAATATAATTTCCCTAACTATGTGTCAAAACCCTTTTCAGAGCTTTACAGAAACTGACAAGCACATTCTGAGGGTTCCCAGTCATGGGAACAACATTTATATCATGGGAAATAAAACAAAAGTAAGAGCCTCTCAGTCGGCAGCACCAAGTGTCACAAGTGCAGCCAGTTGGAAAGATCAGATGGTCGTACTGGAGAGATAGGATAGGATAGGTTTACCTAGGAGGAGGCTGTAGGCACCAGCCAAACAGGGCGGTACTCTCGGGGAGTGCTACAGGTGGCTGATAAGGAGAGCTGAACTTCTGTTTTACCACCAGGTCTCCCTAGCTGATCCCTTCGATTCCTTACCTATAGTAAGGACAACCCCAGTTTGCCCTCCAAAACACATTATTTTCTACCAATATATTATATTACAAATACATACCAAACTACACTACCTTGCAAAAAGTCCAAATCATGATATCAAAACGCCCAGCCTCAGAGTTCCTGGCCCCTGGTGTTGACTCCTCTAAGTGCCCTGGATCTCTTCCTGCTACTCGATCTATCATTTACGGTGGAACACCCTCTCTCATTTAACAAACCAGATTTACTTTTCCTCACCGAAACCCAGTTGTCTAAGGTAATTGAACTATTCAACTCTAGTTCTTCCCAAGATTTCTGGTATCTAGCCAAAACCACTCTCCAACACTTTTTCCACTGTGGCGGCACCACCGTCACTTCTTCCAACCAAAACTGTTACTTGGGCAATACTGAGAGTCATTTCACCATTAATTTCTACCATTATCGGACAGAGACCAAGGTGGCCGCAGACACACTGGACTAAAATGGCATATATTGAACTTGATTTCATTTGCATGCATATCGGAGCTATGAGATGTATTGGCCAATCTAGTTCTTGGAATGTATTTCAAACCTATTGCATAGATTTATGTATATTATAGAATAATATAAGCCTATTATCATCACTTTATCTATTTGTATATGATGGAGACAAAAGGCAGACTGCCTGTGACAAGTGTCTCCCCCAAAGCCAAAAGAGTGACAGAGAGCCAAATTTAAGTTCAGATTGGGTAACAGCGCATGGACACGTAAAGTTTGAAGCATTCTAATTCATAGAGTGAAGGAAAGATGGATTGAGTTACCTGTTAAGTTAAAAAAGACTGATAATATAGTTTAATTATTGGGTTTGAGAGCTGGACAGAATAGGAGTGGGATTATGTACCTTGTAACCTTTGTCTTGCTGTGTGTAGCCTCTGTTTTTTGTGTGAACCAAGTGTGAGTTCCTGTAGTAATATAGACAGTTTGTCAAAGAGATAACGGAGACAAGGCAGGGGGGGGGGGGGGGGGGGGGGGTTACTTTGAGTAGACAGAATGAAGTGTATGGAACATTCTCGGTCATTGTGTGGTTGTTTCTTGAGGTATCTTTAAAGTCCAGATACCTTTATAATAATAGATCAAATTACGAACACTTACAACTTCAAGCTGAGAAGTATGTCACTGGTTTCAACTAATGTGCAATTTTCATTATAAATAAAATTTAAGACTCATTACAACAGATGCAATAATCCAGAAGAGTAATTGTTAGGGCGTGAATACATGAGGGGAAACATGATATGGTAGGGTAATGGTAAAACAAATAAAATAAAAGGCTGGTGTATTCAAGTGCATTTGGGTTTGTAATTGATGATTAATGTTAAGAACGGGGTGTTACTTGATTTATTAACCAAATATTCCTAGGACAGAGTATCAAAGGACAGAATCCTCATGAATGAGGGAATCATTATATGTAATTTGAAGATCCTATAGCTGAGTTAAACAATCATACATTCTATATTCTTAGCTCATAACACGAGAGAGAGAGAGAGGGAGAGAGAGTAACGCAAGAATGAGTCAAGGGACGATATACAGTAGGTTATACTGCTTCACAGGGTCGTGTATTATTATCATAATCAACATTTAATGTTAAGTGGTTCAGAGTACCACCTGCCTCACCCCTCCTGTATTGTCTGTCCTGCCTCACCCCTCCTGTGTTGTCTCTCCTGCCTCACCCCTCCTGTGCTGTTTGTCCTGCCTCACCCCTCCTGTGTTGTGTCTCCTGCCTCACCCCTCCTGTGTTGTCTGTCCTGCCTCACCCCTCCTGTGTTGTCTGTCCTTCCTCAACCCTCTTGTGTTGTCTGTCCTGCCTGACCCCTCCTGTGTTGTCTGTCCCGCTTCACCCCTCCTGTGTTGTCTGTTCTGCCTCACCCCTCCTGTGTTGTCTGTCCTGCCTCATCCCTCCTGTGTTGTTTGTCCTGCCTCACCCCTCCTGTGTTGTTTGTCCTGCCTCACCCATCCTGTGTTGGCTGTCGTGCCTCACCCCTCTTGTGTTCTCCCTCTCTCTCTCTCTCTCCAGATCCAGCACTAATGACCTGTAACAGATGTCTTGGCCACTACAGATTCTTCTTCTTCTTAACGTTGAAGGGCAGTAAAGCAATTCAGCTTATATCGCCCTACCCAGGAGGAAGTGATCTCGGGGAAGAGAAAACCACAGCGATCTCCCTGGAAGGAGGGTCAAACGTCAGGGGCCTAGGAGGGGCTGCAGAAGGGCAACAAGACTCCCAGGACACGAGGATGGAAGGGAAGATGTAGTGATGAACGATGGCACCCGGCAGACGTGTTGAGAAGTGAAGAAGCGAGAACGGAGGGGCAAACACCAACCCCAGAAAACTGAAGGCGGTCTCGGCACCGACGGAGGGGGCCCACACATGGGAACCCCGAACCCAGCTGGCACCGACGGAGGGGGCCCACACACGGGAACCCCGAACCCAGAGCCGGCCACGTGGGTACAGCGTCCCTCAACCGTGTAGAGTCACGCATCACAGGTCCAGGGAGTGATGGCTACCACCAAACAGCAAGGATGCAAGAATGCGCAGATTGAAGTCGGTATAGGCAGATGATCAGAAGATGATGAAGGCAGAGCAGTGTAGAATGTTGCAAGGGGATGAAGCCCGGGGGAGAGGCCGCCGAACCACCGAAGCGGCAGGCGACTCCCACGGACGTCCAACCGCCACCGCAGCCCAGCCGAGACTCGCCACTACAGATTCGCTGTCACAATACAAACGAAGACGAGTGACGCGAGAGGAAGGAGAGTGAAAAAGTATTAGAAACAAATTTAGACTAGAAAAAATAAAACTTACTGTAATACCGAAATGCCAAAAAAAATACCCTCATTGTTCCCTGATTAAATAACACTGTATGAATATTCCCATATTCAAATTATGTTACAGGGGGACAATGCCTAGTGAGTTCACTGTTCAATAGATGGCGTTCTGAGTCTGGAGGGTGAAGCACTTGAGCGAAGCAACCAGCCGCTTCAGAGATGGAGCTGCTTCGAGCCATGATGGATGCTTCGCATGTCTCAATCCCCAGACTGGAACAAGACCTCACGGGCTTCACCGTGTTGAGTGGTGGAATGTACAAGCTCTCAGCCTATGCCCGAGAGGGAGTAGTTGGAATATAGAAAAAAAAAAAAAAAAAAAAAACATGATATGTAAGAGGAGAAAGGGTGTGGATGGCGATGGAAATTAGATATACTATTAAATAAACATATTGAAGGAATAATAAAAGGATGCAATTTATATATTATATGAATAGAACATTGTATGTGTTAAGTCCTTAGAGTACCATGTGTTGAATGTCACATATACACATAGATAATATGATTATATTCGCTTAAAAAAAATGGCGCCTTTTTATATCTGAAAGTGCAACTAAAGGGACGGAGGTGGCGTTATATTTGTTATCAAAGAAAGTCTTAACCCGATCCTCTTGTCAAAACATCAAATTGTGAACGTCGACACATCCACTGTGATAATAAATAATATTTAAGGTACACACATAATACTACCATTAATATACAGACCTCCAGCTCAATCAGTGCAAACTGACCGATACATTTATGAACAAATTACAGATGTATTTTAATTTTGTTTCTTCCACAAACACAAGTCAGACGGTGATGTATTAGGGTCCTGTGTGACCCTCAGAATATATATATATATATATATATATATATATATATATATATAGAGAGAGAGAGAGAGAGAGATAATATTACATAAAAGATGGATTTCTATACCGCAGGTTATACAATGTCCTCCTACGCGTACATTTGTCGAGCGGGAGGTTGTGTAAGCCTACCATTGAAAGTAAAGGTATTAACATTAATAATACTTAATTAATGAATTAATAATACAGGAATTTGCCCCCTAAGATCTACACAGAAATTGTGAATATCTTGCTGTATTTTACATATACGGTAAATGTTTAGATGAACTTGCACTACTGATTCAAATAACTATAGGCCGGTAATGCAATCCTCTTGCTTGTTAAAAATAATGGAAATATATAGTTTAGACTATCAGAATAAGTCACAATCAATGAACATCAATATGGTTTTTGCAGGAGAACATCGTCAGACGCTTGTTTTGTATTAAAGGAGATAATGTTTAGTAATTCACATACTCGCGATAAAGGACTTATTACTTTTTGTAGATCTTTCCAAAGCTTTTAAAAGTGTTGACCATTTTGTTTTAGGTAAGAAGCTTTTAGATGAAACATTTCCTGTTGACATAATATTTGTTATGATGCACTATCTCAGGAACCAGGTTGCTAATGTGGTATGGTGAGAGCGTCATGGTCATCTCCGTCCTATAGAACAGAGGATGAATGATATCTCCTTTTCTATTTATATTAACAGCATAATCCAGGCAATTTCAAACATGAACGAAAGGTGCCTCCTTGGAATAACCAAATTAAATATTATTGCCTATGCAGACGATATCTGTTTAAACTTCTTTTCCTTTTGATTGATTTTTTTCATTGATATTTTGTTCGCAGTTTTTGTTTTGGTTATCTCTCTTATATATACTGTATGTATATATATATATATATATATATATATATATATATATATATATATATATATATATATATATTGTGACATCACCATAGTGGTCCTGGTGCGGTCACTTAACATTAACTCCCTCACTGCTCTGTCCTCATACATTCCTCTAACAATAGTCATTCACCTAGGACAGCTCACCCATATATCAATAACATATCCAGCCTCCATTGCGCACTACTACAGCTTACAAGAGCTTCGGCATGGAGGTGACATGTTCATACACAAGATTATGTTTTCTTTCCTTGATATCCCACTCTCTGACGGTGTGTTGATGTAGCTGTTCTCTCTCCTTCTGATTCCACCATATTGACAAAATTAACCCAAATATTGTCAATGGGGTTCAATGTCGCATCCTTTACTTGGACAGTTAACCCTTTCTGTACCGCAACGTCTTTTTAACTTTATTCTGACTACTATTAGACGATTCTATTCAGTTTAAAAAGGGTTCTCAGCAATCAACAGGCTTCGAACTATCTCACATAACCCTTTTTACTACCACAGATCCTTCTTAAACTGCATATAATCGTCTAAATATAGCTAAAAGAAAGTTAAAAGACGCCGCCGGTAGAGAAGGGGTTAACCCTGTCCGACATAAGTTGCTAGCTTACTGATGGGGTGGCGGAGCGCCCGGTATTTCCTTCACAACACTCTCTCTGACACTGAGGTACCGGTAAAAGTCGGAGGTATTTGGGGTTGCCACCAACCGACAGATTCTGACCTTACTTACCTAATTTACTGAGCTCAATAGGACGCAAATGCGTCATATAATCTACTTGTTGAGCTACTTCACTAAGTTCATATGACGCAATCGCATCATACGATACTCTTGGGAATACCGCCATATGACGCGATCGCGTCATAGATGTCGGAGGGGGTTAAGAACCTCCAATTTTCTCTGTTCCTGCAGCCAGCGTGTGGCAATCCTTGCAGTATGCATAGGACACATTATTGAGGAGAACGGGAGAACAAAAATATGTCAGCAAAACATAATTAACTATGTCTTCAGTAGTATATTAACCCTCTCAGTAAGTGCTATGTTTTTGCCAGTGTCAAGTAAGGCCTTGTTGGTATTTAATAGTGAAGTATGAGTGTGTCCCCCACCTCACCACCTGGTATATGAGTGTGTCCCCCACCTCACCACCTGGTATATGAGTGTGTCCCCCACCTCACCACCTGGTATATGAGTGTGTCCCCCACCTCACCACCTGGTATATGTGGGCGTCTGGAGGAGTTTATAAATATAAGTCCTACTCTCATATACAGTATAGGAAACTTTGTCTGTTCATGATATTTTCCATAATACACAATAATGTTAATCAATTTGTAATTAGACCTATTGCCATCAGGGCGTAAGCATTACCTTATATCGCATACAAGTAAAACATATATAGTTAGTTAGAACACTAGTAATTAAGAGACCCAATACACTAGTGTATGCTTGCAATGTTGTATTATTTTAATAACCGATATAATGCCACGATATTGCTTACAGGCCGGTAGAAATATTAATTATTCCAGTGTGTTAGGGCAGCTATAAGCCAGAGTAAAGTTCCATGGGCATTTTATGTGAGATAATTAAGAACACACCACTATGGAAAAAAGAGCGACCACAAAGAAGTCAAAAAGTGTATACGAAGATAAATTATACAACAGTCAGGAGAGGAGAGGAGAGAAAGAGTTGCAGTATAATGAGATGCAAGAAAGTAATTGTGTAACACTGAGAGAGGATGAACACTTACAAAGAAGACAGACAGAGACAATGATAAACATATTTACATACATTTACATACAGTATATACATTGGTTACGCAGATCTTATGATCCCAGGTAGGTGGTCAGGACTTCATTCTAGTAGAGATAGTAAAGTCGAAAGTAAGGGACAGTGGACAGAAAAGTAGCACAGAAGAAGGCACTCTCTCAACCCTCCTTTCACTCCGCCGTACATGAAGACAGTTGGAAGTGAATAATCTTGCAGGGCTTGGAACTCGACTGTGTGAATGTATAGACTAGTTAGGCAGACATAAAAGTGTATGCATCATACCGAGGCGGGTGCCCAACCCCGAAAGGGGTTGAAATAGGGGAGCTATCCCCTCGCCTAAGGCGGCTTTCTAGGGCCTTTCCTAGCTGATGCTGAGAGGATTGGGTTCTAGTCATGTGGTGATAGGCTGGTCTATCAGAGTGAGAACTGAGCGATCTCTGCCATACCCATAGCTTACTCTGACTGTTCCTTTTACTTATATATTTTCTAGATCTCAAGTGACGGCGTGTCTAACGTGGATTGACCTCCCAATCTACCATGATTGGAAGCCAAAGCGTCACATTCTTCCTTTGCCCCTCAACTTTCTCTTCATAATTGCTGAGGGGCACAGGGCCCTGGGTGGGGCTTTGGTTTCCCGGGCGTTTCCGCACCCTCCTTAGCTCCCCGCCATGGAGTGGCTTCGGTCACCCAGGCTTTATTGTGGTCGGCAGGGAGGGTTCTTTGAGGGCGCTCGATTATGGCCTTGGCCTTATTCAGGGCCTTGGGGCTGTCCGGCCAGGCAGCTTGAGGAACAACAACAACAACAGCTTACCGAGGGATTTCTCACCCCCCAGGACTTATTGAAATTTTGGTAAAAAATTGAAGAGACCCCGGACAGCCTTTTTTACTATCCTATTTTTTTTTTTTTTTTTTTTTTTTTTGTCGTCAATATACCGTGTTGTTTTAATTAGCCTAACTTAACCTAACAACCTTACCTAACCTATCCTAGTAGTATGGGTTGGGGCTGCCGCACCCAAACCCCCTCATAACTCGTAAAAAGGCTGTCCAGGGTATCTTACATTTTTCCGGAAATGTTCATCAATTTTGCCAGTAGGGTACAAAACACTCATTACGGTAGGCTACTTATTTAGGAGACAACCACACAATTTTTCTCAACATATTAAACAATGTTTCAACCCTTGGTAAAACAATAAGAAAGATAGTAACAATATGTCTACCTACTGTAAGCATTTTGTCACCCTGTCCTATAGACGGCACACAGTTTAGACTAATAGCTTATGATGGGGGAGCGGCAGTGCCGTGCATAGGGAGAGTATTTTTGTGTTTGTATATATCTCCCCTTATAATACATGTCTGCTCTTAATGACATATATATATATCAATGATGTATAATTATGCTCTACCTGATCTAATAAGCATAAAAAGATATAAGAGGTAACTGTTGGTGCTAAAAATCAGTAATACCTAAAAATGTACCAACTTCTTGTAGGTGAAGCTCCACTCTAATTGGCTACTAAACATCAGGGAGGAGCCTCCAACGAGGCTAGAATGTAAACATAGTGTCCTGGACTGGCTGTACAAAAATGTCTGATAATGTTATAGGGGAGTGAAAATCAAATTAACAAAATAATAAAAGTAGCACTTATCCCCACATCACTATGTTCCCCTGAGTAAGGTAAGAGCGAAAACAAAATAATTCCATGACACAGGAGTCCCGTAATCGAGGAAGAGTTGTTCTGCAGAATACCCATAAAATTACATATTAGCCCTGCAATTATGCAGACTTTTCCTCCAATATTCATACAAAGAGATGTTTCATCCCTTGCATTACTCTGCAGATATATCCACGGTTAAGGTTTTGAGGGACTTTTTTATAATTATGTAGCACCACTCCGATTTCTTCCACACAAAACTGGAGCAGCTGGATATGCCCATGAATTCACACTCTCTCCACCAAAATGTAGAACTTACGCTTATAAAAATCTATTTATCGCCAGAACTTCTACTCTCTGGAATTCACTTCCTTGGAGTCGTTCTCCACAAATTAACAACCTACAACAATTTAACTTAAATTGTTACAAACATTTCATTAATGTAGGATGCCTTTAGGCAAATGGACTTTATATTTTATCTTTGATATGTTTTAAACATCAATTTATATATCTTAACTTGTTCGTCTCTTGTAGAGATTATATAAGAACAAAATACAAAAATATTAGATGTCGAGCATTATGCATGTCAAAAATTGTGAATGGTTTAAAGGAATATATTTAATGAATGATGTTATAGTAATCATGAAATATATTCCATGCAAGTTAAATAAACGTCTCTGCATGTATTACCTTGGACTAATGCCGTACAATCTGTATTAATTAACATACGTGTGTGCTGTATTAGCAGTGTATTGTCCTCTGTCATTTTTGTAGTCATACACAATACTAAACATTTAATTTTTGTCGTCATAATCCATAATAAAGCCATGTTCCGTACATTCCCATATCTATTGACCATATTTGGATATATCTGCAACACAATATAATTAAAGGTGACATCGTTCACAGTTCCATAGGTTATATCACAAAGTTTTTGAAGCTAACATGAACTGCAATTAATGTTATCATTAATTTAAATAGTTCGGACAAATTGGATTTTCGGTCACGTATGGGATATAATGTTCTAAATGTATACTATAGCTTTGTCATAGAGTATTAGTCACCGCAATACATGTCTTTACCGCTGCATAATACATTATTTTTCCTTAGACTTTGTGGGTTAAATAAGGGTGGAAGGAAAAATGACGGACATCTTGGGTCAGCTGAGAACTAATATTTTTCACTTTTTTCCGTATTTTGTCATATTCTATATCAATGCTAACCCTGCGGGGGTCTGGGGGCGGCAGCCCCCAGGTTAGGTTAGGTTGTTAGGTTAGGGTAATGACAAAATATGGTCTTAGGGGGCATGATTTAATATGGTCTTAGGGGGCATGATTTAATATGGTCTTAGGGGGCATGATTTAATATTGCAAAATAATGGGTCAGAAGGAGAAACGCCTTGAAACACACTAATTAATGAAGGAACTGATGAGAAAAAGGATTATAATAAAAAAAACACATACATGACCGAAAATCCAATTTGACCAATAGTTCCCTAATGTTCACATTTTGGAGATTCACTGTGCTGTTCGAGGGGTCATTTGGCCAGTATTTGTTATTGTTTATGACTATATGTTATTTAATGAAGAATATAAAGACAACAGTTCAAATTATCTAAATAATTAAGGAAAGTGATACAATAACTAGATTATATTTTTTTTATTAATACTTATGCTTTGACATATGTACCAAATTTAACTTAAGTATATATAATGAGACACCACTAACACCATAGATAATACATATGTATATAATGAGACACCACTAACACCATAGATAATACATATGTATATAATTATAAGTTTCCTAGCCCTGATTTCGGTCCCAAAACAGTCTTAACATTTATATGACTAAAGGTGCTTCACTGTTTTCCCAACAATCACTTAGAACCCCTAAACGATCAGTTTACTTTACCGTAACTCAGATGATCAAGAATATTTAGAGCTTAGAAAGTTTTGCTTTTACAATATTTCTCATTATCTCAAAGTTTCGAAACAACAAATATTTAATTAATATTAAATCAACCCACATGAAACAAGGTAACTCAAATATAAAACTTACAATCTTATGAAACGGTTGAGCTTCATGGTATATACTGTACATATTTAATTATAGCTAATCAAAACCTAAACGAACTTTATTAGTCAATAATTCTTATATCATACAGGAATATTTAATAAACCAGTGAGACCTCAACTTTCTTATTAAAGTATTATAAACCATAATCTAATGTTCACACGAATCAGTTTACAGAAACTAAATACGAAAACACAATCCAATTATATGAAATTCACCATCAATACAGGATTTGAATAACGTATTGTAGTATCACGAACTTCCACAAAGCATTAACAAAATATGATAAAAGGTTATTAATCTCTTAAGCCACCAAGACTCATTTGTTTACGGCATTCCGGTTAATACCAGACGACTTCACTCTAACTAGGAAGAACATATGGAAGACAGGGACAACTGATACAGTCTCGACCCACTGAACTCTCACAGCCCACTCCCAAACTGCATACAATCGTCCAAATTGGCCAGAATAAATCATCAACATGCGTCATGGTCCTCAAGGGGTTAAATACTTGATAGTTAAACAGACAAGCTAGTACGATTCATATGTAATTTAATACTGATCTACATTATTAAATAATAGTAAATAGGATCATACTTAACAAATCACATAATGAATGGAGTAATTTCTGACGAATAATGGGTAAGAATTGAAACGTACGAGTCATGAAAACAAAGACAACAACAATGCAGTTTTCCAGTAAAAGAAACCATTCTTGAACTGTGGTGAACCCAACATGGCACCCAATACATTATGAACAGAGTGGTGCTGCAGTTGTTGAGGTCTGCTGGCAAAAGATAACAGTTTTGGGGAATGAAACTATTTGCTCGAAATTGTCTTTCATTTCGACTTGTTATTTCCTATCAAATATTTAAGAACTAAAACTAATTATTGGCATTTTATGGAATATTGCAGTCTCGAACTCCTCCTAATTGCCAATGCATTGCCATTTAATTTCTTCTTTTATATATACCAGTATATATATATATATATATATATATATATATATAGGGGAGGTGTGGCAGAGTGGTCTTGCCACAGGACTGGTAATCCAATTGACCCGGGTTCGAATCCCAATATGTCAATGGGAAGATATTATTTGGAGGGAATTTGTGCTGTACCTAGTTTCAGTGCATTACCACAGCACACCGAAATGCCAACACAAATACCCTCATTGTTCCCGGACTAAATAGCATTGTATGAATATTCCCATATTCAAAATATGTTACAGGGGGGCAATGCCTAGTGAGTTAATTGCTCAATAGGTGGCGTTCTGAGAGTGAGGGTCCGAGTATGGGGGTTGAGACGGTGAAGTGCAGAGGCGGAGCAGCTTAAGAAGATGGGGTTGCTTCGATCCGGGGTGCTTCGCATGTCTCACTCCCTAGACTGGAACAAGACCTCACGGGCCTCACCGTGTTCAGCGGTGTAGTGTAAAGGATCTCATCCTATGCCCGAGTGGGAGTATTTGGAATATATACAAAAAAAAAATATATATATATATATAAATACGAAGAAATTAAATGACAATGCATTTGCAATAAGGAGGAGTTCGAGTGTCCTAGATTAGAGTCCTTGGAGTGCCACATGTATTTGTTGATTTCATTAATTGAGTTTGGAAGTAAGGTTGGTTGGTGAACAAATATCAATATATAGGGATGTGGCGATCCCATCGCAGATAGCCTCTTGAGGTTGGGACAGGATATCCCACCTCCAGAATTGTTAGGAGGAGGCTGTAGGCACCAGCCGAACAGGGCGGTACTCCCGGGGAGTGCTAGGTGGTTGGTAAGGACAGCTGGAATTCCTGTTTCACCATCTGGCCTCCCAATCTGATCCTTTCTGTGCCTCATCAATATTGATAGCAACCCCAGCCTGCTGCCCTCCAAAACACATTTTCCCGCTATCAATACATTATACTACAAACACCTTACATACTACACTATCTTTAAAAACAAATCATGATGAAGATTTCTCGATTCGCCAGGATGAGGGGGGGGGGGGGGTCACAACTAGCCCCATTTATCCGGCCCCTGGAAATGACTCACCAAACTGCTCTGGACCACTTCCTTCTATTATTATTAACTTTGCCAACATTCGCGGCCTTTCCTCTAACTTCCACTCTGTGGAACACAACCTCTCCTCAGCCAACCCTAATCTTCTCTTTCTCACTGAAACGCAGTTGTCTGGGGCTACAGACAGCAAACCCTCCTCTGTATCCTCCTATCTCTATCCTCAGTTTCAGGCCAAAGGTGGATTTTTGCGTAATGTAAGCAACAATCTTGCTTTCTCTCGTGTTCCGAACTTAGATTCTAATGAATTCTCAACTCTCTGGCTAAAGCTTTCTTTGTCACTCTCAATCTAAATATTTCTGCGCTCTTTATTTCTCCCCTAATTATACAGACTATCCAAAATTCTTTGACTATTTTACTTCTAAAGTGGTCAGGATCCCATTCTCCTAACCTGTCCAAAATTATCATTAGATATAATGTACAGGGAATAAGAAGTAAAAACCTGTAAATATCCAATGTTCTATTATGTACCATAAATTAATTACTTTAATTAACATTTATGTAATAGAAACAAGGGTATAATGAGAGCAAAGGGATACAATCATAACATTTGATGAATTACATAATGAAAATATATTTGTGCATCATGGTGGGGGGATATAGCTTCCTCTCTTTGTATTGACACGGATTAGATGGTGTGTGTATGTTTGTGTGTTTGTGGTGTGTGCTTGGGGAGAGGTGGATCTGTGTTCAGACAATTGCCGACTATTTTCGTCCATGGTATAAGCTTGAATTAATTTAAAGTTTTCAAATGTCTCTATCTCATTATTAGTACATAATAGGGCATTATTTATTTAGCTGTGTTTCAGGTGAGGGCTGGTCCTCTCCAGAGTGATGTTTGGCATCCTGTACCCAACCTTAGCCGTGTAAGGTAACATTTTGTTAGTCGTGTTACATTAAATAGATAAGGTTTGTGTTTTATAGTTTTTTAGCTGGTTGAAGATTCTGGTAGATTCTCTGGTTAAATGTAGACTCCGGATTACCTCTTATATTATTCTATTCTTATATGAATAATAGTAAAAGCTGCCACTGTATATCCATATACCCAATAAATATAAT
This sequence comes from Paralithodes platypus, assembly GCA_032716605.1. NCBI lineage: Eukaryota > Metazoa > Arthropoda > Malacostraca > Decapoda > Lithodidae > Paralithodes > Paralithodes platypus. The sequence continues at coordinate 24,079,884 of CM064490.1, forward strand.
GTTGCTACTTATTGGTAAAGGGGATTTAAACTATCTTCTCCAGCCACATGATATTTATTCTGTTTAAATTATTAACGTCAAAGTGTCCTAAAATCTCTCTCCTACATCTCTCCTCCACTCTCCCCACAGAGGTGAAGGACAATTCTGTTTCACGTGGGCAATACCTGCATGACCAACCAGAGTGTTGAGTTGGGTGTAATTAAGTCTGACACGGTAAAACCAGAGCAGGAAGTGACATTGATTCAACCTTCAGATTGTACATTCTTCTATTTAAATACATAGATCATTGCAAGTACACCACCTTAACATTATATGAGTGTTGTAATAATGATTCCTCTAATAATTACTGAACAAAACATGTAATAGCCATTTCTGTATATCTCTTTTCCTGTACTATTTTTCCTACTTCGGGGGCAGGAGGCTAGGAATCCTTCTCCCCTTGTAAAATGTATGTAGTAAACGAGACAGAAAAAGGGGCGGGGGAACGTAAAAGTGGTCCCGGAGCCTAAGAATTTGGATTTTAAATGTGGTTTCTGTGTAAATGTGGTATATCGGGCTCTGTCTCGGGTCGGCCATCCCCAGCTAAAATTGACCTCTAACTATCAACAGCCAAACTACCACCGTACACTGGTTGTGTCCGCCAATCATGAGAGCATTTCCTTTTATCTCAGATGTATGCTAAGGGGAGCGTCCGCCATGTATTTCAAAATGCTCCGATAATTTTCATGTTTATACAAGTGATAGATACCACATCTAGCAACAACATATTCAAAAATGAACAAAATCGGACCAATAGTTTTTCTGCTACCTCAGATTTTCGCATTTTTAGCAAATTTTCAAACTGCTAAGACTTTGTTATTTTTGGACCAATTTTAATAAATAAGATCTCATTGGAAAGAAGACAAAAAATTGTTTGGCGGATTTTTGATAAACCCTTTAGTTTTGCCGTTGTATGAATAATTATGTTTTGCACATTCCGGAATGCGGTTTGAAAATTCCCTAAAAATACGAAAATCCGAGGTAGCAAAAAAACTATAGGTCCAATTGTATTCATTTTTGGATATATTGTATCTATCACCTGTAGAACAATGAAAATGATCGTAGCATTTTGAAAAACATGGCGGACACTCCCCTTAAGTGAATAGGGTTTAGTTCACATTCTCTGGTGTACAGTCGTGAGTATATACTGTATAAAGCTACACCAAGCTTTTCAACTTTTGAAGTGTCTGGACTATAATAAAATAATGAATCGTCTGGCTGGCTTTCAATACTGATTCAAATGGATGCGCACCATGCATGCGTATGTATAGTCACCTATAAACAATCATAGTTCCCTTATGTTTACTTCTATGTAAGTATGACTATTGGAATTTATGTTTGGATTGAACTTGCTTTTCAATAGTGTATATATAGTTTTGTTGTCAATGTAAAGAAAATTGTATTCACAAATAAGGTTCCATAGATATATTTTCAAATTGTTTGAATAGGTTGGGTCCACGAATTACTATAAGTGACTCTATATATAGTAGTTCAGTTTTGTACTATGAATATCGGGTGGAAACCGTCCTTCCCTAATATAACAACACATCAACTGTTAACCCCTGTCCAACGGGGATGCTTGTAACTTCTACCACCTGGCAGGCACGCATATTTACCCTAAACGAGCTTCATTCCATGTTCTTTTTCATGCATAAACAAGAGCCAGAGCGTAATACAATTATATATTCGTGAAAGGGTGATAATAGATCTTTCCAATGACACCTGAATCATCCTTGTACGACCATGGATTATCCTGTAGCGATCGCGCAACACGAGGTGAAAAACCCTAAAATACGGTAATTTCCCAAGTTTTTTCCTGGTCTCGCGAGGCCGTGAGTGTGGAATGGTGCGGAGGTAATGTCAGTCGCGGCACTGGGTCCATGCCGAGCGGTCAGAGCCTGCCTATTGTCCTCCCAACGCGTGGACTCTCTCTCAGAGCCGATAATGTGCTCAACATCCCTTGCTACATATGTCGGGCACCGCAGGGGTGGCCATGATTCACTAACTCGACATATATCGGGCCCCGCGGCTTGAGTGTTAATGTATCAGTCCATCAGATTTAGTATGTCAGAATGAAATGTAGGCCGATTGATTTTTTTTTGGGTGACAGAACGAGACTATTGTACTATAGGTAGCACCAACGACCTTGACAATTATCTCGATCGCTGACCTCTTCGTAACTCAAAAGGACCTTGAGCAAACTGGCTGATAATTTCCATACCTATTTGCTGGTGGACTCTTCCCAAATGATAAAAATTTCAAATACAAACCCCAATGTACCTGAATAAACTAATGAAAGCATATGGCCCTCCCGGGATTCGAACTCGGGACACCACACACAGAACATAATCACCTAAACCATTACAACACCAACACAGTTAAAGGTTCAGTACACGATCACGATCAATATCCATTTTAGAATTTTGGATATCAATCATGTACTCAGATCCAACTGCATTATGGAAAGCGTATTGTTTTAGTGAGAGGAAAGAACATAGAATGGGGCCAAGATCACTAAGGACCGGCCTCGCTATACCAGTTAATGAACCTATAGAAATAAGTAACACCCCGTCCTTTAACATTAATATCAAATACAAACCCCAATGTACCTGAATAAACTAATGAAAGTAGTGAAGATAGAGACTATCATTACCGAAACTGGTAGGAGTGAGAGAAGGCAGAGGGCAGGGTTCACCAGGATTGCTGACCGCTCAAGCTGAGTTCACTAGCTCTCCGACCCCGGAAAAGTTGCCACGACACCGCCATATGCAGACGGAGGACTAGGCTGTGACACTTTAGCTGCCCGAGCTCGGGTGACAACACACGCCATGGGTTGTGCCTGGCACTGCTCGACGCACTCTTGCTCTTCCCTACTCACGTCGGCCAGCCTCTCGGCAACGACTAAGGGTAGAACCTCAGAAGCGGGCATTGCAAAGTCGTTGCCGAGAAGAAGGTCGACGCCCTCCACTGGCAGTTTCTCCACAATCCCGACATCCAATTCACGTGCCACACCATCCACCTCCAACTCCAACCGCACCAGCGGGTATGACCGAGTTGCATTAATACCCTGCACCACCACCACCCGAGCCGCGTTTATAGGGTAGCCAGTCAAGTTTTTCATCAGAGTCTGGGAAGCACCTGTATCACGCAAGACCTCTACTCCATGCTTGCGCCCCGCCCACATCACGCAACCCTGCCCTCTATGGTTGCAAAAAACATCCTGAGCAGGGTTCGAGCCTCCCAGGTGCTTCTGCATTGGCTGTGCCTCAGCCTCTGACGAACTGCCCCGGGCAAACTCAGATGACTTCGGAGACACACCAATGTTGCAGGCCAAAGACACAGCTGCTGTAGGTGGTTTGCTAGGACAGACTCTTGCAAAGTGCCCCTTTTCATGACAATGATAACACTCCAACTCCCCTTTGGGCTTCCCTTGGTACTGGGAAGGGCCCGGCCCCTTCTTAAATGGGACGGTGCTAGTCTTGTGGTCAGTCTTGGTATCATGGCTCTTGTACTTGTTTGCATAAGGTATATCACTAACTCGGGGGGGGGTGGGGCGTCACGCCCCTTGTTACCTGCCTCACTACGCTGGGCAAAGCCGCACCCACGAATTAGTGATAGCCGGAGGTCAGCCATCTCAGCTGCCTCCTGTAGAGTTTTTGGTTGCTTTTCTTTAAGGTTTAACGTCAGGTTGCCGCCCGTGCATTTGAAAAACTGCTCTAAAAGCACCAACTGTTTAATGTCGTCAAACGTAGTAGCTTTCTCCGACCTCAGCCAATTCCCAAAAGCATCGGACAGCTCCCGGGCATGCTCCAAAAAGGTGCTCTCCCGACCCTTGGTAACACCCCGGAACTTCAACCTGTACGTCTCTGGTTGTAGTTCGTATGCTCTCAGGACAGCCTCCTTGAGTTCCTCGTAGATAATACACGACTCTATCGGCAATGCATCATAAGCCCTGAGTCCCTTGCCCACAAGTCTAGAGGAAACAAGGGCTGCCCACTTCTCCCCAGGCCACTGGTGGATCTGGCACTTCTTCTCAAAGCGTGTGAAAAATTCTGTTACACCACTCTCATCAAACACCGGAACCAGTTTCAATAAGTGCGAGAGAGACTGCTCATGAACACGGTTACCAGCCCCAAGTCGCTGTCCCGTTGTCTCTACTCGCGACTTCTCTACGTCCATGTCGGCACAGTACCTAGTCGACTCAGCTTGGATTTTTGCTAGCTCTATGTGCTCATGACTGATAGTGGCTAATTCTATTTCCTGCTGGATCTTAGCTAATTCGAGCTGAAGCAATAATTCTGGCATTAACCCTTGAGGAGGTGAAGGTGCTACAATGTTTGAAATTACCGGTGGTCCCCCCAGGGGCAACCCACCCTGCCAGTCACCGCCCAACTGCGGAAGCGTACCCGGGGTCGGCAAACTACTGGGATGGCTGGGAGTCGAGTGTAGGGGAAGCATGGCCGAAGGGCTCTGAGCACTCAACCCATCTCGCTCACCAGTCACCCTGCCCAGTACACACGTTATCAAGTTATCCCTGGTCATGCTGCTAGTAACCGCATGACCGATAGCTGTGGCCAGGCATTGAAGACCGTACCGATCCATACCCTCCAACCGCTCGGCAGTAACAGGCCATTGCAAAAATATCCTAGCATCCTCCTCACAGTTCACCTGATTAACCATATCATCATACTGCTGTTCCTCAGTTTCGACATTACGTACTGTGTCTCCATTCTCCTCTGACCCGGTATAAGACATGATGCTCACACAAATTTCTCACCACAATATTCAGAAAAGAAGTACCCCCAACTCTTATGTAGCACTATTCACTTGCCAAAAATGTCTGAAGACTCTCAAGTGCTATACTACTTTGCCAAACAAAAATTAACGTGCCCACTATATTCCTCAATAAAACAAATGACCACAACAATCCTGCAATTATCTCTTAGTTCACAAGATCCTGAGCTAGGTCGCCATTTGTTACGATCCAGGTTCTCAAAGACACAGGGCTCTTCAACATTGGACTAGATAATGGCAAAATGCAACAACGGTAACACTAGATCCAACCCCTGCCTTAAACACTGGAAAACAAAACACCATTACCGCCCTGAGTCGTGCCTGGACAATGAGGTATCCTATGACTCGGTAACTGGTGCACACACACTAGGCTGACGCTCGATGAAACAGCCTATTCTCAAACAGTAAAAGATTACTCGTTTAGGCTACACAAAGAAAAGATAAGTAACGTGATTAATTAACGTTACGGTAGATAATCAAATAACTGGCACTCCTGTATTAAAGAAAGTGCAATGCTAGTCCTGCAACATCAACTGGAAACTTCTGAAATAAGTCTGATGCTGGGAAGATGTTCGTAAAGAATCTTGAACAATTATAAGGCAGAATACGGGTCACAATAAATGCTAGGACTTATAGTAATAATAGGCAGGCGAATAATAAAGACTGCGCAAAGGTAGTAATGCTCGACAACTAAAGAAATGCTTCGTGACACAACGCAACAGCCTACTAGGGTTGTGCAACTCAACAACAACCTCGGCTCAAAAGTGCAGTGAATAATAATGTTGCATACATATAATAATGGAGATTATCTCTAACCAGTGTCTGCTTAGTTAATAAAGTCTAGCTGGGGTATCAAGGCAGGGCAACAATGGGCGAGCATGCGGCTCGTAGCCTAACGTTGTCCGAAGGTGGTATAATGAAGATTACGTTATATGACGGGGATGCTCTCTTGATAAATCTAGGTCTCTAGTACCTAGTTCTATCCTGGCGATCCCTCAGAAGTCAACACAAAGAGGCAGCACTATGTTGTGAGGGATAGGCTATGGCCCTCTCACACCACAGTGCTGTGCTCGCAAAGTAAACCCACCCGAAGACAACCTAGGCTCCCACAGTACCTGTCGATGTCGTGCAGGGCTTAGCTAACACTGCACACATCGGAGACAACGACACAGTAACCTTACCCCCAGTCTAGCTTTAAATAACTAAGCATAATCACTCAACACCCTGCCAGGGAGACATATACCGGTCTACAACCTTCCCGAGAGAGGACACACACGGAAAATTCCGTCTCTCCAAACCTCATTAAAGCCTAATACATAGAAATATCTGAGAGCTTCGCGTACAATACGACTGGCCGACGGTGAACGTCTATGCTGAAACCAGAAGGGATTTTGAGTTTAATAAAGATTAGAGAATGAGAAAGGAGAAGTCGAGAGAGAGAAATAGTATGCAAAGTGGCGAGTATGGGGGACAGAATTGCAAAGGATGTAGACGATACGCGTGTCAGGCCAGCTCTGAGGAGAATAGCTCCTCTGGACCCCTCCAGGATCCCACACAAAGGCACGGTGGTCAGCCAATCACAGGCCGCTACTTCACCCGGCAGCAGGCCTGCAGAAGGCGCCATGAACCACCAGCCAATCAAAACCGAGAGAAAAGACCATGCGGGCGAACAACTCCTCCGGGAGGGAGGAGGGAGGAGTGAGGAGGAGGAAAAGCAACCTCACCTCCCCCACCCTGCTCGCTCGCTCGCTTCCCACACAAGCAACATTTATATTATAGGGAATATAAAATATAAGGCGCGGTCACAGACCAAATCAAAGACCATTTCTAGACTGTCTGTGGCAACACGACCCTAATGAAATAAAGCAGATCATTCTAGGACAACTGTAGCCTATCCCCCCATCCTGGCGAGCGCTAGCGAGCTGCAATGCCTCACGCAACCATTCTGCCAGCGCCGGGAGGCGTCACAGAAGTAAGACTATCTCCTCAATTGGTCACCGATAAATTTAAGTCGCCCAAAATTACGGTATCTTACAAGTTACTTAAGTCTGCAATTTGCTCATACATTTTTCGGTCTGCTTTTTTTTTTCCGATGCGAGTGAGGGAGAGAAGGCAGAACTGCCTGCAGCGAGTGCCTCCCCCATAGTTGAAAGTGTGACAAAGCCAAAATTAAGGGACGGTCGAACCAAAATGCAAATATTATGTAGATCATGTGCAGTGTCAATAAGTTGCAGTTGCGTGTGGGTAGAAACAAGTTTCGGAATCCAAATTCTCCCAGATTAAAGTTCAGCATAAATAAAATAATATAACAATGCAAAGAGTGAAGAAGCCCAGACTATAATAACATGCAAAACGTGTGGAGGTGTGGTGTCCACAAATGCTGGAACAAGAATGACAACTCCCCCACTCCTCACGCCCTCATCAGCTCCACAAATCTACATTAACACAACATTCCGACACAGTCACTGATATATTATGACACACAGGATCGCTAAACATGTCCGTGTCCAGGGCTCCATGATGCTCAAATACGTTGCCCGAAGCAATTAGAACAATGAAAACACAGGATTTGCATTAATTCCTGCTACCTTCATATGTGAGTGCGGTCTACCTAGTTTCTTATATATTCAGCTTAGGAATGTTCTGAGAATGCACTCTGCCTATTTTCAAATAAATCCAAGTTAGTAAAGTTCTGTTGGTGTTCGTGATATTTAACAGAATGAATAAAGCATATGATGCATATGAAGCAACTGAACCCTGAACTCATAACAGATCATTATGTCTGCTCACGTTTAATAATTACATTAATTTAATCATTAAATTAATATTATTGACTTCTTTACTGATATAATATATTCCATCACCAGGTCAACGTAACAATATGTACTGTACTTGGTTTCCGTACGTCACCACAAAACCATATATAATGGCTACCTGATTCCAACATACATTATTACCCTTGTATGAATATTACCATAATCAAATTATTCGATTGAAAGTAGTACCTAGTGAGTGATAATCTTAATAGGTGGCATTTGATACAGAGAGTTGTCTGAGGTTGCGAGATGAAAGGGCAAAAAAGTGACGATGTAACTTCAAGATGTCAAAGCTACAACAGACCAATGGTAGACAACCAAGCTTCGTAGGTCTGTAAACATAAGACTATGAACAGACCGGGTACAACACCCACCTGTCTCGTTGGTTAGACATCAATCTGTAGACAGACATCTTGGTTGCACTTCTTGTATTATTTTAATTTCATCACAAAGCGTGATCTCAGTATTTAACTAAGGTTATTGTCAGAGACGTTAATAACCATGTATCTGGTATCTACTGTATATCATAAACAAAGTAATAATACCCACCGCTAAAATCAGTTAGCTCTGGATAATTTACTAGGTGCTTCAAGAACTGCACTAAGAACTTCCAAGTAATGATAATAAGAATGACTTACAAGAACATAATTCAGGATCCAAGATGCTAATTGCGCTGAGTGTGTGTGGAAGCTTTAGAGAAAAGGGAATAGTACCGTACATTATAATTATAGCTTATTTGATATAACAAGGCGAGAAACCCAGATCATGTGAGCAGCCATTTGTATTTAGTAGACCATTGGTAGTACAAATTAGGTCGAATAATACTAGTTTATAATAAGGGGAGATTAAATTGACGTTAAGTATTGAAACATTGACACAATAAGATAGTCATGGAGTATTATTATGTTACCTCCACCAACCGACTTTACTCCTAAACTCAATTATTTAAATCAACAAATACATGTGGCAGTCCAGGGATTCAAACCTAGGATGCTCACACCGAAATTCAGTGCATTTATCCATTGCGCTACGAAGACAGTAACAGGAACACCATTGTTTATTTTTAATAACAACAACATGATGATCATACTGTGTTATACGTACAATATCTGAACAATATATAATACGCACGTGAAAGGACAAAGGCATATATATATCTGAAGGTTATGCGCAATCATTAAACCTCCTTTCTATCGACATAGACTAGCATATCGTTTCTTTATAGTATATATCTAGACTAGCATATTGTTTCTTTATAGTATATATCTATTAGCGAAAGGAGTCCAAGTTACCTAGCTTTGGTTTGTTAGAATGAACTTCTGATGTACTTGTTTAAATCTTAAATATATTTCTACTAGGTATGTGTGTTCTGTGTTCTTCTATTTGTGTGCAGGAGACAAGGGACAATGCTGTTTATAGCAAGTGTCTCCCCCCAAAGTTGACAGATTGAAGGCGATTCAATCTGTCTGGACACATGGAGGTTGACGCAGTTTAATTCGCACGATGAGAGAAAGGCAGATTGAGGGAGAGAGTTCCAGAGCATACGTGTTGAGTAGAAGAAAGACTGGGAAACTTGGTTCATGCTTGGGTTAGAGAGTTATACACGTTCCCAAACATGTTTTCTTTCACCAAGAGGCCAGGTCCAGTCGGCCAAGTAAGTGATGTCACGGCAATAATTGGCATTAGTCCTATCTATGGTTTAAATCATCGCTCGGAGTGAGATATACAAACATGTGTTACGTCCTGGGATATATAAACACTGGGCTCTTTCTATTGGACTAGGTATGCGGCAACAAGCAACAATGGAAAACGCTAGATCCATCCCTTATCTATAAACCCAGGCAACAAACCACCCTAAACCGTCAAGAGTCCTGCCTGGACAACGAGGTATCCTATGACTCGGTTACAGGGTGCCTGCACTATAGACTGCTGATAGTCAAGCAGGCTATATAAGAGATCACACAATTAAGTTGACTTAAACCTTCAAGGAAAAGATAGATAACGGAATTAAATTGCAGAAACAATTTAATAACAAACTAGAAGAATGTACATTTAACGTTACGTTAATTAACCCTTCATTAGCGGCGAGACACATAAGTCGAGTTAAATAAAGCTGGACTATGTGGCGGTGCTCGACATATATCGTGTGGCAATTTTAGCACGTATTGTTGCTGAGAGAGAGAGACAAGTGGTGGCAGGAGAGTAGCGAGCGTATGACTGCTCCAGACCACCGCGGAGAACCTACTGATACGAATCCCACCTCCTCCCTCCCTCTCTCACTCGCTATATACGGAATTGTATGGGGAAAGTGCCTAATTACATGCTTTTTGCACTCGCGTTGCACGGTTATTGCAAGAAAACTAGCCATCATAAAAGGATCGTTATGGTGTCATTCGAAAGCTCTGTTTATGCCCTTTCAGGGATAGATACTTGTTTTACGTTCTGGGTCTTATTTAGGCATGAAAATGATCACGTAAACAGCCCTATTTTGGCTAAAAACACCCCGCTGGGCGGTACATATAAATAAACCGCATAGGCCGCTCGTAAGGTGTTAATACAACTAATCACCCCTGCGTGAAAGAAGGTGAAAGCAAACAGTCCTCAAAACATCGTACAGGTAGACAAGATGCGGGTTTCTAAACTGCATGCGGCTACTGTAGGATCTGATGCTTACTAAAGAAAGTACGTTACGGATTTAGAGAACTCTTAACTCATAAGCAGGAATAAATACTAGTGATAGGACCTACAGTGTATAATGGCAGAGGTATAATTAAATAAAGACAGCAACTCGCAACATAACCACATAAAGGTGTGCTTCTCACTCTTAGTCAGGCAAGCCTGCTCGGACAGAGTCTCTAAGCCACACCCTGACTCACAAAAACGGTAAACTGTGGCACAATAACAAGCATACAGAAATAATAAACCCCCAGCTGTTAATCTGCCAGGTGGCAGAGGTCTAGCTGGAAGGATATAGGCTTCGGATACCCGGGCTGAGCCACCTGCTCTAGCCTAGGGACGTTCCCAAGTCTGTGCGACAAATTACTCTAATTGAAAGGGTGCTCTCTTGAGAGACTCAGACCGCAAGTATCTGACTCTCTCCTGGCGACCCTAAAACAAAAGCAAGACGTGCTAGCGCAGTGCTGAGTGGACTAGGCAAGGGCCCTCACACAACACAACACTAGACACACAGGGACACAGACAAGAAAATGCCCCCAGACTCCCACGGGTATCCTAGTAAAGTCGTGCGGGTCCACAGGACTCGCACCAGCAGACTTTACTTAAAGGATCGCAAAAAGCCTCCCCTCCGGTCTAGCCCCTGCTAACCTGACACAAGAACACACTAGCAAGCATGAAACCACCAAATATGAGACAACAAAAAAGCTTCCTAGGTCTCATTAACAATTACGTCTCTGCATAAGGCCCAAAATCCTATCTAGTTATCTGAGAGCTCGTCGTTAATACAATAATAGATATAAGGTCCATCAAGGGGATGGGATAATTAAATAGATTGGTGAAGTAGTGGAATGAAGGTATACAAAGTAAGAGAGAAAGTTTCTAAGTGGGGTTGAGAGGGATAGATATCAAGGGGGTCCGAAGGGTACGACAGTGAGGTGAGCTCTGAGTCTTGAATCTGTCTGGACCCCGCACTAGGCATGCAGAATACATCCCTGGCTTGGCAACACTCAACACAGTTGCCGGGTCAAAATCGTCTACCCCGTGCAGGAGTCGAAACTAAGCCTAACGTTGCAATCAAATGTATGTGGCAACATCAGGCTCGTCCCAAGCTGGACTCTCCACGAAGCAACGTCCCCCAGCCGGTCTCTCTCTCCCGCTCGTCTCCTCCCACTCTCACTAGACTTACATCTTATATATTATAATGAAACAATCAACTATCGAGAATAAAATATACTAAGATGCGTTGGTTAAGAATAAGGGCAGCTACAAGCTGTGAAACAACATAAGAATATCCCAGACATTAGTTACATTGTCGTAGGATATATACTAAGGAAAAGCCGGCCGGCCGGCTGCCACCAGCCGGTTTCTAAACGGCTGGGCAGCCGACGCGCGCGCATGCCCGCACGTGGCTACTATGCAGAAGCCTCACACCTCCCCCAAGATATAAGACCCTTGACTAAGTTCTTCATATCTAACAGAAAGCTTCTCATAGTACCACACACTGTTGCGACACAAGGCACTATATATAAAAAAAATAAAGACTCTTGCGCTCCACCAAGCAAGTTCAACTAACTTAGCGACAATAAGCGAAAACATTCAACTTAGATACTGCTACAACATCTTTCTACAAAATTCTACACGTTATAAAAAATAAAGAGTTTTTATAAGGTTTTTGCTTTTTTAATTTGTTTTTTTCGGCTGAACTACAGTGACAGCCTATTTTCCTCCACACTCAACCCTCAATCCTGTGGCAGTCTAACCAACATCATCCACCCTTGATAGACAATCCGCTATCACGTTATCAGAACCGGCAATATGGCGTATGTCCAGATTATACTCCTGAAGCATGAGTGACCACCTGGTCAGCCTCACATTCCGGTTATGAAACTGATTCAAGAATTTCAGAGGGTGATATCGGTATAAACCACTACGACTGGTCCGAAAGCAGGAACATATACATCGAAGTGCCTGAGTGCCAGCACTATCGCCAGGAGTTCTTTTTCAATTACAGAGTAATTCCTTTGTGCACTATTGAATTTTTTACTGTAAAAACTCACTGGATGTTCGATACCTTCATCATCCGTCTGTAACAAGACAGCCCCAGCCCCTACGCCACTGGCATCAGTCGCCAGCTGAAAAGGTCTGCTGAAGTCCGGGGCCCTGAGTATCGGGTGGGTACATAACAGGTGTTTCACTAAGGAAAACGCCTCTGCACACTCAGGAGACCACCGGAACTTCTTGTCCTTAGATAATAAGTCAGTTAAAGGTGCAAGTACAGTCGAATAGCCTTTGATGAAGCGACGATAATAGCCTATCATACCTAGGAACCGCATGATTTGTTTCTTAGTCGTAGGCGGGGGAAACGGATCGATGGCTTTGATCTTTGTCTGTGGAGGGCACACCTGACCCATCCCCACCTCGAACCCCAGGTACAAAACTGTGGCTTTGACAAAATCGCACTTACCAAGGTTTACCACCAAACCTGCTTCATTCAGTTTATTAAAAAGCTGTCCGATGTGAGGACAGTGACTGTTAAAATCATCGTCGTATATTATGACATCATCTAGGTACACCGTACAGTTGGGAATGTCGGCTACAATGTCGTTCATTAATTTCTGAAACGTTGCAGGGGCATTTTTCAGCCCGTATTGCATAACATGGCAACGATATGTGGCACCGTCCACCACAAACCCACACACCTCTCGCGCTCGCTCAGACAAGGGCACTTGCCAATAACCCTTAACAAGGTCTATCTTAATGAGGAACTTGGCCTTTCCTATCTTATCCACACTGTCGTCCACGCGGAGGAGAGGGTAGGCATTTGTGGGGGTTAAACCATTCAACCTGCGGAAATCTATACAAAACCGCACCTTGCCATATGGTTTGGGCTGCAGTGTGACTGGGGAAGTCCACCTTACTGCACCCTCAGAAATCAGCCCACGTTTCAGCATATAATCCAGCTCTTCCCTAAGTGCTGGTAATTTAAAAGGGGGAACACGGTATGGCACTGATTTAAAGGGCGGGTGGTCCCCAACATCGACATCATGCACCGCTTGAGTAGTGAGGCCAGGATGCTCCGCGAAAACAGCTGGGTTTGAATCAAACAAGTGCTGCACAGCTACACGCTGTTGCTCAGGCAGGTGCAATATCAACTCGTGAGCCACTTGTCTAGAATTCCCCGCCCACTGATCCGCGGAAACATGACAATCCCAATTATCCTCCCCCGCAGCTTGACTGTCCCTTCCTCCTTCTCCACCACCATCACTGCATGTCAACACTGGGACAGTGAGAGGCTCGGAGGGGCGCCTCACATACTCTTTCATCAGATTTACATGGCAAAGTTGGTTCTTTTTCTTACGATCAGGAGTAGCTACTAAATAGTCGAGATCAGAAACCTTCCTTACAACCCGATACGGACCAGAATACTTGGCAGACAAGGGGTGTCCCACCAGAGGCAGTAGTATCAGTACCTCCTGATCTACTTCAAACTCCCTCAGCTTCACCTTCTGGTCGTATCTGTCCTTCATCTGAGCTTGTGAACTCTTAAGGTTCCGACCTGTTACCTCCAAGCTCTTTAGCATTCTCTCACGGCTTTCAACTACATACTTTAGAAGCGAGCATGGCTTTGTGACTCCCTCCCAGATCTCCTTGACTATGTGGAGGGGCCCCCTGACCCTGTGTCCAAAAACCAACTCGTTCGGGCTAAATCCCAAGCTATCCCCAGGTACTTCTCTCGCAGCAAATAAAACATATGGGAGACCTAGATCCCAGTCCTTCCCATTTTCCATGCAATAACACCGCAACATACTCTTGAGAGTCGAGTGCCACCTTTCCAAAACTCCCTGACTCTCGGGATGGTAGGCAGATGACACCACAGACACTATCCCATGTTGCTGCATGGTCTGCTTAAACAGAGCAGAAGTAAAATTGGATCCCTGATCAGACTGGATCTCCTGAGGGTAGCCATAACGAGAGAAATAGACAAGTAGGTTTTTGACACCAGTCTTAGCCATCCCGTTGCGCATGGGGTAAGCATCTGGATACCGTGTTGCTACATCCATTACAGTTAGTACAAAAAAATTGCCGGCACTAGTGGGTGGCAATGGGCCAACCATATCGATAACTACTTTGCTGAAGGACGGCCCAATGACAGGGATGGGTTGTAACGGGGCTCTCGGGATGACCTGATTCGGTTTCCCAACAACTTGACAAGTGTGACACTGTGACACCCATGACACGACACTCGCCTTTAACCCAGGCCACCAGAAAAGCTTGCTCAGAGCTGCCTCCGTCTTATGTGCCCCCAGGTGCCCTGCCAAAGGCACATCATGAGCTAATCTCAATAAGCTCTCACGGCACACCCTCGGTACTACTAACTGGTCCACTAATCCTGACCCGCCATCCCACTTTTTCTTGGGATCCTGATGTCTCCGATACAAGATCCCCTCGGACAAGACAAAATCACCAGGCTGCGCATCCCCATCGCTCTCCAGTTCGATAGCACCATTACCACACGCCCTGACTTCAGGATCTTCCAGCTGCAAGGAACATATATCAGCAGGTGCGAGATTATCCAAGTTCATCTTAAATAATTAATTTCCACCTCCAATGTCCCGCTGAGCCATCCTTTCCTCACGCTGCGCATAACGATGCTGACGCAGAGTCTCTTCCTGCCCTGCACCTGCACTAGCGGTGACAGACCCCGGGGCCTCTCCAGACTCTAACATAGGTGCCAATAATGAGTCACCAAGAAACACTGCCGGCTCAAAACTCTCCAATTGACCAACACTTCCCGTTTTCTTGTGACCTTTCTTCCGCGGTTTGATAGACTGAGGTGGTGGCTGCAAGGCTCCGGATGTCTGAGAACGCATCACAACACACGCCATGGTTTGTACGCTACACTTCTCAACCCACTCCTGTTCCTCCCTACTAACGTCGGCCGCCTTCTCGGCAACGACCAAGGGTGAAACCTTAGAAGCAGGCACCGCAAAGTCGTTGCCGAGGAGGAGGTCGACGCCCCCAACAGGCAAGTTCTCTACAATTCCGACATCCAGCTCCTTCGCCACACCATCCACCTCCAGCTCCATCCGCACCAGCGGGTAGGACTTCGTAGCATTGATCCCCTGAACTACCACCACCCGAGCAGCGTTAATCGGTCTACCAGTAAAGTTCCTTAACAAGGTCTGAGAAGCCCCAGTATCACGCAATAGCTTAACTCCTCGCCTTTCGCCAGCCCACCTCACAAAACCATGCCCTCTATGACCCCCAAAGACGTCGCGGACAGGGTTCGAGCCTTCCGGACTCTTGAACACAGGCTGTGTCCCAACCTCTGACGAACTACCCTTGGCAAACTCAGAAGATATAGGCGACACCCCTATGCTGCGGGCCAATGACACAACCTTGTTTGGTGGCTTGTTCGGACAAGCATTTGCAAAGTGACCCTCCTTGTGACATGCAAAGCACTCTTTACTCTTTGGTTTCCCTTGGGAGTGGGAGGTACCATTAGACTTCTTACACGGGACGGTATTTGGTTTATGTTCAGTTTTATTGTCAGTGCTACATGGTTTTGTGAATTTATGTGTATCAAAATTCTTGGGAGGGGGAGGGGTACGATCCTTTGCACCCGACTCACTCCTAGCTGCTGCTTCGCACCCTCGAATTAATGACAGTCGGCGGTCAGCCATTTCTGCTGCCTCTTGGAGAGTTCTAGGATTTTTTTCCTTTATATTTAATGTGAAGTCCCCGCCTGTGCACTTAAAGAACTGCTCCAAGAGAACCAGCTCACTCAACTCCTCAAAAGTAGCTGCCCTCTCAGAATGCAGCCAATGTCGTAGTGCATCAGACAAGTCCCGGGCGTGTTCTAGGAAGGTACTATCCTTGCCCTTAGTAACACCCCGAAACTTCAAGCGGTAAGTTTCTGGTTGTAACTCATAGGCCCGTAGCACAGCCTTCTTTAGCTCATCATAAACTACACAGGACTCTAAAGGTAGTGCACCATACGCTTTTAGCCCCTTTCCTAGGAGTCTTGATGAAACTAATGCTGCCCACTTTTCCTGAGGCCACTGGTATTCCTGACACTTCTTCTCAAATCGCATAAAAAACTCAGCCACACATAACTCATCGAACACAGGAACTAGTTTAAGCAGGTGCGACAATGATTGGTCCCGATGTCTGTTACCTCCCCCAATATTTCGCCCTGTTACCTCCACTCGAGATCTCTCCAGCTCCCTGTCAGCCCGATACCTAGTAGACTCTGCCTGCAGTTCAGCCTCTCGTATAGCTGTTCTCTCTGCAGCCTCAGCCTGAGCTCTAGCAGCAACCTCAGCCTGCACACTAACCTGTCTTTCGGCGGCCTCAACCTGAGCGCTAGCCCTGTCTTTCGGTAGCCTCAACCTGAGCTCTAGCAACCTCAACCTTGGCCATCTCAAGCCGAAACAACAAATCTGGAGTCAACCCTTGAGGAGGGGAAGGTGCATTTAATGGAGAGGGTCCCTGTGATTGAATTCCACGCTGCCATTGACCATCAACTTGGGGGTATGTACTAAATTCAGGTACCCTGACGTTTGATATGGGGGTAGAGTGGAGGGGGGGCTGGGGACCGGGGACCCCAGTCGCCTCTCCACCCAGGTCTCTCCCTTCTAAATCCAATATCCTCAAGTCCTCAGCTGATCTTTCCTCATGCCACTTAAACCCTGGTGACCCTGAAGACCTGCCACACACTTTAAGCCATACTTATTCAGCTTCAACACCCTGGCAGCGGTAAGGGGCACCTCTAAAAATCTTCTAGCACCCTTCTCGCTATCGACTAGCCACTCCACAGGTCTTTCTCCCTCCGAGCCTGTATCGTGACCTGACCCATCACTGTGTTCTGATGTATTTGACATGTTTGTGTACTGCAGTAATTATCACGGTTATAGAATGTGCCTTATCTCCTATGCAAGTATGTATATACTAATGTTATTTAAAGTCTTTAATGTGTTATATTGGTTGCTCCAAAAAACAAACTCTATGTCCACTGTATTCCTCTAATCATAAGGAATCTCAAAACAAATGACCACTATATTCCTCTGTTCAGTAAATCCTATGCAAGGTCGCCATTTGTTACGTCCTGGGATATATAAACACTGGGCTCTTTCTATTGGACTAGGTATGCGGCAACAAGCAACAACGGAAAACGCTAGATCCAACCCTTATCTATAAACCCAGGCAACAAACCACCCTAAACCGTCAAGATTCCTGCCTGGACAACGAGGTATCCTATGACTCGATTACAGGGTGCACGCACTATAGACTGCTGATAGTCAAGCAGGCTATATAAAAGATCACACAATTAAGTTGACTTAAAGCTTCAAGGAAAAGATAGATAACGGAATTAAATGGCAGAAAACAATTTAATAACAAACTAGAAGAAAGCACATTTAACGTTACGTTAATTAATACAACTAATCACCCCTGCGTGAAAGAAGGTGAAAGCAAACAGTCCTCAAAACATCGTACAGGTAGACAAGATGCGGGTTTCTAAACTGCATGCGGCTACTGTAGGATCTGATGCTTAGCAAAGAAAGTACGTTACGGATTTAGAGAACTCTTAACTCATAAGCAGGAATAAATACTAGTGATAGGACCTACAGTGTATAATGGCATAGGTATAATTAAATAAAGGCAGCAACTCTCAACATAACCACATACAGGTGTGCTTCTCACTCTTAGTCAGGCAAGCCTGCTCGGACAGAGTCTCTGAGCCACACCCTGACTCTCAATGCTCACAAAAACGGTAAACTGTGGCACAATAACAAGCATACAGAAATAATAAACCCCTAGCTGTTAATCTGCTTAATAGATATAAGGTCTATCAAGGGGATGGGATAATAAAATAGATTGGTGAAGTAGTGGAAGGAAGGTATACAAAGTAAGAGAGAAAGTTTCTAAGTGGGGTTGAGAGGGATAGATATCAAGGGGGTCCGAAGGGTACGACAGTGAGGTGAGCTCTGAGTCTTGAATCTGTCTGGACCCCACACTAGGCATGCAGAATACATCCCAGGCTTGGCAACACTCAACACAGTTGCCGGGTCAAAATCGCCTACCCCGTGCGTGAGTCGAAACTAAGCCTAACGTTGCAATCAAATGTATGTGGCAACATCAGGCTCGTCCCAAGCTGGACTCTCCGCGCGAAGCAACGTCCCCCAGCCGGTCTCTCTCTCCCGCTCGTCTCCTCCCACTCTCACTAGACTTACATCTTATATATTATAATGAAACAATCAACTATCGAGAATATAATATACTAAGATGCGTTGGTTAAGAATAAGGGCAGCTACAAGCTGTGAAACAACATAAGAATATCCCAGACATTAGTTACATTGTCGTAGGATATATACTAAGGAAAAGCCGGCCAGCCGGCTGCCACCAGCCGGTTTCTAAACGGCTGGGCAGCCGACGCGCGCGCATGCCCGCACGTGGCTACTATGCAGAAGTGTCACACATGTTCCTATCTTTATACACCCTATTCAACATCTGACAGACATAAATACAGGACACAGCGAGCAAAACGTAATGACAGCGGAGGCACGACTTCTTTGGCCAATCATACAAGGTTATTTACTAACTGCATCTCCTTGCTCAACTCAATTCTGGGTGGACATTTGTAAGATTGGGAACATATTAAAATGTAAGTGTTGTGTACAGTTTGATATCGTCCTATTGTATATCTACACAATGTAATCTACCTTGGTTGGTTTCGTTAATGGACATTGAGCTATCTATCTATCTATCTATTGCCTGACGCCGTGATCCCCGAAGGGGTGGCCACGAACGAACCGCCCCCATGCACCTCTGTCCCCAGTCAGTCGACGCCCCTCCCCCCAACCAGCACCACCTTCGTTCATGTACTTCCTCACTCCATCCTTCCACCTCATATTCGGTCTACCTCTCCCCCTCTGTCCCTCCACCTCGCTCTCATACACCCTCTTAGTCATTCTCTCGCTTTCCATACGTTCCATATGGCCGAACCATCTCAAGTTGTTCCTTTTCACACTTTCCAGCACATCTACCTCCACACCACATCTCCTTCTTACTTCCTCATTAGTCTGTCTATCCCTCCATGTAACTCCGCACGCACTCCTTAAGTAATTCATTTCCACTGCTCTCACTCTTGGTCTGAGTCTCTCAACCAACGTCCATGCTTCGCTTCCGTAAGTCAGTGTCGGGATTACCACACTGTCATGCAAGGACTTCTTCACTTCCATACTGACCACCCTATTTCTTGTTACTGCTTTTAGCGTTCCTACAACCCTCTTCCCTGTTGTACCCTCTCCCGCACCTCTTCATCCATAGTCCCATCTTTACTCAACACACTGCCCAGATACTTAAAAGAGTTGACGATCTCCATAGCCTGACCGTTCAGCTTCACCTCACACTCTGTGACTTCACCCCTTTCGAAGACCATAACCTTGCTCTTCCCCGTATTTACCTTCAAATTCCGTTTTTCGCACACTGTTCCAAACTCATTTACCAGACCCTGCAACTCCCATTCATTATCACTCATCAGAACTGTATCATCCGCAAACAGCAGTATAGGTAGCTTCCACTCAATTCCCTCCCTTTTCAGCGATACACCAACATCCACTGCTCTTGATAGTATTTCCTTCATAACTCCATCCATATATACAGTAAACAACCACGGGGACATCACACACCCCTGTTTCAAACCAACATTCAGGTCAAAGAACTCACTCTGCTCACTCTCCACGTACTGCCGCCTTTGCACCCTCATACATGCTCTTCACTGCTTTCAGCTACTTGCCCTCTACTCCGTATATTCTAAGTACTTTCCACAAACCTTCTCTATCCACTCTGTCATAGCCCTTCTCCAAGTCCATAAAGGCAACATACACCTTTTGTTTCTTCTCCAGATACTTCTCCACAACACAATTCAGGGTAAAAATCTGATCTACACATCCTCTTCCCTTCCTAAAACCTCCCTGCTCGTCGCCTATCCATTTCTCCGTTCTCACTCTCACTCTCTCAATCACTACCCTACTGTATACCTTCCCTACTACGCTTAGAAGACATATTCCTCGGTGGTTACCACACACTCCTCTTTCCCCTTTGCCCTTATATAGGGGGACTATTATGCCAGTCTTCCAGTCATCGGGTGCACTCCCCTTCTCCCATGCTAGTTTGCACATTTTCCATACCCATTCTATCACTATCTCACATTGAGCTCAACATTGAGCTACATTGAGCTACATTGAGCTCAACTCGATATATGAATAGTTTTTCCTATGAATCATTTCGTAGACATTGCAACCAATTAAGTGTCACATCACTTTGAGAGTTATCATTAATTGGCAAAGTTTAAGGAATGTAAATACTTTGCATGTTTTACCTCATGATATCATTAATATTATTTTGACATGGTGTTATTAGTATTTCCCTTTCTATTTTCACACTTATTCACCTTCAATAACTTTTATTCCATATGCGGGTTCTATATAATTGTTAATTGTTTGCCTTTTCCCCTGCTTCAAGTACCATTTTGGCTGTTGTCATTTCCTTTCCCTTCACTGTCCCCTCCTTCCCCACAGCTGTCGCCTCACATTCAACACACCTGCCACTGACGTGTGGTGTTCACTGACTCGATATATTTCAACAACCTTAAATAGGGTGTGCTGCAAAATTATGTTTCCTCGAATAATATATTCCTTTTCAACCATTTTTATTTTGTTGGCCACTTCCCTTTCACTGTTTTCATAGTCTGTTATTATTCTAGTACAAAGGAGTACAAAGTAAATCAAGCAACAACAGGTCTGGTGACCCTTCTATGCTGCTTGTCCTCCAAAACACTGAGGATCAGTTATCCAAACAGTGGTTTAGAGTTGGTAAAGGAACATTGGAAAGGGAACTACTGCCCTGGAACTAATGTCCGTGACAGGATTAGGAAGTTAGTAGGGGACATATGGGTTAGTAACTGAGGGGGGGATAAAATAAAGTTATTCATTTACAAACGCAGTCAGTCGCGGGTTTGATGCAAGATATTTGTCTAGTCGAAGTTTAAATTAATCAACGGTGCTGCAGTCCATATCGTTTCGGGGAAGCCCATTCCACAAGTTGACAATTCGATTGAAGAATAAATTCTTAGATTCATGCGAGTTACAAGATTTACCGATAATTTTGCAACCGTTTCCCAGCGTGTATTTAGATTGGTCGATAGTGAAGTACTTACTACAGTTCATATTGTAGATGCTTTTGATGATTTTGACCACTTGAATTAAGTCGCCTCTTAATCTGCACTGGGTTAAAGGAAATAGATTTAATTCTCTAAGACGCTCTAGTGTGTAATAATGTTCCACTCTGTTGAGGTTTTGATGTTTGTTTGAGTATTTAGGGTTGCATGGGTCTGTGTGTCTGTGGGATTCATTCATCATTATATTCTACTGTATAGCAATACTCAGGATATGAGGGATACACAAAATAGGTGGCTGAGCTTGTGTGGAGTGTGGCAGTCTGGAGCTGTTATCGTTGTTAACCCCTAAAAGTCGGCGCGCAACTTAAGTCGAGTTAAATAAAGCTGGATTATGTGGCGGCGCTCGACATAGGTCGAGTGGCAATTTCAGCACGTAATGTTGCTGAGAGAGAGAGACAAGTGGTGGCAGGAGAGTAGCGAGTGTATGACTGCTCCAGACCACCGCGGCGAACCTACTGACACGAATCTCACCTCCCGCCTACCTCTCTCACTCGCTATATACGGAATTGTATCGGGAAAGTGGCTAATTACCTGCTTTTTGCACTCGCATTGCACGGTTATTGCAAGAAAACTAGCCATCATAAAAGGATCGTTATGGTGTCATTCGAAAGCTCTGTTTATGCCCTTTCAGGGATAGATACTTGTTTTACGTTCTGGGTCTTATTTAGGCATGAAAATGATCACGTAAACAGCCCTATTTTGGCTAAAAACACCCCGCTGGGCGGTACATATAAATAAACCGCATAGGCCGCTCGTAAAGGGTTAAGCCATCTCTTGGTAGCTCGATTTCTTAACATGTATCTTTGTTTATCTAGTGTTCTCCTCTTGCATGGGCAGGGCTACCTATGTAGGTCAGTGGAAACCACGAGGCAGTGCATTGCACTTGCATTGATAATTGTGTTGTTGTGGACAGTTTACAGACTATTATATTATGCACATTATTATGTTCAGTTTCAAATAGTTACTATTTATAATCTAGCTAACCAAAGTCAGATGTCCCAATCCCCGATAATGTGGTTTTACATATAATATAATTTGAAATACATGTTGGAAAACATAGTAATACACCTAGTCCCAGAATGTAGTTTGTGGAACTTAACCAGAAGAAAGGCCTACCATTGTCTTTCCTAAACTATTGTTTGCCATGAAAAAAAAAAAAAAAAAAATTATCTAATTTTCCACGTCTGCATTTTCTCCGGGAGATTCCAAACTTTGTTCCCCTTCTTCCCAGAGCTGGACCATTATTTTGTAAAGTACACCCTAGAAAGAATTTACGCTACTAAACCTATGGTGTCATATTTAGGACATTTAAGTTATTGTGAAATTTTTGTTTTTTTATGGTTAACACCTACCATTTTGTTCACAATTGACCTCCAAGATTGTAAATATTTACATTTACATAATATATAGGCCTATACTATATATATATATATATATATATATATATATATATATATATATTGT
This sequence comes from Paralithodes platypus, assembly GCA_032716605.1. Classification (NCBI taxonomy): domain Eukaryota; kingdom Metazoa; phylum Arthropoda; class Malacostraca; order Decapoda; family Lithodidae; genus Paralithodes; species Paralithodes platypus. Next base: position 24,102,915 of record CM064490.1, read on the forward strand.
TACGATGATCCACCATCGTAAGTTTAATTTAGTTAATTAATGTCCATAAATTATTATGTTGCTTTGGGCATATATTCAGGTGGTGAATATATCATACCGTCTTGCGGTAATTTCAATACGGCGTGAAGCAGTGGTCGGTATTATCTATATATTATCGTCTGTTCAAAAGACTGGCTACATTGTCGACATGATTCAGTACATGGGTTACAAGATGAAAGTCACACACCATCCAGAACTTGGTTTGTCTGGGTCAATTGTGGCAACCATTCTAATCATGTACTTACTCACTTGTGTATATCATATACTTTCATAGTATTGTTGTATTATGTTCTAAAAATACTATTTTATTTTATTATGAGCTACACCATTCACAGGGAAAAACACCTCTACAATTTAATCTAAAATTATGTATCAACTAGGTCAGACCAAGTTAAAGCCAGTGTTTCAATATGCACCATAATTATCTGCTTCAAATGACAGTAAGAGAGAGGTTTACAGTTTAACTGTTATCACCTACACAAGCCACCACTTTGAACTTAAAGGCAGCATCGCATGAGGCCATGTATCCGATACCAGGATCACAGTACCTTGAAGGCATAGGCTGAGAGCCTGTACATACAACTGTAACACATGGATTGGTGAAGCCTGTGAGGCCTCGCTCCAATCTAGGGGGTGAGACATGTGAAGTTCTTTTAGCTGCAACCAGCCCCTGCCATCTTGCCTTCGCAGGATGCATGGGGCTTAGTTGGCCACTCATGGCTCAAAGCAGCCCCATCTCTGAAGCTGTCTCCCTCCAGTGCTTCACTGTCTCACGGTAAAGCTCCAGGGTGCTCCGACATTGTCGCTGAGATGATAAAAGCCTCAGGGGAGACTGGTGTCAGCTTAGTCACTGAGTTGATAAACACCATTATTAAAGATGAGAAAATCCCCGAGGATTGGCACAAAAGTGTAATATATACAAAGGACAAGGGGATGCTCTAGATCAGTGGTTCCGAACCTGTGGTACGCGTACCACTAGTGGTAAGCAAGGGCCTTGCAGGTGGTACGCGAGCATTTTCGGGGTGATGTGCGATTTTTAATTGTCACCAAATGCCACCTCTGTCCATTGTTTCATACACAGATTCGCCCTTTCCGCTAAGGTGCTCCCTCCGAAGTTGTTATCATGCTTGAACCGAGTTATCAAAATCGTAAATTTCGTCAAAACATCTGCCCTGAATACTCGGCTCTTCAAACTGCTCTGTGAAGATTTCGGCTCTAACCACATCTGTCTCCTGTACCACACTGAGGTTCGCTGTCTCTCCCGCGGGAATACAACGAGACGTCTCTTTGAACTGAGGGATGAACTCCTCGCATTATTCATGGAGAAAGAACACGGTTTTCAAAAAGATCTGGAGGACGAGGAGTTTATCTTAAGGTTGGCCTACCTTTCAGACATTTTTGGGTTCCTCAACCATTTAACCTGTCATTCCAAGGGCCCAACTGCTCTGTCTCAGACTTCATCTCAAAGCTAGGAACATTTGTTCGGAAGTTGGACCACTGGATCAAGAATGTGGAAAGTAAACGCTACGGAATGTTCGAACTCCTGACTACCCTTGAGACCGAGCCCAATGATGAATTTTCCCATGAAATCGTCCATCATCTCTCACTGCTCAAGACTGAGTTGATGCATTACTTCCCAGACGTGACATGTTGTGCCTACATTGCCCATCCGTTCTCCGTTGATCCAGCCGATCTGCCTGTCGGGACCGGGGAACAATAGGAGCTCATAGATATCCAGGCTGCTGAGGCAGCAAAGATGAAGCACAAGGAATGCTCTCCTATGAACTTCTGGGTAAGCATGGCCTCCTCGTACCCCACACTAGCTCGTCACGCTGTTCCCCAGCTACTGATTTTCCCCTCTACGTGGGAGTGCGAGCAGGGGTTCTCAGCCATGATGACCATTAAGTCAAAGAGCCGGAACCGTCTTGCTGCGCCCGGGCATGATTTCCGATGTGCTGTGAGCAAAGTTATGCCCCGCATCGACCAGCTGGTGGAGAAGAAACAGATCCAGGCCTCGCATTAAATTGTGTACTTTGTTTTTAGTTAATTTGTGTGTTCTACTTTTAAATAAATTGATATCTTATCAAATTATGTTTTTCCTGAACCAGGTGGTACGAGGCGACTGTATGGGACCTCCAGGTGGTATTCAATCAGAAAAAGGTTGGGAACCACTGCTCTAGATAGTGGAAATTATAGGGGCCTGAAAATGCTTGACCAAATCATGAAGGTCTGTGGGAGAGTCTTTGAGGGTTTGATCAGGCAAAGCATCACCATTGATGATGTGCAGTTTGGTGTTATGCCAGGACGTGGTACAACTGATGCTGTCTTCATAATCAGGCAGATACAGGAAAGATATTTAATAAAAGGCAGGGATCTTTACTTTGTGTTTGTAGACCTGGAGAAGGCCTTTGACAGGGTTCCTAGATATTGTGCAGTGGGCTATGAGGAAACTTGGTGTGGAAGAGTGGCTGGTGCGTGTGATAATGAAGACATATGAGGATTTGCGAACTGCGGTGAGGGTGAAAAGTGTACTGAGTGAGGAGTTCACAGTTTGTGTTGGAGTTAATCAGGGTTCAGAGTTAAGCCCCCTCCTCTTTATTATGGTCCTGGAGGCACTGTCTAGAGTTTTAGATCCGGACTCCCGTAGGAACTGTTTTATGCAGACGATTTAGCCCTTATTGCTGACAATGTGCAAGATGCTGAGGCCAAATTCAAAAGATGGAGAGAGGGAATGGCGAGCAAGGGTTTAAGAGTCAATATTAATAAAACGAAGGTTATGCATTGTAGATTGAGACGAGGCAATGTAGACAAGAGCGGTGCATACCCATGTGCAGTGTGTGGAAAGGGTTTGGGTGCTAACTCGATTCGATGTAGCATCTGTCGATGCTGGGTGCACCATGGGAGTAAGCGCTGTAGTAGAATAAAAGGACCCCTGCCGAAGGATAAGTCAGAAATACATGAATTTGAGTGTGTAGTTTTCAAAAGCGAGCTTGTGATGGAATGATGATCCAGTGGCTGTGAATTTTGGAAATGAGTTTTTGCAGCTGGTGGACAAGTTTTGTTACCTATAGCAGGGGATACCATATCTGCCGGTGGTGGGGCCGAGGCTGCCACTGCCGCTAGAATTAGATGTGGCTGGGGGAAGTTCAGAGAACTTCTGCCAATTCTGACAATGAAAGGAATGCCTCTCCCCCTGAAGGGAAAGGTGTATGCCTCATGTGTTAGAAGTGCAATGACGTATGCCTCAGAAACATGGGCCGTTAAAGTAGAGGATGTCAACAGAATGGAACGTATTGAGATGAGAATGGTGAGATGGATGTGTGGGGCCCGGCTGCAGGATAGAATAATAAATGATGAGCTGAGGAGACGTTAAGTATAAAGATTATTAGCGAGGAGATGCACACAAGTAGACGGGGATGGTATGGATATGTGGAGAAAGAATGTATGAACAAAATTGGGTGAAAAGATGCAGGTCTGTGATTGTGGAGGGAGCTGCACGAAGGCGTGAACCGAGGAAGACCTGGGATCGGACTATACGTGCCGATCTCAAATCTAAAAACTTGACAAGTGAAGCAGCTCCTAACAGGGTTGCCTGGAACGCCGCCATTAGGACAAGAGACTGAAACTGCACATATGTGTGGATCACACAGTCTTAATATGTTATGTATATATTTATGTATGTATCTCCTAGACTCAGACCCTCACTCTCAGAATGCCACCTATTGAACAATTAACTCACTATGCATTGCCCTCCTGTAGCCTATTTTCAATATGGGAATATTCGTACAGTGCTATTTAATCAGAGACAATGCACATATTTATTTGGCGTTTCGGTGGACTTTGTGTTAATGCACTGCTGCTAGGTACAGCACAAATTCCATCCCAATAATAATGTCCTATTGACGTATAAGGATTCGAACCCGGGTTCGTTGGATTATCAATACAGTGGCAAGACCACTCCACCAAACCTCAATATTTGATTAACTTAATGGTAGATAACCAGATATAGGTAATCAGTTCATGAAATAGGAACAGTCTGGCATTAACATATATATATAGCTGATATATACTGTACATATTCTTTTCCCCTGCACAGCTTCTTGCTCTGTACAGGGGCATAGTGCGTCCTTGTATTGAGTATTGTTCACATGTGTGGGGAGGTTCCTCCCACACCGCCCTACTACACAAAGTTGAAAGGAGGGCCTTTCGTATCATTAACTCCCGTCCACTCACCAACTCTCTGTAATCTCTCTCTCTCCGCTGCAATGTTGCATCTCTCTCGCTATTCTATCGCTACTATAATAATCAGTGTTCCTCAGAGCTTTCCCAGTGTATACCACCTCCTTTTCGTAGGGCACGTGGTACCGGTCTTGCAACTCAATCCCACCCCTACTCTGTGCAACTCTCCAACCCAAGAGTGAAACGTTACTCTCAAACTTTCTTCTACTCAACAGCTGAGCTCTGGAACTCTCTCCCAGAATCAGTCTTTCCCTCTTCCTATGACTTAAATTGCTTCAAACTCCGTGTGTCCAGGCATTTTGGCTCGAACGTCCCTTGATTTTGGCCCTGTCACTCTTTCAACTATGGGGGAGGCACTCGCTATATTTTGCGGATTGCCTATACTGGGCCTGTGACGTCATAGTGACGTCATGCCAGTATCCTTAGCCTAGACTGGATGGTGGACTTACACTGTTGTGACGTCACAGGCCCGTTATAGGCGATCCACAAAATCCTTTATACCATTGTTAATAATTATTTCAGTGACATTGCATTTTACAAGATAATTATATGCAGGTTGGCGATTATAATTCCATGTTTATCTCAACCCATGAGCCCCCACCTTTAAAAAGGACATTAGTGGTCAGCATGATATAGCAAGGCTGATGAAATGCAAGTGTGGATGCGAATGGTTGTTAGGGGCAGAGAGAGATTATTTCGATTAAATTGTATTAACTTGTGAGAAAACCAAATATTATCTAAACAATTCAATATATTCCTAAACAACCTGCCCGGCTCTTATATTCAGAATAGCACGAAGACAATAATAAATATTATCATCTACCTTAACGTTCTTCTTGCCTTACTATTTCAACATTGATTGCATGTTCTTTTTTGCCATTTTCTTCCTCCAGATGCCTTTACGGGATCGGTCCTTTTGAATTGCCTCCTGTTCCCCTCCTGCAGTGTTCCTTTATCACCCAGAGTATCTCTCCTTCAGATAATGTCCTTTACCTCAGATTACCTTCCCTTTTCTTCCAAATTTCAGCTTCAAATATTTTATTTTTCACCTAGAAATATTGTGTAAACAGTTATCATTTAAGCTTATCATTACTAAACAACTTTCAACATTCAAATTTAACATCAAGTGTAATTTTGTACATGCTTAAACGGCAGAACCTTCATTATATAAATGTCATATGAGGAGCTCGACTATACATAAATACATAATTATTTTCCAATAGATGATCTCTGTTGCTACTGCCCTGAGGCACCACTGGTTATTGATTTATAAGACTTTTAGAGAAAGTAATGATCGTGTCACTTTCTTGGTGGTTCCGTCTGGCTTTCATATATATATATATATATATATATATATATATATCTATCTATATCTATCTATATGCTCAGGCCCAATCCCCATTTTGGGGGTAGCCGACTCAAGACAGAGCAAGAACAGGGAAAATACAAAAACAACATAAAACAACAAATAAACACAGATAAAAAGCACAAACTCACACACATCCAGGTCACCCAGGAGAAGACCCAGAGACCAGGGTCACTAAGGTCGCTCCAGCACTCCCCCGGCCCCCGACCACCCGGAGAAGTTCCGATCTTGGCAGGCAGACATGCAGCGGAGCCAAAGCCACAAGCCCTCCCACCACACTTCCAGGCGCACCCTTCATATTAATCGTCTCCTCAGGCCAGGCGCCTGATGAACTATTATCTAGTCCAACTTGCGCCCGACCCCTTACTCCAAATGAACACGTGTTCATTCAACTATTCACAATAATTCTCCATTCACTCCTGTCCACCACCACTTCCCCTGCCTGATCTATAGTCATTCCTCTATCATCCAAAGCCTTTCTTACACAGTCTCTCCATCTCAATGGGGGTCTTCCTGCCCTTCTATCTCCCCTTGTACCTGACTCACATATTCTCTTTGTAAGCCTTTCATCTCCCATTCGTTCAACATGACCATACCAGCTCAGCACCTTTCTGTCCACTCTGGCTGACAAATGTTTCTGCTGCCCCACTCTCCTACGTATCTCTTCATTCCTCAATCTGTCTCTACGAGTAACTCCACACATACTCCTCAAGCAGCTCATCTCCATCACATCCAGCCCTCTTTTCTCCCTTTTCTTCAGAGCCCATGGCTCAGCTCCATACATCACTGTTGGCACAACAATTCCTTGATACAGTGCACTTTTTACTTTCACTCCGAGATTTCTCGTCTTCCACATACTTCCCATTGCTCCGAAAACCTTCCTTCCTTCACACACTCTCAGTTTTACCTCCACTTCCATACCTCTACTCCTGCTTATCGTTCCTCCTAGATATTTAAAACACTCTACTTGTTCCAATATTTCCCCATCCAGCCTCACATCTAGATTCACCCTATGCTCTCCCCTATTACACACCATTACTTTACTTTTATTGACGTTCACCTTCAGTTTCCTCCTTCCACAAACCACACCAAACTCTTTGACTACCCGCTGCAGTTTCTCATCAGAATCCGCCACCAATGCTGTGTCATCAGCGAACAGCAACTGATTCAACTCCCAATCTCTATCATTCTTTCCTACTATACACAATCCTCTTCCCATAGTTCTCCTTTTCATCTCCCTCACCACACCATCCATAAACATATTAAACAGCCATGGTGACATTACACAACCCTGTTGCAAACCTACCTTTACCTCAAACCATTCACTCAACTCACCATTTCCTACTCTCACACATGCTCTGCTCCCTTCATAAAAACTCTTAACTGCTTCTAACAAAATAATGTCCTCCTATTTCATAAATCCTTAACACCTTCCACATTGCTTCACGGTCCACACGATCATACGCTTTTTCCCAAATCCAAAAAGACCAAAATATCTCCTTATATACACATATACAGGGTGTTTCATAAATACCTTTCATAAATTTCAGAATGAATTGACCTAGCAATAATAAATATACTTTACTATGTGACGGTTTTGGAAATTTCTCATATTTACCGGGATATTACACATTTTAGTTTAAATAGGAAAGTCTAGGGGATGAAAACGATCAGTAGATTACCATCACCTCAATTACTTTATTTTGTCATAAAGTTTGAACATCAATGTATTTTACAGTATTTACAATAGTTGCTCGAAGTTTCTCCCACCCTCGTTGATACAGGCTTGGGCTCGGCGCATAAAAGAGACTGTCGCACTCTTTCAAATATCCCTGGTGTGTTTCTTACTTCTCTGCATGCCTCTTGAACTCGTTGCCACAGTTGCTGACGGGTGTTGATTTGTGTAGCATACACCCTGCTCTTCAAGTGTCAAAATAAAGTAATTGACGTGATGGTAATCTACTGATTGTGTTCATCCCCTAGACTTTCCTATTTAAACTAAAATGTGTAATATCCCGGTAAATATGAGAAATTTCCAAAACCGTCACATAGTAAAGTATATTTATTATTGCTAGGTCTATTCATTCTGAAATTTATGAAAGGTATTTATGAAACACCCTGTATATATATATATATATACCGGGTATATATATTACAAACTCGCAGGGAAAATTATACATTGGAACACCAAACTTTCGTCGATTATCTTAAGACATCTTCAGGGTAATTCAAGAATACAGGGGAAGTTGAAGGCTTAAATACCCCTTCTATTTCATCTGTTAGATGCTAGCTAGCAAATTTATACAAGTGTTGCCATTTTACTGACTTTTCAGATTATTTGAATTACATTACATATCTTTCATAACACAGCATATATGTTTATGCGATTACATATTATTTACGTTGTAATGTGTCTAAAATATTCACTGTTATCATTAATCGTATATATAAAAGTTAATTTTACTACATAATTTGTGATTTATTCTCCATATAAAAAAAAAAATATATATATATATATATATATATTCATGTCCGTAACGAGGGTTGTGCCGAACTACGGGTTTTGTTTAATGTCCTATTACAAGTATTTGAATTACCCTCTATGAACAGTCGAGGAGAGGAATATATGCACACAAATTAGGACATAGCTCCATAGAAGAAAATAACCCAGCCAAAAATGTTAAAATACTAGCTTTGATTATTCAATGCTTACTGTTTTTATCACCAGTGTTCTTGGCTACAACCATCTATGGAATGCTTAAACTGGTTCAGGGCGGATGGGCGCGTATATTTCCTCCTATCCATATATCTTTATCAAAGTTTTAATTTCCTCCTTAGACCTCCATCAAGCTTAACCCCCCTCCCCCCCTCCCTACTGGCAGAGGGAGATAATATAATCTTGGCGAACACGGAAGATAATATAGTGTGTTAAAGACAAAACACATGTTTATTTAAGACACAACAAATATAGACCATGCCAACAATTACAATATATTAGTAAACAAATTAAAAACAATATATAATAATTGATAACACGTAGGACCATGAGTTTACATTATATCCTAAATTCACGTATTAAACTATTGTTTTAGTTTTCTATTTACTAACTTGTAGCTGCCTTAATCTACTTCAACCGTGGTCGATTGCAAAAAGTATGTTGAAGGAGGAAGCTGAAAGATGTTGAACAATATAAGCCGGCCTTGTTAGCGATATTAATCCTCCTCCATAACCTATAACCAATAACAATGAATTAGGCCACGGTGCGTCTGCTGATAATATACTGTATATTTATGTTCCATATTTTGTATGGATTATACAAATATAATAATAGGTAGGAAAAGTATGTCAATGAACTTAATGGGAAATAGGCAACATTGACATTGTATATGATGTACGAATATGAGCTTAAACAACAGTGGAAAAGTTCCAAGGATGGCACCATTAAGTCCCCCCCAGGGGTTTGGTGCTGATTCTTCGAAATGCTCTGGGCCGCATCCTCCCACTCTCACTTTAGATTTCTGCAACATTCGTGGCCTTTCCTCTCTTCCACTCTGTGGAAGACCACCTCTCCAATGCCAACCCTGATCTTCATGTTCTCCATGTAACCCAATTATCTGGAACTACCGACATTAACCCTTCTCTGTATCCTCACTTTAATCTCTATCCTCAGTTTAATGCCAAAGGTGGATGTTGCGTATATGTGTGAAGACACCTAGTTTTCTCTTGTGTTACCAACTGTGATTTTTCTGTATTATCAACCCTCTGGCTAAAACTTTGTTGTCATCCTCAAACTAAATATTCTGCGTTGTATATTATCTCTCCTAATTCTACTGACTATCCAAACCTCTTTGACTATCTAACTTCTAAAGTGGAACACATTCCATCCATCTATCCTTTAGCAGAAATCTCCTTCTTATGAAATTCCAATGTTCACCAGCACCAATTGCTCTCCTCCCATTTCACTGACCAACCTAGTGAACAAGTTTACATCTTTTCTATCTTAAATTACCTGGAGCAATTAGTCCACCACCCTACTCGGATTCCTGACAGCCTTGGAGTTCGGTCCAACATTCTTGATTTATTTTTCAATTGTAATCCACTCTACGTTATAAACCTTTTCTCTCCGTTGGGCTCCTCTGTTCACAACCTTATATCTCTTACCTGTCCTATCCCTCCATTATCGGCCACTTTATCATCACACAACCAGGGAGCCTCCGGGGGAACACAAACAACCAGGCAGCCTCCGGGATAACATAAACAACCAGGCAGCCTCCGGGAGAACACAAACAACCAGGCAGCCTCCGGGAGAACACAAACAACCAGGTAGCCTCCGGGAGAACACAAACAACCAGGCAGCCTCCGGGAGAACACAAACAACCAGGCAGCCTCCGGAAGAACACAAACAACCAGGCAGCCTCCGGGAGAACACAAACAACCAGGCAGCCTCCGGGAGAACACAAACAACCAGGCAGCCTCCGGGAGAACACAAACAACCAGGCAGCCTCCAGGAGAACACAAACAACCAAGCAGCCTCCGGGAGAACACAAACAACCAGGCAGCCCCCGGGAGAACACAAACAACCAGGCAGCCTCCGGGAGAACACAAACACCAGGCAGCCTCCGGGAGAACACAAACAACCAGGCAGCCTCCAGGAGAACACAAACATCCAAGCAGCCTCCGGGAGAACACAAACAACCAGGCAGCCTCCAGGAGAACACAAACAACCAAGCAGCCTCCGGGAGAACACAAACAACCAGGCAGCCTCCGGGAGGACACACACATTCAGGCAGCCTCCGGGAGAACACAAACAACCAGCCAGCCTCCGGGAGAACACAAACATCCAGGCAGCCTCCGGGAGAACACAAACAACCAGCCAGCCTCCGGGAGAACACAAACATCCAGGCAGCCTCCGGGAGAACACTAAAAACAAAAGTTTTATTTGGGTCCATGGCAAAATATACTGTCGATAATGAATAACTTGGCCATACAAAATGGTATGGTGCATTCCAGTGACGAATAGTTAAAAACACCAACATAACAAACATTAACAAAGTAAGCTTTCTTGCAAAAACCCATCGTGAACACTCTTTGGTCTAGCACTCTGTATTTTTGTTCAGCCTTGTGTATATTACTTCAAGTGAAAACAAATTAAAGTTAATAATTATTTCATAAAGGTAATAGGAGAGCTACTGACATTGACTGTACTCCAACCTCAGCATGCTTTCCCTTCTCTCCTTGTACTGTCTGTACAATCCGTATATTATCTGACAGTTGACCTTGCAAGGTAAATGTTGAAATATGTAGGTCCAATAACCAATATGTCCATGGGTAATTATGATCCTCTTTTACTTTTAGGCGTGCATGTGAGAGAGAGAGAGAGAGAGGGGGGGGGGGGGGGTGTTACCATATTGTCGCCCTAAAGTATCCTGTCAACCCAAAATCACCGTGTTACCATATTACACCATAATAAACCAAGAGTCAATGTCCTATTTTGTAATTTCTGTATTCACCATGAATATTCTCTGCCATGATAAGAGAGCAGCGGACTTCCTTTGAATACCAAGGAAATGACTCACTCTCGGTTCACAGGCCACGAAAGGAAGGCAGCAAAAGCGTCATTAGGATCGGTCTTTTAAAGTGTACTAGGGTGTGGTGGCTCCCGCAATTTGTCTGCTTGGCGAGTATGATGATCGTAAAATGTATAGGCTATATCAGGTTTGGATGGGGTGGGGATGTAGGTCTACATCCATACTCCATTGTACTTTGGCTAGCGACCATAAATAATGTCCTGGACCATGGCCAGGCACACTGTACTACTGTAACAAGCCTGATCTAATTGTACTTTGGCTAGCGACCATAAATAATGTCCTGGACCATGGCCTGGCACACTGTACTACTGTAACAAGCCTGATCTAATTGTACTTTGGCTAGCGACCATAAATAATGTCCTGGACCATGGCCTGGCACACCGTACTACTGTAACAAGCCTGATCTAATTGTACTTTGGCTAGCGACCATAAATAATGTCCTGGACCATGGCCTGGCACACTGTACTACTGTAACAAGCCTGATCTAATTTTTCACACAGATATTTAGGTGTCTGAAACGGCAGTACTCCTTTCCCTGTTTTCTACTTAATCTATCCTAATTTCCAAGCCAAAGGTGGAACTTGTCTGGAAGTGCATAGGACATTAACTTGCTCTAATGTTCCCGATTTGACTTCTCTGAAATATCAACTCGCTGGCTCAACCTTTCCTCTCACTCCTAAGATAAATATGAGCTGTCTACATCTCTACTGATTTTCCTAAATCCTTTGACTTGATGAAATCTAATCTGGAAAAACATCATCTACAATAAATACGATATTGTAAATATTGTTACCAGTTGTTTTGTTCCAATTTACATATTATCCTGAATATTATTCCTAGGGGGTAGAGGAGAAACGGATATAAAGTAAATAATTAGACCTGGGAAGATGAAATGGCCTAAGCTATAAATATGATACCTGGTCGGCGTTTGACTTACTTGTAAACATGTATGTGTAGGTTATCTGTGGTAGTCCCAGTAATATCTATGAAGTACTTCTAGTATTAAAGGAACTTAGCTGTGATGATAAGAGTGTACGTTAGGTGATGGACATGTCGGTAAGTGTAGTTCAGTGAAGTTCTGTTGTTATGTGGTAGCAACTGGTGTTTGTTGTGAACGGGACGAAGTCTCTGTGTGAAGTGTACTGAGATACCCTTTTATCGTAACAATATAAATATATTTAAGGGTTCTATATTGTCTCCCGTGATTAAATAATAAGGGAAAATAAACTAAAATATAATTGGTGCAACCACAGTAATATTTATCCACAAAGATAAATAAAGTAATGTGTATAAACAAAAAGGAACCAGCTGTTGTGAACCCGGGAAATTCAAACTACGGTATATATACCAGCTAGGATTCACGACATACTCCGCCACCAGTTATATACAAAGTATTTACAATTGTCCCGTCCCGATCATGGATCGCCACAACTGGGAGGAACCCAAAGCAGCCCGACATGACGGCCTCTGAGGGGTATGACCTCGGTCCGCTCCAGTAGCAGGAAGGATATTATCAGAGTTCGGTTTGCTGTCGCCATCCACTCTACCTCTAAATCTATCTCTCGTGGGCATAACTTAACCACCGGTCTGGTGGTCAAACCGGCTCCTGTTTTTACCTGAACTACCCTACATTAGTGGTCAGGACCACGAAGAAGTTTCATTATCCGACCTATACGCCAAAAAAGTCGGGGCCGTCATCATGTACTAGACCGACGTCCCCAACTTGCGGCGATGCTATCCCTTTTTTTACCATTAAGTGACTATGTTGCTCCCTGAGTGATATTAGATAATCAGTGCTCCACCTTTTCCACAGGTAATTTGAGAGCTTCGTAACATATTGGAAGCGTTGGTTGACGTGACGGAATCATTGTTACGCCAAGTCGTGTCCCTGAGATCTTCCTCCGTGACTTCCCGCCTTGGAAAGCTTCTAATCCGCCTCCCATGAACCAGTTGTGAAGGAGTGATGGGTAGAGGGTCTTCAAGATCACTGTAGCTGTAACCAAGCGGGCGATCATTGACTGAGGCCTCGAGCTCCAGTAATACCGTATTCAGTTCCTCTGTGGTAACCAATGCTCGACCCAGTACCTTCTTCAAGCCAGCCTTTAGGATGCCAATGACTCGTTCCGAATGGCACCGAACCATGGCGCCCTGGCCGTTATAAACCGCCACTCGCACTTGAATTCCGCTAGAGTACCTTTTAACCTTGCATCATCCAACAACTCCCGTAATGTACTGGCTCCGCTAACAAATGTGGTGGCATTATCACTCATCATAATATCAGGGTAACCCCTCCTGCTACTAAACCTACGGAACGCATGCAAAAATGATTCGCAGGAGAGGTTAGGCACCGTTTCTACATGGACCGCTCTAGTAACTGCACAGGTGAATAAGACTACATATAGTTTACTTACAGTACCCCCCTTCTCTTTTACTGGCAAGGCACCTGTGTAGTCAACCCCCGTTACCTGGAAAGGACTCACTTCCTGAACCCTAAACTCCGGCAACGGAGGGGCCTGTACAGCACGGTATGATGTACCTTGCAATCTCTTGCAGATGATACATCCCCTTAAGGCTTTCTTTACTACCTGTCTAATCTTGGGGATCCACCATCTTTTACCTTATGTAATTTAAAACATAATTAACACCACTATGGTTACACACTTTGTGGCAGTAATTACTAAGAAGAGTGGCTATAAGATGTTTATTAGGGATAAGGATAGGGCACTTGGCGCTATCATGTAAAGCTGAAAAGTGTAGCCTACCTCTACAGCGTAGCATGCCTCCCTCCAGCCTAACTGCTTTACTATATTGCTTGGTGTGCCCTGTCCTTTTGACAAATAGTGGTGTTCCTCAGAGTAAGCTTCTCTCTGAGCTACCTTAATCATGGCTGACTCTGCTGCTCTTAATTCCGGCACCGTCAAGTATGCCGATTTTGCCTGATAGTTCCCTTGTGTCTTCTCTTTAAGAGTCCTAATAAACCTAAGGCCCATGCCATTACATGCCATGACTTCATATATGAGCCATACCTGTCCCAACTCAATATGGCAGTAGGGGCAACCGGTACCGGCAATGACAGGGTTCCTTCTTGACTCATGTTACAACCCACAGTGGTGTCCCCTCCTATTGGGCTCCCTCTTCGAGGCCTGAAGGCAGACTGGTTTCTCTCTTGCTATTTTTCTCTTCCCACACTCTCGCTATGCATCCCTGATGACCTTGAAACCGGGTGAGAGATATTGGCGCTATAATTAAACCGATAAACGAGGGAATAAGAGGAAAAATAGGTGATAATTGAAGGGGGGGAGGGGGTTTGACACATGTGGAGGAGTGATAGGAGGTATGGAGGAGAGTTATCTCTCTTAATCACATATTCCATTTTTTGAGTGATTTTGGGGTCTTTAAAATGTGTTTTTTTTTAGAGTAACTGGTCCAAAATCAAGGGATGTTAGGGCCAAAATGCCTGTACATACGGAGTGTGAAGAAATTTAAACTCAGAGGAAGAGGGAAAGACTAATTCTGGGAGAGAGTTCCAGAGCTCAGGTTATTAAATAGAAGAACGATTGAGAATAATGTTTCACTCTTGGGTGGGAGAGTTGCACAGAGTAGGAGTGGGATTGTGTTGCAAGACGGCTACTACGTGCTCTATGAAGAGGGGGTGGTATACACTGAGAGAGCTCTGAGGAACACTTGACTGGTGTAATAGTGGTAGAATAGTGAGAGAGATGCAACATTGCGGCGAAGAGAGAGAGACTGCAAAGAGTTGGTTAGTGGATGTGAGTTAATGAGACGGAGGGCTTTCTTTTCTACTTTATCTAGCAGTGCTGTATGAGAGGATCCTCACCACACATGTGAATAATACTCAATACATGAATGCACTGTTCCCTTGCATAGAGAAAGAAGCTGCGCATGGGTTAAGAACCCCTTGTGGCGGTTGAGCACACCTAACCTCTGGGAAGCTGTTTTAGCAAGAGTGATCTTTCCAAGAGAGATCTGAAGAAAAAGACCCCGATAATATTATCGGGGTCTTTTTCTTCAGATCTCTCTTGGAAAGATCACTCTTGCTAAAGAAGATGAAGGGTTAATTTGTATGTTGTTGAAGAGTAGGTCATAGTTTTCTGGAAGGGGGCGACGAGTAGATAGATGGAGGAATTGAGTTTTGGAAGCATTTGGCTTAACCCTTATTTAGCGGCGAACAACATAAGTCGAGTTAAATAAAGCTGGACTATGTGGCGGCGCTCGACATAACTCGAGTGGCAATTTCAGCACGTAATGTGGCTGAGAGAGAGAGACAAGTGGTGGCAGGAGACTAGCGAGCGTATGACTGCTCCAGACCACCGCGGCGAACCTACTGACACAAATCTCAGCTCCCTCCTCCCTCTCTCACTCGCTACATACTCAATTATGTACTGAAAGTACCGAATTACCTGCTTTTTGCACTCGCGTTGCACGGTTATTGCAAGAAACTATCCATCATACAAGGATCGTTATGGTGTCATTCGAAAGCTCTGTTTATGCCCTTTCAGGGATAGGTACTTGTTTTACGTTCTGGGTCTTATTTAGGCATGAAAATGATCACGTAAACAGCCCTATTTTGGCTAAAAACACCCCGCTGTGCGGTACACATAAATAAACCGCATAGGCCGCTCGTAAGGTGTTAAGGGGAGATGAGCTGTTTTTCTGATCCTCCTTCTTCCTCGTATTTAGCCCCATTAGTTTTAAGATTTTACGACGTTCGGCTCATTAGATTGTCGATTTTAAAACCTTTCGTCCCATTTCTTTGGTAATATCAAGATCTTTCGTGTCAGTTTGTTTTCTGGCGAATGAGTCTGTGATTTTGGAAGAACCGGCCTTTGGCCCGGACATGTTTATACCGAACAACATTACAAATTAATCTAGAAAGGGGATAAGTTTAAGCTTGATGGAGGTCTAGGAAGGAAACTAATAACAAAATATAAAGTTACAGAAACAATGAAATAAATATGCCCACCTCCCATGAATATTAAGCAGGCATCCTGACCGCATGGTGTACTCAAAAACCGTTCCGTGCCCAGGCAAACTCTTCTGTGTCTTTAATATAGCGTCTTTCCTTCTTGCTGGAAGTTAGCTTTCATTCAACCTGGCTCAAAGAAGGATGACCGCTAGCAGCACTCCCACTATCGTCCAATTGCTTTCATTTCTGGCATCTCTAAAGTTTTTTAAACTATTCTTAATTCAAAATTTCTTAACCCGGCAAGCGCGATAGGCCTCACGGAAGGCTTCCTATAGGGAACGCGATAGGCCTCACGGAAGCAAGACCATAAAAAAAGCCTTCCAAAAAAAAAAAGGGCCTATCAAAACAAAGGATTTTGTCTCTAGGTGAGATAATTCCCCTCTAGTACTCATCCATGTGTTTCTCACCCCTCCTCCTCCCCTCCTTCCCCACCTTATTCCCCCCTCCCCCCCCTCCTCAATTATCACCTATTTTTCCTCTTATTATCATCATTTATCGGTTATTTTTCTCTCCCGCGATAATGTAGCACAAGTGGGTTTCATAAAAGATCGTTATGCAACACCCAGACACCGGCACACACCGCCCCGCTCGTCTCAGTTGACTCCCAGACAGCGAGAGGGGAGGGCTGCCTGTGGCTCTCTCTCGCCTGAGATTATGACCGGGTGGCCAATATCTTCGTTTTTCACCACCCAAATGCTTTTCCCACTTATTTTAGCACTCTTGAAGGTTCATATATACATCATATATGTAAAATAAAAGCATACCGAAAACAAATAATGCTTTATATTGTAAATATAACGAATTCTGTCAGAATCCAGGGCTAGAAATGCACAAATAACTACCCTAGCACCTAGGTCTATATCGCGCTTGTCAGGTTAAGCATTTATTTTCCCATAAACTAGTTTCAGATCGCCAGTACTGGTCATCTGCTTGCTTATCTTACTAACTCTTGCTCATCCTCCCTCCGGGATTTCAGTGAGACTTTGTCTATTGCGCTAGACATATTGAAAGCTGTCGATAGTCTGTCACAAATAACTTTTCCAAACTACCTTCCTTCGGTTTCTATCCCTCTACCCTTGTCTTTATCTCCAAATTCCTTTCTGATCGTTCCATAGTTGCAGTTGTGGACGATCATCGCTCACTTCCTCACCTATCAACTCCGGTGTTCCTCAGGTTTCTGTCCTG
The DNA here is from genome assembly GCA_032716605.1 of Paralithodes platypus. NCBI lineage: Eukaryota > Metazoa > Arthropoda > Malacostraca > Decapoda > Lithodidae > Paralithodes > Paralithodes platypus. The sequence continues at coordinate 24,120,319 of CM064490.1, forward strand.
AATCCAGTTATCTTTCTAATGTTCATTAATTATTTCCTCAACTGTACATCTAGTCCTATCCACTCATATGCTAATGACTCTACCCTACACTATTCTAATATTTGTTCACACCAACCCAGCATGTAATCACTCCAAAAGCCACATAACGAGGCTGTAGAACTTACCATTACATGGAGAAGTGGACCAATTGTGGATTTTCAGCTTCTAAAGCAACTCATTGTACACACCCTATGTCAACCAATGCATTAGCACAGTGATATGAATATGGGTGGAAACCTTAGAACTTATCGAAAGCGTCTGGGTGGGTTGGTGTAAATGGTAATACGAATAATAACCTTAATTAGACCAAGATTATGATTTGTATTATATTAACAGAAGGAAAGAGCGAGGGAGAATGTTTGTGTGTGAGTGTGTTATAAGTAGATATTATAATGTTTTATGGATACAACATTTAACAAATTACATAATATTTGTTAGTATGAAATTGTTGATACAATACGCAAATTCTTAATACAGTAAAAAGGAGACAAACTGTTTTATTTTCTCAGAATTGGTTCATAGGTATGCCAAGAACGCAAATACCTCTTAACCTATTTATTTTGTTCTTCCTCATCTTTCTAATTCTTGCCACCATTCTTCTCTCTCTCTCTCTCTCTCGTCCCAAAGGCAAATGACCTGTGATATAAATTTGACAAGAAGAATGACAGTGCTAAAGAACGAAGATGTGGGAAAGGAGAAAGATAGAAAGGAGTGAATTGCGTGCAGAATACACAAGTTGAGTGTTTCTGTCTTGGATGCAAAATGTCTTGCCGAACCTTAGTACAGGATATAAACTACGCATTTTAATTTGTATTCTAGTTATATTTTGAGCATATTACAGCGATGTAACATTTTCTGACATAGTGATAGTGAGGGTGATAGTATTGCCGATAATAGTCCAACAAATTGATTTGTTTTGCTATGTGTATGGAAGAAACAAAAGACAAAGCTGCCTGTAACAAGTGTCTCCACCAAAGGTTGAATGAGTGACAGAGACCCAAAGTCAATGTTCATTATAACAAATTTGGATGTTTTGGACATGCGTGCTTGTTAACCATCCACGCATTCATGACGCAGAGGTTGCCAGAAACTAGAAATAAGAAATAGAGTTCTCTCACTCTTCTAATTACCTCGCCAAAATTAGTTTTCTGCCCACAGCTAACTCAAAGACAACTGCAGAGTTTGAAGTAACTAAACTATAGGTTTCTAAATACCCCTGATAGTAACAAAGGCTTTAAAGTATCCCCAATAGGCTCAAAATCGCGTCATATGTCGGAGAGGGTTAAGTGTGGTGAAATAAATAGGAGGAGGTGTTGTTTCTGAGAATTGGCTGGATTATTCTGTGTAGGTGAAGCACAACCAGTGGAAGAAGCCAGACAAATGAAACTGGGGTTCCAGTAACTCTTTATCATATGTCTATGTGGCCTCCCCTGAGTACTGAACTGCGTGATTGGTACATAATTCTCCCCCTTGCTACTAGCTGACCGCAATGCACCCCTCAGAGTATCCAAGGGCTCTTAGGACTGTGAAGATAAAGCCCCTCTGAGTTCTGGAGTTTAATGAAGAACATTATGGCTATACTTGCCGTCTGACTTGAGAAAGATAAAAGCTTAATTGAGTCAGAGTAATGCGAGTGGGAGGCAAGCAAGGCAAAGGGTTATCGCCCATATATCTTCAAAAGTTGCTGCTTAATATTATGTGTGTGTGTATGTGCAAGTATTATGTTATCAAGTGTCAGGCACAGTATGGATGCATGTATTTGAATTCAATGAAGTGTAGTTGAATGAGCATAAGTTAAGTAGATTAGTACTGAAATTGAGTTAATCATGATAGACTGGTTCCCCACTATGGTTATTTACGAATCCCATCCACCGAGGACTTAACAATCTCACTATATAACTTGCAAAAGTGATCTGGGATATAATCATATTTCTCTGGAACACCCCCAAGCTTCCCCCACCTGCATACACACACACACACACACACACACACACACAGATTGTAATAAATGTTTAGTGAGTGTCTGTGAGGAAGAGAGTATTTCAATATTCAGTGTGGTCCCAGCATCCGGGTCAATCAGTGTGTTACCTGCTGAGCAATCTTTTCGGAATGCGGGAATACTGTCTTGGTGCCTGTTTGTGTGTATTTGTCTGATCCTATATGCATCTTTCTGTGCTGCTTATTTCCTATGGTATGAAGGAGACCAATGGCAGGCTGCCTGTGACGAGTATCTCCTTCAAAGCCAAGAGAGTGACTGAGCCAAATTCAAGGGACGTTGAGGTCTAATTGGAAACGCAAAGTTTAAAGCACTCTAATTCATAGTATGGCGGAAAGATAGATTGAGGAAGAGAGTTACAGAGTTCACTTGTTGAGCAGAAAAAAAAGACTGAAAAATTTGCTAATTCTTGGGTTGGAGATGGCCTGCCTGGGTCCAGTATCCTGTGTGAATTCCAAGTCTTGTGATTGATATAGATTTGAACAGGAAGTGTTGTCTGTACGTGCAAAAGAAAAATTGAGCTTTGCTGAAGCTAAAGATAGTGTGTCATCTATGTTCGACCTGGTGTTTCATTTGCATCTCTCCTCACAAAGCCCAAGCCTGTTGCACCTATGCATAATGTTCCTTCTGTGAGCCGTGACAAGTCTTCTGCTCTACGAACAGGCCTTCCTTTGCGAGTCTCCTCCGTTGCCAAGCGTCCTCCTGGTCCTCCACGTAGGAAGTCTGAGAATCCTGTGAAACCTCCCTCGCTACCTGTACCCGAGGCTGATAGTCCCTCTGTCATTGTGCGACCTCCTTATGTGACAAGCTCTGCGGCAGGTCGTAATTCCGATTCAGCAAGTACTGGCGTGGAGATGGAGGTTGACATTGCCAACCTCAAGCGGGAAAGGAGTGGGAATCTTTGGAGAAGACCTCTCCTTCTAAGGTTCAAACAAGCGTGCCTCACGGGGGCTCTGAGAGTACCCCTCCCTGAGGGTTTAACACATTACGAGCGGGTGGGTCGGTAACTTCTATTACCCGCCATATGGGTGGTTTTACCCTAAATGGGGTTGTTTCCGTGATCTTTTTCATGCATAAACAAGACCCAGAGCATAATACAAGTATCTGTCCCTGAAAGGGCATAAACAGAGCTTTCCAATGAACCCCGAACCATCCTTCTACGACCACTGGTTCTCTTGCAACGATCGTGCAAAAACCCTAAAATAAGGTAATTTCCTTACATAATTCCCTGTGTAGCGAGTGAGAGAGGGTACAAAGGAGTACAAAGGAGTACAAAGGAAATCAAGCAACAACAGATCCAGTGACCCTTCTAGGTTGCTTGTCCTCCAAAACACTGAGGATCAAGTGTCCAAACAGTGGTTTAGAGTGGGTAAGGGAACATTGGAAAGGGAATTACTGCCCTGGAACTAATGTCCGTGGCAGGATTAGGAAGTTAGTAGGGGACAGATGGGTTAGTAACTGAGGGGGGGATAAAATAAAGTTATTCATTTACAAACGCAGTCAGTCGCGGGTTTGATGCGAGATATTTGTCTAGGCGGAGTTTAAATGAATCAACGGTGATGCAGTCTATAACGTTTCGGGGAAGCCCATTCCACAAGTTGACAACTCGATTGAAGAAGAAATTCTTAGATTCGTGCGAGTTAAAAGATTTACCAATAATTTTGCAACCGTTTCCCCGCGTGTAATTAGATTGGTCGATAGTGAAGTACTTACTACAGTTCATATTGTCGATGCCTTTGATGATTTTGAACACTTGAATTAAGTCGCCTCTTAATCTGCGCTGGGTTAAAGGAAATAGATTTAATTCTCTAAGACGCTCTTCGTATGGTTTGTTCTTTAGGCTAGGTATCATTTTGGTAACTCTACGTTGAACTCGTTCTAGCTTGTTTATATCTTTTTGGTAATAAGGGCACCAGGATTGAACGCAGTATTCCAGAAGAGGGCGGACTAAGGAATTGTAAAGGGTTTGGATAACTTCTTTGGATTTATGCTCAAATGACCTGCCTATAAAGCCAATTATTTTGTTTGCCTTCTTAACAACTTCTGAACATTGTTGACTCGGTTTTAGGTTACTCGATATTGTTACTCCCAGATCGGTTTCTCTGTTTACATTCTTAAGCTGAGTGCCATTCATCGAATAGTTTGCTTTCTCATTTAGGTATCCGATATGTAGTACTTTACATTTATCCGCATTGAAACTCATTTGCCAAATTTGGGCCCAACATGACAATTTATCTAGATTGTGTTGCATATCGTCAACATGTTCTTTTGAGAGTACGCTATTTGCAATTTTTGTATCGTCAGCAAATTTTGAGATTGTACAGGTGAGACCCTCATCTATGTCGTTGATGTAAATTAGAAAGAGAATTGGTCCTAGTACCGATCCCTGGGGTACCCCGCTACTTACATTGGTCCATTTTGATGCCTTACCGTTTATGACTACTCTTTGCTTTCTGTCGCTGAGCCAATTTTCTATCCATTTCAACACACCGTCTTGTATTCCATGCGCTTTTAGTTTTAGCAGTAAACGTTTGTGGGGAACTTTGTCAAAGGCCTTTTGAAAATCAAGGTATATAATATCTACAGCTTTACTCTCATCGTAGAGGTTGAGGATATCGTGGAAGAAGTCTAAGAGGTTTGTTAAACAGGAACGTTTTTTACGAAAGCCGTGTTGAGTATCTTTAAGTATGTTATTTTCCTCTAAGTGATTTACGAGTCTGTCTCGTATGACCGTTTCTAGCATTTTACATACAACTGAGGTTAAGCTAATTGGACGATAGTTACTGGATAGGGATTTGCTGCCTTTTTTGAATATCGGTGTTACGTTGGCTAGCTTCCACTGATCGGGCATAGTTCCAGAGGGTGGAGGAGGGTGTAATAAATTTCAGTCGACCCACGGCGGTGGTGGGGAGCGGTTTAGGCGGGAATCTATGCTCCTCACACCGCTCAGCTCTCTCTCAGAGCACATTACGTGCTCAAAATTGCACTCGACATCTGTCGAGGCCCACATATGGGCACGTTTTCATTAACTCGACATATGTTGCGCGCCGATGGTTAAGGGTTAAAGATGTTTTGACATCAGCATTGGTGGCTGATAAGGACAGCCTTTCTGGGGAGTGACAGGGGATGCGTCTTCGGACGCACACACGGCTTGCTCACCAGCTCCCTCTGACCCAGCCTCCTGCAAACAGCCTTCGGTTGATTTGAGTGGGGACGGTCATGGTCCGGATGACCCTATCGTGGCACCTGATCACTCGTTGAGGGCTGCGGACAAGGCAGGTGTGTCTCAACGAAGGGTCTATGTGCCTCGGTCGCGTACTGCTGCTAGGGCGGATGTGACTGTGGATAGAGATTTCTCCAAACTTTGTGATGCTAGATTATCATCATCATCATCTCGATTGGTTAAACCGGGACCCCCCCCCCCCCCTGGGAACCCTTCCCAGCGAAAGTCCTACATAGGAATTTGTGCTTTTAATCTTTTATATTTTTAATTTTTAATTAGTAACACCTTATGGCTACAACAATTTGTCTTCAATGGAATTGTCGTGATGTATGGGCAAACTGGAAGGAATTACAATTACTTCTCTCAGATCTGAATCCATTGAGTGTCTGTCTTTAGGAGACAATGGTGGGGCTTCGACCGTTGCCTTTACCTAAGGGTTATTCAGTCTTCCATTCCGCTCCTCCCCTGGCTGGTGGTCATAGCGGTAGGTGTGCCATTTTATGTCGTTCCGATGTCCCATCCACCACCTTTGCTGTACAGTCTCCCCTTCAAGTTGTAGCAGTACAGATGCACCTTGAAAGGTGTTTACCATCTGTTGCCTGTACTTCCCATCTTTAGTCCCAATATTACGATCTGATTTAGAGACCATTATTCGACAACTTCAGACTCCTTTTATTTCACTTGGCAATCTTAACACTCAACGAGCGGCCTAGGTGGTATATTTGACCGTGCCGCCCAGCGGGTTTTTTTTTTACCATAAATGGGGTTGTTTCCGTGCTCTTTTTCATGCATAAAAAAGAGCCAGAGCGTAATACAAGTATGTATCCCTGAAAGGGTGTTAAATGACCTTTCCAATGACACCAGAACCATCCTTCTACGATCACTGGTTGTCTTGCAACGATCGTGCAACCGAAGGGCAAAATCGGTAAAATACGGTAATTTCCTTACATTATTATGTGTGAAACGAGTGAGGGAGGGTGGAGTAGGGCGGAGTACATCTCAGTAGCTCCACGGCCACCGTGCCGAGCGGTCATAAGGTAACCTACGCTCCTCCCACCGCTCCGCTCTCTCTCAGAGCACATTACGTGCTCAAAATTGCATGCGACTATAGCCGGGCCCCGCCACATAGGCCACATTTATTTCACTTGACTATAGCCGGGCGCCACTCTTTAAGGGTTAATGGTCGCCATCCAATATTGGGTGATTCAGTTTACAATCCTGAGGGTGAGCTTCTGGCCTCCTTGGTTGGTGAACTGGATTTGGTTGTCTTGAACGATGGGAGACCAACCCATTTCCACGTTCAGACTGGTCCTTTTTCTGTTCTTGACCTCCCTATTACTTCTCCTGACTGTGCTCTTGATTTTTCCTGGGGGGTTTTGGATGATCTGCATGGTAGAGACCATTATCCAGTGTTGGTTCAGTCCTCTCACTTTGCTACAACTACCCGTTTGCCTCTCTGGTGTCGGGGTAGGGCTGACTGGCCTCTTTTTGAACAACTCTGTGAGTTTGATTTGACTGTACATGATTTCCCAGCTATTGATGATGTACAACATTATTATACTACGACCATGATTAAAGCGGGGCTTCGTTCCATTCCACGGTCTTCGGGTGTATATTCTCGGAGACCTGTGCCGTGGTTGACTGCAGCCTGCTATTTTGCTCGGGGGGTTTATAAAGCCACATGTCGTCGATACCATGCAAACCGAAAGGTTCTCTTAAAGTTCAATTTCGCAAAATGCATGCTCGCTATCGATGGGTTCTGAAAGATGCTCGCTGAAGCTCGTGGAGGTCCTATGTTTCTACGATTACTTCTTCCACTCCTTTGCCTATGGTGTGGAAGAGAATATGCAAGATATATGGAAAGTTTACACCTTCCTCTCCACCAGTGTTGAGGATCCAAAGTAATCTGGTGTCTGCACCTGGTGGTGTAGCCTCTGCCCTAGCTACTCATTTTTGCAAGGTCTCCCAGAGGGATGATGCCAAACCTTGTGCAAGTGCCCAACGTTGCCAAGAAAGACAGGGTCTTAATTTCCGGTCTCATGGCGGAGAAACTTATAATGTTGACTTCATTATTCGTTTGCTGCGTGCAGCCCTCTCGGAGTGTGGTGACACTGCTCCTGGTCCTGACGACATCTCATATGCCATGCTTCGTCATCTCCCGAATGCCTCCTTAGTGTTTTTATAGACTTGTTTAATAGGATTTAGGGTGAGGGTACTCTACCTGCAAGCTGGAAGTTGGGCATTGTCCTTCCTATTCCTAAGCCTGGAAAGGATCATTGCAATGTTTCTAATTACCGCCCAATTTGTTTAATGTCGTGTGTATACAAATTGTTTGAAAAAATTATCAATATCAGACTTGAGTGGTGTCTGGAGAAGGGCGCCCATCTCTCTCCTTCTCAGAGTGGCTTCCGCAAACTACGGTGTACTTCTGACAACCTTGTCCGACTTGAATCTTCAATCTGTGATGCTTTTGCCTCTAAGCTACATCTTGTGGCTGTGTTTTTTTACCTCGAGAAGGCTTATGACACAGCCTGGCGACATGGAATTCTACGGCAACTTCTTTGGATTACGTGGTCGCCTGCCGGTATTGCTTAGAGACTTCTTGACTGATCGTGTGTTTCGGGTCCGTGTGGGTTCTTCCCTTTCTGTGCCACTGTGCAAGGAGGAGGGTGTCACCCAGGGTTGTGTCCTAAGTGCATTTTTGTTTGAGGCGGCCGTCAAAAGTGTTCTCGACGCTGTGCCTGCTAGGGTTTCCTCGTCCTTATATGTAGATGATTTGGCTATCTGGTTTTCTGGTTCCCGCATGTCTGCCATTGAGAGACATATGCAACTTGCGTTGGACAGGATTTCTGCGTGGGCTGACTCCATGGGCTTTTGATTTTCCCCATCAACGACTGCGGCTATGCACTTTTGCAGAATAAGGGGGGTTCACCCAGACCCTGATCTAATGCTCTGTGGCAGGAGACTTGGTTGTGTGGCAGAGACAAAGTACTTGGGTCTCACGTTTGATTGCCGTTTGAGTTGGGTTCCGCACTTGACAAATCTGAAGGCATCGTGTATGAAGGATTTGAATCTGTTAAGGGTTCTGTCACACACCTCTTGGGGCGCTGATTGCAGAACACTACTGCATTTGCCGCATCCAGACTGTCGTATGGCTGTGAAGTCTACTCCTCTGCCACAGGCTACAGACTTAAGACTCTAGAACCTGTTCATCATGCTGGTCTCAGTCTTGCAACTGGAACTTTTCGGTCGTGTCCGATTCCCAGCTTGCTGGTGGAGGCTGGTGTGCCTCCCTTCGATTTACTGCGTCAATTTGGTTGTCCGCTGTTGGTTTCGGATTCGGCGCCTTCCAGACTCTCTTGTTTGTACCCGTGCCTCGGGTCAATCTTTGTTTTCATATTACGACTGCCTCATCGTTTTGGCTATAGAGTTTGTGAAGTAATGAAGGCGCTTAATCTGTCGACGGTTCCTGTGAGTCCCGTGCAAATTCCAAGGATTGCACCCTGGGGCTTGACTGAACTGTCAGTCTGCAGTTTTTTTTACAGGATCGAAGGATTCAGTCGCTCCTCAGTCTCTTCTTCATGATGTTTTTGGAAAATTCTTCTATTCATAATAGTTCTGTGCCTGTGTATACTGATGGCTCTAAGTCTGTCTCCGGTGTTGGTTTTGGTGTTGTGATTCCTGACTTCAGCCGTGGAGCTAGTCTTCCTTTTGCTGCCCTAGTTTTTACTGCAGAATTGTCTGCTATCATTTTAACTCTGAAATTGGTGTTTGCTCACCGAAACAATCATTTTACTATTTATAGTGATTCTCAAGGGGCTGTTATGGCTCTTGAATCTTATAATTCTTCCCATCCTAAAGTTTTAGCGATTTTAGAGTGGCTGTTTCTCATTCATCGTCGAGGGAAAAGAGAGGATTTTTGTTGGGTCCCTGCACATGTTGGGGTCAAAGGTAATGAAAGGGTGGATGCTTTGGCGAAAGCTGCAGCTTCGAGACCTTCAAATGTAAATTACCCTCTCCCTGCTTCAGATCTGCGTACTCCTCTCATGTTTACTGTTCGTGCTTGTTGGCAGGCACGGTGGGATTGTTTTACTGTTAATAAGCTCAGGGAAGTTAACAAATTAGTCTCGCCAAGAGCTTGCCCTACCATTCCTCGCAAATTGGTAACTGCTTCGGCTCGCCTCCGCATTGTACATACCAGGCTCACACACGAATTCCTTATGTGTGGAGGTGTACCGCCATTCTGCGATGACTGTCTAGTTCCCCTTACTGTCAGGCACTTGTTGGTTGAGTGTCCCAGTTTGGTCGACTTTCGTCGGAGGTAGCTTTTGCGGCACCGGAAAGCAGATGGTACTTACTGTCTCTCTTCGGTGCTTGGAGGGGAGGCTGGTTCCCCTCGAGACTATGTGTTTTTATTTATGAAAAAGGCAGACCTCTTTCAGTTTTTATGATTGCATTGATTTTACTTTGATATCTAATTATACACATGTTGTTTTACGATTTTAGCTTCCTGCAAATATGTTAGCTTCTTCGGCGCCATATGACCTTGTTGTTGCGGTGCCAAGATTTCTATCAATAAGTTCTAATTCTATGTACAGTATATATATATATATATATATATATATATATATATACTGTATATATCACTGATATTCATTATTATCCTTTCTCGCCTCTCTCTTTTGCTATTCACTTGCTTTCAGAAGTCACCACTGTAATGAAATGCTGAGCTAAGATTATATTCTGCCACCTTTCAAAATCTATATTATACACACTTCACTTCCCAACTTTCTTAATGTCTTGCACAGCCGTCAGTGACAGCTTGAGGCAGGAACACAGTGGAACATGATCATCGCGCCTGTGGCTGACAGCTGGGTGAGTGATGTCTCCATTTGTCTAGTGAAACTCATTTACACCACCCAAGCATCATGTGTGCCTCCACAGTTCGTAAAATAACAATATAAATCACTGAATGTCATTGTAAGTGTAGTGTAATACAACTCGCTTCAGTATTATCTCTTTATAAATCCGGGATTCAGATACTTAGATTTGGAATTTGCTCAACAGGAACACATCGAACTTCGTGAATATGATAAGTAGTTACTCAATCAGGCAATCAATAACACAATAAACACACAGGATAGTTTACACTCTTATCTATTCAAATGTTTATATAGTACATAAGATAGGGTTACGAACTCTACTATTATAAGGAATAGTAAGTAAATATCATGTGACTGGAGAGAGTTGAATAAATGTTACTCTTTAGTGAATATCAGTGTCACTTACATAGTAGTTAAAGGGAGAAAATATGCAATGATGAACAGATACATATATACGCAGATAAGTATCATTGACAAGAATACATATGTGAGCCAAGTGTCTAACGCGCAATATTTTGGCAAAGTTAATGAAACAGGATGTAACTATCGCTCAGGTGCGCTGGGGTCTGTGCGCTGGGCAAAAGAGATTAAGTCGCACTCAGGTGAGACTTCAAAAAGGTACTGCCCTGGGTACTATAGGTCAGATGGACTGGGATCCTTGAAAATTACAATTCACTTTAATGCGATAGAAAATCTAGTTTTAAACATTAATTCTAATTTACTCTAGAAAGGAAGATAGTTTAAATATTAATTCAACTATCTAAGTGTTATTGCGAATAATCTCTCGCACGAGACACGGAACATAATATTCGATCATAGATGAGGTCAAATCACACGGGTGGAGGAACTCAGATACAGTAAATATGGTGACTGAATCTGAATAAATAAAACATAATTTAATATAGATTGGAATTAATTAACCAACTAATTAAGAAACGCAAATTAAAGAGCGTGGTAATATGGCTAAATAAAGAGCTATCTTGAATGGGCGTACACGACGAAGTTGCACTTAAGAAATACCATGGGTGATGGCATGAATAAATTAACAAATTCCTAAAAGAACGCAGAACTATGTAGCGTTGTATTATAACTTAAACAATGGTTATAATGAATGAATTACTCAAAGAAGTAATAACATAATATTAAGCCAAATAATAGGCGTAAAGATCAAGGAATATACAACCTGAATTCCTAAGTGAGTGTTGAAAGAATTGCATGACCCGGGTAATGTATATCATTCGATTATTCACAAGAACTAATAGAAATCAGCTATTTTGGCAAGAAATTAATTCTAACTCAACGGAAAGGGTTCTTTACTTTCGAGTTGGGGAAAGTAATACAATAAGGATTTTCTGGCGATAGTTACATAGATAAGAGAATCCTGAATTGGACGTAGGTTTTAGGTATCTTGAATTTAAGAAGGGAATCGATTCATCTTATACACTTCACTTCGACTTAGATACACGAACAATAATAAGACATAGGAGTACAATCTGAGAGTATTCAACTACGTAACACGTGTAAACACGTGTGTTGGCATAGATGCCAACCCACTTTACATCGAATGAATAATTTGAGAGTTGAACTAAATTAAAGCGTTCCGTGTTGTATTATCTGATAAGGTCGATCTGTCAAATCTGTAATGCAGCATTATCATTAATAATTGGTGGACATTGTTCAAACAATTGTTTGAGGATTCACGCAAATTGGTGCGGAGGAGAACATGGCAGCCAACTGTACGGGTGTTGGTATTGTGTGGTTGGCAAGATTGGTAACACCAATTATCGAAGTGACACCATAATCATATAATACTGTATTGTTGTTTATAACCATTAGCTATAATTAAATAATGACTTTCTTACCTCCTTTTAATTACTCAATACACATTATGAAGTGGACCCCACGGTCATGTGCCGTTGCTGCCATATGCATGGGGCCAAACGAAATAGCTTCTGGATCAGTCTGAATGAAATTGAGTACACCTGCTAACTTAAACTAATATTGTTATGCCTTTTATTGTTCATCCGGTCGTATTGCGTCAGCACGATCTGACCTAAGCTGTTTCTGCGCCTTTTCCCCCTATCCTCAATAAATAAGTTCATAGAATTCAATATAATTATCCCATTAATGGCATGATGTTTAAATATGTTCAGAGTACTATGATCTGTACTGCATAATTAATAAATAGTTTCATAAATAATTATTTGCATAGGCTACTCTTATTATAATACAGTAATATGTTTACGGCGAAAGAGGCAATCACGAACATCTGTATTGTTTTCAATATTTCCACTCCTCATCTATGAGTCAGCATCAGGATGTAAAGTTACCAACAAGCATAATATCAGTATTAACAGTTTTGTTTCATACATTAAACCTAAGACTCATATTATTTGACCTATTGTTATACTTTTCCATGAAACCTTATTTGATAGAGTTCAATACACTAAACAATATATTTGATGCAAGTAATTCGGAGAGTATGAACTAACCATTAGGTGAAGTAAATATAAATATAATAATAAATAATAATAAATAATAATAATAATAATCGTCTGGTTACTTATATAGCGCCCGTATCTCCTCCTTCGAGGATTCACAAGCGCTTCACACTTCTTTAATCAACCAGAGACCATTACCCATCTCCCTTGCTCATGGGAAGACAGTAACCGCCGGCTATATATCAGAAAAACTTTTCAATCTAAGCGGGGATTGAACGCGAGACCTGTTAGATGGGAAGCAGGCACACTATCAACTGAGCCAGTCGTCTGTGATTACCTGGTCCTCCCCTTTCTCCTAACCTAAGGGGACTTATTTTTTGTCGTCCTACGACCTTTGGCATGGAATCGTCATCTCCCTATCACACTGGCTTAACTCATTTGTGTTTCTATGTATATGGAGGAGACAAAAGGCAGGTTGCCTGTAAGGAGTGTCTCCCCCAAAATTAAGAGTGACAAAGCCAAATTCTCAAGGGACGTTGGAGTAGAAATTCCTGGACTCACGAATCTTAAGTCAAAGGAGAACACAGGAAATCAAGCAACAACAGTTCTAGTGACCCTTCTAGGCTGCTTGTCCTCCAAAACACTGAGGATCAAGTGTCCAAACAGTGGTTTAGAGTGGGTAAGGGAACATTGGAAAGGGAACTACTGCCCTGGAACTAATGTCCGTGGCAGGATTAGGAAGTTAGTAGGGTTAGTAGGGTTAGATGGGTTAGTAACTGAGGGGGGGATAAAATAAAGTTATTCATTTACAAACTCAGTCAGTTGCGGGTTTGATGCGAGATATTTGTCTAAGCAGAGTTTAAATGAATCAACGGTGCTGCAGTCTATAACGTCTCGGGGAAGCCCATTCCACAAGTTGACAACTCGATTGAAGAAGAAATTCTTAGATTCGTGTGAGTTAAAAGATTTACCAATAATTTTGCAACCGTTTCCCCGCGTGTAATTAGATTGGTCGATAGTACTACAGTTCATATTGTCGATGCCTTTGATGATTTTGAACACTTGAATTAAGTCCCCTCTTAATCTGCGCTGGGTTAAAGGAAATAGATTTAATTCTCTAAGACGCTCTTCGTATGGTTTGTTCTTTAGGCTAGGTATCATTTTGGTAACTCTACGTTGAACTCGTTCTAGCTTGTTTATATCTTTTTGGTTATAAGGGCACCAGGATTGAACGCACTATTCCAGAAGAGGGCGGACTAAGGAATTGTAAAGGGTTAGGATAACTTCTTTGGATTTATGCTCAAATGACCTGCCTATAAAGCCAATTATTTTGTTTGCCTTCTTAACAACTTCTGAACATTGTTGACTCGGTTGTAGGTTACTCGATATTGTTACTCCCAGATCGGTTTCTCTGTTTACATTCTTAAGCTGAGTGCCATTCATCGAATAGTTTGCTTTCTCATTTAGGTATCCGATATGTAGTACTTTACATTTATCCGCATTGAAACTCATTTGCCAAATTTGGGCCCAACATGACAATTTATCTAGATTGTGTTGCATATCGTCAACTTGTTCTTTTGAGAGTACGCTATTTGCAATTTTTGTATCGTCAGCAAATGTTGAGATTGTACAAGTGAGACCCTCAGCTATGTCGTTGATGTAAATTAGAAAGATAATTGGTCCTAGTCATAGGATGAAGGGAAAGATTGTTTGAGGGAGAGACCGTCATCATTAACCAATATCGGCTGAACTCGCTCCTCGACTTTATTTACTCCAATGTTGTCTTGAATACACATTCCCTCTGTATCATTGTTTGGCAATCGCTAATAAAAAGCAGAGTGTATATAATTTATTATTAACGCAATTATGATAATTTTGACCGATAATTCACAGAAAGAAGTCGACACGATTTGAAGGTAGGAACTCATTAGCAAGATAATTATTAACGATAATACACCGATGATTATCAGTGATAAACGTAATAGGAATAATTAAAAGTGTAAGAGTTCGAACGAAACTTATAATTTAGATACTTTTAAACAAATGAATGGTACACTAACATGTTTAAAATAGGTTAAAGTATATTGATTTCATACAAATAAATGTATCTTTGTTACAGTAGGCTTTCAATATTTGAGGATCTGATGTTATTACACTAACTACCTTAATATAACTAACATATTAATGCTAACCAAACAATATCCTTTCATAAATTAATTTATAATATCTTAACTTGTTCTTATATCCTAACCTAGATTACCATATCCTAAACTGCAGTATTGTTGTATACAATAACCCAAGCCAATCATAACGTATTGTATATACAATTAACACAATATATGTAAATGATTGTATTTAATTTCTTAAAATGCCATTCGAAGTAAACTCTAAAAGAAACATAAATAATCAAATAATACAAAAATATCGCATGCACGGGAGACTCGATCCCGGTTAATGATATCACAGCCTGTGCTTTCCGTAATAAGCCACCAAAAACGATTATTGAAGATAAATGCAAATTAATCAGTACTGTATAGCGGTTTAATGGCATGACCATTTAGCTGTTTTGCAATTCATAATAAATACATTTCGTCTGTATAGCATTAGTTCGGACTTCAGTTGAAATGAAGGACCACGCATATCGTGGATTTGATGATGGTCGACGGAGTATAGGCCAGTGTGATATCCTCTTAAGACTACGATTCCCAAGGAACAATCCTGTGTCTCAGGTAATATATAGTGACTATGAATAAAGACAGGTCAGAGCATATCGTAGGTTGCAAATAGTTCCGCAATTAATTAGACCAACTAGCAGTTATTGGAATTGTTGAAGGTTCCTTTTGTGAAATGACCATTTCTGCCACTAATGTTTGAAGCTTAATGATATACTATGACAAATGTCGATTAATTATGGATGGGTATATTATATCATACAGACATATTAAGCAAAATACAAACATATCGGAATACACACCATTGTAGGTTCAAAGTAAGGCCGAAAATGTTGCATAAAAAAGGGGGGGACAATGCTATATCTTGGTGTATTTTACCCTATAGTCGGTTTCATTTCAGATGACGGTAAATTGAATCCCCTAGCAACTGATTCATCGATACTTAATGGTGAAATATGAAATTACTACACATCTATGCCAAGTCCTCAGGTTGTTAAACCTATTTCGTTATACAATCTTTGTAATAGTTGAGTAATAAAGATGAGGACATGACAATTTACCATCAGCTGAAAATAAAGAGACAATAGTTTTACTGTATATCACGATAATATAAATATCAACACAAATGTATGGCGATTTTATAATAATTGGCACATATTACCAAAGGGTAAATTGCCACATATTACCAAAGCATAAATCATGTTTATATAATCGCTATTTGACAAAGCATATTACGTATTTAATAGTTTATTTGCCACAGATCAACGAATTCCAATACTCCGTTGCTCCCACCTAAACTTTGACGGCGCCCTAATCACACCTTCTTTTCCATACTCGCTAACACCACTACCCCCACTCCGCAAACCATCACCCTCCCATATACACAAATGTTGATCCGAGCAGAACCAAAAATTTGTAATAAAGAGCGTTCCGCGAATTCCAAATCCAAAACTTTAAATGTTTTCTATGCAAACGCTCGTAGCATACGCAATACATTTTCGGATTTAGGGGAACTAGTGTTTACAGAAAATAACGATGTTATTGGCATAACAGAATCTTGGCTCAATACAGAAGACAGACTTTTTAGCAGAGTATTCACTTCCCGGTTATGTAATGTTTGAGAAAAGCCGAA
Organism: Paralithodes platypus; assembly: GCA_032716605.1. Taxonomy (NCBI): domain Eukaryota; kingdom Metazoa; phylum Arthropoda; class Malacostraca; order Decapoda; family Lithodidae; genus Paralithodes; species Paralithodes platypus. Next base: position 24,136,705 of record CM064490.1, read on the forward strand.
TTAATAGAAATGGAGGTGGAGTTATATTTGTTATCAAAGAAACTCTTAAACCGACCCTCTTGTGAAACCTCAAATTGTAAATGTCGACACATCCTTTGTGCTAAAAAAGAATAATAAAGGTACAAACATAAGGTAGCATTCAAGGAGACTACATCAGGACTCTTCTTCTTACCTCTGACTGGGTATAAGCTATCCTAGTGTTTACTAGCCTATACCCCTTTGAAAGGACATTAGCCTAACCTAACAACCTTACCTAACCTATCCTAGTATTATGGGTGGGGGCTGCCGCCCCCACACCCCCACTATTAGACATCTTTGACAGATATTTGGTGTATTTTTCTTTGAAAAGGGTATTTTTTCAATTTGTCAATAACGAAAATCCTCCATGCGGACTATACGGAGGAAAAGATGGCGAATCTGTTGGTGCCAATTTTCCCTAATAAATGGTTTCTAATAAGGCGGATGTAGTGTCCTTGAATATTATCAAACATAATACTTGCACTAATATACAGACCTTCAGCTCAATCAGTGCAACCTGACCGAGAAATTTATGAACAAATTGCAGACTTAAGAAACTCGCAAGATACCGTAATTTTTGGCGACTTCAATTTACCAGTGACCAAGTGGGGAGATAGTATTACTTCACACTCTGGACAAGACCTTCATGCAAACTTGCAAGAGAGTTCACTATATTAATTTGTTAGATCTCCAACCCGTGGAAATAATGTCCTTGAACTTGTACTTTCAACAAAAGAAGAATTGATAGAGAATTTGAATGTCGGTGACGAATTCAGTAACAGCGACCATCGTACGATAACTTTCAGTTTAAAGTTTACTAGTAACAAACCAAATAGCAGTATCAAGAAAGTCCCTAATTTCAAGCAAGCAAACTTTTGTAAACTTACAGCAATGTTTAAAGAAACTGACTGGAGCTTTCTAATAAACAATAACAACATAAATACATCATGGGAATCATTCGCAAACACTTACCTAAAAGCAGTGCAAGACTGCATACCATCGAAAATACGGCGTACAAGCCATACTGATAAGCCCAAATGGTGGAATAAAGATATTTCAAACTGTCTGCTTGCTAAAAAGTTTGCTAATGATGGATTAAAATCCTCACAAAATGACGAAGCACGGGTGAAATTTGTAGAGCTACGACGCAAAGCCAAAACCTTAATAAAGCAAAGTAAACAGACCCTGGAGTTACATGTTGCGAATCAAAGTAAAACAAACCCGAAAGAATTCTATAGTTATATCGGAAAGAAAAAAGTAGTTACTTCAACTGTTGGACCGTTAGTTGATGAAAATGGAGAATACACCAAAGACGAAGTACAAATGAGTAATGCCCTCAATACCTTCTTTGCATCAGTTTTTACAACAGATGACCTCGGTGATATCCCTACACCATCGCCGATTCAGATTGATAATTCAGATGTTCTTAGAAATATCACCGTTACAGAGAGAGAAGGATTGAATTGTTTAGATAAACTCAAGGTAAAAAGACGCCTGGACCTTATACAATCTCACCTAGAGTTCTAAAGGAAGCTAAGGATGAGCTTTCCAAACCACTGATATTGCTATTCAATAAATCCTTGCAGTCTGGAACTATGCCTGATCAGTGGAAGCTAGCCAACGTAACACCGATATTAAAAAAAGGCAGCAAATCCCTACCCAGTAACTATCGTCCAATTAACTCAACCTCAGTTTTATGTAAAATGCTAGAAACACTCATAAGAGACACTCATAAATCACTTAGAGGAACATAACATACTTAAAGATACTCAACATGGCTTTCGTAAAAAACGTTCCTGTTTAACAAACCTCTTGGACTTCTTCCACGATATTCTCTACGATGAGAGTAAAGCTGTAGATATTAATACCTTTATTTTCAAAAGGCCTTTGACAAAGTTCCCCACAAACGTTTACTGCTAAAACTAAAAGGGCATGGAATACAAGACGGTGTGTTGAAATGGATAGAAAATTGGCTCAGCGACAGGAATCAAAGAGTAGTCATAAATGATAAGGCATCTAAATGGACCAATGTAAGTAGCGGGGTACCCCAGGGATCGGTACTAGGACCAATTAGCTTTCTAATTTACATCAACGACATAGGTGAGGGTGTCACCTGTACACTCTCAAAATTTGCTGACGATACAAAAATTGCAAATAGCGTACTCTCAAAAGAACAAGTTGACGATATGCAACACAATCTAGATAAGTTGTCATGTTGGGCCCAAATTTGGCAAATGAGTTTCAATGCGGATAAATGTAAAGTACTATATATCGGATACCAAATGAGAAAGCAAACTATTTGATGAATGGCACTCGGCTTAAAAATGTAAACTGAGAAACCGATCTGGGAGTAACAATATCGAGTAACCTAAAACCGAGTCAACAATGTTCAGAAGTTGTTAGAAGGCAAACACAATAATTGGCTTTATAGGCAGGTCATTTGAGCATATATCCAAAGATGTTATCCTAACCCTTTACAATTCCTTAGTCCGCCCTCTTCTGGAATATTGCGTTCAATCCTGGTGCCCTTATTACCAAAATGATATAGACAAGCCAGAACGAGTTCAACGTAGAGTTACCAAAATGATACCTAGCCTAAAGAACAAACCATATGAGGAGCGTCTTAGAGAATTAAATCTATTTCTTTAACCCAGCGCAGATTAAGAGGCAACTTAATTAGTGTTCAAAATCATCAAAGGCATCGACAATATAAACTGTAGTAAGTACTTCACCATCGACCAATCTAATTACACACGGGGAAGTGGTTGCAAAATTATTGGTAAATCTTTTAACTCACACGAATCTAAGAATGTCTTCTTCAATCGAGTTATTGTTACGATCCAGGTTCTCAAAGACACAGGGCTCTTCAACATTGGACTAGATAATGGCAAACAGCAACAACGGTAACACTAGATCCAACCCCTGCCTTAAACACTGGAAAACAAAACACCATTACTGCCCTGAGTCGTGCCTGGACAACGAGGTATCCTATGACTCGGTAACTGGTGCACACACACTAGGCTGACGCTCAATGAAACAGCCTATTCTGAAACAGTAAAAGATAACTCGATTATGTTACACAAAGAAAAGATAGTTAACGTGATTAATTAACGTTACGGTAGATACTCAAATAACTGGCACTCCTGTATTAACACCTTATGAGCGGCCTAGGCGGTATATAATATGTAGCCACCAGCGGGGTGTTTTTACCCAAAATAGGGCTGTTTATGTGATCATTTTCATGCCTAAATAAGACCCAGAGCGTAAAATAAGTATCTAGCCCTGAAAGGGCATAAACAGAGCTTTCCAATGACACCACAACGATCCTTTTATGACCGCTAGTTTTCTTGCAACAACCGCGCAACACGAGTGCAAAAAGCATGTAATTCGGTACTTTCCCCATACAATTCAGTATGTAGCGAGTGAGAGAGGGAGGGAGGAGGTGGGATTCGTGTCAGTAGGTTCGCCGCAGTGGTCTGGAGCAGTCATACGCTCGCTACTCTCCTGCCACCACTTGTCTCTCTCTCTCAGCAACATTACATGCTGAAATTGCCACACGACCTATGTCGCGCGCCGCCAGATAGTCCAGATTTATTATACTCGACTTATGTTGCGCGCCGATAGTTAGGGGTTAAAGAAAGTGCAATGCTAGTCCTGCAACATCAACTGGAAACCTCTGGAATAAGTCTGATGCAGGGAAGATGTTCGTAAAGAATCTTGAACAATTATAATGCAGAATACGGGTCACAATAAATGCTAGGACATATAGTAATAATAGGCAGGCGAATAATAAAGACTGCGCAAAGGTAGTAATGCTCGACAACTAAAGAAATGCTTCGTGACACAACACAGCCTACTCGGGTTGTGCAACTCAACAACAACCTCGGCTCAAAAGTGCAGTGAATAATAATGCTGCATACATATAATAATGGGGCTTATCTCTATCCAGTGTCTGCTCAGTTAATAAAGTCTAGCTGGGGTATCAAGGCAGGGCAACAATGGGCGAGCATGCGGCTCGTAGCCTAACGTTGTCCAAGGGTGGTATAATGAAGATTACGTTATATGACGGGGATGCTCTCTTGATAAATCTAGGTCTCTAGTACCTTGCTCTATCCTGGCGATCCCTCAGAAGTCAACACAAAGAGGCAGCACTATGTTGTGAGGGATAGGCTATGGCCCTCTCACACCACAGCGCTGTGCTCGCAAAGTAAACCAACCCGCAGACAACTTAGGCTCCCACATTACCTGTCGATGTCGTGCAGAGCTTAGCTAACACTGCTCACATCGGAGACAACGACACAGTAACCTTACCCCCAGTCTAGCTTTAGATAACCAAGCAGAATCACTCAACACCTTGCAAGGGAGACATATACCGGTCTACAACCTTCCCGAGAGAGGACACATACGGAAAAGTCCGTCTCTCTAAACCTCAATAAAGCATAATACCTCCTTAACCTAATACATGGAAATATCTGAGAGCTTCGCGTACAATACGACTGGTCGACGGTGAACGTCTATGCTGAAACCAGAAGGGATGTTGAGTTTAATAAAGATTAGAGAATGAGAAAGGAGAAGTCGAGAGAGAGAAATAGTATGCAAAGTCGCGAGTATGGGGGACAGAATTGCAAAGGATGTAGGCGATACGCGTGTCAGGCAAGCTCTGAGCTGGTAAAAAACACGAGGCCGTGACGGGAAGGGACTAGTTGACCACCCGGCCGCCAACGCCGTCAGCGCCCAAGCGAGCCGCGTCATAGCTCACCTCGCTGCCGGGTGTACTCCCTCACACTCTCTCGCTCGCCTCCCACACAAGCAACATTTATATTATAGCGAATATAAAATATAAGGCACGGTCACAGACCAAAACAAAGACCATTTGTAGACTGTCTGTGGCAACACGACACTAATGAAATAAAGCAGATCATTCTAGGACAACTGTAGCCTATCCCCCCATCCTGGCGAGCGCTAGCGAGCTGCAATGCCCCACGCAACCATTCTGCTAACGCCGGGAGGCGTCACATTATCAACTTGTGGAATGGGCTTCCCCGAGACGTTATAGACTGCAGCACCGTTGATTCATTTAAACTTCGCCTAGACAAATATCTCGCTTCAAACCCGCGACTGACTGCGTTTGTAAATGAATAACTTTATTTTATCCCCCATAAGTTACTAACCAATCTGTCCCCTACTAACTTCCTAATCCTGCTACGGACATTAGTTCCAGGGCAGTAGTTCCCTTTCCAATGTTCCCTTACCCACTCTAAACCACTGTTTGGACACTTGATCCTCAGTGTTTTGGAGGACAAGCAGCCTAGAAGGGTCACTGGACCTGCTGTTGCTTGATTTCCTTTGTACTCCTTTGTACTCCCACCATCGCCTACTTCCAGCCCCCTACCTCCCCATCATAACTCTCCAGCCAGAAAGGACACTGACCTAGTAGATAGCCTGAGGCGGTGTCTCTGTTTCATATGTTTGGAATTGTACCTGTCCTCTCACTAATAACGGAAGAGTAATCAAACAAACATAAGACATCGATCATTGGGTAACTTATGATAAACTGAAAATAATCCCAACAGGTTTAAACAAACTAAATCATTATACTCCTAGCACCACGACAGTGTTGCACTTGTATGGTGCACTAGTGATGGCTACACCTCGCCTTATGTGTCCCAGGGCAGTCTTTCCTTTCCATGTTTCCTTATCCACTCTAAACTACTGTTTGGAAACTTGACCATCAATGTTTTATAGGGCAAGCAGCCTTGAGGGGTCGCTGGACCTGTTGTTGCTTGATATTTTGTATATTCTCTCTCTCTCTCTCTCTCTCTATATATATATATATATATATATATATATATATATATATATATATACAGTATATATATATATATATATATATATACTGTGTGGGAGGGTAGCTTCTAGGATTCTATTGTGTGTATGTGTGTAGCTATGATATACATCAGTTCACACACAATAACCATGCTGCCCCTATTAGTAAATCAATGTCACTGGATGGCTCTCCTTCATCAGTCTTGCATGCATCTCTTTCTCTCTCTCTCTATTTTTGTTTATTCTCTCTCTAGTATCAATTTTCGTTGTTACTTTTGTCAAACTTGATGGTTGCAGTTGAATATTTAGGTTAATTGTAATTTTCCAAAAAGATAACAAGAGTTGACTTAAAATATAACATAATTATGTTATATACCACTGCTATGGAATTGTTAAACTGCATCCATTACTGAGTAAGTGAAACATTTAATATTGGGCCTAATTTGGTAAAGGTGCTCATCACAAGCACACATATTTGCTTACCTCCACACACAGTAGGTATAACACAAACTGTTTAAAGGAACCATTATACATCATAACACACACATGTGTGCGTTTCCTCTCAATGAATGTGTGACTGTAACAACTTAGTGTTTTTGTCCAAGTATAACAGTGATATCATTTAACCGTTTCTGTAAGTAGGTGTGATATTATTTTGAATCTGGCTTTGTTAACTGTTTACATAATTAACACAAACTTATATTAAAAGTTGCAAAAGCCATGTTGCAATTCTTCTTATATCCACAATATCCATTCTGCAATAGCCTTCTTCACAGTTGTAATTTTGAGTTTCCCAGTTAACATATGGTACAATATACATATATATATATATATATATATATATATATATATATATATATATATACAGGGTGTCCAAAAGTAGACGTGCCAACCTTCAGGATTAGGTTAGGAAAACTACAGTATTCTTAGCATAACATGTTATATGTGCAAAATTCCAAATTTGACTGATTAGAGATATTGACTGTTGAAATTGGCATTTTCTTAGGTGTTTCCTCATTATGCCGGCCTAGCTGTTCTAGCGTCTACCATACCCCCATCTAACTGCAACTCTTTTACCATGCTATTATCAAGCTATTTTACTTTTATAAGTCGCAACATTATTATAGCCATATTGCCTGACTTTGGACCTGCTTGAAACTATTTGCCATGGAAGAGTCCATTACAGCAATGCTGGGGAGGACACTATATAAAACCTTCAATATCTATTAAACAGTTAAGATTTATACATTTTGTTATAGAATATTGTATGCTTAAAACCATTTGTATATCATATCATAATTATGATCATGATATTGCTGTAGATGTTGCTTTCGTATGAATTGGTGGGGGGAAGGGAGTTTGAGTTATTCATCTAAACCCTTGCTACCAAAGAAATAGGTGTTGTTTGACCTATATCAATAATATGATGAATTAGCAAATATAATTCCTCAACATTTATATGTTTGTGTTTTATACCACTCTATTCTAAAGTATATTTTAGCAATTTATAACATAGTTGTGCTCTAGCTGACAACAAAGTATTTCATTTACTTTGTAACAATATGACATTTTCAGTAATAATCCAATTTTCTCTTTATCAAACTAGAACTTCTGTTAATTTCAAACATCAGTCGTAGGAATCTTACTGGGCCGGAGTGATATGGTATCCCGGGGCGTGTCTGCTAAAATGTTGAGTTCTTCTGCGTTGTGGTGGAATGGGCCAAGTTGGTTCCCGTACCCCAATGGATGACCAGAAAATATTGAGCTCCAAGAGCAGCCTGCTGATATTGACACCCAAATTGTAGGCACGGTGCCCCAAGATGACACACAGTTATGGGAGGGAGACATATGTAGCAGCTATGAAAGAATGCATCGTGTCATGGCATGGGTAAAACGTTATGTGTTATTCTGTATTGATATGAATCCAGTGAACTGTATAAACATTAATAACCAAATAATGGAAAGCTTTACCTGGAAATTAGTGTGTGGTCGAGGCTATGTTGAAATTCGGTGGTACACATGGGTAACAAGATGCCGAGCAAGTGAGTGGAAATAATTCGATGAATAGTGTTGAATAGATGACTGAAGGGGGCCTCTTAACTTATGACATGATGAGAGTGATGATAGATGACCAATGCGTTGGTAGAAATACACGATGAGGATAGTACTAGCGTGGTAATGGAATGTAATGAGAGAGAAACGATTGGTGTTGTATCGGTAGGATCTCGAGAGCGAGTGAGTTCCCAGTCGTATTATGGGAGCCCAAAATTTAACGCATTCGCGAATTGGTTGGGAAATATTTACCCTTCTATAAATATTACCCAAGTTCATAGAAATTATATGTAATATTCTTCCAAATTATACTAAATCATATTATGGTTTTTAATCTGGCCATCCCCGATGGATGGCCAGAAAATATTGAGCTCCAAGAGCAGCCCGCTTGTATTGTGACCCAATTTGTAGGCACGTGCCCCAAGACGACACGCTTCCACTTCCCCCCTCCTCCTTTATTCTACTTTTTCCCTCCCATTTCATTTTCTACTTCCTCCCTCTTGCCTGAAATACATCCAGTCACCCTCCTATACAATCCGATTACCTCCCTCCTCCCTCATACATGCGTGGGAGACAGGTAGAACTCTAAGTGTGGCTCAAGCAGGCCCAGGAAGCACTCATATATTGTGCTCCTCGTACACCTTCGCCACCTCTTCCGCCGCAATAATAAATGTTTTCACTGAATATTTGCTCTTTACACCTATTTTCTGGTTCTTCAATGTTCAGATGTTCAATATACAAGTACAATATGCATATACGGAGCAGTAATATTGCTTTATATGATAAATATAAAAAAAACAATCGAAATTACCTTTAAAGGTTCCCTCGCACTGGCATACTTTTAAAAAACATGATTGATACAGCCCCCAGGTTAATCAAAGGATTGAGGGACAGAAGAGTAGCTGTGATAACATGCTACAAGTACCATAATGTCAATAATATATTTTTGTATTGCTTTCTATTTATGAATGTGGCAAAACTGACACAAATATCGCATCTAACTGTATGAATCAAGGGAAAGTACGGTACAGTGTAGATGGTCGACTGGACACCACTATTCTTCCGATCTCTCATTATAGCATATTATAACCTATGAACTCAACAAGTATCTAAGGCGTAAAGTCTCTCACCTCATCATTCACCCTCTCGCTATTTGTGTTGGAATAGTCTTGGCTGATTTGACAATTCAGAAAATACAGGTCACAGGAATTTTCCAATAACATTCACCGGAGGCAGGGAAGGCCGGGAGTTTAATATCAGATTACATTCTTATAAGAATTGTGGTGACATTGATGTGTGACCTGCTATATATTGGTTAGAGAGAGAGAGAGAGCGAGAGCGAGGTGAATGAGTTACATGAAACGCAACAAAATTGTATTCAGAATTATAACAATATAAAAGTTAATAATATTGGCGAATATATATATATATATATATATATTTTTTTTTTTTTTTTTTTTTTTTTAAGAGACAATGAACGGAGGAAGGAAAAACACAGATAAAACAAAAAGGTCCATGTGCCTAAAGGCATCCTCCATTCATAAAATGTTTGTAACAACTGGATTTAAACATTTGTTGATTGTAAGTTTGTGGAAAGCAATTCGAGGGAAGTGAATTCCAAAGAGTAGTAGCTCTGGGGATAAATGAATTCTGATAAGCAGAAGTTCTGCATTGTGGAGGAGAAAGTGTAAATTCATGGGCGCTCTCAGCTGCCCTAGTTCTACGGGGAAAGATGTGGAGAGGCGGCACAATTGAAGCAAGTTCCTCGGAACAATTGCTGTGAAAATATCTGTAGAATAATGCAAGGGATGCAACGTTTCTTCGTATGGCTAATGTAGGAAGGTCCTGTGTGATTGCAGGGTTATTGATTAATCTAATAGCTTTATTTTGAATTTTGTCCAACTGCCTCAATGCAACCACTCCACTTCCACCCCACAGAGGTGAACAGTAATCCATCTGAGAGCGCACATGACTTTTATATATTACGGCCAACTGCTCGTCAGTGAAGAATTCTCGAACTCTGTACAGGAGTCCCAGTTTTTTAGAGGCATTCTTAGCAATGCTTCTAACATAATGTGTCCAGCTCAAGTTAGTAGTTAATGTTACACCGAGAATGTCAATACTAGGGGAAGTGGGAATATTTACATCATTAAAAAATATATGGGAGTCAGTGAGATTCTGTCGGTTAGAAAATTGAATGTACTTGGTTTTCTGTGCATTAAAGGAAACTAGATTCTCTTGTCCCCATTCATTAATTCTAGAAAGGTCCTGGTTCAGAGAAATTGCAGTGTTTATTTTGAATTTATAAGATCGGGTTGGGTGAAAGAATTGGTAAATGTGAAGGAACTGTGGAGTGTTGAGTCATCTGCGTAGGAATGTATTGGATTATGAGTGGTAGATATGAGATCATTGATATGAATGAGGAACAGAGTTGGGGCCAAAACTGATCCCTGGGGAACACCAGCATTTATTGAGTGAAATTGAGAATAAAGGCCATCTACCATTACACATATTTTTCTGTTATGAAGATAAGAAGAAATTAGTGGAACTAATGATGCAAGGCCGTAGTGTGACATCTTCGACAATAAGGATTGATGCCAGACTCTATCAAATGCCTTTGATATATCCATTGCTATTGTATGTGTTTCACCATGTTGGTCTGTAGCTTGGTTGATTTGATGCGTAAGAAGGCAAAGAATGTCTACAGTTGATCGACATCGTCTAAAACCATATTGCCTATCACTGATTAATTTATTATTCTCCAGATGCTTAATTATGTGATTATTTAATATAATTTCAAAAACTTTGCCAAGAGTGGAAGTTATAGCTATTGGTCTGTAGTTTGATGGATCTGAAGAGGCACCTTTTTTAGGAACTGGATGGATGTTTGCTTCTTTCCAGGGTACTGGGAAGCATGAGGTATGAGTACACAGACGGAAAAATTTTGCCAATACAGGAGCGAGCACCAAGGAGCAATTCTTAAGTACTATTGGAGGAATTTCATCTGGACCAGGAGCCTTATCTACTGAGAGATTCTGCAAAATAGTTTTGACATGTCTGGTGTGGATCTTAAGTGAGGGAATTTCAGGTGAATTAAAATTAAGTACAGGGACATCTTGATTTATGTCATCTAAGGTTGAGTTGGTGGAGAAAATATCTGCAAGAAGGTTAGCTTTACCTCGTGGGTCACTTACAAGATTGCCAGTCGGAGATTTTAATGGTGGAATGGATGAAGCAGTAGTGAAGTTGGATTTGAATGAGTTAAGAGTAGACCAAAATATTTTGTTATCATTTGGATTATTTAGAAGTTTATTTGCCTGCTTATGGAGAAAGTTTGATTTAGTTAGGTTTAATACAGTTTTGGCATGATTTCTGATGTTTCTAAAGTAATTAAAGGCTTCATGTGTTTTTGATCTTGTGTATGCATTGTAGGCTATTGCTTTTTGTTCAGTTACTCTAGCACAATTATGGTCAAACCATTTAGGTGAATTAGATCTTTTACTGTACTTTTGATGAGGAATATATATATATATATATATATATATATATATATATATATATATATATATTGTAACATCCGTACCGACCGGATGTCATGTGGACAGACCAACCTGTTGAACGTGACTTTACAATTACCTCGTGGCAACAACTCACCTAGAGATAGAGAGAAACCAGCCAAGTTTGTGTGGACGTGGAGGGGCAAACTACCGACGAGACGGAACCAGCCCCCTTCTCCCTACTGCCCCCAACCACTCGTTCACCTGCTTCTCACCTGTAACTGGTCGACGTGTTTCCTGCCTTCTTACTGGTCCCGGCACCTGCTTCTTACCTCCTGATTGGTTAGCTAGGTCCAGGGAACGATATATAAGACGGGGATTTGATAATTCAAAGTAGTACATTTCTAGCTGGGGAACACGAGCAGTGTGGTGGGGAGACGAGACAGACTTCAAAGGCTTGTATATTATTATGTGTTAAGTTGCGTCCGGGAGCGACCTCTTACACGTTAGTTAGGGATTATTTGTGACTATTAATTAACCAGAGGTATGTCGAAAACATACGCTCATTTGCTTTAAGATTTTGTGATTGGCGAAATCATTTTACTTTCCTGTTTAATTTACTTGGAGAGAAATCATATATGTTTAATTAATTGGAGAAATCATATATGTGTAATTTACTTGGAGAAATCATATGTTTAATTTACTTGGAGAAATCATATATGTTTAATTTACTTGGAGAAATCATATATGTTTAATTTACTTGGAGAAATCATATATGTTTAATTTACTTGGAGAAATCATATATGTTTAATTTACTTGGAGAAATCATATATGTTTAATTAAATTGGAGAGATATAAATTTTGAATTGCTGTTAAATTTTGGTGATTAGAATTAATGTTTGATTCAGAGATGATTTGTGAGTGAATATTCTACTTTACATATTAACGATTAACTAACTGGATGTAAAGCTATTGTCATTCATAATTAAGGATTAAGCCTTATATAAGTTAAATACTTACCCGACTATTATTCTTTAATTTGTACTTTAGTGAAATCAGAATGTATACAAAACGATCCTGAAACTCTATCATAACTTTCATTGCTTATTATTTTGATTAATTGTAAAATGCCTTATTTTTATCTATCTATTGCCTGACGCCGTGATCCCCGTAGGGGTAGCCACGAATGAACCGCCCCATGCACCTCTGTCCCCAGTCAGTGGACTCTCCTCCCCCAAACCATCACCGCCTTCGTTCATGTACTTCCTCACTCCATCCTTCCACCTCTCATTCGGTCTCTCTGTCCCTCCACCTCGCTCTCGTACACCCTCTTAGTCATTCTCTCGCTTTCCATACGTTCCATATGGCCGAACCATCTCAAGTTGTTCCTTTTCACACTTTCCAGCACATCTACCTCCACACCACACTTCCTTCTTTTTTTTCTTTTTTTTTCTATATTCCAACCTACTTCCTCTCGGGCATAGGCTGAGAGCCTTAACATTCACCGCTTTACAATGAACAGTGAAGCCCGTGAGGTCTTGTTCCAGTCTAGGGAGTGAGACATGTGAAGCACGTAGAGTAAAACGAGCACCTGCCATCTTGCCTTCACATGAGGCACGGTGCTCCCTCATGGCCCGAAACGACCCCATCTTTGAAGCCACCTCATTCCCGCGCTTCACTGTCTCACCCCTACACTCGGACTCACTCGTATCATGAAAGACTAAGCAAAATATATGTATTTTTACTTAACAAAAGAAGATTGTGAGATCAAATACTCAAGAGTTTCAAGATACTAAAGGGATTTGACAAAATTGATGTTGATTCACTTATTAAAATAGATAATAGTTCATTAACTCTGGGAAATGGAATGAAATTAAAAACCAGGAAGGCGAATCTCTGTCACAAAGCACTTCTTCACCTACAGTGTGGTCATCGAGAGGAACAAATTGCCAGAGGAAGTGGTACAATGTAAGACCATTGACACATTCAAAAGAAGTCGGCATTTATTTTAAGGAGGTGGGAATTATATAGGTTAAGCATCAATAGTATATAATTGTTCTCAACTTAATTCTTTACTATAAATTTCCCAGTAGAAGTTTTTCTCATTCTGCTGGGTGACTTCCTTCCAAAACTTAATTTCATGCCGACCAACGGTTTATTCTAGCTTGAAGTCCGGACTACTTAGAAGGGACCGCAAGGTCTGTGTAGTCCGTGTATCTACAGTATGTAACACACTCACTCTCTCTCTCTCTCTACTGTTCTGCTCTTGTCTACCCTAGCCGGTGTTTCATTACCGTTTCACCAATATTACATGTTAGCCATGGCAGCAATGTTAAAGGTCTGGGAGAGAATTAATCAAGGGATCACTCAGGCGGCGGTATAATTAATTGGCAGTTAATGAGGCGAAGAGCATCACACCCTCGCGTTCTTGATTAAAACAATATACTCTATGAAATAATTATCTGCACAAGTTAATTAACCAAATTTGAAGATGTGCCATACACTACTCAAGAGTTAGAAATGGTTAGCCATCATGCTGTTAACAGTATTTGAAATGGAGGAACATTACAATATAATTATTCTGATATGAACAATATATATAACTCAATAAGGGTCGAGGGAAGACCATTTCATTAAGAACGGTAGAAAATAGAGAGGATTTTAGAGTTATATAGAACACAGGTAGGTCAAGATTTTGCTTAATGTATGAATCTACACGTATTATTTTGTTTTAAGAAATACTGTATAAACTTATAAAGGAAGGAAAAACAAAGACGAACAAAACATAAAAACAGGTCCATGTGACTAAAGGCATCCTCCATTAATAAAGTAGACGTGCCGTTTTGCCCAAAATTAAAACGGCATACCCAACTCTGCGATGGGTTACCATCATCACTACTAATAACATCATCAATCACAATCACCACTACAACTGCCACAATCATCACAACTACTTTCATCATCATCATCATTACTACTATAACTATCATCATTACTACTGTCACACATATTACCATCATTTATCCTACTGTCACCAACATCACTACTACTGCCATCATCAACACAACTATTGTCATCATCACTACAACTTTCACCATCATCATTAATACTCGCACCATCGTCACTACCAACATCACTACTGTCATTATTATCACTACAACTATCATCATTACTTGTCACCATCATCACTAGTATTATGACCATCATTACTACTACTAGTACTGTCACCATCATATCTACTACTGTCCTCATCATCACAACCGAGGACCACCAGCGATAAGGACCGAAGACAGCGAGGACCGAGGACAGCCATGAACATAAATGTAGATCCGACAAGAACCAAAAATATTATTAAAGAGCGTTCCGTGAGTTCTAAAATAACAAATTTAAAGGTTTTCTATGCAAACGCTCGTAGCATACGCAATAAATTTTCAGATTTAGAGGAGCTAGTGTTTACAGAAAATGATGATGTGATTGGCATAACAGAATCTTGGCTCAATACAGAAGATAGACTTTTTAGCAGAGTATTCACTTCCCGGTTATGTAAGGTTTGAGAAAAGCCGAATAAATCGAAATGGAGGTGGCGTTTTACTTTATATCAACGAAAGTCTTAACCCTACCCTCTTGTCAAAACCTCAAATTGTGAACGTCGACGCATCTTTTGTGCTAATAAAGAATAATAAAGGTACCAAAATAATACTTGCATTAATATACAGCTCAATCAGTGCAAACTGACCGAGAAATTTACGAACAAATTGCAGATGTAAGTAACTCACAAGATACCGTAATTTTTGGTGACTTTAATTTACCTGTGACCAAGTGGGGCGATACTCTTACTTCACACTCTGGACATGACTTGTATACGAACTTGCAAGAGAGTTCGCTTTATCAATTTGTTGGAACGCCGACCTGTGGTAATAACGTTCTTGACATTGTACTTGCAACAAAAGAAGAATTAATAGAGAATTTGAATGTTGGTGATGAATTCAGTAACAGCGACCATCGTACGATAACTTTCACTTTAAAGTTTACTAGTAACGAACCAAATAGTAGCATCGAAAAAGTCACTAATTTCAAGAAAGCAAACTTCCATAAACTTAGAGCTATGTTTAAAGAAACTGACTGGAGCTTTTTAATTCACAATAACGACATAAATACATCTTGGAAGTTATTCGAAGCCACTTACCTAAAAGCAGTGCAAGACTGCATACCATCGAAAACTCTGCGTCCAGGCCATAATAATAAGCCCAAATGGTGGAATAAAGATATTTCAAACTGCCTGCTTGCTAAAAAATTTGGTAATGATAGATTAAAATCCTTACAAAATGACGAAGAACGGCTGAAATTTGTAGAGCTACGACGCAAAGCCAAAAAGTTAATTAAGCAAAGTAAAAAGACCTTAGAGTTACATATTGCGAATCAAAGTAAAACAAACCCGAAAGAATTCTATAGTTATATCGGAAAGAAAAAAGTTGTTACTTCAACTGTTGGACCGTTAGTCGATGAAAATGGAGAATACACCAAAGACGAAGAACAAATGAGTAATGCCCTCAATACCTTCTTTGCATCAGTTTTTACAACAGAAGACCTCAGTGATATCCCTACACCATCGCCGATTCAGATTGATAATTCAGATGTTCTAATCAATATCACCGTTACAGAGAGAGAAGTATTAAATTGTTTAGATAAACTCAAGGTAAATAAAACGCCTGGACCTGATACAATCTCGCCTAGAGTTCTAAAGGAAGCTAAGGATGAGCTCTCTAAACCACTGACATTACTATTCAATACATCCTTGCAGTCTGGAACTATGCCCGATCAGTGGAAGCTAGCCAACGTAACACCGATATTAAAAAAAGGCAGCAAATCCCTACCCAGTAACTATCGTCCAATTAGCTTAACCTCGGTTGTATGTAAAATGCTAGAAACGGTCATACGAGACAGACTCGTAAATCACTTAGAGGAAAATAACATACTTAAAGATACTCAACACGGCTTTCGTAAAAAAAACGTTCCTGTTTAACAAACCTCTTAGACTTCTTCCACGATATCCTCAACCTCTACGATGAGAGTAAAGCTGTAGATATTATATACCTTTATTTTCAAAAGGCCTTTGACAAAGTTCCCCACAAACGTTTACTGCTAAAACTAAAAGCGCATGGAATACAAGACGGTGTGTTGAAATGGATAGAAAATTGGCTCAGCGACAGAAAGCAAAGAGTAGTCATAAACGGTAAGGCATCAAAATGGACCAATGTAAGTAGCGGGGTACCCCAGGGATCGGTACTAGGACCAATTCTCTTTCTAATTTACATCAACGACATAGATGAGGGTCTCACCTGTACAATCTCAAAATTTGCTGACGATACAAAAATTGCAAATAGCGTACTCTCAAAAGAACAAGTTGACGATATAAAACACAATCTAGATAAATTGTCATGTTGGGCCCAAATTTGGCAAATAAGTTTCATGCGGATAAATGTAAAGTACTACATATCGGATACCTAAATGAGAAAGCAAACTATTCGATGAATGGCACTCCGCTTAAGAATGTAAACAGAGAAACCGATCTGGGAGTAACAATATCGAGTAACCTAAAACCGAGTCAACAATGTTCAGAAGTTGTTAAGAAGGCAAACAAAATAATTGGCTTTATAGGCAGGTCATTTGAGAATAAATCCAAAGAAGTTATCCTAACCATTTACAATTCATTAGTCCGCCCTCTTCTGGAATACTGCGTTCAATCCTGGTGCCCTTATTACCAAAAAGATATAAACAAGCTAGAACGAGTTCAACGTAGAGTTACCAAAATGATACCTAGCCTAAAGAACAAACCATACGAAGAGCGTCTTAGAGAATTAAATCTATTTCCTTTAACCCAGCGCAGATTAAGAGGTGACTTAATTCAAGTGTTCAAAATCATCAAAGGCATCGACAATATGAACTGTAGTAAGTACTTCACTATCGACCAATCTAATTACACGCGGGGAAACGGTTGCAAAATTATTGGTAAATCTTTTAACTCACACGAATCTAAGAATTTCTTCTTCAATCGAGTTGTCAACTTGTGGAATGGGCTTCCCCGAAACGTTATAGACTGCATCACCGTTGATTCATATAAACTCCGCCTAGACAAATATCTCGCATCAAACCCGCGACTGACTGCGTTTGTAAATGAATAACTTTATTTTATCCCCACCTCAGTTACTAACCCATCTGTCCCCTACTAACTTCCTAATCCTGCCACAGACATTAGTTCCAGGGCAGTAATTCCCTTTCCAATGTTCCCTTACCCACTCTAAACCACTGTTTGGACACTTGATCCTCAGTGTTTTGGAGGACAAGCTACCTAGAAAGGTCACTAGATCTGTTGTTGCTTGATTTCCTTTGTACTCCTTTGTACTACTGTCATCATCATCAATACAACTACAACCATCATCACTACTATTATCACCATCATCACTACCTAGCAAGATGTTTTCGCTCCCAGAACGCCATCATTGCTGGGTTGGGGGGGGGGGGGGTAAAACAATATTTTGGACCTAAAATCATAACTATTGCATACAATCAAAAAATCTTTTTTGACTGACGTTTGCATTCACGCAACAAATGTTTGTGTGAAATTTGGTGAAAATCCGTCCAACGGTCTAGGAGGAGTTTCGGGACGCATATAGCCCAACTGTATTATGGTTCGGCACCACTGGTGAGAACGGTTCCGCGCGGCCTATTTAATGGCTAACTCAGCTAAACTCGCCCATATTTTACCGTACCTTATGGCGCGGCAAAGAGAAGACAGAATGAGACCACAGTTTTAAATCCTAACTTAACTTAACTTAACTTAACTTAACTTAACTTAACTTTTATATATATATATATATATATATATATACTGCATATATATATGTTAGGTTAGGTTAAGTTAGGATTTAAAACTGTGGTCTCATTCAGTCTTCTCTTTGCCGCGCCATACGGTACGGTAAAATATGCGCGAATTTAGCCGAGTTAGCCATTGAATAGGCCGCGCGGAACCGTTCTCACCAGTGGTGCCGAACCATAATACAGTTGGGCTATATGCTTTCGGGACAGACGGACAACGACGACGACGACTATTTTTTTCGGTGGTACCCACTATACGGGGGGGGGGGGGGGGGGGGGGGGGAGCGATACCAAACTCTGCTTATGCAGAGTTGATAACGGAGGAATATCTTGTGTTATTACAGGGTTATTGATTAATCTAATTGTTTTATTTTGAATGTTCTCGAAATGCCTCCACATCCATTCCACAAGGGTGAACAGTATTCCATCTCTGAACGAAAATGACTTATATTTACAATGGCTAATTGCTCGTCAGTGAAGAATTTTCGAACTCGAATAAATGTCAAATTTTCTTAGAGGCATTTTTAGCAATGGATCTAGTAGGTGTTGTCCAGTTCAGGCTGGCATTCAATGTTACGCCAACAATATGAATACTATAGAAAATTAAAATATTTACATCATTAAAAATATACGGGAGTCAGAAAGAGTATGTCTGTTAGAACATTGTATGAATGTATGTGTGCGCAATAAAGTAAACTATTTTACCCCATCCATTTTTTTTAGATTGCAGAAATTGCAGTGTTCAATATGGTAGCATTAATATCTAGCTGTGTGAAAGAACTTCTAAATGTATAAGAACTGTGGAGTGATGATTCATATGCGTAGGAATGAATTTGTTTTTTCTATATGGATGAGGGAGACAAAAGACATAACTGCCTGTGACGAGTGCCTCTCCCAGAGTTGAAACAGTGACCTTATTGACCCGATATATATATATATATATATATACTGTATATATATATAATATATATATATATATATTGTTACGTATCTGGATTTTCAAGTGGTTAACTTGATGAATCTAGATAGCACAGAGATATATATTAAGGTATCAGTCAGCTGAAGGCAAAACAAAAGTAAAATCTAATAAAATAATTTTATGTTGTTGCTTTCTTTCCTTTTGGAGCTTAGGACTTAGTTTCCTTTATTGACTGATACTCTTTAATTATGAAAAATACTGAAACTAATTAAAGTCATGTAGTATTTATAAAGAATTATTATTTAACTGAAGCTTAGTAGCTATGGTTATGAACCGAAGAAGTTATATCTAAAGAAGGACTATTACTTCTATAAAAAGTCTTGAAAGATTAATATTAAAGTAAGAATATTTCTGTCTCTTACCCTTTTTGAAATGAATAGATAGTTTTCTTATATGTCCTTTTATTTATACTTAATGTAATTATTCTTGGTTCTTGTCTTACGTTAATAGTATTATATTATTATTATCATCAGGATTACTATCAAAGTCACATACAAAGTTAGATATTTAAGAATTAGTTAAACGTATTTCTAAACCACGTAACATTGAGGTTTGATTATGAGTAAATTAAGTTACAGATTCGCTTCATAGATTCGATTCAGGTCTCACTCAAATAATATGAAAAGCAAAAATAATATTTTGAAGCTAAAAGAGTTTTCTTCAGCTTAGGAAATCACTAGAAGTAACATTAACACAGCCATGTTAGTCTAAGGTGATATTACTAATATGAGACAATAGCATCACCGTACTAAGCACCGTTAAGCAATGTAAGCTTAATTAAAAGAAAATGAAAGAACTCTTAAGTATTAATATAAAACAATAGTATTACTTTCATCATAACCCAATTACTTAAAGAGTTGCTTTAGTCCACAAGTCATTCAACTAAAATAGTTAAGTACATAATAGTAGCGTTAACGTTAATTCACAATCAAAGAGTTAAGTACATAATACTAGCGTTAACGTTAATTCCCAATCAAATAGTAAAGTAGATAATACTAGCGTTAACGTTAATTCCCATCAAATAGTTAAGTACATAATAGTAACGTCAACGTTAATTCCCAATCAAATAGCTAAGTACATAATAGTAGCGTTAACGTTAATTCCCAATCAAATAGTTAAGTACATAATAGTAGCGTTTAACGTTAATTCTTCCCAATCACATATCTCACTAACCAACATAACGTAAGTGTTTACACCGAACACACTTAACACACACTTATATAATCTGACTGGCAGTCACAAACCCATTATAATACTTCACCCCGTCTTCCTCCAGCTGCAAGTTCACCTTCCCCAACTCCAAATGAGACTGATTTGAATGCCCACTACTCGGGTCTTATATACTAAACAATGATGGTGTAGGAACGAATCAGGAGGCGGCAGGTAGTGCGCGCCCCAATCACAGCTCCTCGAGTTGCGTAGCAGGTGCGTGGTCCAATGGAGTCTCCTGGCGTCGATCATACGTCATAGTGTCGGGTCATCGAAGTAGTTTGCAGGGTCCCCTATGACGCACGCAGGTGTGAAGGCTTGTTTGATGGTATGCGGACGAGCTGGTTTCCCCCTCGCTGGTTCGCTCGCTGGTCTGCTTCGCCGCCTGGGTAGTTTGGCACTCCTTCAACTCTAATTCTAACTCTTAAATTAACATACAGGGCTCCGTATGTCAGAATATATATATAATTATATATAATTATATATATATATAAATATATATAATTATATATATATATATATAAAAATATATACTGTATTATGAGAGAGCCAGAATTCCGGTGGTGACCAACCAGGTAGGTTATTAAACAGGTGGTTAACATGCACCTCACTCTGCAGCTAGAAGCTCCAACAGTTGGTAAACAAGCCAACTTTGGTTGCTTGGTCAATTACAAATATTCTTCTTTAATTTAGATTTATCATAGTTTATTTTTGGATACACATTATTATAAGGTGTTTGGTATCAAACATATTTGTGTAGTAGGTTGTATGTTGGTTGACTGTTTAATAGACAAAAGTGATGGGTTTCTTCCTTTGTAAATGTAAGCTTGAACTTACAACAATGTCCTACTAATGTCCAACAACCCCATTAGTTTTGTTTTACTAACTACCTTATGTTTTGTTTTTGTTTTTTGTTATTTTCTATTTGTATGAAGGAGCCAAAAGGCAGGCTGCCTGTAACGTGTGCCTTACCGAAAGCCAAAAGTGTTACAAAGAGCCAAATTCAGGGGACGTTGGGGTAAAATTGCCTAGACACACGTAGTTTAAAGTCATCTAAGTCATAGGATGAAGGCAAAATTGATTAAGGGAGATAATTCCAGAGTTCACTTGTTTAATAGAAGGACTGAGAACATTTGCTAATTCTTGGGTTGGAATGCTGGACAGAATAGGAGTGGGACTGTGTTGAAAGATGGGCGCCTTGCACTCGCTGTAAGGGAAGGGGTATGCACTAGGAAAGGTCTGAAGAGCAGTAATTGTTGTAATAGCAATAGAAGAGTGAAAAATAATGCGGCGTGTAGAAAGAGATGGTAGGGAACTGGTAAGAGGAAGTGAGTTAATGAGGTGAAATGCTTTTGACTCTACTTTGTTGAAAAGTGCGGTATGGGTGGAACCTCCCCACACACGAACAATACTTGATACATTGACGCACTGTGCAGCCCTATACAGAGCATGAAGACGGTTGAGCACACCTAACTTCTGGGATGCTGCATTTGCAAGGGTGGTAATATGATTTTTCCAAGAAAGGTTGGATGAAAAAGATACACCACAAATATTGAGAGACTTTCGGTTTTTATCCTTTTATCTGTGCCTTTGCCTCTTTCCTTTGAAACTACTCTATAGTTGCAGTTGTGGACGGCCATCACTCACTTCCTCAACCTAACCTCGTGTGTTAGGAGTGCAATGACCTATGCCTCGGAGACGTAGCCGGTAAAAGCGGAGGATATCAGTATAATAGAATGGAATGAGAAGAGAATGATGAAATGGGTGTGTGGAGTTAACTCACGGACGTGGTACCGAGTAAGCAATTACGAAGGCGTCTGGGCATTAGGGGTATCAGTAAAATGATGCACAAAAGCGGACTTGGTTGTTTTGGACACATGGATGATAAGAAGTGGTTATGAAATGCCGGACTGTGTGCGACGGGGGAGCTGAGGGTAGTGGTAGACCTAGAAAGACATGGGATCAAGTACTCTGGTATGGTCTCAAAATAAAGAACTTGATAACAGAGGCAGCCCTTGACAGGTTCGCCTGGAACGCCACCATTTAGAACACTGTCTGTGGACTTAGAGGTCTTTAAAATTGTATATAGTATGGAGGAAAAGAGGGAAGAGAGATAAGAACCTTGGGTTACAGAAACACGGTTAATATAAACTAGAGACCAATAACTTAACCTCTGATTTCAGAATAGTCAAAACTATAAAATTAATATTCTATCAGATAAATGTGGGAAACAAATAAAACAAACTGTTATTGATTGTCAAAGATATATCTTTATTGTTCAATGACTGATGGTATTGGTAGGTAATCTGGGTGAGTAATTGGTGTGGTTAAAGATAACGAGTCAGCTGGGTCAGGATTCCTCCTTTCAGGTCACGTATGAGGTGGTCAAATCATTTGCGCTGTTTTAGTGATTGGCTCCAATAGTCTAGAAAAAGGAAAACAAAAAAATATCAGTCTTATACTTTCCAAGCCTGTATATGTATAAGGCAACTCCATCAGTTTTGTTTAAATTTTCTCAAATTGGTCTTGAGCATATGATCGGAAATCGATTGAATATTTCTTGTATATCGATTTTCAATGTGATATTTTGATCTAATGGGATTGTTTTCCGGTTATAAAATAGTATGGGTCTTCTTCTATCTTTGAATGTATACAATAATTGCATGTGTAAAGATTATTGTGGGTTAAAACCGAGCGATAACATATTATGTGTATCGTTATGTAGTGCAATTAGCGCTTTGAAAGTGAACGGTAAGGGTAATAAGTTTCAAGGAAACTTCAGTGAACCTGAGAGTTATATAGCCATGGGTGGATCCTATAACACCTGCACATATCTTATATGATGATTATATCATAGCTTGAAGAAAAAATCTAAACCAGAGTTATATTCCTGCACAAAGGTTCGGAAAAGTATTTTGCATCTTAAGACGAAAGATCAACCTGTGTATTCCGCACGGAATGCACTCCTTTCTATCATTCTCCCTTCCCACATCCTTGTTCCATACCGCTCTCATTCTCCCTTCCCACATCCTTGTTCCATACCGCTCTCATTCTTCCTTCCCACATCCTTGTTACATACCGCTCTCATTCTCCCTTCCCACATCCTTGTTCCATACCGCTCTCATTCTTCTTGTCAAGTCTATATCACTGGTCATTTGCTCTCGGGACAAGGGATAGAGGGAGAGAGAGAGAGGGAGTACAATGTACACAGGAGCACAAAGGCAGTCAAGCAAAAACAGGTCTTAGAGACCCTGAAGGCTGCTCGCCCTTTAAAACACATGTTCAAAGTGTCCAAACACTGGTTTAGAGTGGGTAAGGGCAAATTGGAAAGGGAAGTAATGCTCTGGGACTAATGTCTGTGGCAGGATTAGGAGTTGTTAGTAGGGGACAGATGGGTTAGTAACATAACAGACAGTTACTGTATAAGTGATTTTTCGTATCTGGGAAAAGAGAGTATCATCCAAGTTATTTATAAACACTATCATCCTTAATGATTCTGATGGACGATAAAGTAATTCATTTACACATGCAGTCAGCCGCGGATTTAAGGCAAGGTGGTTGTCTAAGCGAAGTTTAAAAGAATCAACGGTGCTGCAATCGTATAGTGTTTGCATTCTTCCAGCCCCACCTACTGCACTATATTACTACTACTACTACTACTACGATTATTATTTCTACTACTAATATTACTACTACTACTACTACTACGATTATTATTTCTACTACTAATATTACTACTACTACTATTACTACTACTACGATTATTATTTCTACTACTAATATTACTACTACTACGATTATTATTTCTACTACTAATATTACTACTACTAATAATAATAAGAATTAAAGTTGCAAGCAACCTTGTCCGGGGTTCAAGCGGTTTTGCAAGTAGTGTATTGTGTTGGATACAAGAATTGTGTCACAGATATAAACAAATAATAATATTTAACTTATCGGACATGGAGACACTACAGAAGGAACAAATTGTAGCCATTTCGGCTGTGGCCAATTAAGTTTTGGTTGTGGCCATTTATGAGGGTGCCTGTTTTCTGGTTGTGGCCGTGTATGAGTGTGGCCATGAATGTTTATATTTGTTTATTATTCTGACTTTTGTATCGGCCTTTGTGGCATTGTCCTTATGTCATTTGGTTGTTACTTCAGCATTATTAAATACAATAACATACTGTGCTTTATTTTATATTTTGAGCATTACTACAAAGTAAAAACAACTTTTTACCTAAAGTAACCTAGATATTGTTTGACTATCCAGGAGAAGTCTTAAACATAAGCTGACATGGAGGCAGTGGGATGATTGGCACAGAGCCATTGCATGCCAGCTATGTGTATGATGAAAGGACTTGGCACCCTGCTGCAGTCCTCTCTAATTTCTGATTTTTCTTTATCTCTCTCTGCCTCTCTCTCTCTCTCTCTAGAGAGAGAGAGAAAGATTCATATTAATATTTATTCAATGAGCAAACACAATATACGTATATATAATTATGAATAACGTACGTCCTACCAGTGAATTAAACAAACCCCAAAAGTACAAATTACTCCGTGAATAACAGCCGTTGGTTAAAGGAAAAGTATATCTGGGTTGACGAAGGGCGAGCTGCCAGGTAGGTTGGGAAAAAAACGAAGATAGTTGCACTCAGGTTTAACCCGATTTTGTCTGAGAAGAATTGGAATGTTGGGGATGTTATGAAACTTGTAGCTTTGTATTAGTATTGTTTGTTTAAAATGTATAAATGAAAACAATTATAAACATGTATATTCACATATTGCTCGATTAATAACAAATGTTCGGCTACCCCCAAAATGGGGATTGGGCCTGAGCATATAGATAGATAGAATAACAAATGTTTGTAGGGTATGAGAGTTGTGGCAAGTTTTTCAATTTCATGTGTACATTTTATAATTGGGTGTTTTGAACTGAGACAAGATACAAATTGAGGAACAAAGGTAACTACGATAAATTCTGAAAGTTATGCGACATAGTGAACATAGTTCAATGCCGTTAAATGAAAGTTAAAAACCAAGATAAAAGTGGAAGTTAACATTGAGTGAGTAGAATATGAAGCTTCAACCATAATTAAGACAATGAGGTAATGGTAGAACAGACAGGAAGGATAGATACTGATGTGGTGGTGTATGCATTTATAAAAAAAAGTTAACGTAATTATAACTAACTAAAAGAAAGCATCATAGAAATATATAGCATGAAAGGAAAGAAGGAGCAAGAGACGACTTTTCCAATGATATGATATGTGACGGACGTACATACAATGGAGTGACCTCTTTGGGTTTTAATGGGTAACTGTAGGTTGAAATATACACGCGCGATAAATGGACACAGATTATCAAGAAGGTAAGCAGGTAAGAATATAATAATATAACACACATAGGATTATGAGTAAGGTTGCTTGAGACAAGAATAATTGTGCATATGTCGAAATATCAATATAAATAATACTATCATTTCACTTTTCATAATGTGTCATTAATTTATATATATGTTTTTGTCTGTGTATTGTCAACTTGTGGAATGGGCTTCCCCGAGATGTTATATGCTGCAGCACCGTTCATTCTTTTAAACTTCGTCTTGACAAATATCTGTCCTCAAACCCATGACTGAGTGCGGTTGTAAATAACTTTATATTATTCCCCCCCATTCATCAAGGATTATTGCGTATATATATTTCTAAGATGTTACTCTCTTTTTCCCAGATATACGAATGATCACGTATAACTGTGTTATGTTACTAACATATCTGTCCACTACTAACATCCTTATCCTGCCAAGGACAGTAGTTCCCTTTCCAATTTTCCCTTACCCACTCTAAACCACGGTTTGAACACCTGATCCTCAGTGTTTTGGAGGACAAGCAGCCTAGAGGGGGTTACTAGACCTCTTCTTGCTTGATATCCTTTGTACTCCGTTGTACTCAATCCTGTGGCAGTACCTATCCCGACCCCGCTGTTATGATCAAAGGACAGAATATTAGTAATAACCATATATATTACAAACTGAATTAACCCATACAGTCCCAGCGCCGTATATATACTTCAGTAAAAAAGTCACTCCCCCAGTCCCAGCGATGTATACTGTATATCCGACAGCTACTTCTAGCGGTATAGCGTTGCCAATAACGATTGGAGCGTAGTTAATTGTTAGCATAGACCTAGTGTGAAATGTTGGTAACACTGTCAAAGCACAGCCAGCCTCAGTCTCCCTCCCTCCACAGTTATCAGCTAGTACTTGTGAGTGTCGAATCATGTCTCGCCCCGGCCGCCATCAATCTCTCTACCTTGGGCTAGACGAAGCCTCAGAACTCGCTACGACTATAGTTGTGACTTCTAGTGATGAAGAAGTGATAAGTGCTAGCTCTTGTGAAGAAACTGTGCCTACTGTGGAAGATATGGGATACTTAGAGCTTCCAATCCTCCCGAGTCCAGTGTGTAGCCCTGTGAAAAAGCCCAAAATGGCGGGAAAAAGTGATGGTAAGCATACTGTGCCACTACGTTTTTTGACGATAGGCGAAGAGGATAGTAGTGATGATGATATTCCTCTAGCCTATCTATATCCTAGACATAGACAAAGTGTTAATGGGGCGTCTAGTTCACGGAAAAAGGAAGCGGGAGGGAAAGGTAAGGGCGGCGGTCAGTCACGTGACCCAGCCTCGCCCGCGGCATCGGCCTCCCGCCACCCTCGCCTCCCCACTACCACCACTCTTGGTGCCGGCTCGACTACGCCATCTACCTTCTATGGTAAAAAGAGGAAAGTAGAAGAGGTGTATCATGGTGATGGTGAAGATAATGTTGATGAAACACCACCGCTGCCACCACGACACACTCTGAGGCTAAGTAGGCCCGGGTTACCCTTATCTGGTCCCTACTCTGCCCCTGGGCATGACCCAACCTCTACAGCCCAGCCTGCCTAACCTACCTTGTCTGCCTCACTTCCCCTGTCTTCCTCACCTACCAACCCTGTCTCATTTACCCTGTCTGCCTCAAGTTAACTTGCCTTTCCTATCCCACCCAGCCACTCTGCCTCACTTACCTTGTCTGCCTCACTTCTTCTGTCTTCCTCACATCCCAGGTCTGCCTCATCTACCATGTCTGCCTCATCTACCCACCCTGCTTCATCTACCATGTCTGCCTCATCTACCATGTCTGCTTCATCTACCATGTCTGCCTTGTCTACCCACCCTGCCTCACCTACCAAACCTAACTCTCCCGATCTTTTCTTTCCTACTCTCTCTTCTCCTTATCCTCCTCCTCCCTCTCCCTGTCCTCCTCCTCCCTCTCGCTTCCAACCTCCTCCCTCTCTTTCTCCTCCTCCTCCCTCTCTTTCTCCTCCTCCTCCCTCTCTTTCTCCTGCTCCTCCCTCTCTTTCTCCTCCTCCTCCCTCTCCCTCTCCCTCTCCTCCTCCCTCTCCTGCCCCACAACCTTCAGCATGGGTTGTTCGCGTTCGAGGACAACCGAGAGCCTGTGTTCGTGTGACGCCCCGCGGCAGAGCCAGCCGTGGCAGAGCCGGCCCTGGCAGAGCCACTGCTGGCAGAGCCCATGGGCATGCGAGGGGGGCGCCCCAGCAAACTCAAGGTGAGGAGAACCCTGATGACCCTTATTTTCCGGACTCCTCTGACTCTGGGGAGTTTGAGGACAATGGGGGCCATAGTCTGGGTGGTTCTAGTCCCTCTCCTCCTCCATCAGCTGCCTCAGCCGAGAACCTACGAAATTGGCATTGGGAAGATGCCGATGATTTCGAGCCCAAAGTCTTTGACTTCCAGGTTGAGGAGCATGTCGGACCAACTGGACCCTTCAATGACGAGTCAATGCGCAGGGAGTTTTTCACATACTTCATGACACCTGCCATTGTTGTCGAGGACACCAACAACTACAATGGTTACCAGTTGGCGACTCGTCTGACCTCTCCGAACTCTGTACGTCTTACTTGGGATCCTCTCACAGTTGCTGAATTATATAATGACGATTGTGCTACTGATGGGTGTTGTGAAAAAGTCCACCATCCAAAAGTACTGGTCATTGGATTCCCTCCTATTAACCCCCATCTACGGCAAGCTGATGACCCGGTTCCAGGCGATTATGGGCAACTTTCACTTCTCCAGCTCCCTCGACGAACATCTGAGGATTATTGCTGAAGAACCGAAGGACCCCATGTTCAGAATACGGCCAGCCTTCAAGGCATTCCGAGACATCTTCCGGAACGCCATGAACCCTTTCGAAAAGCTCAACATTGACGAGAGCCTGATCTTGTGGCGGGGAAAAGACACCGCTATGGCCTCAAGGTGTTCGTCATGTGCGACTGTAAGACTGGCTTCATCCTCGATCTAATTCAGTACATCGGGAAGCATACGGAGGTCAAAGATATCCCAAACCTTGGGCTCTCTGGGTCGATCGTAGCGGCCATGATGGCACCGTACCTCGACCTGGGCCACACGCTGTACGTTGACAATTGGTACATGAGCCCTGCCGTGTTCAAGTTGTGGGACCACGAGACAGGTGCGTGTGGTATGGTACGGCGGAACAGGCTGGGTATGCCAAAGTTGCCAGATCGTCTGGGGGCTAACAGCGTCATCCACAAGAAGTCGCACAACAACTTGCTGGTCTCCTGGATGGACAACCTCGACTTCAATCTCCTGGCGATGGTACACCCAGCCGGGTTTGAGGCATCGGGTCGCTGACGACAGGGTACGGGGGAAATAGTCGACAAGCCGATTTGTGTCAACGACTAGAATCTGAACATGAGGCTTGTTGACAAGCTAGACTCGTGATCTCCTCCGTCGACTGTGCCCGCAAGACCATGAGGTGGTTCAAGAAGTTGTTCTTCCACCTCATGGACATGGTGACTTAAAATGCCCACGTCCTCCACCGGCAATGCACCGGGAAGAAGGAGACCATGGAGGACTAAGTCATCATGCTGGCACATGAACTCTTGGCGGTCAAGCTCCAAGAGATTCAAGCGGCGGCGACGTGTGGGCAAATCCGCCCGGTCCAGGTACACCGACCAGTAGCAGCCGGCCTCACCCGACTCACAGGCCGTCACTTCATGACGTCCATTCCGCCCACTCCAGCCAAGCAGAGTCCCCAACGAAGGGGTCACGTCTGCTCCCAGACAACCCGAAGGAAGAGAAGGCGAAAGAGACCCGGTACTAATGCCGCGAGTGTGATCAGGCACTCTGCTTGGAACCATGTTTTGAGGAGTATCACACCCTGCTAAACTTTTGAAGAAATAACTCTTAAGTGAATATAACGAATAGGTGAATATAAATGATAAACAACAGTGAATAACAGTGATACACAACAGTACTAAGTGAATATAACTAATAAGTGAATATAAATGATAAACAACAATGAATACAAATTATACATAACAGTGAATTAATAAGTAAATACAAATTATACATAACAGTCAAAAAATAGATCTATAATAACTAAATAATGCAGTGGAAAACAGAAGCATCCAATAGATAACTGAATATATAACTGAATAAACATCTTAATAACTGTGAATATATAATAACTAAATAGCCAACTAAATCAATAACTGAATGCATAGCCTAATAGTCATAAATAACTGTGAGTAATAACTTAATAACTGTGAATACATTACTAAATAACTGTGAATAAATCATTATAATAACTGAAGTGATAGTCTAAATAGTCAACTAAATAACTGAGTACATAAGTGATAAATAACTGAATAACTAACTAAATAACTGTGAGTAATAACTAAATAACTGTGAATACATAACTAAATAATTGTGAATACATAATTATAGTGACTGTGAAGTGATACACAGTGGATTTAGGCCTACTGGGTATACCACTGTATAATAAAAAAAAAAAAAAAAAAAAACGAGCCAATAATGTTACCTGCGAGGTGGTTGGGAAAAACATTCATAACTGTGATAGTGACACAGTAGTGACTGTGATATGAACAGTAGAGACTGGGGGAGGCTCGCTATCTGTCAAAAGTACCCCCCTCGCCACCCTACCTCCTCTCTCCTCCACTTCCCTCCCACGCCTCACCAGGCCAGGCGGAAAATCTCGCCCAGGCAGGCGAGATCGGCTGGTCATAAGACCAGTCCCAGGACCATTCTACGCACATACGACCATCTGTGAGAGCTTTCTATACTTCTTTGATATTTTGTATGCACTTTTCTTCATATTGAGCTGATTTTTATAATTCGACATACGTAGCTCTGGGACTGGCGGTGACAAAAATATAAATTCCTTCTGGTACAGGACGGGTTAATACAATATACTGCATAATTGTATTCTCAAAATTAGTTTCTATACACAGCGTGGGTTACAAGAATCTTGGCTGTAGTGGTCTTGTGATTCTCTCTCTCTCTCTCTCTCTCATTGCACTACTTTCTACGATCAAGATTTAATATGAATTGAATATAATAATGCCGTAATTAAATCCCATCTCGTACAGTAGTCAGGATAATATTATGTTCACCATTATTGCAATACACATCAACGTGCCCTCTACGATCTACTCTTAGTTTCTCAAATGACTTACACAGTCGGGCTTTTATATCATAAACGGAAAGGATTAAAGGCAAAAATGGGCTGGAATAGTGTTGCGACTGTTATTAATTATTTTGCTCATAGTTTTAATCAGTTTCTCCCATTTATGCAACACCATACATACTATAAACGGTCTATATGTAATTATATGTGGCCTATACACTTTTTTATAATCAATTTAAAGTAGAACTCGATACAACTTACGATCAAAGTCGGTGTTACTTTGTTAGTAAGGTTGGAGTATCGAGCCCTTAAGTAGCAGGGCTCGCCTTCTCACTTAACCTGTTTTCTCTATCTGTGATCCAGCCTCTCACCTTTACAAACCCCATCAACTCTCCTCTGTGTGTATCGAATGCAGGCGACATTCATCACACACACCAATAAAGAGAAATATAACTCATTCAGACCCGTTATATCTTGGTTGTAGAAAGAGTGTGCTATGGGAGAGTTACAAGGAATAGTTAGTATCTCAAAGACCTTGCGGTCAATTTCGGGGAAATATTCGAAGTGGAATTGAATGTATTGATAGAAATCATGGCACCGCAACAACAAGGTCATATGGTGCCGAACAAGCTAACATATTTGCAGAAAAACTAAAATCGTAAAACAACATGTGTATAATTAGATATCAAGAGTAAAATCGATGCAATCATAAAAACTGAAAGAGGTCAGCCTTTTTCAAAAATAAAAACACATCGTCTCCAGGGGAACCAGCCTCCCCTCCAAGCACCGAAGAGAGACAGTGAGTACCATCTGTCTTCCGGTGCCGAAGAAGCAACCTCTGACGTAATTCAACCAAACTGGGACACTCAACCAGCAAGTGCCTGACAGTAAGGGGAACTAGACAGTCATCGCAGAATGGCGGTACACCTCCACACATAAGGAAACCGTGTGTGAGCCTGGTATGTCCAACGCGGAGGCGAGCCGAAGCAGTTTCCAATTTGCGAGGAATGGTAGGGCAAGCTCTTGGCAAGACTAATTTGGTAACTTCCCTGAGCTTATTAATAGGAACACAATCCCACCGTGCCTGCCAACAAGCACGAACAGCAAACACGAGAGGAGTACGTAGATCTGAGGCAGGCAGAGGGTAATGTACGTTTGAAGGTCTCAAAGCTGCAGCTTTCGCCAAAGCATCCACCCTTTCATTACCTTTGACACCAATATGCACAGGGACCCAACAAAAATCCACTCTTTTCCCTCGACGATGAATGAGAAACAGCCACTCTAAAATCGCTAAAACTATAGGATGGGAAGAATTAAAAGATTCCAGAGCCATGAGAGCCCCTTGAGAATCACTAAAAATAAGAATTAATTAGATAAGAAAGGAGATCGCCAAAAGAGCCCCATTTGATTTAAGACAACCATAATGGCCGTCTGAAAGTGCCGTCAAAGTGGAAAGTAGAGTGAAAGGCGATGAAGCAAAATTGTTGAAGAGATTTTTGGCTAGATGCCGATAAGATTGAGAAAAGCTAGAGTTATGAAGTTAAATACATTTGATATTGAAGAAATGGCTTTGGGCAAGTCGAAGAACAGATTTGGTTTATACCGGGCCGAGGAAAAAGCTGACGGAGACGGTCTTCATTGTCGTCAGCGAAGTTGAAAAAATGTGAAGAAGAAAATGTTACATTCGCTGAATCATATCCGGACAAGTTGTTGTAACACTGTAGAGTGTAGTATGATGCCATGGTTTTCTTACTGAGGCCCGTTTGAAAGACGGGGCTAAAAACATCCCCAGGAAAATGTTGGTGTTGCCAGATCGTCCTGAGATTTTGTATGATGGTAGGCTGAGCAGTAATGTGTGTGTGGGCATATATGGCAACAGTGTAGGAATGACAAATGAGATTTGGAAGAAGTACCTTCCAAATGTCCCAGCATCACCGAGGCAGCCCATGAACGCGATTCTGTGTCCCTTTAAATGTGGCTCTCGCTATCATCAGCCATCTTTGACCTCCTCTAGGCCAGAAATACGAGCCATTGTTGATGTTATCCAGTATTTCTCAGTGCTTGTATAACCTCCCTGATACAATTGTTTTGTATATTTATATTTCATCGATTACAATGGAGTGCTTTGCGTGAGTGTGTGGTGAGATAGATTTATTAGTGTTAGCCAGGAATGCTTAGGTGAGCATATAATTACCCGATTTGATATTTTCAATTTATGAAGAGATTATAGTGAAAAGTGGAACTATAATTTTGGCAATTTTTTGCAGATTTGTTGGCAATGATTCGTAATTTTTCGGCATT
The DNA here is from genome assembly GCA_032716605.1 of Paralithodes platypus. NCBI lineage: Eukaryota > Metazoa > Arthropoda > Malacostraca > Decapoda > Lithodidae > Paralithodes > Paralithodes platypus. The sequence goes on from CM064490.1 coordinate 24,169,966, forward strand.
TTTTCGCCAGAAAGTGAAATTTCATGTTCTTTGGAATGTTTATAACAGGTATATGACCATATGTGAAGTGCGACTCACTCGTGATTCACCCATCCTCATCACATCCTACATTTGTTCATCTATTCATCTCTCTCTCTGTCTGTCTGTCTGTCTGTCTCTCTCTCTCTCTCTCTCTCTCTCTCTCTCTCTCTCTCTCTCTCTCTGTTGATACAGTATATTAACCCCTTGTGTGCAGTTACACTTTATTCTTATATAATCTCTATTTGGTGAATTGTATATTTAGTTACATATTCTATTATATATTTGTTTTGCTTTTTTTAGGTAGGTTATCACCCCTGGTAGCCTATTTCTTTGCATTTCATAACTTTTGTTTTCGGTTAGTCTAGACTCTAGGCTACCATCCCTGGTGGCCTATTTCTGCGTACTTCAATTTTTAAATTTTCAGTTAGGCTATCACCGCTTGTGGCCTATTTCTGCGTACCGGAATTTGATAATTTTTTGTTTTCGGATAGTCTAGGCTATCATCCCTGGTGGCCTATTTCTGCGTACTTCAATTTTAAAATGTTCAGTTAGGCTATCACCGCTGGTGGCCTATTACTGCGTACCGGTATTTCATAATTTTTGTTTTCGGTTATTTTTGTTTTCGGTTAGTCTAGCCTATCATCCCTGGTGACCTATTTCTGCATACTTCAATTTTTAAATTTTCAGTTAGGCTATCACCGCTGGTGGCCTATTTCTGCGTACCGGTATTTCATAATTTTCGTTTTCGGTTATTTTTGTTTTCGGTTAGGATAGGCTATCACCCCTGGTGGCCTATTTCTGTTTAAATAAAAATAAAGTTGTTTGCGGTTCGGCTATCACTGCGTATTTAAATTTCATCTAGTTTTGTTTCAATTTTCGGTTAGGCTATCACCGCTGATAACCTATTTGTGCGTATTTCAACATTTTTGTTTTCGGTTAGGCCTATTTAAGTATATAAGTGAAGCGATCTGAAGTGAGTGAAGTGTTTTTAAAGTGAGATAAGAGTTTTTAAAGTGAGTTAAGTGATCTGAAGAAAGTGATCGTCACCATGCCTCGTGCCTGTACGAACTGCGCCGGTAGGTTTGGTGCTTCCATGTTTGCTCCTGCCGATCCACAAGTCTGCCGACTCTGCCAGCAACGAGAGGATGACAGCGAAATTGGAAGAAGCCCACAACAAGATCAACACCCTCACCAGGAAGCTGGAATCACTCCAAGAGTTTGTAACACTCAACGTTGGAGAATCACTAACTCCAATTGTTTCAACTCCAGCATCTATCACCGCCTCAATGTCATCTGCCAACAATCCAACACCTGCAGTAGCCACTGCAGCAGATGCTTCTGATGAACCTGAGCTGACATCAAACCAGGACAGCCGCCCTGTTTAGCTCAGTCTGTCCCCCACTCCTCGTGCAAGAAGCCTGCTAGCACGTACAGTACCAACCCCTCACCCCCGTTCTAACCACTCCTCTCCCCAACCTGTACGCAGAGTCTCGCCACCACAGGTTTCCGGATTTACACCAGTGAGGAAAGGTGCACGGCCAACGCAGAAAAGGTCTCATCTACCAGTCACAATGTCAAACACATTTGAGATCTTAGTAGAGATGGAAGACGAACCAGAAGAGACCAGACTCGTTGGGGATTCCATCCTACGAGGACAGGTCGAAGAGTTCTGCGACAGTCCCAGGAGCTGGACTGGACGACATTGTGGAAGCCTTCGAAGATACCACAAAGCATGCAAACGAAAATACCCTTTTTGTCATCCATACTGGTTCAAATGACGTTATGCGCACCAGATCCGAAGAGTTGATGGAGAAATATCGCAAGATGATCCAGCACTACAAAAACAAGTCAAGGAATATCATCATCTCAGGCATTCTCCCCAAGATCGACGTACCTGACAAATTCTACGACAAGGCCTTCAGCACAAAGAGCTGACTAAAATATTTGTGTCTGAAGGAAGAAGTTGAATTCATCAACCTCTGGGATAATTTCTATAACCAGCCTACTCTGTTCCGCAAGGATGGCACTCATCTAAACCCTGTGGGTTCAGCACGCATGGGTCGTCTGCTACATGAAGCAGTCCGCAGCCATGGATAAAAAAACGCCATCCGAGAAGAAGCAGCAGTGATATAAATCATTTAACGCCAAGCAAAAAACAGAGGCAACCGAGGACCACCAGCGATAAGGACCGAAGATAGCGAGGACCGAGGACAGCCATGAACATAAATGTAGATCCGACAAGAACCAGAAAAATTATTAAAGAGCGTTCTGTGAGTTCTAAAATAACAAATTTAAAGGTTTTCTATGCAAACGCTCGTAGCATACACAATAAATGTTCAGATTTAGAGGAGCTAGTGTTTAAAGAAAATTATGATGTGATTGGCATAACAGAATCTTGGCTCAATACAGAAGATAGACTTTTTAGCAGAATATTCGCTTCCCGGTTATGTAATGTTTGAGAAAAGCCGAATAAATAGAAATGGAGGTGGCGTTTTACTTTATATCAAAGAACGTCTTAACCCTACCCTCTTGTCAAAACCTCAAATTGTGAATGATGACACATCTTTTGTGCCAATAAAGAATAATTAAGGTACAAAAATAATACTTGCGTTAATATACAGACCTCCCGCTCAATCAGTGCAAATTGACCTAGACATTTACGAACAAATTGCAGATGTAAGTAACTCGCAAGATACCGTAAATTTTGGCGACTTTAATCTACCTGTGACCAAGTGGACTTCACACTCCGGACATGACTTGTATACGAACTTGCAAGAGAGTTCGCTTTATCAATTTGTTCGAACGCCAACCCGTGGTAATAACGTTCTTGACATTGTACTTGCAACAAAAGAAGAATTAATAGAGACTTTGAATGTTGGTGATGAATTCAGTAACAGCGACCATCGTACGATAAAGTTTACTAGTAACGAACCAAATAGTAGCATCGAAAAAGTCCCTGATTTCAAGAAAGCAAACTTTCATAAACTTAGAGCTATGGAATACAAGACAATGTGTTGAAATGGATAGAAAATTGGCTCAGCGACAGAAAGCAAAGAGTAGTCATAAACGGTAAGGCATCTAAATGGACCAATGTAAGTAGCGGGGTACCCCAGGGATCGGTACTAGGACCAATTATCTTTCTAATTTACATCAACGACATAGATGAGGGTCTCACCTGTACAATCTCAAAATTTGCTGACGATACAAAAATTGCAAATAGCGTACTCTCAAAAGAACAAGTTGACGATATGCAACACAATCTAGATAAATTGTCATGTTGGGCCCAAATTTGGCAAATGAGTTTCAATGCGGATAAATGTAAAGTACTACATATCGGATACCTAAATGAGAAAGCAAACTATTCGATGAATGGCACTCCGCTTAAGAATGTCAACAGAGAAACCGATCTGGGAGTAACAATATCGAGTAACCTAAAACCGAGTCCGCAATGTTCAGAAGTTGTTAAGAAGGCAAACAAAATAATTGGCTTTATAGGCAGGTCATTTGAGCATAAATCCAAGGAAATTATCCTAACCCTTTACAATTCCTTAGTCCGCCCTCTTCTGGAATACTGCGTTCAATCCTGGTGCCCTTATTACCAAAAAGATATAAACAAGCTAGAACGAGTTCAACGTAGAATTCCCAAAATGATACCTAGCCTAAAGAACAAACACTACGAAGAGCGTCTTAGAGAATTAAATCTATTTCCTTTAGCCCAGCGCAGATTAAGAGGTGACTTAATTCAAGTGTTCAAAATCATCAAAGGCATCGACAATATGAACTGTAGTAAGTACTTCACTATCGACCAATCTAATTACACGCGGGGAAACGGTTGCAAAATTATTGGTAAATCTTTTAACTCACACGAATCTAAGAATTTCTTCTTCAATCGAGTTATCAACTTGTGGAATGGGCTTCCCCGAGACGTTATAGATTGCAGCACCGTTGATTCATATAAACTCCGCATAGACAAATATCTCGCATCAAACCCAGGACTGACTGCATTTGTAAATGAGTAACTTTATTTTATCCTCCCCTCAGTTACTAACCCATCTGTCCCCTACTAACTTCCTAATCCTGCCACGGACATTAGTTCCCTTTCCAATGTTTCCTTACCCACTCTAAACCACTGTTTGGACACTTGATCCTCAGTGTTTTGGAGGGCAAGCAGCCTAGAAGGGTCACTAGACCTATTGTCGCTTGATTTCCTTTGTACTCCTTTGTACACTCTCTGTCTGACTTTCTCTCTCTCTCTCTCTCTCTCTCTGGACTGGGTTTTGGGACCTGTTTTCGTGGGCTGTACATGAGAGATATGATTTAACAGGAATTCAGATATATATACACATTTAAAGGGACGATTGAGGGTGAACCACTGAAGCTTCCATCAGATTGCTTACTGAAACTTATGGACAGCCAGATCGAATTAAAGCCGCTCACATAGTTAACTTCTTTGGTCTTCGGGCTCCCAAATATGAGGTCAATGAATAGAAAGACTGTTTTTTGCTAATTTTGGATGTGCATATAAGTCACTGAAGTCCATAGAGGTTAGCGTTGAGGAGTTGTGTATTGTGATTTTATATAATTAGCTGCTAATTAAAAAATATGAAATAGTGAAACGTGATCTGTAAGATGAGTGGTTACATATTTGTAAATATGCGAGTGTCTTGAAGAGTGAATTGCTGATATGGAGACAACACAAGGTAAAGAAGAATATTTATGTTGTCGCAGCTACAGTGGCATTCAGTGTACAACAGAAAAGGACCGAGCATGAAGATAGTTCTAAAGGGGGATGTCGATTGTGCAGCACATTTGGTTGCATTGTAACAAATATAAGAGCGGAGCAGCCAAGAAAGGTAGAGCAAGACAACTAAATCTGCATGTTGGCTGTTTGTCAGAGGAACATGGTGCATAAGGCTGTACTAATCCCAAAGTTGGGCAATGTAGATTTTGTCAAGAAAGCATTACAATAGTTTGTGCCCGAAAAATGACAAGCATTCTAAAAATAAGAGGGAAGAAACGACCAATAGTACGGCTACGATGGCTGGCGCTTCCGCACTACAAGGTGTTGTACTGCCATCTATCAAATTTTCTGTACACGGTCAAGGAAAACAGCCAGTGAAAATGAAGGCTTTACCAGACCAATGATCCCTCAAAACCTTTGTCTTAGATTCTTCATTGGAATAAGTGAATTATAGATCCTGTAGCAAGGTAAAATTGTGTCTACAAGGATTTCTATATGTAGTAGAAGAAAAAGAGTATACAGTAGTAAAGTTGCAGTACTGTCACAGGAATAGATGTGCCAAATTGAGCGCGGTAGTGGTAGATAAACTGACCACATACAAGGCATGTACTGGGACTCAAGAGGTAATGACAAAACTGAAGAAACTTAACATCCGACTGGCAGATCCCGACCTTGTTGCACAACAAGACCTGGACATATTGATTGGAGCAAACTTTTATTTCAGATTTGTTCATCCAAGGTATAAGAGGTGTAATGAAGTTGTAATGTTACCCACAATATATAGTTATGCCCTAAACGGTTCTCGCCAGTCGTTACCGTTATAAAAATGGCGGTGTGTAACGTGGACGACCGCATTAGACAGGAAAGAGAGGTCAATAGAAAAGAATTATCAGCTCTTTGGGAGCTGGACCACATCGGGATCCAAGACAAGGAAACTGACAAGGTAACCAAGGAGACCATAGACAAGTTTGTGGAGACTTTTGGGCAGCGATATGTTGAGACCATTGTTGCTTATTGAAGTACAATTATGTACAAATAAACACAAACCTTTCACACACCTTCATTAATACCAATCATGACATATGGTTGCCTAGACAAATGAGAACAATTGAACTAGAATTCATGGCGCTGAAACATAGGTTCACCCACATATAAACTATGGTCAAGAGAATAAGCACTAACAAAGCGCACAATACGCTTGGGTTTACTTTTGGTAACACCTGTCGAAATTGAAGTGTATGTGTGTGTTCCTAATGAACGGTAGAGTTGGGGTTGTTGATGTTGTTGTTGTTATAGTTCACCAGACTGTCTGGCCAAGCAGTCCCGAGTCTGGTAGACCAAAGCCTTCCAGATGCTCGGCACACCGAAGAGGCCAGGGTGAGATGAGATCTGTCTCTGAGAGGACAGAAGGGGAGGGGATCATCAGCCCACGGGCTTGCACCCCAGGGCCAACCCCTCCATCGCCCGCAGTCCCTCTTGCAGTGTGTTGTTATATTGGGGGGTAACGAACGAGATGTGTTACAAATGACTGTTGACAGTCACTGTAAGTGGGGTGTAAAGATTAGGATGTATTGAGGTACGATCCTATTTGTATTATAAGGGTTAACTATTAACTCTTAGTAAGGATGACTAAAGGTGTCGATGTCCTTATGAGTTATATGTTATGTTGTAGTTGTAGGTTGATTGTAGGTTGAAGTGTAGGTTGATCTCAGCTCTCGTTCCCTGCTCGTTGATTGATATATTAATTAGGTAGATAATTGTATCGCTGCCACCATCCCCTCTTAAACCTTATACATGTTATACATAGGTAAAGGGGAAATTATAAGAATGTGGTATCCAGACCAACTTTATTAAGTAACACTGAAAGAGTATACAGATGTACTAATATAATATAAGAGAGAATTCCCTATATTGACAGGGAATCTCTGGGCTATGTTTTCGGGCCCAAGGTTCGAGTCTATCTGTCAGACCTCCTGTTGTCTCTCCGGCCGGTGTGTTACTCTCAAATCCTCCCTCAATACCTCCTACCTCCCCTTCTCTGTCACATCTTAAACCTCGTGGACATTTCCCAGTACATTTCTAGCCACGTGATCCATGTATGGAGAGAGAGGATCAGAAGTGCAAGTAAGCTAAATACGTGAGAGGCAGAACTGACATGACAGGTACCAGAAGTTACAATTAATTTGAAGGGGTGTATGACCTCCTAGATGTACAGTCCCCCACATAAATATATGGACACTGTAAAAACACCTTAACAAATATACAAGAAATGTAAATAATGATTGCATATTAAATAGTACAATCGTGAAATGTAATAGATGTGTGGTTCAGTTATTGGTGTAGGGAGGCTGTGTGTGTGTGTGTGTTATTACTCATTATGTTTACATTTACTGTTAAAATTTTCTCAGTGAGTGACACAAATATTGATAGAGTTAATATTAATTATGTTCTATCATTATTTATTTTGATTACACAGCGTAGCTTGTGTTGATGTCAAAGTTCTGGGTTAATGTGAATATGCCAAACGTTTTTTGACTGATGGATGATACTCCTATGCGTTTATAGAACAAGTAGATAAGGGGGGGGGGGGAGATGAGACGCCAATGTGTCGGATTGGTACACTGTATACATTAGCTAGGGCTAGGATAGTGCTCCAAGTTATTATTCCAAATAATTTATCTCAACAATGGCTCACTTTGTATTTCCCTATAGAATAATGTTGATTTGTTTTTCAATGGTGATTCATATTCCTTAAGTTTGTCGGTGGATTTTTACATTAACTGGCATACCTGAAAATCTAAGTAATATGACACAGCTTAATTTAATGTATCAATATAGCACCCACAGATTGGTGGCAGTATGCCCCCAGCATTACCTCTACCACCGCCGACTTCATCAAATTACTGGCCATAAACACGTGTATGATGATACATTTACTCCATTTATGTATTGTGTGTATGTATGTATGTACTCAGGCACAGACTCGAGTCATAGCTCCCCCCCCAAAACAAAATATATATATACTAATAATAATAATGATAAATAACGCACACACACACATCCATCTAGGTCACCCAGGAGAAGACCAAGAGACCTAATGTTTAAATATAGAGAAGATGTAAGCTTGTTTACCAGGTTGGCCAGTGAAATGATAGGAGAGCCATTGACGGTGGTGAACATTGTATTCCCCTTGTATGGATATTTCTGAGAAAGGTGAGTTTGCTACGATGTTTTCCAGTTTAGATGTTATCAAGTCCAAGGATTTTGGAAAATCATTAGAGATGTAAACAGCACACATTTATTTTAGGAGCGAGAGGAAAGGTTGAGCCAGCGAGTTGATATTTCAGAAAAGTCAAATCGTGAACATTAGAGCAAGTTAATTTCCTATGTACTTCCAGACAACTTCCACCTTTGGCTTGGAAATTAGGATATATAAAGTAGAAAACAGGGAAAGGAATACTGCCCTATCAGACACCTAAATCTCGGTGTGGAAAATTAGATCATGCTTGTTACAGTAGAAGTGGTGCAGCAAAGGGAAACCTAGATGAATGACTAGGATTGCTACAAAGGTAAATAAACAGTGTGCGAGGCCATGATCCACGACATTATTTGTAGTCGTTAGCTAAAGTACAATGTAGTATGGGGATATTTATAGTTCCCTCACCCACATCCCCACCTCATCCAATCCTGATCACATTTTACAATCATCAAACTCGCCAAGCAGACAAATTGCGGGAGCCACCACACCCCAGTACACTTTAAAAGACAGATCCTACTGACGCTTTTGCTGGCTTCCTTGCGTGGCCTGTGAACCGAGAGGGAGTCATTTCCTTGGTATTCAAAGGTGGTCCGCTACTCTCATATCATGACAGAGAATATTCATGGTGAATACAGAAATTACAAAATAAGACATTGACTCTTGGTAGATAATGGTGTAATATGGTAACACGGGACTTTTGGGTTGCAGTGATACTTTAAGGCTAAAATAAGGTAATACATCTCTCGCTCTCACATGGACATATGAGTTATTGAACATAAACCTGTCAACATTTACCTTGATTGGTCATCTGTCAGGTAATATACCAATGCAGTCAATACAAAGTCAGACGGAAAAACAGGATGAGGCTGAAGTACAGTTGATATCAGTAGTTATCTTATTACCTTGCTGAAAGAATGACTAACCTTAATTATTTGTTTGCCTTATCGCTCATGTAATATACACCGAGTGTTAGGGCAAAGAGCTTTCAATATGGGTGTATGTAATACATACTAATTTCATTTTTCTATTACTGTTTTTAACTTTATTTTCGTCCCGCTATTCATTGCAAAGTTATTAATTATCGACACTATATTTTGGACCAAGTAAACCCTTTATTATCTTAATGTTCTCCCGGAGGCTGCTTGGTTGTTAGTGTTCTCCCGGAGGCTGCCTAGTTGTTTGTGTTCTCCTGGAGGCTGCCTGGTTGTTTGTGTTCTCCCAGAGGCTGCCTGGTTGTTTGTGTTCTCCCGGAGGCTGCTTGGTTGTTTGTGTTCTCCCAGAGGCTGCCTGGTTGTTTGTGTTCTCCCGGAGGCTGCTTGGTTGTTAGTGTTCTCCCGGAGGCTGCTTGGTTGTTAGTGTTCTCCCGGAGGCTGCCTGGTTGTTTGTGTTCTCCCGGAGGCTGCCTGGTTGTTTGTGTTCTCCCGGAGGCTGCTTGGTTGTTAGTGTTCTCCCGGAGGCTGCCTAGTTGTTTGTGTCCTCCCGGAGGCTGCCTGGTTGTTTGTGTTCTCCCGGAGGCTGCTTGGTTGTTAGTGTTCTCCCGGAGGCTGCCTAGTTGTTTGTGTCCTCCCGGAGGCTGCCTGGTTGTTTGTGTTCTCCCAGAGGCTGCCTAGTTGTTTGTGCCCTCCCGGAGGCTGCCTGGTTGTTTGTGTTCTCCCAGAGGCCGCCTGGTTGTTTGTGTTCTCCCGGAGGCTGTCTGGTTGTTTGTATCCTCCCGGAGGCTGCTTGGTTGTTTGTGTTCTCCCGGAGGCTGCCTGGCTGTTTGTGTTCTCCCGGAGGCTGCTTGGTTGTTTGTGTTCTCCCGGAGGCTGCTTGGTTGTTAGTGTTCTCCCGGAGGCTGCCTAGTTGTTTGTGTTCTCCCGGAGGCTGCCTGGTTGTTTGTGTTCTCCCAGAGGCTGCCTGGTTGTTTGTGTTCTCCCGGAGGCTGCTTGGTTGTTTGTGTTCTCCCAGAGGCTGCCTGGTTGTTTGTGTTCTCCCGGAGGCTGCTTGGTTGTTAGTGTTCTCCCGGAGGCTGCCTGGTTGTTTGTGTTCTCCCGGAGGCTGCCTGGTTGTTTGTGTTCTCCCGGAGGCTGCTTGGTTGTTAGTGTTCTCCCGGAGGCTGCCTAGTTGTTTGTGTCCTCCCGGAGGCTGCCTGGTTGTTTGTGTTCTCCCGGAGGCTGCTTGGTTGTTAGTGTTCTCCCGGAGGCTGCCTAGTTGTTTGTGTCCTCCCGGAGGCTGCCTGGTTGTTTGTGTTCTCCCAGAGGCTGCCTAGTTGTTTGTGTCCTCCCGGAGGCTGCCTGGTTGTTTGTGTTCTCCCAGAGGCCGCCTGGTTGTTTGTGTTCTCCCGGAGGCTGTCTGGTTGTTTGTATCCTCCCGGAGGCTGCTTGGTTGTTTGTGTTCTCCCGGAGGCTGCCTGGTTGTTTGTGTTCTCCCGGAGGCTGCTTGGTTGTTTGTGTTCTCCCGGAGGCTGCTTGGTTGTTAGTGTTCTCCCGGAGGCTGCCTAGTTGTTTGTGTTCTCCCGGAGGCTGCCTGGTTGTTTGTGTTCTCCCAGAGGCTGCCTGGTTGTTTGTGTTCTCCCGGAGGCTGCTTGGTTGTTTGTGTTCTCCCGGAGGCTGCCTGGTTGTTTGTGTTCTCCCGGAGGCTGCCTGGTTGTTTGTGTTCTCCCGGAGGCTGCTTGGTTGTTAGTGTTCTCCCGGAGGCTGCCTAGTTGTTTGTGTCCTCCCGGAGGCTGCCTGGTTGTTTGTGTTCTCCCGGAGGCTGCTTGGTTGTTAGTGTTCTCCCGGAGGCTGCCTAGTTGTTTGTGTCCTCCCGGAGGCTGCCTGGTTGTTTGTGTTCTCCCAGAGGCTGCCTAGTTGTTTGTGTCCTCCCGGAGGCTGCCTGGTTGTTTGTGTTCTCCCAGAGGCCGCCTGGTTGTTTGTGTTCTCCCGGAGGCTGTCTGGTTGTTTGTATCCTCCCGGAGGCTGCTTGGTTGTTTGTGTTCTCCCGGAGGCTGCCTGGTTGTTTGTGTTCTCCCGGAGGCTGCTTGGTTGTTTGTGTTGTCCCGGAGGCTGCTTGGTTGTTTGTGTTTTCCCGGAGGCTGCCTGGTTGTTTGTGTTCTCCCAGAGGCTGCCTGGTTGTTTGTGTTTTCCCGGAGGACGCCTGGTTGTTTGTGTTCTCCCGGAGGCTGTTTGGTTGTTTGTGTTCTCCCAGAGGCTGCCTGGTTGTTTGTGTTCTCCCGGAGGCTGCCTGGTTGTTTGTGTTCTCCCGGAGGCTGCCTGGTTGTTTGTGTTCTCCCGGAGGCTGCCTGGTTGTTTGTGTTCTCCCGGAGGCTGCCTGGTTGTTTATGTTCTCCCGGAGGCTGCTTGGTTGTTTGTTTTCTCCCAGAGGCTGCCTGGTTGTTTGTGTTCTCCCGGAGGCTGCCTGGTTGTTTGTGTTCTCCCGGAGGCTGCCTGGTTGTTTGTGTTCTCCCAGAGGCTGCCTGGTTGTTTGTGTTCTCCCGGAGGCTGCCTGGTTGTTTGTGTTCTCCTGGAGGCTACCTGGTTGTTTGTGTTCTCCCGGAGGGTGCCTGGTTGTTCGTGCATACTTCACATAATTATCAAGCCAGATCCCTGGCTTATTCGTTGCACTTGTTCTTGCAATTCTTTATGTACTCCTATCGCTTTCTGTTATATCATAGGTTGTGTGTAGTGCATTCTAGCTGATTCTGCAGCTGTTCGTTGAAGCTCATAGCTGTCGTAGTTGCAGCAGCCTTTTCTTATTTTTCTGGTTAATGCACCACAACAAGTTACAGATGTTGTAGCATATCAGAACGTCTTTTTCTTGCGATGAACAGCTATGGCAAGATACAACGTTCGTAAAATAATTAAGAATCTCCTATGAATCACCTATGACAAAATTTAGAACATGCTCAAAATTGTTGGCACGCTATACGAATCGCCTCAACATCTTACGACACTCCAAGAATATTCTTGAACAGTCACCCAAATAGACCAATGCCACCAGTTCATAGTATGTCAGTGTATAATTCTTGAAAGAGGGAAAACTCTTTAATACTATATTTAATATTTTATTAGATGGGTAGGCTGAAAAACACTACATTTGTTGGTTCCGAATATGGACAGGGTTGCTAAGCACTTAAGTCATTTTGTGTGAACTGTAAGACAATTTCAGTTATTACTTTCAACATAATGTCGGTGTAAGGAGATATTTTGGGCTTTTATGGATTTGGAAAAAGTGTATGATCGTGTGGATCGTGAAGCAATGTGGAAGGTCTTAAGGATTTATGAAATTGGAGGAAATTTGTTGGAAGCAGTTAAGAGTTTTTATGAAGGGAGCAGAGCATGTGTAGAGTTGGAAATGGTGAGTTGAGTGAATGGTTTGAGGTAAAGGTAGGTTTGCGACAGGGTTGTGTATTGTCACCATGGCTGTTTAATATGTTTATGGTTGGTGTGGAGAGGGAGGTGAAAATGAGATTTATGGAAAGAGGATTGGGTTTAGTAGGAAAGAATGGTAGAGATTGGGAGTTGAATCAGTTGCTGTTCGCTGATGACACAGCGTTGGTGGCGGATTCTGAGGAGAAATTGCAGCGGGTAGTCAAAGAGTTTGGAGTGGTTTGTGGGAGGAGGAAACTGAAGGTGAACGTCAATAAAAGTAAAGTAATGGTGTGTAATAGGGGTGATCATAGGGTGAATCTAGATGTGAGGCTGGATGGGGAAATATTGGAACAAGTAGAGTGTGTAAATATATAGGAGGAACGATAAGCAGGAGTGGAGGTATGGAAGTAGAGGTAAAACAGAGAGTGTGTGAAGGAAGGACAGTTATCCTATGTCTTATGTCTACAGTTTTCGGAGCAATGGGATGTATGTGGAAGACGAGAAATATCGGAATGAAAGTTAAAAGTGCACTGTATCAAGGAATTGTTATGCCAACAGTGATGTATGGGGCTGAGACATGGGCTCTGAAGGAAAAGGAGAGAAGAAAGCTGGATGTGATGGAGATGTGCTGCTTGAGGAATATGTGTGGAGTTACTCATAGAGACGGATTGAGGAATGAAGAGATACGTAGGAGAGTGGGGCAGCAGGAACATTTGTCAGCCAGAGTGGACAGAAGGGTGCTGAGCTGGTATGGTCATGTTGAACGAATGGGAGATGAAAGGCTTACAAAGAGAATATATGAGTCAGATACAAGGGGAGATAGAAGGGCAGGAAGACCCCCATTGAGATGGAGAGACTGTGTAAGATAAGCTTTGGATGATAGAGGAATGACTATAGATCAGGCAAAGGAAATGGTAATAAACAGGAATGAATGGAGAATGCTTGTGAATAGTTGAGTGAACACGTGGTAATTTGGGGGAAGGGGTCGGGCGCAAGTTGGACTAGATAATAGTCCATCAGGCGCCTGGCCCGGGGAGACGATTAATATGAAGGGTGCGCCTGGAAGTGTGAGGGCGGGCTTGTGTCTTTGGCTCCGCTACATGTCTGCCTGCCGAGATTGGAGCCTCTCCGGGTGGTCGGGGGCCGGGGGAGTGCTGGAGCGACCTTGATGACCCTGGTCTCTGGGTATTCTCCTGGGTATGACCTAGATGTGTGTGAATTTTGTGTTTTGTCTGTGTTTGTTCGCTGTTTTGTCTTGTGTTTTGTGTTTTCCTGTTCTTGCTCTGTCTTGAGTCGGCCACCCCCAAGAAAATAAAAAATAAATAAAAATAAAATAGAGGAATATAAAATAAAAAATAGGAAAAGTGGGGATTGGGCCTGAGAATATAGAAAAAAATAGAACTTTCAACAGAATGTCGGTGTAATGCAGAACAATCCTAAAGTTGCTTAACATTACCTGTTGTGAATTATCATGCCTAAACTTATCCTAACAAATTTTATATGTCCATGAATATTCATGTGCTCTCTGTCCTGCAGAGGTTGACAACACTAAACTAAAGATGTCTAAACACTTCTGATGGTCACAATATATTTTATATATCCTAGAAACGGCGCAAATTACTTTCTTGTGCGCGAAATGGTTAATTCCGCTGCCCCAAATAATGCAGGCATAATTTGACTTGTCAGATATCAGTTATGCATATAGAACATTGAAAACGTTTCAATATTATTCGTAAGGTATAAAACTACCGGCATTTATTGATCATTAAATATACTGTCCCTATAGTTCCATTGCAATTAACAAATATGGTTTCACGTGTCTCCAATAGTAAGTGCAAAGACATGTTTATAGTGATCAGCCATCAACAGAATATTAGTTGTTGTTTTATTATTTTGTGTCCATGCATATTATTAGCTAAATAATGTAGCTATATATTTGTATGTAAATACTAAGTATATTACCATATCAACTACTCTTAAATGATTATGTATACATTTGAAAAGAAAATATTTTGTGTACACTAACAAAGGCTACTCCACCATCAGGTCGTAGCAGCCTTTACAGTAGGTTATTCAGCTTCCATTATTGCTCTTTATTAAACTTTATTATCAGCTTGCCAGACCGTATGGTGGAACAGTTGCCATTGTTCTTTTCAATGGCCTTTTTATGCCTAACACTTCGAACTGTCCCTGCTGTTATTGTCCAGTGACTGTTTTACATGTAGTAAATTCAGTTCATGGCACAATTATCTTGAAACGATAAACCTTGTGGTTGTGACGTTGTGTTGATTTGCTTGTATGATTTAGTTTTTCACCTATTAAGGAAACAAAACTTACGTTGCCGGTAATGATTGTTTCCCCAAAAGGCAAAAGAGTGACAAGACAGCCTAATTCAAAGGACGTTGGGGTCATCATGCCTGGACACACGAAGTTTAAGACCGTCTAAGTCATAGGATGAAGGAAAGATTGAATGAAGGAGATAATTCCAGAGTTCACTAGTTGAGTAGAAGAAACACTGAGAACATTTGCTATTTCTTGGATTGGAGGGCTGGACAGAATAGAAGTGGAACTGTTACAAGGCAGGTGCCTCGCACTCGCCGCAAAGAAGGGAGTATGCACTGAGAGAGCTAGGAAGAACACTGATGTTTGTAAGTGCGTCAGAAGAGTGAAAGATGCAATATTGCGGCGAGCAAGAGTGATAATATTATGATATGTTCAAGAAAGGTTGGATGAAAAAGATACACCAAGAAAATTGAAAGATTATGAAGGGTGATTTGCGTATTGTTGAAGAGCAATTGATAGTCCTGTGAAAGATTGCGACAGGTACATAGAATGATATATTGGGTCTTGGAAGCATTGAAAGTAACAACATTTTGTCTTCCCCACTCAGAAGTAGGTGGTCAATCAGAAGATAGGTTTGCTATGGCCTTGTCACGTGACTTTTGAAGTGATTGCATGCTGGGTTGTTGTGATAAACTAGTTGAATGGTGCAAGGTAGAGTCATCAGCATATGAGTGGATGGACCTAGAGGTACAGTTGAGGAGATCGTTATTCCATCCAGCCCCAGCGCCGCCCATTAAAACTTGTCATAGTTATTATATATGCCCAACGTTATCCACACTATATACAGTGAAAACAAATTTAATAGCATCATGGCAAAGTGGTACTATTGTAATTGTCCTTTGCCGGGTTGGCAGGGGGGAATATATACACTAGACATGGTTGAAGTCTAAAAAACTTGCAACGTGTATGGAGGCGTACAGTATTTTTCCAAGATACTAAAACCTGGTTCTTCAAATAAGAACTAAGTTTGCTTCCCTTATATCCGCTCATGGTCGAGTGGTCACGATGTCCAACTCTCTCAAATATACCTGGAGTGAGTGGGTGGGTTCGAGTCCTGGTCAGGATGCCTCTTTCCCAACCGTTCCAACATTATATATATAATTATATATATATATATATAGGGCTAGGATTCGAACCATATAGGTAGGAGGTCCAGCCACCTACACCTCCTGCCTATATGGTTCGAATCCTAGCCCTGTCAGCTATATTTGTCATCCAATAAACAATATATATATATATATATATATATATACTGTGTCCCTGCCTCAAGTTGTCACTGACACAATGAAACTTAATTTGGCGGCTGTGCGAGACATTAACCCTTATTTAGCGGCGAGCAACATAAGTCGAGTTAAAAAAAGCTGGACTATGTGGCGGCGCTCGACATAACTCGAGTGGCAATTTCAGCACGTAATGTGGCTGAGAGAGAGAGACAAGTGGTGGCAGGAGACTAGCGAGCGTATGACTGCTCCAGACCACCGCGGCGAACCTACTGACACAAATCTCAGCTCCCTCCTCCCTCTCTCACTCGCTACATACTCAATTATGTACTGAAAGTACCGAATTACCTGCTTTTTGCACTCGCGTTGCACGGTTATTGCAAGAAAACTATCCATCATACAAGGATCGTTATGGTGTCATTCGAAAGCTCTGTTTATGCCCTTTCAGGGATAGGTACTTGTTTTACGTTCTGGGTCTTATTTAGGCATGAAAATGATCACGTAAACAGCCCTATTTTGGCTAAAAAAACCCCGCTGTGCGGTACACATAAATAAACCGCATAGGCCGCTCGTAAGGTGTTAATTACGAAGTTGGGAAGTGAAGTGTGTGGTAATATATATTCTGAAAGGCGGCACAATTCCTTCTTAGCTCAGCGTTTTCTTACAGTGGTGACTTCTGAGAGCAAGATGATAAAGAAAGGGAGAAAGGCATCAAAGGATAATCAGTGTTGAAGTTGAAGGACAATTGGAAGGCCAGGATTATATGATGAAAGGAAGGGGAATTGGACATTATAATTTGAAAGCGACTGAAGACATAATTTTAACTGTGTTGAGTAATTTCCACTTAGTTACAACAATTACATTTTGCCTTTTTGGTATTATAAAATCAAATATAATATTGTTGTACTTACTAACACATACTAAATGTGTGTGTGTGTGTACTTACTAACAGATACTAAACGTGTGTGTGTGTGTGTGTGTGTACTTCATTAACCCAGTCAGTAGCGGTGACATCCTTTGCATTATATTCTGGCAATCATTAGACGATTTAAGCTTAGCAATGACGTCCAACCATTAAAAGGCTACAGACTATCTCAAATAACCATGTAAGTTACTACATATCCTTCCTAAACTTCATAAAATCGTATACATTTAGCTGAAACCAAATAGAAAAAACGTCACCAATACAAAAACGGTTAAGTGAATAATAAGATAATAGTAAACGTAAATGGCATCAGTAAAAATATATGTTCTGAAAACCACTACCACCACCAACACAACCACTTCCAACACTACCACTACAAACACAACCACTGCCAACACAACCCCTGATAGCATAACCCCTGCCAACACAACCATTGTCAACACGATCACTACCAACACAACCACTGCCAACACAACCACTGCCAACACAACCACTGCCAACACAACCACTGCAATCACAACCCCTGATAACACAACCACTGCCAACACAACCACTACCAACACAACCACTACCAACACAACCACTACCAACACAACCACTGCCAACACAACTATTGCCAACACAACCACTACCAACACAACCATTGTCAACACAACCAATGCCAACACAACCACTGCCAACACAACCATTGGCAACACCACCACAACCACTGCCAACACAACTACCAACACAACCACTGCCAAAACAACAACTTCCAACACAACCACCCCGCCAATAGGGAGCCACCTTGCGAGCGGTGGCGGGGCTTGAATCGTGGCCGATGATCTCACCTATTTAGGTAGCGACCCTATCTTTCTAGGGTTCGAGTTTCATCGACCTCGTGGACCAATTGCTCCCCCTTCATCACTGGTAAGAGTGGGGCCTTCCAGTGATGTCGTACTCCTGAGCCCTGTCTTCCTGTTGATGACTTGGCATACCTTGCATTTTTGTATTGGCTATTCATTGGTTTTGTTGGAGGGAGTTTGTGGGTGGCTCCTGCTCATTCCCGTTGAACTGGGGTCGCATTTGTGGCCCCTTTACGCCAAACCAGGGAGCTAGGTGTTGTGCCAAACTCGACGGACGGAGGCACCTTCACGACACCTTTCTTCCCTGGCGTATACTCTGGCTGGATCCCTGGGGCAATTTTGTCTTGTCCCCTAAATGTGGCTCCGTGGTGGGTATGGGTCCGGCTTCAGTGAATTAATACCTTTCGTTTTATGGCTTCAAATGTCCCTTTAACTGTTGACGACTCTGGCAATCTTTTGGTTTCTCCTCCTGACCCTCCCCCTTCTCTGGTGGTGACTATGCAGCCTTTCCAGGCAGGCAGGACACAAAGACCTCTGTCAAGTAGGTCCCGTCGTCCTCCGGGAGCTCTTGGGTCCCTTCATGAGCCATGTTTAAGAGTTCCCTTTACCAAGTTTGTAGTGGTTCGTGCCCCCGAAGGACAGGATATGCGTCGAAATTATTTTATTTTCAAAACCAACAGGAATATAGTTCATGCCTGTGGTTCTTCCCCGAAGGTGGTTCCGCAAGCTGATGGTAGCCTTCTACTTGAGGTAGCGGATGAGGAGCAAAGTGCTCGAATTCTGTCCACAACATCACTTGCGGGCCAGCCGGTTGGGTGTTCTCCGCATGGTTCCCTCAATCACTCTCGCGGAGTTGTTTATGTGAAAGAGATAGTGATGTATGACGAGGTGCGTCTACAGGAAGAATTTGCTTCGCAACATATCCTCAAAGTCGAACGTATAAAGAAGAGGGTTGATGGTGAGCTTGTCCCCACACCGACCGTAATCCTCACCTCTGACCTCTTATCCTTCCTGACCTTCTGGTGGCTGCCGGTACCGCTACAGGGTTAAGCCTTATGTGCCGCAACCACGACGTTGTTTCCATTGCCAGCGCTTTGGACATATCGGGCGTTCCTGCCAACGACTTGCCCAGGGACTGCCGTCTGTGTGCGTCTCCTGTGGGCGCTCGGTACATGAGGGTATGGACTGCCCGGGTCCGATATCCTGTGTGAATTGTGGTGGTGGACACACTGCTTCATCCAAGTCTTGTGATCGATACAGATTTGAACAGGAGGTATTGTCTCTACGTGCGAAAGAGAAACTGAGCTTTGCTGAAGCTAAGGATCGTGTGTCATCAATGTTTGTTCGACCTGGTGTTTCGTTTGCGTCTCTCCTCACCTGCGCCTGCTGCGCCTATGCATAATGTTCCTTCTGTGGACTGTCACAAGTCTTCTGCTCCACGAACGGGCCTTCCTTCACGAGTCTCCTCCAATGCCAAACGTACTCCTAGGATGTCTGCAAATCCTGTGGAACTTCCCTCGCCACTTGTACCTGAGGCTGACGGTCCCTCTGTCATTGTTCACCCCACTTCTGTGACAAGCTCTGTGGCAGGTCGTAATTCCGATTCTGCAAGTACTGGCGTGGAGATGGAGGGAGAGAGTGCCAACCTCAAGTGGGCGAGGAGTAGGGAAAATTTGGAGGAGACCCCTCCTTCTAAGGTTCAAACGAGCGTGCCTCACAGGGGCTCTGAAAGTGTCCCTCCCTCGGGGTCTCGAGATGATTTGGCATTACCGTTGGTGGCTGATAAAGACAGCCTTTCTGGAGTTCCAGTTCCTGCAACTAGCTCTACTGTGACAGGGGATGCGTCTTCGGACGCACACACGGCTTGCTCGCCAGCTCCCTCTGACCCTGCAAACAGCCTTCGGTTGATTTGATTGAGGACGGTCATGGTCCGGGTGACCCTGTCGCGGCACCTGATCACTCGTTGAGGGCTGCGGACAAGGCAGGTGTGTCTCAGCGGAGGGTCTATGTGCCTCGGTCGCGTACTGCTGCTAGGGCAGATGTGACTGTGGATAGAGATTCCTCCGCACGTCGTGACTTTAGATTATCATCGTCATCCTCTCGATTGGTTAGACCGGGACCCACCCCAGGGAAGAAGAGCTTTAACACCTTACGAGCGGCCTATGCGGTTTATTTATGTGTACCGCACAGCGGGGTGTTTTTAGCCAAAATAGGGCTGTTTACGTGATCATTTTCGTGCCTAAATAAGACCCAGAACGTAAAACAAGTACCTATCCCTGAAAGGGCATAAACAGAGCTTTCGAATGACACCATAACGATCCTTGTATGATGGATAGTTTTCTTGCAATAACCGTGCAACGCGAGTGCAAAAAGCAGGTAATTCGGTACTTTCAGTACATAATTGAGTATGTAGCGAGTGAGAGAGGGAGGAGGGAGCTGAGATTTGTGTCAGTAGGTTCGCCGCGGTGGTCTGGAGCAGTCATACGCTCGCTAGTCTCCTGCCACCACTTGTCTCTCTCTCTCAGCCACATTACGTGCTGAAATTGCCACTCGAGTTATGTCGAGCGCCGCCACATAGTCCAGCTTTATTTAACTCGACTTATGGTGCTCGCCGCTAATTATGGGTTAAAACCCTTCCCAGCGAAAGTCCTACATAGGTATTTGTACTTTTAATCTTTTATATTTTTAATTTTTAATTAGTATCTCCTTATAGCTACAACAGTTTGTCTTCAATGGAATTGTCGTGGTGTATTGGCAAACTGGGAGGAATTACAATTACTTCTCTCAGATCTGAATCCATTGTGTGTCTGTCTTCAGGAGAAAATGGTGGGGCTTCGACCATTGCCTTCACCTAAGGGTTATTCAGTCTTCCTTTCCGCTCCTCCCCTGGCTGGTGGTCATAGCGGTGGAGGTGCCATTTTATATCGTTCCAATGTCCCATTCACCTCCTTTGCTGTACAGTCTCCCCTTCTGGTTGTAGCTGTACAGATGCACCTTGAAAGGTGTTTCACCATCTGTTGCCTGTACCTCCCCCCCTCAGTCCCAATATTGCGATCTGATTTAGAGACCATTATCCGACAACTTCAGACTCCTTTTATTTTACTTGGCGATCTTAATGGTCGCCATCCAATATGGGGTGATTCAGTTTACAATCCTCAGGGTGAGCTTCTGGCCTCCTTGGTTGGTGATCTGGATTTGTTTGTCTTGAACGATGGGAGACCAACCCATTTCCATGTTCAGACTGGCACTTTTTCTGTTCTTGACCCAACCATTACTTCTCCTGACTGTGCGCTTGATTTTTCCTGGGACGTTTTGGATGATCTGCATGGTAGTGACCATTATCCAGTGTTGGTCCAGTCCTCTCACTTTACTCTAACTACCCGTTTGCCTCGCTGGTGTGTGGGTATGGCCGACTGGCCTCTTTTTGAACAACTCTGCGAGTTTGATTTGACTGTACATGATTTCCCAGCTATTGATGATGCCCAACATTATTTTACTACAACTATGATTAAAATGGGGCTTCGTTCCATTCCACGGTCTTCGGGTGTATATTCCCGGAGACCTGTGCCGTGGTGGCCTGCAGCCTGCTCTTTTGCTCGGGGGGTTTATAAAGCTGCATCTCGTCGATACCATGCAAACCGAGAGGTTCTCTTTCTTAAAGTTCAATTTCGCAAAACGCATGCTCGCTATCGATGGGTTCTGAAAGATGCTCGCCGAAGCTCGTGGAGGTCCTATGTTTCTACGATTACTTCTTCCACTCCTTTGCCTATGGTGTGGAAGAGAATACGCAATATATCTGGAAAGTTTTCTCCCTCCTCTATACCAGTGTTGAGGATCCAAGGTAATCTGGTGTCTGCACCTGGTGAAGTAGCCTCTGCCCTAGCTACTCATTTTTGCAAGGTCTCCCAGAGGGATGATGCCAAACCTTGTGCAAGAGCTCGACGTAGCCAAGAGAGACAGGGTCTTAATTTCCGGTCTCATGGCAGTGAAACTTATAATGTTGACTTCAGTATTCGTGAGCTGCGTGCGGCCCTCTCGGGGTGTGGTGACACTGCTCCTGGTCCTGACGACATCCCATATGCCATGCTTTGTCATCTCCCGAATGCCTCCTTGGTGTTTTTATTAGACTTGTTTAATAGGATTTGGGGAGAGGGTACTCTACCTGCGTGCTGGAAGTTGGGCATTGTCCTTCCTATTCCTAAGCCTGGAAAGGATCATAGCAATGTTTCTAATTACCTCCCAATTTGTTTAACATCGAGTGTATGCAAATTGTTTGACAAAAAATTCAATGTCAGACTTGAGTGGTGTCTGGAGAGGGGCGGCCATCTCTCCCCTTCTCAGAGTGGCTTCCGCAACCTACGGTGTACTTCTGACAACCTTATCCGACTTGAATCCTCAATCTGTGAAGCTTTTGCCTCTAAGCATCATCTTGTGGCTGTGTTTTTTGACCTCGAGAAGGCTTATGACACAGCCTGGCGACATGGAATCCTACGGCAACTTCTTGCTTTTGGATTACGTGGTCGCCTACCGGTGTTGCTTAGAGACTCTTGACTGATCGTGTGTTTCGGGTTCGTGTGGGTTCTTCCCTTTCTGCTCCACTGTGCCAGGAGGAAGGTGTCGCTCAGGGTTGTGTCTTAAGTGCATTTTTGTTTGAGGCCGCCGTCAATAGCATTCTAGACGCTGTGCCTGCTGGGGTATCCTCGTCCCTATATGTGGATGACTTGGCTATCTGGTTTTCTGGTTCCCGCATGTCTGCTATTGAGAGACATATGCATCTTGCGTTGGACAGGATTTCTGCATGGGCTGATTCCAAGGGCTTTCGGTTTTCCCCATCAAAGACTGTGGCTATGCACTTTTGCTGGGTTCGAGGGGTTCAGCCAGACCCTGATCTAATGCTCGGTGGCAGGAGACTCGGTTGTGTGACAGAGAAAAAGTACTTGGGTTCCACACTTGACGATTCTGAAGGCATCGTGTATGAAAGCTTTGAATCTGTTAAGGGTTCTGTCACACACCTCTTGGGGTACTGATCACAGAACACTCCTGCATTTGTTTCAGGCATTTGTCACATCCAAACTGTCATATGGCTGTGAGGTCTACTCCTCTGCCACGGACTCCAGACTTAAGACTCTAGATGTTGTTCATCATGCTGGACTCAGTCTTGCAACTGGAGCTTTTCGGTCATCTCTGATTCCCAGCTTGCTGGTGGAGGCTGGTGTACCTCCTCTAGATTTACTGCGTCAATCTGTGGTTGTACGTTGCTGGTTTCGGATTCGGCGCCTTCCCGGCTCTCTTGTTTGTACCCGTGTCTCAGATAATTTTTTGTTTTTCATATTATGGTCAACATCCTCGAATGCCTCATCCTTTTGGCTATGGAGTTTGTGAAGTTATGAAGGATCTTATTCTGTCGACGGTTCCTGTGAGTCCCGTGCAAATTTCAAGGATTGCCCCCTGGGTCCTGCCTGAACCATCATTCTGCAGGTTTTTTACAGGCTCAAAGGATTCGGTCCCTCCTCAGTCTCTTCTTAATTTGTTTTTGGAACATTCTTCTAGTCATAATGGTTCTGTGCCTGTGTATACTGATGGCTATAAATCTGCCTCCGGTGTTGGTTTTGGTGTTGTGTTTCCTGACTTCAGCCGTGGAGGTAGTCTTCCTTTAGCTGCCTCGGTTTTTACTGCGGAATTGTCTGCTATCATTTTAGCTCTGAAATTAGTGTTTTTGCACCGCAACAATCATTTTACTATTTTTAGTGATTCTCAAGGGGCTCTCATGGCTCTGGAATCTTTTAATTCTTCCCATCCTATGGTTTTAGCGATTATAGAGTGGCTGTTTTTCATTCATCGTCGAGGGAAAAGAGTGGATTTTTGTTGGGTCCCTGCACATGTTGGTGTCAAAGGTAATGAAAAGGTGGATGCTTTGGCAAAGGCTGCAGCTTACCTTCGCCTGTCAATTACCCTCTGCCTGCTTCTGATCTGCGTACTCCTCTCATGTTTGCTGTTCGTGCTTGTTGGCAGGCACGGTGGGATTGTGTTATTGTAAATAAGCTCTGGGAAGTTACCAAATTAGTCACGCCAAGAGCTTGCCCTACCATTCCTCGCAAATTGGAAACTGCTTCGGCTCGCCTCCGCATTGGACATACCAGACTAACACACAAGTTCCTTATATGTGGAGGTGTATTGCCGTACTGCGATGACTGTCTAGTTCCCCTTACTGTCAGGCACTTGTTGGTTGAGTGTCCCAGTTTGGTCGAATTACGCCGGAGGTTGCTTTTGCGGCACCGGAAGGCAGATGGTACTTACTGTCTCTCTTCAGTGCTTGGAGGGGAGCCTGGTTCCCCTGGAGATGATGTGTTTTTATTTTTGAAAAAGGCTGGCCTCTTTCAGTTTTTATGAATGCATTGATTTTCCTTTGATATCTACTTTTACGTGTTGTTTTTTCTGTTTTAGTTTTCATCAAATATGTTAGCTTGTTCGGTGCCATATGACCTTGTTGTTGCGGTGCCAAGATTTCTTTCAATAAATTCAAAATTCAATTCCAACACAACCACTACCAACTCAACCACTGTCAAAACAACCAATGCCAACACAACCTCTACCAACACAACCACTATCAACACAACCACTGTATTTCATAATTTTTGTTTTTGGTTAGTCTAGGCTATCATCCCTGGTGGCCTATTTCTGCGTACTTCAATTTTAAAATTTTCAGTTAGGCTATCACCGCTGGTGGCCTATTTCTGCGTACCGGTATTTCATAATTTTTGTTTTCGGTTATTTTTGTTTTCGGTTAGTCTAGGCAATCACCGCTGGTGGCCTATTTCTGCGTACCGGTCGGTATTTCATCATTTTTGTTTTCTGTTATTTTTGTTTTCGGTTAGGATAGGCTATAACCCCTGGTGGCCTATTTCTGTTTAAATAAACATAAAATTGTTTTCGGTTCGGCTATCACTGCGTATTCAAATTTAATTTAGTTTTGTTTTAATTTTCGGTTAGGCTATCACCGCTGATAACCTATTTGTGTGTATTTCAACATTTTTGTTTTCGGTTAGGCCTATTTAAGTAAGTGAAGCGACCTGAAGGGAGTGAAGTGTTTTTAAAGTGAGTTTAGTGTTTTTAAAGTGAGTTAAGTGAGTGAAGTGATCTGAAGAAAGTGATCGTCACCATGCCTCGTGCCTGTACGAACTGCGCCGGTAGGTTTGGTGCTTCCATGTTTGCTCCTGCCGATCCACAAGTCTGCCGACTCTGCCAGCAACGAGAGGATTTGACAACAAAATTGGATGAAGCCCACAACAAGATCAACGCCCTCACCAGGAAGCTGGAATCACTCCAAGAGTTTGTAACACTCAACGTTGGAGCATCACTAACTCTAATTGTTTCAACTCCAGCATCCACCACCGCCCAACGGCATCTGCCAACAATCCAACACCTGCAGTAGACACTGCAGCAGATGCTTCTGACGAACCTGAGCCGCCATCAAACCAGGACAGCCGCCCTGTTCACCTTAGTCTCTCCCCCACTCCTCGTGCAAGAAGCCTGCTAGCATGAACAGTACCAACCCCTCGCCCCCCGTTCTAACCACTCCTCTCCCCGACCTGTACGTGGAGTCTCGCCACCACAGGTTTCCGGATTTACACCAGTGAGGAACGGTGCACGGCCAACGCAGAAAAGGTCTCATCTACCAGTCACAATGTCAAACAGATTTGAGATATTGGTAGAGATGGAAGACGAACCAGAGGAGACCAGGCTCGTTGGGGATTCCATCCTACGAGGACAGGTCGAAGAGTTCTGCGACAGAGTCCCAAATCAACAAAAAAGATTTTGCATCCCAGGAGCTGGACTGGACGACATTGTGGAAGCCTTCGAAGATACCACAAAGGATGCAAATGAAAATACCCTTTTTGTCATCCATGCTGGTTCAAATGACGTCATGCGCACCAGATCCAAAGAGTTGATGGAGAAATATCGCAAGATGATCCAGCACTACAAAAACAAGTCCAGGAATATCATCATCTCAGGCATTCTCCCCAAGATCGACGCACCTGACAAATTCTACGACAAGGCCTTCAGCACAAATAGCCGACTAAAATATTTGTGTCTGAGGGAAGAAGTTGAATTCATCAACCTCTGGGACAACTTCTACAACCAGCCTACTCTGTTCCGCAAGGATGGCACTCATCTAAACCCTGTGGGTTCAGCACGCATGGGTCGTCTCCTACACGAAGCAGTCCGCAGCCATGGATAAAAAAACGCCATCCGAGAAGAAGCAGCAGTGACATAAATCATCCAACGCCAAGAAAAAAACAGAGGCAACTGAGGACCACCAGCGATAAGGACCGAAGACAGCGAGGACCGAGGACAGCCATGAACATAAATGTAGATCCGACAAGAACCAAAAATATTATTAACCCTTATTTAGCGGCGAGCAACATAAGTCGAGTTAAAAAAAGCTGGACTATGTGGCGGCGCTCGACATAACTCGAGTGGCAATTTCAGCACGTAATGTGGCTGAGAGAGAGAGACAAGTGGTGGCAGGAGACTAGCGAGCGTATGACTGCTCCAGACCACCGCGGCGAACCTACTGACACAAATCTCAGCTCCCTCCTCCCTCTCTCACTCGCTACATACTCAATTATGTACTGAAAGTACCGAATTACCTGCTTTTTGCACTCGCGTTGCACGGTTATTGCAAGAAAACTATCCATCATACAAGGATCGTTATGGTGTCATTCGAAAGCTCTGTTTATGCCCTTTCAGGGATAGGTACTTGTTTTACGTTCTGGGTCTTATTTAGGCATGAAAATGTTCACGTAAACAGCCCTATTTTGGCTAAAAACACCCCGCTGTGCGGTACACATAAATAACCCGCATAGGCCGCTCGCAAGGTGCTAAAGAGCGTTCTGTGAGTTCTAAAATAACAAATTTAAAGGTTTTCTATGCAAACGCTCGTAGCATACGCAATAAATTTTCAGATTTAGAGGAGCTAGTGTTTACAGAAAATTATGATGTGATTGGCATAACAGAATCTTGGCTCAATACAGAAGATAGAGACTTTTTAGCAGAGTATTCACTTCCCGGTTATGTAATGTTTTGAGAAAAGCCGAATAAATCGAAATGGAGGTGGCGTTTTACTTTATCAAAGAAAGTCTTAACCCTACCCTCTTGTCAAAACCTCAAATTGTGAACGTCGACGCATCTTTTGTGCTAATAAAGAATAATAAAGGTACAAAAATAATACTTGCATTAATATACAGACCTCCAGCTCAATCAGTGCAAACTGACCGAGAAATTTACGAACAAATTGCAGATGTAAGTAACTCACAAGATACCGTAATTTTTGGCGACTTTAATTTACCTGTGACCAAGTGGGGCGATACTCTTACTTCACACTCCGGACATGACTTGTATACGAACTTGCAAGAGAGTTCGCTTTATCAATTTGTTCGAACGCCAACCCGTGGTAATAACGTTCTTGACATTGTACTTGCAACAAAAGAAGAATTAATAGAGAATTTGAATGTTGGTGATGAATTCAGTAACAGCGACCATCGGACGATAACTTTCACTTTAAAGTTTACTAGTAACGAACCAAATAGTAGCATCGAAAAAGTCCCTAATTTCAAGAAAGCAAACTTCCATAAACTTAGAGCTATGTTTAAAGAAACTGACTGGAGATTTTTAATTAACAATAACGACATAAATACATCTTGGAAGTTATTCGAAGCCACTTACCTAAATGCAGTGCAAGACTGCATACCATCGAAAATACGGCGTCCAGGCCATAATAATAAGCCCAAATGGTGGAATAAAGATATTTCAAACTGCCTGCTTGCTAAAAAATTTGCTAATGATAGATTAAAATCCTCACAAAATGACGAAGAACGGCTCAAATTTGTAGAGCTACGACGCAAAGCCAAAAAGTTAATTAAGCAAAGTAAAAAGACCTTAGAGTTACATATTGCGAATCAAAGTAACACAAACCCGAAAGAATTCTATAGTTATATCAGAAAGAAAAAAGTAGTTACTTCAACTGTTGGACCGTTAGTCGATGAAAATGGAGAATACACCAAAGACGAAGTACAAATGAGTAATGCCCTCAATACCTTCTTTGCATCAGTTTTTACAACAGAAGACCTCAGTGATATCCCTACACCATCGCCGATTCAGATTGATAATTCAGATGTTCTAAGCAATATCACCGTTACAGAGAGAGAAGTATTGAATTGTTTAGATAAACTCAAGGTAAATAAAACGCCTGGACCTGATACAATCTCGCCTAGAGTTCTAAAGGAAGCTAAGGATGAGCTCTCCAAACCACTGACATTACTATTCAATAAATCTGGAACTATACCCGATCAGTGGAAGCTAGCCAACGTAACCCCGATATTAAAAAAAGGCAGCAAATCCCTACCCAGTAACTATCGTCCAATTAGCTTAACCTCAGTTGTATGTAAAATGCTAGAAACGGTCATACGAGACAGACTCGCAAATCACTTAGAGGAAAATAACATACTTAACACCTTACGAGCGGCCTATGCGGTTTATTTATGTGTACCGCCCAGCGGGGTGTTTTTAGCCAAAATAGGGCTGTTTACGTGATCATTTTCATGCCTAAATAAGACCCAGAACGTAAAACAAGTACATATCCCTGAAAGGGCATAAACAGAGCTTTCGAATGACACCATAACGATCCTTGTATGATGGATAGTTTTCTTTCAATAACCGTGCAACGCGAGTGCAAAAAGCAGGTAATTCGGTACTTTCGGTACATAATTGAGTATGTAGCGAGTGAGAGAGGGAGGAGGGAGCTGAGATTTGTGTCAGTAGGTTCGCCGCGGTGGTCTGGAGCAGTCATACGCTCGTCTCCTGCCACTTGTCTCTCTCTCAGCACATTACGTGCTGAAATTGCCACTCGAGTTATGTCGAGCGCCGCCACATAGTCCAGCTTTATTAACTCGACTTAAGTGGGGCCGCTTTTTAAGGGTTAAAGATACTCAACACGGCTTTCGTAAAAAACGTTCCTGTTTAACAAACCTCTTAGACTTCTTCCACGATATCCTCAACCTCTACGATGAAAGTAAAGCTGTAGATGTTATATACCTTGATTTTCAAAAGGCCTTTGACAAAGTTCCCCACAAACGTTTACTGCTAAAACTAAAAGCGCATGGAATACAAGACGGTGTGTTGAAATGGATAGAAAATTGGCTCAGCGACAGAAAGCAAAGAGTAGTCATAAACGGTAAGGCATCTAAATGGACCAATGTAAGTAGCGGGGTACCCCAGGGATCGGTACTAGGACCAATTCTCTTTCTAATTTACATCAACGACATAGATGAGGGTTCTCACCTGTACAATCTCAAAATTTGCTGACGATACAAAAATTGCAAATAGCGTACTCTCAAAAGAACAAGTTGACGATATGCAACACAATCTAGATAAATTGTCATGTTGGGCCCAAATTTGGCAAATGAGTTTCAATGCGGATAAATGTAAAGTACTACATATTATCGGATACCTAAATGAGAAAGCAAACTATTCGATGAATGGCACTCAGCTTAAGAATGTAAACAGAGAAACCGATCTGGGAGTAACAATATCGAGTAACCTAAAACCGAGTCAACAATGTTCAGAAGTTGTTAAGAAGGCAAACAAAATAATTGGCTTTATAGGCAGGTCATTTGAGCATAAATCCAAAGAAGTTATCCTAACCCTTTACAATTCTTTAGTCCGCCCTCTTCGGGAATACTGCGTTCAATCCTGGTGCCCTTATTACCAAAAAGATATAAACAAGCTAGAACGAGTTCAACGTAGAGTTACCAAAATGATACCTAGCCTAAAGAACAAACCATACGAAGAGCGTCTTAGAGAATTAAATCTATTTCCTTTAACCCAGCGCAAATTAAGAGGTGACTTAATTCAAGTATTCAAAATCATCAAAGGCATCGACAATATGAACTGTAGTAAGTACTTCACTATCGACCAATCTAATTACACACGGGGAAAAGGTTGCAAAATTATTGGTAAATCTTTTAACTCACACGAATCTAAGAATTTCTTGTTCAATCGAATTGTCAACTTGTGGAATGGGCTTCTCCGAAACGTTATAGACTGCATCACCGTTGATTCATTTAAACTCCGCCTAGACAAATATCTCGCATCAAACCTGCGACTGACCGCGTTTGTAAATTAATAACTTTATTTCATCCCCCCCTCAGTTACTAACCCATCTGTCCCCTACTAACTTCCTAATCCTGCCACGGACATTAGTTCCCGGGCAGTAATTCCCTTTCCAATGTTCCCTTACCCACTCTAAACCACTGTTTGGACACTTGATCCTCAGTGTTTTGGAGGACAAGCAACCTAGAAGGGTCACTAGATCTGTTGTTGCTTGATTTCTTTTGTACTCCTTTGTACTTTGTACACTGCCAACACAACCACTGCCAACACACACAACCACTACCAACACAACCACTGCCAACACAACCACAGCCAACACAACCACTGCCAACACAACCATTGCCAACACAACCACTACCAACTAAACCAATGCCAACACAACCACTGCCAACACAACTACTGCCATCACAACCATTACCAACACAACCACTACACAAACGTTCACATCAATACACACACCTACTATGACAATCACACACAGACACAAATCACACACATAAATATTTCCCTTATGTATCAACACTTATATTGATTATTTGGTCTCTATGGAATCTGTGAATAATTTCTGATTTGATGGGCTACATTTAATTGTTCCACTAACACATAATGAGTAAAATGACACAAATCAATTAACAAATGATATAAAATATGTCTCCAAGCTTATTTCAGTCAAGCTCACGGATAAGTGAAAGCGATATGTATGCAAACATATAGGACATCAACTTAAATTTCTGAAATTTTAAGTTGTCAACACCTAAACTTTCAGCCTACATAGGAGATGAGGTAAAAATATGTATTGTACTCTTTTGTCATAATAATTGTTTTTGAAATGGTACAATGATATTTATTTTTCAATTCAATGACATTATAAACTAAACTATTATTAAAAGACATAAAACAACAAATAATATTGTCCCTAAATACTGTAAGGGAGATAATTAGATAGAGTTGTGGGTTGTCTGTACTATAATCGTACATGCTTGAAGTACCCTTTACTCATAATTACCGAACCTTTTGATGTCTGTCACCAACTTAGTCATGGACGAACTTGGTGCATATGGATGAGGATCTGTGGACCAGGTAACTTGGTAGTGAAGTGATGATACCAAGTTAATGAGAAGGGGAAGAGTTACTTCTTCCTCAGCAGAAGTCTACTTATGATGATTCTCGAAATTATAGACATATATTTACAAATAATAGACATTACACAGACTTGATAGCTCTTCAACAATGATGCATTTCTTCACCTGTATCCACGGCTTTGTGAAACTTAACACAATGCTGTCATAGTAATACAAGTAAATACTACCGTAAACATAATATTTTAATGAGATCAATTTAATCTAATTAATGTATAATTATATGTTTCGTTAAGGAATGATTGATAATCTCCAATGATGGCATGCAAAGCCAACATTTAAATACCCTTTGTATATAATTATGAGTGAGGGACACAAAAGGCTGAACTGCCTGTAGAAAGTGCCTCCCAATAGTTGAAAGAGTGACAGGGCAAACATCAAGAGACGTTCGAGCCAAAATGCCTGGACACACAGAGTTTGAATCAAATTAAGTCATAGAAGGAGGGAAATACTGATTCTGGGAGGGAGTTTCAGAGCTCAGCTGTTGAATAGAAGTAAGACAGTAACGTTTCACTCTTGGGTTGGAGTAGGGGTGGGATTGTGCTGCAGGACGGGTACCACGAACCAATCGTAGAGGAGGTGGTATACAATGGGAGAGCTCTGAGGAGCACTGATTATTGTAGTAGCAATAGAATAGCGAGAGCGATGCAACATTGCGGCGAAGAGAGAGACTTTGCAGAGAGTTGGTGATTGGGCGAGAATTAATGATACGGAAGGACTTCCTTTTTACTTTGTCTTGCAGTGCGGCGTGAGAGGATCTTCCCCACACCTGTGGGGAATACAAGGACGCACTGTGCCCCTGTACAGAGCAAAAAACTGTGCAGGGGTAAAGAACCCCTTGAGGTGGTTGAGCATACCCTTCCAAGTGAGAGCAGAAGAAAAAGAGACACCAAGAATATTGAGAGAAGATGAAAGATTGATTTCTGTATTGTTGAAGAATAAGGATTAGTCCTATGGGAGTTCCAGACAGGTAGATAGATGGAGAAATTGGGTTTTGGAAGCATTAAAATCAACAAGGTTTGCTCTGCCCCAATTGGAAATATTGGTTGGATCAGAAGATAAATATGCTATGGCTTCTTTACATTTATTTTTGATGGATTGCTGGCTGGGGCGTTCTGGAACTAATTGAGAAGTGTAAGGTAGAGTTGTCTGCGTATGAATGGATGGGACTGGAGGTACAGTTGAGAAGATCATATATGAAAATTAGAGAGATAATCATATTTTTTTCACCAACCAACTTCATTTCTAAACTCAATTAATTAAATCAACAAATACATGTGGCACTCCAAGGACTCGAACCTAGGACACTCGCACCAAAATTCCACGCACTTATGCATTACAGTATCAAGACAGTTAGGAAATAGGACAGAGCCCTGAGGAACACCGGAGTTGATAGGATGAGGAAGTGAGCGATGGCCGTCCACAACCGCAGCTATGGAACGGCCGGAAAGGAAATTAGAGCCAAAGGCACAGATTGGGGGATACAAAACCGAAGGAGGGTAGTTTAGAAATTAAAGATTTGTGCCAGACTCTATGGAAGGCCTTCTATATGTCTAGTGCAATAGACAAGGTCTCGACGAAGTCCCGACAGGAGGATGACCAAGAGATAGTAAGATATGAAAGAAGAACACCAGTAGAGCGACCCCCAAGGAAGCCATACTGGCGATCTGAGAGCAGATTATGAAAGAGAAAAGAAATGCTAAGAAATGTTGAAGCAAGAATAGTTTCAAAAACTGTATATATATTATATATATATATATATATATATATATATATATATATATACTAGCAGGGGTACCCGGCGTTGCCCGGGTTTAAATTTAATAATAATACTGTACCACCATAATCACCATCACTACTACAAACCACTACTACTACCATAATCACCATCATCAATCACTACCATCACAATACTACTACTACCATAAACACCGGCCTCGACCTCCCTGTGCCTCATTAAACGGCGACCTCGATTTCGGCCGCTAAAGACCTCCGATTTTGGATTTGACCTCATCGGTACCCCCATTTTGGGGGGCTGCGAACAACTTTCGTTCCATACACCTTTTCGATCGGAGGCCTCTTTCTGCCCCAAACGGCAATTTTTTTATTTTTTGTTTTTCAATTTCGGCCTCGAAACTACCTCCGATCGTGGCCTCGCCCCCTCTATGACCTGACCCAGGTCAATTGACACCCACATGCAAAGTTTCAGCTCCGCAGGTCCAAAACTGTGGCCGCCTATTAAGAACACACAGACAGACTAACAGACACACAAACTGATTTAATAATATATATATATATATATATATATATATGTATATACAGTATACAGGGTGTTCCAGGAGGAAAGGTCATAACTTTGGGAAATGATAAAACAAGATATACTAAGCATAAATTGTGTTTTAAAAGAGTCCAAATATCAACCGTTAAATACATATTGAAAGTTTTTTATAGTGTCCTCCGTGCATCACTGTAATGGACTATTCCATGTCAAATAGTTTCCAACTGATACAAAGTGAGCTAATACTGTATGTCTCTAATAATTTTGTAACTTACATAATTATAATATCTTTATAATAACATGGTAAAATAATTTCAGTTACATGGTTAGTTGGTTGAGATTTGGACTATGTCCTATAGATCATGTCATGCTTATAATACCTTGTTCTATCATTTCCCAAAGTTATGACTTTTCCTCCCGGGTACCCTGTATATATATATAAATATATATATAAACACGTCATAGCACATGTTTAGTAGTACAAATAAACCTTTCCCATTAATACTGGTTAACGTGTGCTGACTAGAACACATTCATATGTGTTTAGTAGTACAAATAAACCTTTCCCATCAATACTGGTTAACGTGTGCTGACTAGAACACATTCATATGTGTTTAGTTGTACAAATAAACCTTTCCCATCAATACTGGTTAACGTGTGCTGACTAGAACACATTCATATGTGTTTAGATTGTATAATGTTTGTGTAACACAGGTTTATCTAGTTCTATTAATTGAATGTTTATATATAGCCATTATACAAAAATAACATGTTAAGAAGATAAAAATTGATTATAATATATGGTGAATATTTGTTGGGGCACACATTGTATAATAAACAATATATTCAATTTGTTCAGACAGATAATTTACCCATATGGTTAATGTATTGTAATGTGTCTTTTGTCAATTACCAGTCTACACATAAATACACATGTATTTTACATTTAAAATAATTGTAAAACATAATGTAATCCGTTTAACATAAACATCATAGAACAATATTATGTAGTGTAATAAATAACATTTTAATATCAAAAGTAAAATGGTGTCATAGGTAATTAATGAATAATTATTCCCGGGCTACTACTGAAAGTGGACTATATTCAGCATCACGGGTAATGTCTTCAGAATATTATTAAGCTCTTTAATAGCTAGATCACTTCACAATATAATGTTGATAATATAACTTGTTTGTGTGTATTTGTAATTGTGTAAACAATAAATTATGACCATATTAATGCATGTACTTTGTTTTACTTATATACAGTATAACATTGGGTATTTTTTTTTTTTTTTTTGAGAGAAGTTGACAGAGGAAAATGTTCACTCAAGGAAGATTACACTGTAAATGAACACTTGAGTTGTTATTTAGGACACTAATATTTGTTGTCATGTCATCCATGCAATGAGGGCCGTTTTCAATTCAAGACAAATAAATGTTTATTAAAGGAAACTTAAACCTATTATGTTGATTTAAACCATATATTTAGCTTACATTACACATACACAAACACTTTAACAGTAAACAAGGTTAAAAGATTCCAATAGCCTCAATTTATTTCGCTCTAAGAACATTTCCTGTCGAAGATTCAATGGCGTGCGTAATGTAACTCTTCTATAAATCTACACCACCTTTAAGACACAATATCCTGTAGGCTATGTTGACGTAATACATTCACTTCTCTAATGTGAGAGAGAGAGACGACATTATAGACAAATGGTAGGCTACATGCTCAAAGGGAAATATCTCATGCTTCGTTTGCAAAGCGAAAGGACACAAATTGCAAGTGTGTGTTTAAATACTGTTATGCATCAACTACACACGAGTTTGAATGGCATTAGCAAGCCTTGTGTCTCATTAACTCACGTCCACTCACCGATTATCTGTAATGTCTCTCTCTTTGCTGCAATGATGCATGTCTCTCGCTATTCTACCGATATTACAATAATCAGTGTTCCTCAGAGCTCTCAGTGAATACCACCTCATCCACGTTTAGCACATTGCACCCGTCTTGCAACATAATCCCATCCTTACTTTGTTCAACTCTCCAACCCAAGAGTGAAACAATGTTCCCAATCTTTCTTCTATTCAACAGCTGAGCTCTGGAACTCTCTCCCTGAATCCATCTTTCCCTCAGTGATGGGTACTCTAAAATGTATTTAGATCCAAATACTCAATACTGCCCTCTAAAAGTATTTAAATACCAAATGCATTGCTGGGAACTTAAAAGTAACTAAATAATAAATATATTACTAAAGGAAAATATTTAAATACAAACGTAAATACATCATAACTACATTTTATAAATAATGTATGTAATTATGTTACATTTTGAGGCATGCCATATGGGATATTGATTCAATACTGACTATGGAAGTTAAACATCCGAAAAGCCTTAACGAAAATTACTAACATAACAAAAGTTAAAATTAACATAACCTTTAATTAATGTTTACATGAAGAGGACACGATAATATTCATAATAAAACAAAAATTATTGATTCTTCCATCCTGGACGCCTGGACCTCTACCTACAGACATTTTCATATTTGCTTTTATCAGAGTTAACCCCTACTGCACCGGAGGATACAGTAATAAAGGTCCACCCTGGACTGGTAATCCAATGGACCCGGGTTAGAATCCCGATATGTCAATGGGAAGATATTATTGATATGGAAATTGTGCTTTACCTAGTATCAGTACATTACCACAAAGCCCACCGAAATGCCAAATAAATACCCTCATTGTTTACTGATTAAATAGCACTGTATGAATATACCCATATTCAAAATATTCGACAGGGGGTCAATGCCTAGTAAGTTCATTGTTCAATAGGTGGCGTTCTGAGAGTGAAGATCAGAGTCTAGCAGGTGAGACAGTGAAGCACTGGAGCGAGGCAGCTTCAGAGATGGGGCTGCTTCAAGCCGTGAGTGAGCAACTAAGCCCCATGCATCCTGCGAAGGCAAGATGGCAGGGGCTTGTTGCAGCAAAAAGTGCTTCACATGTATCACCCCCTAGACTGGAACGATACCTCACAGGCTTCACCGTTCAATGTAGAACGGTTGAATGTATGCTCTCAGCCTATGGCCGAGAGGTAGTAGTTGGAATATAGAAGAAAACAAAATCGGTGAAAACCCGGAGCCACAAAATCTGGTTAATTGTTGAATTTTTTAGTGTAATTTGAGCTCAGGTTTGTGCTATTTTTAGGCACAGTCACTGTGCCTGGCACCAGGGTAGTTATTGCAGTCATATCAGTCCCCTTTCCCTTTCTAGATAGGGGTGACCAGACCTTTTTTCCAGTCAAGAGAAATGGTACCTGTCTGCCATACAGAACTCAGGACCTTGGACCACTGAATCCCAGCTTTCAATTGTTCTCCAAAATACCACAAATACCATGAGTTTTCCACCCTTCAGCTAGGCCACAGCTTCCCTTAACTCGGCATGGGACGGAGGGTCTTCACTATTTGGCTAGCAGAATTTACGTCATTTATGCTATTGACACAAAAGTCAACCAATTGATAATGTTCACACGTTTTGGCTTTTTAACTCGCTCTACCTCTGTGAAATTAAAAGTTACGGGATAAATAATGTCCGAGTAAGAAAGCTTATGTAGACAATAACCTGTCATTCATGGCTCCCCTGTAGTTTTGATATGACATGTACGAGTGATGTATTCTTGCACACATTACAGCTCCAAAATGTGACTTCTTTGCAGGCACATGCACTCTTTATGAAAACTGGTGAGGTGCTGAAGCAATGTTGATTCCTGTGGGAGAAATATTATGCGATAAATTTATAAACGTACACATACGTTCCCCGCCTATTTCTTTTCTCTGGAATGAAACGTATGCATTCGTCCACCTCTGTGATGGGGTTCAGCTTACATTTTCTAAACTTACGGCAGGTGATGAACTGGATAATACTTACATATTATCACAGTCTTACCGGATAATATAATAGGGAACTCTTCTCTAATTGAAATAAGAATTTTCCATGACATTTCAAAGGGCAGTAGTCCAAAAGCATTGCCATGTGTTCATGACATTAAACTAAGGATGCATTCAATGATTTATTTGGTATTATAGTACTTGATTCTATAACATACATAATCGGTACATAAACATAATATAGAACATTAATTACAGTAAATTTTACTTTATTTTAACAAAACTAATTGGATAGCTTTGACTGCACCTACCTCATATTAATCACCAAGATGTCCCCATATAAAGTCTCTCTATTTCTGAGTATATCAATCAATTACTATATCAATCATTCAATTCATAGATAGTGAATAATCAAAATTGCAATGTAGAGCACATGTCTCCAAATCGATTGATTTGGGTTTGTATTAAGATATATGTTGTTATGGTGGTATTTCATCCATAGATGATTGGCAATAGGTGCATATGCATTTAGGAGGAGCTTGAGACTCCCAACATTTCCGCAAATAGTAATAATTATGAATTGTGTGTGGCGTTGTGTGTGTGTAAGTGTGAGAGTCCGAGTGTAGGGGGTGAAACAGTGAAGCACGGGAACGAGGTGGCTTCAGAGATGGGGTCGTTTCGGGCCATGAGTGAGCACCGTGCCTCATGTGAAGGCAAGATGGCAGGTGCTCGTTGTACTCTACGTGCTTCACATGTCTCACTCCCTAGACTGGAACAAGACCTCACGGGCTTCACTGTTCATTGTAAAGTGGTGAATGTTAAGGCTCTCAGCCTATGCCCGAGAGGAAGTAAGTTGGAATATAGAAAACAAAATACAAAATAAAAAAATAAGAAAAGTGAAGGAAAACTTGAGAAAACAAGTTTATCCCCAAAACATTTACCTTTATCCAGCAGACCTTAACAACTGCAGTGGCCCTCGACCCAAATTGTATTGTCTGCCATAGTAGGTTCACCTCTTTTCAGGAATGGTATTTTTTCTTTGACTGGAAAACTACAGTATATATTTGCTTTATTTGTTGCTATGTCTCATGCGTTACTATGCCTACAGATTGTTTGAAAACGATATTGTCCTTTTCAGTAGTTGCACACAATTGCATACTATGCCCATGAAAAAGATGCCATTGTCCCACCCACCCCCCTCATCTATGTCTCACTTACGCTCATCCTCTCTCACTCTTTCTCTCTCTCTCTTACTCTCTCTCGATCACGTGAGCACAGAGCAAATGAAGAGTCACTCTCCACTCCCACAGCCAGTATACCTCCTGGGAAAGATGATGGATTCACAGGAGAGGTAGGATAAGGGGGGGGGGGGGGGAGATAGTATATATATATATATATAGTATATACATTATAAATTGTTATAAATGGTATGATAACAAAGCATATTGTATATATTTAGAGGGTGTAGGGAAAGCAGGTGAAAGGCCACGTAGAAATCCATGTTTCAAGTCCGAATAAGCTGGATAATCTTATTTATATCTATGGAAACGAGAAGTTAACAGGCATACATCTGTGTGTGACTCCTCCCTCCTGTTTAGTTGTCCCTTTCTCCGTATATCGCTACCTACCTGTAAAATGTCAACCTTCCTCACTCCTCTTTCAACGTCCATGCATGTCAATGATATGGGATGGGTGTTAATTGGATCTGCCGTTACAATTTGCATTGTATATGTATACAGTATATACCGGGTATATATATATATATACCGGTATATATATACCGGTATATATATTTGTTTTTCTATGTGATTGGGGGAGGCAAAAGGCAGAACTGCCTATAGCGAGTGCCTCCCCCATAGTTGAAAGAGTGACATGGCCAAAATCAAGGGACGTTCGAGCCAAAATGCCTGGACACACGGAGTTTGAAGCAACTTAAGTCATAGGAAGAGGGAAAGACTGATTCTGGGAGAGAGTTCCAGAGCTCAGCTGTTGAGTAGAAGAAAGTTTGAGAGTAACGTTTCAGTATTGGGTTGGAGAGTTGCACAGAGTAGGGGTGGGAATGAGTTGCAAGAAGGGTACCACATGCCCTATGTAAAGGAAAGCTCTGAGGAACACTGATTATTATAGTAGCGATAGAATAACGAGAGAGATGCAACATTGCGGCGAAGAGAGAGAGATTGCAGAGAGTTGGTGAGTGGACGGGAGTTAACCCGTTGAGACCCAACGTCGCACGTGATGCGTCGGCAGTGTTTGATCACCAACTCCCAGCGACGCATCACGTGCGTCCGACATATAAAAAACACTTACGTGGCTCGTAAGGTAGGAAATGGCGGGAGAATAGGAGGGGGAGGTACCGTAGTGTGTGTGGGAGCCGGGCCAGTAGGTGTGAGCGGGCCGAGACAGCCGCGCGGCTGGTGGTGGTGGGCTTAGTGGGGATACTTTACACCCTTAGTTCACCGCCACTTTGAACCTTCATTACTCCGGTCGTATGGGAGCTAGAGGCTTGAGATGTATGTGAGACACTCCTTAGGATGTATGCCGTACAATGCCATACTCAGTTTTCACCCTAGTGCTCCCGGGCGGGTGATCATGCGGGGGAGATGAACTTTCGACCCGCCCCCCCCCCCCGCCCCCCAAATGACCGAGGTGAGTTTTTTTTATTTTTGTCTTCATTTCTCACCATTCTCTTCCATTTTGGCTCAACAATTTTTTTTGAGGCTCCCCCCCCCCACCCCCAACCCCCCACCGGCCCCACCCCAAAAAAAATATCCGAGGTGATTTTTTTTTTTTTTTTTTTTCATTTCTCATCCTTGTCTTCCATTTTAGCACAAAAAAAAAAGAAGTGAAAATGGCTTGGGACTTGGGTGAACACAATATTATAACTAGCCGGGGCTCAACGGGTTAATGATACAAAAGGCCTTCCTTTCAACTTTGTCTAGGAGAGCGGTGTGAGAGGAACCTCCCCACACATGTGAACAATACTCAATACAAGAACGCACTATGCCCCTGTACAGAGCAAGAAGCTGTGCAGGGGAAAAGAACCCCCTAAGGCGGTTGAGCACACCCAGCTTCTGGGAGGCTGCCTTAGCAAGACTGGTAATATGGTCCTTCCAACTGAGAGCAGAAGAAAAGGAGACACCAAGAATATTGAGAGAAGATGAAGGATTGATTTTTGTATTGTTGAAGAATAAGGTTTAGTCCGCTGGGAGTTCCTTACGGGTAGATAGATGGAGAAATTGTGTTTTGGAAGCATTACTGTAAAGGTAACTAGGTTTTCTCTGCCCCAATTGGAGATAGTATTTAGATCAGAATTTAAGAGTTCTATGGCTTCATTATGTTTGCCGTTGTGGGATTGCTGGCTTGGGCGTTCTGAAAAACTAATGGAGTAGTGTAAGGTGAGTCGTCTGCGTATGAATGGATGGGAATTGAGGTACAGTTGAGATAATTTATAAAAATTAGAAAGAGAATAGGAGATAGGACAGACCCCTGAGGAACACCAGAGTTTATAGGGAGAGGAAGTGAACAATGGTCGTCCACAACCGCGGCTATAGAACGGCCAGAAAATAAATTAGAGACAAAAGCACACATGGAGGGATAGAAACCGAAGGAGGGTAGTTTAGAAATTAAAGATTTGTGCCAGACTCTATCGAAGGCTTTCGATATGTCTAGTGCAATAGAAAAAGTCTCATCGAATTCACGAAAGGAGGATGACCAAGAGTTAGTAAGATTGAAAGAAGATCACCAGTAGAGCCACCCTTAAGGAAGCCATACTGGCGATCTGAGAGCAGATTATGAGAAGAGAAATGCTAAAGAAATTTGGAAGCAAGAATAGTTTCAAAAACTTTAGAAAGACAAGAGATGAGAGCAATTGGACGATAGTTGGAGGGTTGAGAGTGGTCACCCTTCTTTGGGACAGGTTGAATGTGAGCAAATTTCCAGCATGAAGGGAAGACGTTAGAGGATAGACAGAGACGAAAGAGTTTGCCTAGGCAGGGAGTCAGCACGGAAGCACAGTTTTTGAGATCAACAGGAGGAACACCGTCCAGCCCGTACGTATTATTAGTATTAAGCCCAGAGAGGGTAGAAAGTACATCTTTAGAAGAGATTAGGATATTAGGCATAAGTAAGAGAGAGGAGGGTGGAGAGGGAGGAATAGCACCGGAATCATCCAAGGTGGAGTTTCTAGCAAAAGTTTGAGCGAAGAGTTTAGCTTTGTCAGAGGAAGAAGTGATGGTTGTGCCATCAGAGTGGAAAAGGGGAGGGAAAGACGAGGAAGAGAAATTGTTGGAGGGGTTTTTGCCTAGATGCCAGAAAGCTTGGGAAGAGCTAGAGTTGGATAGTTCATTGCATTTATTATTGATGAAAGAGTGTTTGGCAAGTCGAAGAACAGATTTGGCTTGATTCCGGGCAGAAACATAGGAAGAATGAGATTCTTGAGTTTTAAGGCGTTGGTACTGTTTGAATGTATCCTCCTTATTTTGTACAGCAGTAGAACATGCGTGAGTAAACCAAGATTTTTTACCATTAGTCTGAGAGAAAGAGAATGGAATGTAGGCTTCCATGCCCGATAGGATTACCTCGGTAATGCGTTCAGTACTCTCCGAGGGTCCCCGGCCACGGAAGCAGAAATCATTCCATGGGAAATCAAAGAAGTACTGCCGGAGAGCCTCCCAGTCGGCAGCGCCGAAGTGCCACAAGCGCCGCCGGCTAGGATGATCGAGTGGCCGTACTGGAGAGATAGGACAGGTGACAGTGATATCCATATTAATCCATATTAATACGGTGTAAATAGTGAGACTTATTTGAAGTGATAAAAAAGTCAGTGCTTCCCTGCAATGGCGTCATTGACAATAATAACTGAACAATAACTGTGAATAATAACGGACATAACTATATAAATGCGGTTTAAATTGTAACTGAAATCCATATATAGATATACTGTGTAAATTATAACCGAATAAACTATATAAATACTGTGTAAAAGTAACTGAAATTATTTTATATACAGGGTGTTTTAAAACAACACTGCCAGACCTCATCTGCTAATTAGTAAATACAATAACGAAGAAGATTATCTAAG
Organism: Paralithodes platypus; assembly: GCA_032716605.1. Classification (NCBI taxonomy): domain Eukaryota; kingdom Metazoa; phylum Arthropoda; class Malacostraca; order Decapoda; family Lithodidae; genus Paralithodes; species Paralithodes platypus. The sequence continues at coordinate 24,212,206 of CM064490.1, forward strand.
GACAAAATGCAAAATAATATACCATTAATGATTTAAACCGCATAGAGTAAAATAATTAGTGACACCCAGGTATGAGCTATAATCCGAACACGGGCTAGTGTCCCCCCTCCCCCCCCAAATAGCCTACCTCTTGCCTCCCATCCCAGTTCGAGTTTTTCTTCGAAGCTTTGGAGTCATAACGAATCTTCTCATGTGTTTAATCATCTGCTCGGCCATGGTGCTATCTTCTTCTGTCATAGTGATTTTATTTACCTAATTATAATATCATAAATATGGATTGTCGTTATTTAGGTGTGTCTCTGCCTTTGTTATTTTATACTCGTTAAGTCCAAGTGACGTAAATTGTTTGTTTTGGGTACCATTAGATGATTTTAAATATTCATTAGTGAACACTGTATACTTGTATGTCTACAGCTATGTAAAATCGTCAAACTTTAACCATAAAACTGATAGACATATTTCGTTAGTACTCTGTGATAATAGTAACGTAATGAGGTATTTGTATTGAAACAGTAAATTGCGCAGGAACAATTTTTTCCCATTCAAACAGTTTCACGAACGATTAAATTACCTATAGCAGTGTTCGGATACCTGACCCTGACTTGAAATTCATTATTTTACCTCTTGGTCATCGTTACAAATGGTGCATATCTTTTTTCGCTATTTGGATTATAATACTTAGCAGTTTTCTTCTAATTGCAAAATATCATTACCAATTTAATGTTACTTTGATTTTGTAATTATTCATATGTGATTAGGTCATTAGATATCTCCTCTTTACCTTTTTTTCTTGGTAATTATTCATATTATGTATCATATGTTTTGTGCTGAGCTCAGAACCCTGTTTTGCTACATTTCTAAATAACCATTTATCTCCGTTACAATATATATTTGGTAAAAATAGAATAGAAATATGTGTATTATATATTTTGATCAATGTGGTCGTCATACTCTGGCAGTGTTGTTTTAAAACACCCTGTATATACAGTATATATATATATATGTATACTGCATATATTATATATATATATATATATATATATATATATATATATATATATATATATTATATATAATATATATACAGTACATATTGTATATATATATATATATATATATATATATATTATATATATATATATAATTATAAGCAGTATATATATATATAATCATTTCAGTAACTTTTACACAGTATTTATATAGTTGTTTCGGTTATAATTTACACAGTATATCTATATAGGTATTGCAGTTACAATTTAAACCGCATTTATATAGTTATGTCAGTTATTATTCACAGTTATTGTTCAGTTATTATTGTCAATGACGCCGTTGCAGGGAAGCATCGACTTATTTATCACTTCAAATAAGTCTCACTATTTACACCGTATTAATATGGATATTTCACACTATTTCACAGTTATTACTCAGTTATTTACACAACACATAGTTACTGCACACTGCTCATCACAGCGAGAGCGTTTACACAACACATAGTTACTGCACACTGCTCATCACAGCGAGAGCGTTTACACAACACATAGTTACTGCACACTGCTCATCACAGCGAGAGCGTTTACACAACACATAGTTACTGCACACTGCTCATCACAGCGAGAGCGTTTACACAACACATAGTTACTGCACACTGCTCATCACAGCGAGAGCGTTTACACAACACATAGTTACTGCACACTGCTCATCACAGCGAGAGCGTTTACACAACACATAGTTACTGCACACTGCTCATCACAGCGAGAGCGTTTACACAACACATAGTTACTGCACACTGCTCATCACAGCGAGAGCGTTTTATAAATGCTTTATTGGACCACCTGAATTACCACCATCGTTTGTGGAATACATATTGTGTCTTGTCTAACGCTTACTCCACGGAATACATTTTGTGTGGTTGTTTTATGTAAACAAAACAGCCAAGAGTGCTGACACAGTTTGTCCAACATTCCATCACTCATCAAACTCTTGTCACAAGTTGTGGAATAGGATGTTGGTCTGTCCGACCATATTGAGTTTCGTGACTTAGTTGCCTTTGTGTGTGTGTGTGTGTGTGTGTGTGTGTGTGTGTGTAATCATAGTAATAATACATTAAAATAATAAACGGTGTATTGATAATTGCAGCCATAGGCTTAACATGTACATAGGAACAGTGTGTGGCTTAACTCTAACTTACATGTATATTAATTAATAAAACAAGCCAAAAGCAAGATATTGTCCATGAGCTGGTGAACGGTTATATATTATGTGCTAGATTTGCAGACGGATTTCAAGTTGATATATTAACCCTTAATTAGCGGCGAGCAACATAAGTCGAGTTAAAAAAAGCTGGACTATGTGGCGGCGCTCGACATAACTCGAGTGGCAATTTCAGCACGTAATGTGGCTGAGAGAGAGAGACAAGTGGTGGCAGGAGACTAGCGAGCGTATGACTGCTCCAGACCACCGCGGCGAACCTACTGACACAAATCTCAGCTCCCTCCTCCCTCTCTCACTCGCTACATACTCAATTATGTACTGAAAGTACCGAATTACCTGCTTTTTGCACTCGCGTTGCACGGTTATTGCAAGAAAACTATCCATCATACAAGGATCGTTATGGTGTCATTCGAAAGCTCTGTTTATGCCCTTTCAGGGATAGGTACTTGTTTTACGTTCTGGGTCTTATTTAGGCATGAAAATGATCACGTAAACAGCCCTATTTTGGCTAAAAACACCCCGCTGTGCGGTACACATAAATAAACCGCATAGGCCGCTCGTAAGGTGTTAATTACACATTTTGAAATGGTTTGCTGAATGCTTATGAGATGATATATTGACCATGTTCATTGCTTACCTAGGATAGAGCTGATATATATCGTTTAAATTGAATGTTGGAGGTTGTTCTTGTCGGTTGGTCACTATGCTATGTTCACTGTTCGCTTGTGTATACATATTATTATTATTATTGATGAACTCAAGCACACCATAATAAATCTAGTATATATAGAGTCATTTACATATGTTATGTAAATATATGTAAAATATACAAAGGAAAAGGGGATGCCTAGAATCTAGATGGAGGTAATTATAGGGGCCTGAAAATGCTTGACCAAATCATGATGGTCTGTGAGAGTCTTTGAGGGTTTGATCAGGCAAAGCATCTCCATTGATGATATGCAGTTTAGTTTTATGCCAGGACATGGTACAACCGATGCTATCTTCATATTCAGGCAGATACAGGAAAGACACTTACTAAAATGCAGGGATCTTTACTTTGTGTTTGTAGACGTGGAGAAGGCCTTTGACAGGGTGCTTAGAGAGGTTGTGCAGTGGGCTATGAGGAAACTTGGTGTGGAAGAGTGGCTAGTGCGTGTGATAATGAAGATGTATGAGGATTCGCGAACTGCGGTGAGGGTGAAAAGTGTCCTGAGTGAGGAGTTCACAGTCCGTATTGGAGTTCATCAGGGTTTAGCGTTAAGCCCCCTCCTCCTTATTATGGTCCTGGAGTTTTTAAATCTGGATAAGTCAGAAATAGAGAAATTTGAGTGCGTAGTATGCAAATGCGAGCTTGTGTTAAGTGATGATCCTGTGGCTGTGATTTTGGAAATGAGTCATCGGAGCTGGTGGACAAGTTTGTTACCTAGGAGATACCATCTCTGCTGGTGGTGGGGCCGAGAGGCTGCCACTGTCGCTAGAATTAGATGTGGCTGGGGAAACTTCAGAGAACTGCTGCCAACTCTGACCATGAAAAGAATGCCTCTCCCCCTGAAGGGAAAGGTGTATGCCTCGTGTGTTAGAAGCGCAATGACGTATGCCTCAGAAACATGGGCCGTTAAAGTAGAGGATGTCAACAGAATGGAACGTAATGAGATGAGAATGGTGAGATGGATGTGCGGGGCCAGGCTGCAAGATAGAATAACAAATGATGAGCAGAGGAGATGTTTAGGTATAAAGAGTATTAGCGAGGAGATGCGTACATGTAGACTGGGATAGTATGGACATGTGGATTGGGTGAAAAGTTGCAGGTCTGTGATTGTGGAGGGAGCTGCACCAAGGGGTGGACCGAGGAAGACCTGAGATCGGAGTATACGTGCCGATCTCATATCCAAAAACTTGACAAGTGAAGCAGCCCTTAACAGGGTTGCCTGAAACGCTGCTGCCATTAGGACAAGAGAGTGAAACAGCACGTATTGTATGTGTGGAACACTCAGTCTTAAATATTTATGTATGTATGTATGTACACATGTGGTTATTTTTACATGGTCAAACCTGTTTTCAATATAATAACCAATGTTTTCTGAACCGGTATATTTGTTTATGAAAATGGTTATCAGTTAGACGTGTGAAATTTGTGTAGCCAATTAATATGGTAAAACGTGTTAAGAATTTTTTTATTTTTTTTTAAATATTATGGATTAGCTATAAATGTTGGTATGTAGATGAACATTTTCTAGGTTTCTAAATAATATATTTATTTGTGGATTTATTTATATTTGTATTTTATTATATTAGTTATTATACCTTATGTTTGTTTTATTTATATATTTTTGTTTACGGATTCATTATCTGACAAGAGACCAAACTTGTCTGTGTGGATTCACTTTACCCCAATATTCACCTATCTTAATACAATCTCTCGTCTGAGCCACACAACATTTTCACTCAAGGAAGATTATGTTGGGGATACACAAGTGAAATACGAAATTGAATTCTATGTATATATTTGTCACTTCAATCATGTGGTTGTTTTAATGTGGAATAGCAAAGCGTTTATCAAACAAAAAGTATGACCAAAATTTTAATTCAAGAATTACATTTGCTTACATATGTTGGTGTTTAACCTGGTAGAGTCGAGGGTACTCATAAGAGGTTTGATGGGCAAAGGAAAAGGTCCGCATAAGAGCCAATGCCTAAGAAAAGCCTTTTAACCCTTAATTAGCGGCGAGCAACATAAGTCGAGTTAAAAAAAGCTGGACTATGTGGCGGCGCTCGACATAACTCGAGTGGCAATTTCAGCACGTAATGTGGCTGAGAGAGAGAGACAAGTGGTGGCAGGAGACTAGCGAGCGTATGACTGCTCCAGACCACCGCGGCGAACCTACTGACACAAATCTCAGCTCCCTCCTCCCTCTCTCACTCGCTACATACTCAATTATGTACTGAAAGTACCGAATTACCTGCTTTTTGCACTCGCGTTGCACGGTTATTGCAAGAAAACTATCCATCATACAAGGATCGTTATGGTGTCATTCGAAAGCTCTGTTTATGCCCTTTCAGGGATAGATACTTGTTTTACGTTCTGGGTCTTATTTAGGCATGAAAATGATCACGTAAACAGCCCTATTTTGGCTAAAAACACCCCGCTGTGCGGTACACATAAATAAACCGCATAGGCCGCTCGTAAGGTGTTAAAACACCTCACTGGCACTCAGAACAAAGCAATATGTGGTTAGGTGAGATAATTCCCCTCCATTACTTGCTACAACTCCTACGTATGTGTCCCCCCCCCCCAATTTCCCCCCTCCTCAATTATCAGCTATTTTTCCTCTTATTCCACCTTTTATCAGGTAATTTTCGGCGAAAATTTCCCTCACACGTTCTCTTTGACACGGGCGAGGCAGCTAGAGATCCTTGCAAACAGAGAGACTTCTTTTGCAAGGCATCAGTGTCGCTTTGGAGCTCAGAGGGAGATTATACACCGTCCCGGCTCTCACCTCATGATACGACCGGGCGGCAATAATATACATTCTTCACCACCAAATACTATTCCCACTTATTATATTGCTCTTCAATATTAATATATTCATATTAAACGTAAAATAGGCGCATATGGATAAGTTTAGTTATATTTATTGTAAATATGGTACTATAGCTCCGCGCCTCACAGGTTAATACTGATGTTTTGTTTTTTGTTTTTTAAAGAGACAATGAATGGAGGAAGGAAACACACAGATAAAACAAAAAGGTCCATGTGCCTAAATGCATCCTCCATTCATAAAATGTTTGTAACAGCTGGATTTAAACTGTTGTAGATTGTAAGTTTGTGGAAAGCAACTCAAGGGAAGTGTATTCCAAAGAGTAGTAGTTCTGAGGAAAAATTAATTTTGATAAGCAGAAGTTCTGCATTGTGGAGGAGAAAGTGTAAATTCATGGGTGCTCTCAGCTGCCCTAGTTCTACGGGGAAAGATGTGGAGAGGCGGCACAATTGAAGCAAGTTCTTCGGAACAATTGCTTTGAAAATATCTGTAGAATAATGCAAGGGTTGCAACGTTTCTTCGTATGGATAATGTAGGAAGGTCCTGTGTGATTGCAGGGTTATTGATTAATCTAATAGCTTTATTCTGAATTTTTTCCAACTGCCTCAATGCAACCACTCCACTTCCACTCCACAGAGGTGAACAGTAATCCATCTGAGAACGCACATGACTTTTATATATTACGGCCAACTGCTCGTCAGTGAAGAATTCTCGAACTCTGTACAAGAGTCCCAGTTTTTTAGAGGCATTCTTAGCAATGCTTCTAACATAATGTGTCCAGCTCAAGTTAGTAGTTAATGTTACATCGAGAATGTCAATACTAGGGGAAGTGGGAATATTTACATCATTAATTACAAAATATATGGGAGTCAGTGAGATTCTGTCGGTAGAAAATTGAATGAACTTGGTTTTCTGTGCATTAAAGGAAACTAGATTCTTTTGTCCCCATTCATTAATTCTAGAAAGGTCCTGGTTCAGAGAAATTGCAGTGTTTATTTTTGAATTTTTATGATCGGGTTGGGTGAAAGAATTGGTAAATGTGAAGGAACTGTGGAGTGTTGAGTCATCTGCATAGGAATGTATTGGATTATGAGTGGTAGATATGAGATCATTGATATGAATGAGGAACAGAGTTGGGGCCAAAACTGATCCCTGGGGAAAACCAGCATTTATTGAGTGAAATTGAGAATAAAGGCCATCTACCATTACACATATTTTTCTGTTATGAAGACAAGAAGAAATTAGTGGAACTAATGATGCAAGGCCGTAGTGTGACATCTTCGACAATAAGGATTGATGCCAGACTCTATCAAATACCTTTGATATATCCAGTGCTATTGTATGTGTTTCACCATGTTGGTCTGTAGCTTGGTTGATTTGATGTGTAAGAAGGCAAAGAATGTCTGCAGTTGATCGACATCGTCTAAAACCATATTGCCTATCACTGATTAATTTATTATTCTCAAGATGCTTAATTATGTGATTATTTAATATAATTTCAAAGACTTTACCAAGAGTGGAAGTTATAGCTATTGGTCTGTAGTTTAATGGATCTGAAGAGGCACCTTTTTTAGGAACTGGATGGATGTTTGCTTCTTTCCAGGGTACTGGGAAACACAGACGGAAAATTGTTGCCAATACAGGAGCGAGCACCAAGGAGCAATTTTTAAGTACTATTGGAGGAATTTCATCTTGACCAGGAGCCTTATCTACTGAAAGATTCTGCAAAATAGTTTTGACATGTCTGGTGTGGATCTTAAGTGATGGAATTTCAGGCGAATTAAAATTAAGTACAGGGACATCTTGATTTATTTCATCTAAGGTCGAGTTGGTGGAAAAAATATCCGCAAGAAGGTTAGCTTTACCTCGTGGATCACTTACAAGATTGCCAGTCGGAGATTTTAATGGTGGAATGGATGAAGCAGTAGTGAAGTTGGATTTGAATGAGTTAAGAGTAGACCAAAATATTTTGTTATCATTTGGATTATTTAGAAGTTTATTTGCCTGCTTGTGGAGAAAGTTTGATTTAGTTAGATTTAATACAGTTTTGGCATGATTTCTGATGTTTCTAAAGAAATTAAAGGCTTCATGTGTTTTTGATCTTGTATATGCATTGTAGGCTATTGCTTTTTGTTCAGTTACTCTAGCATTATTATAGTCGAACCATTTAGGTGAATTAGATCTGTTACTGTACTTTTGATGAGGAATAAAAGTTTCCATTCCAATTTTTATAAAATCTTGTATGTGGCTCAAGGTGGAGTGTGCATCATTAGAAAAGAAAGAGGCCCAGGGAATATCAATAAAGAAATCTTGAAGACCCTCCCAGTCTGCCCTATCGTAATGCCATTTAGTCACCAAAACAGGTTCATAGTGGGAAGGTGTGGTAGGTGATAGACAGGTGGCTTGTATCAGACAGTGATCAGACGATCCAAGCGGGGACCTCACTGTAACATCATAATTATCTGAATTGGTTGTTAAAAATAAGTCCAGTAGGTGGGAATTATGATCAGGATTATCTGGTACACGGGTTGGTTGGTTGACTAGTTGAGTGAGATTAAATGAGTCTGCAAATAGCGCACATTCAAGACCAGCATCATGAGTCCTGGCTGAATGAGTGAGCCATTCAACATTATGGACATTAAAAACACCCAACACAGTGATTTTCAGAAGAAGTATTTAGGTAGGTATTAACCCCTACTGTACTGGCGACGTCTTTTTAACTTTATTCTAGCTATATTGTGCAGTTTAGGAAGGAGCTGTGGTACTATGTAAGGTAAACTGAGATAGTATGATACTTGTTAATTGCTGGAGGCCCTTATTAAACTGAATAAAATTGTTTAATAGTAGCCACAATACAGTAGAAGGACGTCACCGGTATTGTATGGGTTAAATATACACCAGATGAATTTCACTACAAATAAAGGCATTTGGGTGAATTGTAAACGTCGTTGTTCATATATATCATACAGTTCGGTCTTTTTGTGTTCAAGATTAAAGATATTTTAGTCTACTGTACATTGCACAATATACATATACTCTTTTTTATTGTTCTATGTGAATGAGGGAGACTAAAGGCATAACTGCCTGCAGCGAGTGCCTCCCCCAGATTTCAAAGAGTGACAGGGCCGCAATCAAGGGACGTTCGAGCTAAAATGCCTGGACACACAGAGTTTGAAGCAATTTAAGTCATAGGAAGAGGGAAAGACTGATTCTGGGAGAGAGTACCAGAGCTCAGCAGTTGAATAGAAGAAAGTCTGAGAATAGAGTTTCACTCTTGGGTTGGAGAGTTGCACATAGTAGGGGTGGGATTGTGTCGCAAGGCAGGTACTACGTACCCTACATAGAGGAGGTGGTATACACTGGGAAAGCTCTGAGGAACACTGATTATTGTAGTAGCGATAGAATAGCGAGAGAGATGCAACATTGCGGCGAAGAGAAAGATTACAGAGAGTTGGCGAGTGGACGGTGTGACGTTAACCACTCCGTTAGAACCGCATGGCTTGTCCTACAGTGACTCACTAGGATCGCCAGGGCAGTGGATGTGGCTACAGTTGATGTATTATTGTGTGCTTTATTTCATATGAAAGCTTGTGTCATGGGCAGTCCAGAAAGGCTCTTTGTTTTCGCCCATGTCAAGGCTTTATATATTTAATTGCAAAGTATATGTTTTATCATTAACCCGGGAACTGCCGGGAGACTCTTAAGAGTTCCCCCGGCGGACTGCGGGGAGACTCTTAAGAGTCAGAGAAAAAAAAATCAACTTTTGACATCGAACATTTTTATTTTATTTTTATTTATTTTTTATTTTTTGGGCCCCTGGGCCATGCAAAATCTCAGTCCTCTACCTCCCCTCCTTCCCCACTTTCCTCATCTCCTTCAGTTATCACCTATTTTCCCTGTTATTCCCTTATTCTGAGGTATATTTTCGTGCTAACATTAGAAATCCGGTTGAAGGGTGTGGTCATCACTGATAGCAAGCGAATGCAAGAGAGAGAGAGAGAGTATTGATCGACTGTGTCTCAGTGGCCTTGGGGAAAATTGGCGGGAAAGCAGCTTGCCTCACCCATACATTATACAACTCGCGGGCTATATCTCCGATTTTGACCATCCCAACGCTGTTTTCACTAGTTTTATTGTTGTTTCAGGTTAATACCTTTATAATCAACCCATAATAGGCGCATATGGATAAGTATTAATGCTATTAATGGTACAATGAATATTTTAGTGATGGAAACACCTCAAATACGTCAGCACAGGGGGACGTTTCCAATTACCCCCAGGCGCACTTGTTAGGTTAAGTAGTAATGATAGGAATTGAGAGAGAGAGAGAGTAGAACAGAGTGAGAGGAGGCGCAGTGTTTTGCTATACTCGATGACGTCATAGCTGGCTGGCCTCGTGGGGATTCGTTGAGGGAGTTTTTTACCATGCTTTGTGATGTCATGTTTGGCTGGCTTCTTTAGTATTGGCTGAAGGACTTGTTACCGCTTTTTTCCCACGCGGCTCGAGCTAGTGCTAGTATATATACAGCTCCCTCGCCACTTTCTCCATCAGATCTGGTTTCTAGAACGCATCCCTCTTATCCCTTTGATACCTGTCCACCCCCTCTGCACCTGAGAACCTTTTCCTCTGCCTATCTCTCTCATTTTCCATATCTTTCACCACCTTTTATTAATGTTATACCCCCTCTGGTATACTCTGCATAATCCGCTTCATGCTGGCCAGTTGTATTGTGCGTTAAGGTCTGATATAACCCATGTATGTTTGTTGTTAAGATAAGTTGATCACGAAGCATTGGTTGGCATTCATATTGTTTAGTACCGCTTCCTATAATTATTAGTGTTCTGCTGGATTAGATAATGCTAGACTAGGAGTCAGATACTATAAGGCATTGTTTCCGATGGGTGCTGGCTTTAGTTAAAAGCTGCACGACATACCTGAGAACTGGAGTTGATTGGGTAAATTTTAGTCTGTGTGCCAATGAGAGTAGAGCATGCACGAATGAGGGCTTTTTGCCTATACCATTCTGCACTGTTCTAAGCTCGTTGTTTGTCTTTGAGATACGCCAGGAGAACGCTTAATACTTCGGTATTAAGGTTTCTCAAGAGAGCTACCCTTCATTATAACGTAATATTTGACGCACAGACTTGAGATTTGCAATAGGCTATGCGGCATGCCATGCACACCTGTATCTCGTATCATTGACTCTAGCTAGACTTTATCAGTCACAGTAGACATTAAGTATATTAAACCAATTACTCTTTTTATGCATACCCGTTTATGATTACACAAGCATTTCGCAGCCTAGTTTGATGTATTGAGACACAAACGACTTAGGCTCTTTTTGTTGATAGGAATACTGCATTGTCGTGGCGATTATTATTAGTGTTGTAGCGTTTAGGATATTCTTGGCTCCGACTGCATTATATATCCTGCCTTTTTGTGTGCATAGCCAGCACGAGCATTGTTCCGCTGCCTGCCTTTTTGGGTTCCATTTCCGATTCGAGCATCTTGATAGCATCTAACATTTAAATAAGATTCCTTGTTGGTGTTGAAGGACTTTAGTGCACTTTCTTTCATGCAGGAGTGCCTGACATTTATTGATTAAAGTAACGTAAGCTGTAACTTCTCTTACCACCTTACTTTGCATACCATAACCAAGCACCTTCGGTTATAGGTAGTAATAGGCTGCTTTCACATAACATTAAGCCTAGAGTAGACGCACATTTATTGAGAGTTTAATAACCTATTATTGCATATAGAACTCTGGAGAGCATTTGTGTTCTTTGTTCACTGGGAATATACATCAGAGGTTGGATCTAGCGCTTTCCGTTGTAGCATTTATGCCATTACTAGTCCAATGAATAAGAGCCCTGATATATTTAAACCTCAGTCATAACAACGTGAGTTAATGATACGAAAGGCTTTCCTTTCTGCTTTATCTAGGAGTGTGGTGTGAGAGGATCCTCCCCACACATGTGAACAATACTCAATACAAGGACGCACTGTGCCTCTGTACAAAGTAAGAAGCTGCGCAGGGGTAAGGAACCCCTTGAAACGGTTGAACATATCCAGCTTCTGGGAGGCTGCCTTAGCGAGACTGGTAATATGGTCTTTCCAAGTGAGAGCAGGAGAAAAAGAGACACCGAGAACAATGAGAGAAGATGAAGGGTTGATTTTTGTATTGTTGAAGAAGAAGGGTTAGTCCTCTGGAGGTTCCTGGTGGGTAGTAAGATGGATAAATTGAGTTTTGGAAGCATTAAATGCAACAAGGTTTTCTCTACCCCAATTGGAAATAGTAGCTAGATCAGAAGATAAGTATTTTATGGCTTCATTATGTTTACTTTTGAGGGACGATTGGCCGGGGCATTCTGGAAAACTAATTGAGTGGTGCAAGGTAGAGTCGTCTGCATATGAATGGATGGGACTGGATGTACAGTTGAGAAGATCATTTATGAAAATTAGAAAGAGAATAGGAGATAGGACAGAACTCTGAGGAACACTGGAGTTGATAGGATGAGGAAATGAGCGATGGCCATCCAAAACCGGAGCTATGGAACGGCCGGAAAGGAAATTAGAGACAAAGGCACAGATAGAGGGACAGAAACCGAAAGAGGGAAGTTTGGAAATTAAAAATTTGTGCCAGACTCTATCGAAGACCTTCGATATGTCTAGTGCAACAGAAAAAGTCTCACCGAAGTCCCGAAAGTTGGATGACCAAGAGTTAGTAAGATATGAAAGAAGATCACCAGTAGAGCGACCCTTAACCCCCGACGGACGGGGACATTTGTAATGTTTATGTCCTGGCAGGCGGGCAGATTTACCCTAAATGAGCATAATTCCATGCTCTTTTTCATGCATAAACAAGAGCCAGAGCGTAATACAATTATGTATCCGTGAAAGGGCGATAATAGAGCTTTCCAATGACACCTCAATCATCCTTGTACAACAACGGGTTCGCTTGCAACCATGTTGCAACACGAGTACAAAAACCTTAAAATACGGTAATTTCCAGAGATTTTACCCTATATAGCGAGACGAGGAATATGTACACATATTGTGGTGCTATCAGTGGCGGGATTGGGTCCACACTGAACCGTCAGAGCCCATCCGCGCTCCTCCCACCCCGTGTGACTCTCTCATATTGCTGATAATATGCGCAAATTCCTTGCTACTTAAGTAGTCAGCCGCCTTTGGGCCTAGGTTCTCTAAAGTTACTTAAGTCGTCAGCCGCGAAACAAGGGTTAAGGAAGCCATACTGGCGATCTCGGAGCAGATTATGAAAAGAGAAATGCTAAAGAAATTTGGAAGCAAGAATAGTTTCAAAAACTTTAGAGATACAAGAGATGAGAGAAATTGGACGATAGTTGGAGGGTTGAGAGCGGTCACCCTTCTTTGGGACAGGTTGAATGAGAGCAAACTTCCAGCAAGAAGGAAAGGCGTTAGAGGAGAGACAGAGACGAAAGAGTTTGCCAAGGCAGGGGGTCAGCACGGAAGCACAGTTTTTAAGTGCAATAGGAGGAACATCGTCCGGACCGTACGCCTTCTTAGTAATAAGCTCAGAGAGGGTAGAAAATACATGTTTAGAAGAGATTAGGATATTAGGCATTAGTAGGAGAGAGGGAGGAATAGCACCGGAATCATCCAAGGTGGAGTTTCTGGCAAAAGTTTGAGCAAAGAGTTCACCTTTGTCAGAGGAACAAGTTATGGTTGTGCCATCAGAGTCGAAAAGGGGAGGGAAAGACGAAGAAGAAAAGTTGTTGGAGAGGTTTTTGGCTAGATGCCAGAAAGCTTGGGAAGAGCTCGAGTTGGATAGTTCAGTGCATGTATTATTGATGAAAGAGTGCTTGGCAAGTCGAAGAACAGATTTGTCTTTAATTCCGGGCAGAAACATAGGAAGAATGAGATTCTTGAGTTTTAAGGCGTCGGTACCGTTTGAATGTTTCCTCCTTGTTGTGAACAGCAATAAAACAAACGTGAGTAAACCAAGATTTGTTCGCATTAGACTGAGAGAAAATGGAATGTACGCTTCCATGACCGAGAGGATTACCTCTGCTCCCCTGATTTGATGGGCTGTTGGTGAAGGTGGGATGGACCAGATTGACCCAATCACAACAGCCTGATTAGGCTACATAAGGAATTAGTGATGTGTACTCTCTACTTTAACATTCAAGGTTCATGTTCAAACACTGTAATACATATATACTATATATATATACAGTATATATATATATATATATATATATATATATATATATATATATATATATAATGTTACGAATTCTCTTCAGAACTCATACAAAGTCTAAATAGGCCTCGGACACAACAACACGAATCTGAATACTTCAGAAGGCAGGTAGGTAATTTCATAAATGACACGCTGCAATGTTGTATCTCTCTCACTCTTCTACGGCTGTTACAGTAATCAATGTTCTTCAGAGCTTTCTCTCACTTTCAACACATTCCCACCCCTATTCAATCTAACCAAAGAGCGAACCGATTAGCCCAGTGGTTCTTGTATTCAACAAGTAGGATCTGGAACTTACTTCCTCAATCTGCCTCTGCCTCATCCTATGACTTAAACTGCTTCATTCATCCGCGCAAGTGAGAGAGTGATAACTCGACATATTACCGGAGGGAAAAATAAATAGGGGAAATAAAGGTGTGAATGTGTGTGGGGTGGGGGTAAGACACATGTTTGGTAAAGGTAGGAGCTCAAGGTAAACAGGCATACCACTTTTTTGTTTTTCTATGTGAGTGAGAGCGACAAAAGGCAGAACTGCCTGTGACAAGTGCCTCCCCCACAATTGAAAGTGACAGGGCCAAAATCAAGGGACGTTCGAGCCAAAATGACTGGACACACAGAGTTTGAAGCAATGTAAGTCATAGGAAGAGGGAAAAAGTGATTCTGGGAGAGAGTTCCCGTCCCGAGCTCAGCCATTGTATAGAAGAAGATTGAGAATAACGTTGCACTCTTGGGGTTGAGAGCTGCACAGCGTATTGATTCCATTTCACCGGTACCGTTTTTTTTTTTTTTTTTGGGGGGGGGGGGCGTGTTTCTAGCAGACACTTCCTGAAGGCCTATCACTAATAACTGTCACATAATTATATAATATATAAGAACATATTTTATTCCGGTTTGTTATTCAGTTCCCAAACGTACACGCACAATTCAGTTTTGGGATCTGTCTCCCTGACACCCAAACAACACCCGAGTGGAAATAGGATTATTCTGGTGCTGAATATGTGTAATCTGCGAGGGTTGACTCTCACGGATTCAGTCCTGGGAAACAATGACATAAGCTATACAATCACAAGACCACTTTACCGAGGAATAGCCTTGGACTCAGATTATTGGAATACAATTAATATTTTATCAATTGCAACTCAATTTCGACGGAATTTAACAAACTAGTGTTTCCTAATGTTGATAAATCAAAATCCGTGCAAATATAGTAAATAACACAATAGTTGCCAGCGTATACCAGACTCTTACACCTATACATATTATACTTCCATGATATTCGCTTAATACTGATCCCCTACATAATATATGTATCAGATTGGTTGGGGTTGAAGTAGAGTTGGCGTTTGTTCACTATTATAACGTACTGACATTTTGACTACAAACAATATAAATGTGGTTGTGAGTAATACAAAGTTATAAACCTATATGTATTATGTCTACTTATGGCAACTCTGTGTATAAATACAGATTCACATTTGCCAGCATGCCGTGTTAATACGCCAATAGTAAAGAAGGTTAGTACAAAAAAAATGTCATTCACTGAATCATTACTTAGTATATAACATTTATTTTGCCGGGGAGCGTCCGCCATGTTTTTTTCAAAATGTTCCGATCATATTAATTTTTATACAGTTGGTAGATACTACATTTAGGAACAACATATCAAAAAATGAATAAAATCTGACCAATAGTTTTTTGGCTACCTTGGATTTTCGTGTTTTTACCGAAATTTCAAACAGCTAAAACTTTGTTATTTTTAGACCAATTTTAATAAATAAGATATCATTGAACAGAGGAAAGAAAATTAAAGAAAATGCTCTGGGGGATTTTCGATACACCCTTTAGTTTTACCGTTGTATGAATAATAATGTTTTTCATATTCCGGAATGTCCAAAACATTATGTATCAAAAATCCGCCAAAGTATGTTATTTCATTTTATTTCTTCTTTCCAATGATATCTTATTTTTTTAAATTGGTCCAAAAATAACAAAGTTTTAGCGGTTTGAAAATTCGCTAAAAACACGAAAATCCGAGGTACCAAAAAAACTATTAGTCCGATTTTATTCATTTTTGGATATGTTGTTCCTAAATGTTGTTGTTGTTGTTGTTACCCAAGCTGCCTGGCCGAACAGCCCCAAGGCCCCGAGCAATTCCAAGGCCATAACCGAGTGCCCCCACAGAACCCTCCCCGCCGAACACAATAAAGCCTGGGTGACCGAAGCCACTCCATGGCGGGGAGCTGAGGAGGGTGCGGAAACGCCCGGGAAACCAAAGCCCCACCCAGGGCCCTGTGCCCCTCAGCAATTATCAAGAGAAAGTTGAGGGGCAAGGGAAAAATGTGACGCTTTGGCTTCCAATCTTGGTAGATTGGGAGGTCAATCCATGGAAGAGACGCCGTCACTTGAGATCTAGAAAATATATAAGTTAAAGGAACAGTCAGAGTAAGCTATGGGTATGGCAGAGATTGCTCAGCTCTCACTCCGATAGACCAGCCCATCACTACTGTTCCTAAATGTAGTATATATCAACTGTATAAAAATGAAAACGATCGGACCATTTTGAACCACTTTTAAATACATGACGGACGCTCCCCTTAAAAGCTTAAGCAATATTACAAATAAATCATTATATGTAATTATCAAACGACAACGAAACTTCTGTGTTGTTTCTATAATACTATTATCATGTGAATACACTCTCCCATCCTGTGTTGTTTATATAATACTATTAGTGTGTGAATACACTCTCCCGTCCTGAGTAACGAAACGAAACAAAGATTGAACTTAGCAATATCACCCATACAAAAAAAACTTACAAGCATCATGCACGCTCATGCGTTAAACCTCAGGAAACCTGGCACTTATAAGGACGAACTGAACAAAATGTTGAAGGAGAATGACCTACCTGAAATGTGGTTCCAAAACAACCCGGATTCGGAGACGTAGCTGGGCGCTACACATATTGAACAACCAATGGACGATGAAGACGAGTCTGACATAGAAGGGGCTACTGCTCTGGTTGGAGCCATGGCTCTAACTAGGGTTCACACTGGTAGCGAAGGTCAACAACTAAGAAGGCACTCCCTCTCAAGGATTGAAACAACAAGCACCCGTGTTCAGAAAGCCAAGGAACAACAAAATGTATCGGAACAAGGAACATGGAAGACAGATTTCCTTGGCCAAACCTTTTACACAATCTTCACATTCTTTACTGCCTCACCAAGATTAAATGGAAGTTGAGGCAGGAATGTTCCATGGCTGGGTGAGAATTAATCCAATGTTTTCCCAGGCGGCCCTATTTTTTAACTGACAATTAATGAGGGGAGGACCATCTGGCCATTTAGTCTTTATTAACCCTCCTGGCCCGGGCTGGCTCTCCAAAGGACGGAGCTCGTATCCGGGCGATCTGGCCGAATATCAACAAAAGTAAACTAAGGCTAATCTCCCTTAATAATTATATTACCTACATTAATCAAACATATATAGAAATGGGCGCCTTACCTTGCCGCGTAGAATGGCGTTCAGTAGAGCTCTCTAGCTCAACTGGTTCCGGAGTGATGGTGATGGAAGTGGAGGTAACTTTTGCCGCGTATTTACCTCGGCGCGTCCGAACACTCAACCGCGGCCCCGGCTACGACGCCCAGATGCACTTGTCGCTCCACCCGCAATTATGCCGGGAAGCGATTTGATAGTGTTTTATTGTTTATTATGTCATTTATTATAGTTCTTATGTTATTTTCACTCAATAAAGTTATTTACATGAAGTTATTTGTCTCTGTCACTTATTACTTAGTTTTATTATTATTATGATTATAGTGTCACTTTCACTGGACTCTGATAATTGATAGTGTCATTTTCCCTTTTATGTATTGTTAGGTAAGCTAATAATATATATAGTGTCACTTTCACTTGTTCATATTGTTATGAAGGCACTTATTATTACTTGTGTGTGTCTCTTTCACTTATACTTAGTTTTATTATTATTATAATGTCACTTTCACTGGACCAGGCTTATTGATAGTGTCATTTTCACTTATTTATTGTTAGAAATATATATGTTAGTGTCACTTTCACTTGTTCATATTGTTATTGAAGGCACTTATTATTACTTATATGTGTCCTTTTCACTTATATTTAGTTATATCATTATTCTTAGCCTACAATTGAGTGTCACTTTCACTGTTGTCACTTCCACTTCAAAAGTTTATTAGAGTGTGGAAGTCGTTGAAGCAGGTGCCAGCACACAGTCCAACTTGACACTCGAGGCATTCCCAAGTGGGTTTTGTCACTTTGCGGGGTTTTCTTGTTGTGTGGCTGCACACATGGCACCTCTTCTGGAATCTGCTTTTACTACCTGGTGCTTTGAAAGGAAGGGCATTGAGCTGGTGCTTCCTGAAAAATTCAGCACACCCCATTCTGCCCAGCTGGCCTGGTCCTTGTAGTGGCCTCCCTGGTGTACCCACATGTTTAGCCAGGAGCTCAAGTATCACCTGTTTGTGGAACTTCTGCAGGGACTTGTACTTCTTGGCTCCTGGAGTCCTCAGACAGTAGATGTTGTAGGCATTGAGGACCGACATATCTACCTTATGCAGGATAAACTTCTTGTACCACCTGCAAGATGTTCGCAGGCAGTCGATGAAGCCCATCTGCATGTCGGACTTGTCAACGAGGCGCATGTTGAGGTTGTAATCCAGGACAGCAGCTGGTTTCTGGATGGGGTTCTTGGTTCTTCGGTCCACCTTCTCTGTGGCGACCATCTCGGCCTTGTGGCATGTGCTGAGGAGGTTGACCTTCCGCTGGTCATGCCAGTGGATGGAGAGGATGGGGCCACTCTTCTTGTGGAAGATATCCGTCTTCTTCGTCTTGGTTGGGTAGCCTGGCATGCCCTTTCTCTTGGCCTTGACTGAACCGACAGTTCCGGTCTTGCGGTCATGGAGGTACTTGGTCAGGAGAAGCGACGTGTAGTAATTATCTGTGTAGAGGATGTGGTTTTTATTGAAGTGCCTCTTTATCATCTTCTTCACTACAGCGCCACAAAAACCAATAAGGGGGTCAGCCACAATTTCTCCACCCTTGCCGCTGTACACCACAATGTCCAGCACATACCCCGTCAAACAGTCGCAGAGGACGAAGAGCTTGATGCCGAAGCGGTGTCTCTTGGACGGGATATACTGTCGGAAGTGCAGCCTACCACGGAACAGGACCAGAGACTCGTCGAGGCACACCTTCTGGAAAGGAATCAGGTAGGTGGTGAACCGATGACGTATCATGTCATACAGCTTCCTGATCTTCCATAATGAGTCGGGAAGGTGGACTGCCATGTTGTTTGTCAGGTGGAGATAGGAGAGGATGTCGAAGTACCTGTCCCTGGACATGTACTTGCCAAATGCTGGAGTCGTTATGATGTCGCCAGTGATCCAGTATTCTGCCAGAGCGTGCTTCCTGATATGTGTCA
Organism: Paralithodes platypus; assembly: GCA_032716605.1. NCBI lineage: Eukaryota > Metazoa > Arthropoda > Malacostraca > Decapoda > Lithodidae > Paralithodes > Paralithodes platypus. The sequence goes on from CM064490.1 coordinate 24,231,657, forward strand.
TCAGCATTGTGAGTGCCAAGAACACATATAGTTCTGCCAAAGTGACAGCTCTCCATGCCACCATCTTGGCACTGGCCTTCCTCCCAAGAAATTTGGCACAGATCTCATGATGGTTGTTGGTCTCCTCGACGAGGTATTCCATGACTTCATTGTCATAGAAGCCACAGAAAAGTTCACTGTGGGTAGCTTCTGGGCCACAGGGAAATGTTGGTGACACCCCGGAACGCATCTGTACCTCGTCAAAGGCAGGACAATCTGGCTCAAAATCAGCCCCATCTGTCCACACAAACAGGTCGGATGCTGATGCTCGTGCAGGTGCAGCAGGCACACGCCCTGGACGCCATGGCACACGCCCTTGGCCACGCGGACGCCCTGCACGCGCACGCCCACGCCCACGCCCAGGGGCAGCGGCGTTGGCAGACTGACCACATCCACGACCTCGCCCTGTAACTCGTCTTGTCGGGACTTCCTCTTCCTCTTCAGGCGACGTCAGGTCATCTGGGGCAATGTTGGGGTCATCAGCATCCTCTTCAGGAGACAATTCGGGTCAAGAAGTGACCGGGTGTCGGCGGCGTGGGGTGCGGGAGGCTGCGGGAGGTTGAACAATGGGAGCCTCAGCCTCGGAAGTTGGGCTCCTTTTGCGGCGAGCCGAGGGCTTCTCCGCATCAAATAATGCTCTACGGTGTGTTGAGGGCTGTGGCACACTAGTATTACCACTTGAAGAGGCCCTTTGCTCATCCTGAAGGAGAGATGAAGCCGAGGGCTGTGGGTGACCCGTCCCGGGTCAAGGCGTCGGGACAAAGGAATGCGGGTGGTTGCTAGACCAGGGTCGGCGTCACTATCACTGTCTTCAGCTCCCCTAGCCTTTTCTGCGGCTGCCCTGCGTGCTTTTTTAGCTGCGCTTTTCACCAGCGATTGTTTATAAAAATATTTGCCCACTTTCAAGGGCGTACGGGCAGGCAAAGGGGAAGGTCCTGGGCTAGGGCTAGGCCTAGGCTGACCTAGCAAAGATGGCGAGGGGGTAGGCCTAGGTTCTAGCACACTTGTAAGTTCAATAGCACCTTCCTGAAACACTTCCACATCAGGATCATCACTACTGTCTCCCCCCTCAAATAAATCAACATTATCGTCGTCTCCAAAGCCAACGAAATCGTCATCTTCACTTGCACTTATAAATTGTTCTTTGTCCACCAAGCTTTCGCCACTGCTCTCTTCAACATCAAAAAGTTCTCGCTGTATGGCGCTATCACTCAACAAACACTTCACTTTCTTTCGTTGAGCTTTCTTCTCGGTTGGAACAGGCGTCGAAGTTGCGAGCGGGGTAGCAGTGGGGCGCGCGGGAGGTTGCACCGAATCGGACGCGTCGGAATTCATTTTTTTAGTATTATTCGCTATGGCGGCCACGTAGGAACTGATAACGGTAGTAGTTGAGGCTTGGTGGCGCTGCGGTCGCCCCTGCAAACTAAAATTTGGCTGCGCCAATTTGGAAGCACGCTTTGAAGCACAGGGATTTTAAAAGGACACCCGGGCTCCTGCCCTTCTTTTGTGGCGTCATTTTAAAATGACACCCGGGCTGGAAGGGTTAAAAGAAACACAATATTAATGTGGACATAATATATCCATCACAACTATGGTATATGATACGTGCATTATTTACTCAACATTAACAGGTAATACAGATTTGTGATGATTGGGAGTTGCTATAATATGATATCTAAGTCACTTCCATAAAAATGCATGCGATCTGACACGTGTATGGATAATTGACACACGGATTGTAATATAAAATACATACAGATTAATTATCGTATTAGTTATTTACAAAACAATTATTATTTTACCTGTTATTTTGTCCTAGTGTTGTATTTATAATAATCATCATACATAACTAATTCATGTATCAAGTAAACAAGCAAACCGCCATGGATTTTTGTTGTTAACATTAGTTGTCTGTTAGCAATACTAAGGCAAACCTTTACACCAGTTGCTTGACTTTCTAATCCACGATATCACTTCAACTTCGTTTATAGTCTCTTATTTTAAATTTCCTTTGTTATTACGCTTAACCCCTTCCCGACGGGACCCGTCACCTGACAGTCACCAAAATCTGTTTATTATATATCCTGAGAGTAAGGCAAGCGGTTGCAGGCTCGTGACCCCGTCGTCCGCCACCCAGCATGGCTAGGCCCGCACTGAAATAAGTTACGTAACCGAGAGCCGTCTGCCACCTCACTGCAGTGTTACACATAGTGAAAACTGCTCATAACCGCTCATTTTTAGCAATTTTGAGTGACAGTTGCAAGACAACCAGACATCGTGCAGAGATGATTCAGGTGTCATTGCAAAGCTCAATTACTGTACATACACGGATATATAATTGTATTACATTCTGGCTCTTATTTACGCATGCAAATGTTCAGGTATTGAAGGTTAGTTAAGGCCAAAACCCCGCAGGCAGGGAGTTTAGTTCTTGAACATATAAATGTTTGTTTGAACAATTTAGCTACATTACATAAGTAAACCTAGCTAATATAATTTATGCGCTATTAAATTTATATATTGACTTGACCAATGTTATAATCTTCATACTTCATCTTTGAGAGTGACGCATGACACAACAGTAGTATCCCAAACACCTTGTTTCTCTTACTTTAGCAATACATGGGATCATGCTCTCTCTCTCTCTCCCCAATATTTCAAGGGCATAACATGCAACTGCATAAGTAACTGATTAAATGAAAGCAGATAGTAATTAGTAATGGAATTGAATCTGATTGTACTCCATTGACTAGTGGAGTCCTCCAGGGCCAAAATTGCTCACAATGTATATGTTGTGGCCTCAAGGTGGTAGCTGGCTCATGTTGTGGTACGGCAGGTAGTGGCAGAACAGAGGTTACTGGCCCATGTTGTGGTATAACAATTATTTACAGTAGTATTATTAGCATGTGGGAAAAATCTCGATACGTAATACTACTAGGTTTGTTATGTAATTTGAAGGAATGTGTGAGTGAGACCGAACATGTATTGATTTGTGATGTATTTTTATGTATTGTATTGTGCATGGTTGAGTTATATTAAACGGAGCAATACACAACTGTCTTAGGTGATATAAATCGAAAACAAATATTCGAAATATACATGTGCTATGTTTTATAATGTATGCAGCATTGCATAAATATACATTATAATTACATTATATTACATTAATTTGATTTATTGTGTTCCCCTATCGATATGTGAAACTATTTGTCTGTATAATTATGAAGTCAGCACCCGAGTCACGTTTTTCAAGAGAGCTGCACCCCCGAGAAGATTGACCAGTTTGGGACAATGACCGTGTTTTAAGGTCGGTGCTGAGATTGTCAACTGACTATTTTCAAAATGTTGTAGTAATAAACTGCTAGGAAACATACGATCGACATTCATCTGCAAATGTTGAAAATTTGTATATGACATTTAGTGTATTTTTAATTTTGATTTGTTGAGTTTTTCCTTCAGTGGGTGTTATCGGGTGTGAGAGACAATCACCCACACAGGGTTAGTGATGGTCTGGTCACAGTAGCTAATAATGCAAGATATATATATATGTGAACATTTTGGGGAGAGATAGTGGGAGATGCTAAAACCTACATTTTGTAAAAAATAATATGTAAATTATTATGAAATATATTATGTTTAAAGTTAAATTTGCTAACTACTAACACAATACAAAATAATGTATTGTTACATAGTTTAATGTCTGAGACAAAATACGTAAACCAGCGAAGATTACCGAAAACCAAATTAATCAATATCGCAATTGAACTATAAACACAAAATGTTAACCTTTCAATAATAGTAATCTCCAAATCATCCAAACCAAACCATATCACACACAAATACCATGCACTCTCTATGTTGCTGTATTTGCAAAGCAAAGCTCCTCAATTCATAAAACACGTCAAGCATTTTCAAATCCTCAGCTTTATGTTGCAGTTGTTTTCAGTGTTACAGTTTGTGCATGCTAATGGTCATAAAATCTATAGTCATGCATTCTTCTCTCAAAAAAACATTATCATCTATTTCCCTACAACTTCCTCCTAACACACCATGGTAAAATCAATAATATTTCGAATTTCAGTTCCATTAACCCTTATTTAGCGGCGAGCAACATAAGTCGAGTTAAATAAAGCTGGACTATGTGGCGGCGCTCGACATAACTCGAGTGGCAATTTCAGCACGTAATGTGGCTGAGAGAGAGAGACAAGTGGTGGCAGGAGACTAGCGAGCGTATGACTGCTCCAGACCACCGCGGCGAACCTACTGACACAAATCTCAGCTCCCTCCTCCCTCTCTCACTCGCTACATACTCAATTATGTACTGAAAGTACCGAATTACCTGCTTTTTGCACTCGCGTTGCACGGTTACTGCAAGAAAACTATCCATCATACAAGGATCGTTATGGTGTCATTCGAAAGCTCTGTTTATGCCCTTTCAGGGATAGGTACTTGTTTTACGTTCTGGGTCTTATTTAGGCATGAAAATGATCACGTAAACAGCCCTATTTTGGCTAAAAACACCCCGCTGTGCGGTACACATAAATAAACCGCATAGGCCGCTCGTAAGGTGTTAAACCTACTTTCAATTTTCGAATTATACCATCCAACACAATTGCTGAGGGGCACATGGCCTTGGGTGGGGTTTTGGTTTCCCGGGCGTTTCCACACTCTCCGCTCCCTGCCTTGGAGTGGCTTCGATCACCTGGGCTTTATTAGTGGTAAGCAGGAAGGGTTCTGTGGGGGCGTTTGGTTATGGCCATGGCCTTGCTTGGGACCTTGGGGTTGTTCGGCCAGACTGCCTGGGGAACAACAACAACAACAACACAATCAATGTGTCATGACACATCCCTGTCTGACTCCCACGCTGACGTCAACACTATCAACTAGCGTATCGTATCGTGTACCTTCTCATTTGCCATCACATTTCTATAAATATATTTTACTGTAATAAACAACTTTCCTTCTAAAATATACACTGTAAGCACATACCACAGACCCTACCAATCCAATTTATCATAGCATTTAGCAAATCCAAATGTTTAGCTAGCCATTTATTGTTTTTTTTATTAAGGTGACAGTTACAAAGTGGTGTACAGTCTATCTTATTCTAGTTACATTGTAGTTTATCTTATTGTACCAGTACCTCCCTACAATCAACCTAGTTGTTCCCCAATTCGTCCCTCCGCCACGACCATTTCAAAGTCCAAGTCTCTCACTCTTGTCCTCTGTAGCGGGGAGGACCTTGTACCCCTGAGACATAGGAGTGCAGACCTGAGAAGAGAGAAAGAGAGCCGGCATCTCATCCAAGTTATGACTTGGCTTCTATGCTGGCGCTTTTTCTCCGATATTTGTTCAGCTAATCTGGCATAGAAGACACTTGCAGAAGGTCCCATACCTCCCGACGATGAGAAGACCAGAGGAGTAAAGCTTCCTTGATCCCTGTTCAAAATTCTTTCTTCATAAGCGCGTTTTTTCTCACTTTCGTTTCTCAAGTATGCCGCCTTGTGTCCTCGCTCACGATATGTTTGTGCTCTTGGGTTGAAGATTCTGATGTCGAAAAAGCCTGTTGTCCCCTCGCCCAAAAACCTCGAGCACTTACGTCCACTCTTGCTTCATTTGAAGTATTTGCAGTATTGTGGGCCAAGCGCTGTCCGTCCATAGGCAGAAGTTCCAGTTTGATTCTGACATCATGGCACACCTCGTCCAGCATTTGTGCAGTGATGTCTCGTACTTCATCATGCCGGATACAGATGAATCCTCCTTTCTTACAAGTCATACAGTGGTCTGAGTTGTTTATTTCACCACATGCACATTTCAGCGGCAGGTTCGAAACTGGCCACCCATACCTCAAGGCTACGGCATCATTGAATTCTTGTTTATTTAAGCTGAAGCCTTTCTCCTTTATTGGTAATGATGTGAGCCAATTTGAAGCCCCCGTGTTTTGTGCCATCTCAACTCTCATTTTCAGTTCTTCCCTACATCTGGTCTTAATTTGTTCTAGGCTATGTTTCTGTCTCTCTTCTCTGCTCTTTGTAATTTCCTGTCTTGCATTTCGTTGTTCCTCTTCGTCCACCTCATCATTTTCATTTTGCTCCCGTATTTTTTCTGTCAGAGACGTAGTAAGTTTAAAGGAATTTTGGTACTCATGTAGTGCCGCCTCCACTGGGTTTATGATCCCCATACCTCCGAACCTTGGCGGAAGAGCTAATAGATCTCTTAGCTCTTGCGTGACGCCTTCCATCTCTGTTAGGGCCGGTATGAATGTTCCTCTGATTGCTTCTTCAAGCGGTTGGAGCATCTGTCTAATGCCAGGCACTTCTCATAAGAAAGGTCCATCTGTGCTTAACACCATATGTGAAGGCAGTATATGCAGCATGTGGTTCAGATTTCGCAATGTCTGCCAGGGTTTTCACTTCCTTTACCCACTCCGCTACCTTTTTTCGCACATAGTCTCTCTTGCATTCTTCTGTGCCTATTACTGCTCCCAAATGGCGTTGACCCTCCTTTGTAATCTTCACTCCTGTCCCATCAAAAGTCTGCACCGCTTCTTCATACTTGTTTTCTTTCACTATTAGTACAGATTTACTAGCATTCGGATGGTACCCAATGACTTCGCCTACCGATTGTACTCTCCGCCACCATTCTTTGAGATCCCCTATTTTTCCTGCACCTGTGAGGTCATCTGCATACGCCACTTGTTTCACTCGGGTTACCTCAGGTTTTATTTTCTGCTGCAGAATTGATAGTGCCAGTGCGTACATTGCCATTGCCACTGGATCTCCTTGCGTTGTTCCTTCATTTGATTTGAGAATTTTCATTTCTTCCTTCTTTGTGCTTCCAACTATATACAGGTTAGCTGGCTCCTTATAAGTATTTTCTATGTACTTTGCGATGCTCGGGCATTTGGTCTTGATGTTGTGAATAGCTGCCTCCCTATTAATGGTTTTAAAGGCATTTGTTGCATCCACTAGCAGTACCGCTTCACAATCTTCCTCATGATACACCTTCCCCATTGCATGTATTGCTGCTTCTCCTCCGGCTTGCTGTCCTGCACATACTTGTAAGTTGCCCACTGCTCTTTGTACATCTTTTCCAAATACAGACATGATTGCTTTTCCTATAATCCTTCTAAGAACTTCCCCAACGCCTACTGGTCTAACTCCTGGATTCTTATTTAACCCTTAAAAAGCGGCTCACCACTTAAGTCGAGTTAAATAAAGCTGGACTATGTGGCGGCGCTCGACATAACTCGAGTGGCAATTTCAGCACGTAATGTGGCTGAGAGAGAGAGACAAGTGGTGGCAGGAGACTAGCGAGCGTATGACTCCTCCAGACCACCGCGGCGAACCTACTGACACAAATCTCAGCTCCCTCCTCCCTCTCTCACTCGCTACATACTCAATTATGTACCGAAAGTACCGAATTACCTGCTTTTTGCACTCGCGTTGCACGGTTATTGCAAGAAAACTATCCATCATACAAGGATCGTTATGGTGTCATTCGAAAGCTCTGTTTATGCCCTTTCAGGGATAGATACTTGTTTTACGTTCTGAGTCTTATTTAGGCATGAAAATGATCACGTAAACAGCCCTATTTTGGCTAAAAATACCCCGCTGGGCGGTACACATAAATAAACCGCATAGGCCGCTCGTAAGGTGTTAAAGGTATCAGGCGACATGCTGTCAGAGCTTCTATGTTCACACATGGTGATGATGCAAGTTTCTTTGCCAGCATTGCTATTGCTTCACAAAGGTCACCCGCGGCTGAACCAAACTTGTTTTGACTTAGGAAGATCCTCCAAGTCTTAGCATCTACTCCTGATGGACCTGCTCCTCCCTGTGTTTTCAGCGCTTTTCTCCATATGAGGTCTCCAGTTATATTCTCATATATCACCGGGTCTGGAGGAACATATTCCCCATTTATTCACCCACACAATCATGGAAAAAATCAAAGTTGTTTGTTATCACTCTTACATACACATTTCCAGGTGTAAGTTAATTCCCGTATATCCCTTGTATGTCCTCTCTACAAACTGTTGCTTTCCTCTATTCTTATGTACACTCCATACAAATATTTCTACAATGCCATTAATTTAGTTTGATATATAAACACTTATTGAAAAATAATTATACACTGCAGCCATATGATTATATCAATTATGCCACATAATAAAATATTAGTAAGCGGTAACACTTGCAACGGTCATGTGAAGCCTTACAGTTTAATAGTAGTTAGATACAAATTGTTGTTCACTATGGTGAAGCAAGTGATTTTTGTTGTTTAACCCCTACTGTAAATATGTTCAGACAATATGCTCGATATAACCCCACATGTCCTTTTCTAACTCTCAGAGACATGACTAGAGAGAACACAAAAACATACTGTATATATATCTTATGCACCAGGCAATTTATCCTAACACTGTAAATAATACAACACATAACACAATGTAAGGAACATTTTGACAATAATAACAAAATCCGAGTCATCATTTGGAAGCCTTGGAGAAGAACGTATATCATGCTTCCTGTCCGACCATATTTCATAGGTGAGATGTTGAGCTATAACGTGAGGAGAAAGGAAGATGTGTATGTGGCAGAGAAATTATTGCATACATTCGAATGAAGTGAATATACAGTTCAAATAATAAATTACATAATTTGAGCCACATACATTTTTTTTTTTTTTTTTTTTTTTTTAAAGAGACAATGAACGGAGGAAGGAAAAACACAGATAAAACAAAAAGGTCCATGTGCCTAAAGGCATCCTCCATTCATAAAATGTTTGTAACAACTGGATTTAAACATTTGTTGATTGTAAGTTTGTGGAAAGCAATTCGAGGGAAGTGAATTCCAAAGAGTAGTAGCTCTGGGGATAAATGAATTCTGATAAGCAGAAGTTCTGCATTGTGGAGGAGAAAGTGTAAATTCATGGGCGCTCTCAGCTGCCCTAGTTCTACGGGGAAAGATGTGGAGAGGTGGCACAATTGAAGCAAGTTCCTCGGAACAATTGCTGTGAAAATATCTGTAGAATAATGCAAGGGATGCAACGTTTCTTCGTATGGCTAATGTAGGAAGGTCCTGTGTGATTGCAGGGTTATTCATTAATCTAATAGCTTTATTTTGAATTTTGTCTAACTGCCTCAATGCAACCACTCCACTTCCACCCCACAGAGGTGGAATTAACATAGTTAATTGTGAAAAGAAATTAGTAATACCTTGCCCATAGTTTCATTGTAATATCTCTGAGATTATGTTCATATTTACACAAGGTAGAATTGTATTTTCCAACATCGCAGTAAAGTATATGACCTGACCAGCTACCTACTCAAAAGTCACTAGCCGTAGCCAGTCTACCTGCTCCACGCGCGCGCCCTCTCTCTGTGAGTGTAGCTCGTACAGCCCCGTATATCGGTATTTTAACTCAACTCATCCATTCTCCTTTATATCAAGAGTAGTAATAATTATCTTTATTATTGTTTCATTCACGTAAGACACTCGACCCGCATCATTACTATTATTAAGGGTTGATACTATAGGTTACATGTTTATTATTAAGGGTTGATACTATAGGTCACATGTTTATTATTAAGGGTTGATACTATAGGTCACATGTTTATTATTAAGGGTTGATACTATAGGTCACATGTTTATTATTAAGGGTTGATACTATAGGTTACATGTTTATTATTATTAAGGGTTGATACTATAGGTCACATGTTTATTATTAAGGGTTGATACTATAGGTTACATGTTTATTATTATTAAGGGTTGATACTATAGGTCACATGTTTATTATTAAGGGTTGATACTATAGGTCACATGTTTATTATTAAGGGTTGATACTATAGGTCACATGTTTATTTAATTGGATATTTCCTGTTTTGTTTACTGCCAACACTGAATTAATGTTGATCTCACCTGGGTCTTTTCTGCTAACATATATTTTCCCATTACCTTATAATTCCCATAATTCCCATAGCCTGAATTACCCCTATAAACCAAGCTCATAAGTGAAAATAATATTTCTATGCCTTTGAATAAACTTGTGTATAGCTCTCCTGCCTGTTGTTATTGAGTTCTGTAGTACCTAGTTGAATACTTATTTGTGATATTAAGAACCTGTTCGGAGAGTTCCTGTTGAGTTTATTTACGGTCTAGAAGTCCATATCTGGATTTTAGTCAAGACTATATCACGAGCTATAATTACTATAGCCCGACAAAACACATATTAGAGTGGCAAGAAAGCTTTAGCCAGAGAGTTGAACATTCAGAAGACACAGTGTGTCCAAGAATTAGGTGTACGGGCGTGTATGGCTGTACGGTAAGAGTGTGCGTGTTTATGTATATGTGCGCATTATTATGTGGGTGTGTATTTCTCTGCCACCTACCCATCTACCTTTGGGTGTATGTGGGTGTGTATTTCTCTGCCACCTACCCATCTACCTTTGGGTGTATGTGGGTGTGTATTTCTCTGCCACCTACCCATCTACCTTTGGGTGTATGTGGGTGTGTATTTCTCTGCCACCTACCCATCTACCTTTGGGTGTATGTGGGTGTGTATTTCTCTGCCACCTACCCATCTACCTTTGGGTGTATGTGGGTGTGTATTTCTCTGCCACCTACGCATCTACCTTTCCCCTCACGTTGTAGCTCAAAATCTCAACTATGAAATATGGTCGGACAGGAAGCATGATAAACGTTCTTCTCCCAGACTTCCAAAGGATGATTAATTTTGTGTTTTTACAATCGACATGTTCCTTCCATCATGTTGTGTGTCGTATTATTTACAGTGTTAGGATTACATTGCATGGTGCATAAATGTTGCAGTATGACTAACTACATACGATATAAAGTAAGTTTGTTCGTGTTTGTGTTCTGAATTTATGTGTGGTTAAACTCCCTATGCATGTCTCTGAGAGGTAGAAAGGGACATGTGGAGTTATATTGGACATATTGTATACACATAGTAATAGTAGGTGTTAAGACAAATACCTTCACTTGCTTCACTATTGTGAACAACAGGTTTGTAGCTAACTACTAAACTTTAAGTCATGTATAAGGTTTCAAGTGTTACCGCTTACTAATGGTTTATGTAGCATAATGTAAATTATTATATGGCTGCACTGTATGACTCTCTTTCAATATGCATTTTGATTTCAAATTATATTAATGGCATTGCAGAAATGTTTGTATCGAGTGTACCAGAGAAATAAGAGGAAAGAAACAGGTCGTAATGAAGAAATATAACGGATATACCTGAATTAACTTACCTAGTACACCTGGAAATGTGTAAGTAAGAATGATAACAAATAACCTACATAAGATAACTGATGATGACATAGATGAACTGCTGGGAGGCTTCAGAAATGTCTCGGGTTGCATTGGCCAGATAGTGTTCATGGTTTCGTGGGTTAATAAATGGCTAGCTAAACATTTGGATTTGCTAAAGGCTATGATAAATTGGATTGGTAGGGTCTGTGGGGTGTGCTTACACTATCTGGTGTGAGAGGCAAGTTGTTTATGACAGCATAATTATAATGTTTATATAGGAATGTAATGGCAAATGTGAAGGTAAAGAATAAGGTAGGTGATAGTGTTGAAGTCAATTTCTTTTGATGGAGAGATGCAATTGAAATATAGCAGGGGTGAGTACCGACTAGTGTTCATACACACAGATGTTTTTGTGGTATACGTATGCACCGTAGATAAACTATATGTACACTCACGCCTACTAAAGGTTGCTCAGGGGTGGGTCCTTCCTTCCCCAACTATCCCCAACTCCCCTACCTTTCTTCTCTAACTGGCAGTTAGTGATTAGAGACGATTGTTCTCATGTATTGCAAATTATTGTTAACCCTTTGAGTACCAGCGACGTGTGTTATATTTCATTCTAGCTATATCTAGACGATAGTATGCAGCTTAGGAAGGATCTGTGGTAGGTCAAAGGGATGGTTGAGATAGTTTGAAGCCTTATTATTTGCTAGCTGTCCTTCTCAAGCTGAAACAATCGTCTAATAGTTGCCAGAATATGATGAAAAGGACGTCCCTGGTACTGAACGGGTTAAACCATCATTGCACATGCTTACAATGGCCGACACTTATATTCATTTGGATTTTATTTATACAATATACTGTATAATTGTACTCTCAAAACGAGTGTTTATACACAACGTGGGTTATAAGAATATCGGCTGTAGTGGTCTTGTCTCTCTCTCTCTCTCTCTCTCTCTCTCTACGACCAAGACTTAATTTGATTTGAATATATTAGTACCGTAAATAAATCCAATCTAATACAGTATTCAGGATTTTATTGCCAATATACTTGCCAATATATATTGCCATACACATCAACGGGCACTCTACGATCTACTCCTAGGTTCTGCAATTACTTACACAGTCGGGCTTTTATAACATAAAAGGGAAGGACTAAAGGCAAATATTGGCATGAATAGTGTTGCGATTGTTTCGTTTATAATTTCAATCAGTTTCTCACATTTATTCAATACCATACTTACTATAAACGGTCTGCGTTTAATTGTATTTGGCCTATACACTTTTGTTTTAATCAATTAAATGTAAAACTCGATACAATTTACTATCAAAGTCAGTGTTAACATTTAGTAAGGTTTGAGTATCGAGCCCTTAAAGGTGGTGGGGCATCCGAAATTAAAATTAATTTATAATGTATTTAAAGAGATGTTTAGATCTCCAGTAATCAACCTGACTACTCCTTTGTCAAAACTAATCTTCAATATTAGAGAACAAATAAAAAATAGATATTGAATTGCGACCCCTTGCAACTAGTACTCACGTGAGGATGTGACGTACGCCCAGGCAAACATTTGGGAAGTAAACATCAGCAAGTATAGCAAAAATGGTGAATAGGTGTGCTGTTTTCGGGTGTAGCAACATGCCTGGACCAAACATAGCACTACACAAGTTTCCAAGTGATCCATACCATTGTAACAAATGGGTGAAGCCCAAAACAAGCTTCATATGCAATGGACATTTTCGTGATGAATGCTTTGACAATAAAGTGCAGTGGAGTATGGGTATGGCTAGATGCACCCGCTGATTGCCTATACGGACTGGGGTCTTGTCACGCCCAGTGACAATGTTCGTATATATACGGACTCGCCGAAAAAAAATCGTAGCAGCGAAACGACTGCACCTATAGCTTTCATTATTTCGACCACATGTACCTTACCCTTCTGGAGTCTTGCTACCACCACCCCAACCCCCTCCCCCAATCCACTCGCCGACCATGGGTCGCCGCATCAGGCCATCACAAAGGAAAAAAAGGAAAATATGTGGCGGCGAAACGACTGCACCAATTGGTTCCATATTTGTGTGACAAGTCCCCTACCCTTCTGTCTTCCCCCCACCACAACCCCAACTTCCTCCCACCACCCACTTCCAGCCTATCCGTAGATCATCACATAAAAATATGAAAATCCGTGGTGGCGAAACTACCTCACCAATCGGCTCCATATTTGTAACACAGTCAATTACCCTTCTACCTTCCCCCCATCATCCCCCAAACCACCCTCCCACCCATACGTGCTTGCCAATTTCAGGAGTCAGAAGAGTGGATAATATGGGCTAACTTAAGCCTAGCCCAAATTATACAGTCAGTGTCGATGGATATAGGCCTAACCTAGGCTAAACAAAATTATTGGCTGAAATTCAACTACTAGCAACTAGGCTAAAACAAAAAAATAAAAGAATAAGTCGATCGCCGCCGCGGTTTAAGTTCCCGTCTATTTTTACGGCGATTTTTTCTGTTATTTGCACCCTGTTGGCAATGTATATGATGATGACAATAAGTCATGGAGGCGTGAGGGGCGGGCATTCATTATTGTATCCAAATGCAGTCAAAATAGACGGGGACATGATCGCTAGCGTCCGCCGCGGCTCCGAGTAGTGTAAACAAGGCGGGCGGTATTCGGTAATCACAGCTGCTTCTCCCTCCTCTCCTGCTGGTGGATCTCGTCCTACAGGTTCATACATATACTGTAAGCCTGGACAACCACCAATATTCATCACTTGAGGTTCTTTGCCATAATCACGGTTATCACCCTCAGTATTGGCAAACGAATCGGAACTACTGTCACTATCCTCCATTTCCACCTGTCAGAAGAGCTTGTTGTGTTCCTGGGCATACGTCATCAAAGCGCTTAAACTCCGAATCCAGAAAAGTGTCACCCATATCCTATTTTGGCCATTATATAAATAATTAAGCCATTGTAGCAGAAAATATTGCACCAAAAGCTATAGTGCACACTGCCGGTAATAATTGTGGAGGAAAATAATAGCATGCACACCCACCTTTAAGTAGCAGGGCTCGCCTTCTCACTTCCCCCTTCTCTGTTTCTATCAGTGATCCCAGCCTCTCACCTCAACAAATCCCCAAATAATGAATAGGTTTAGTAGACAGTTTTACCATCAACTCTCCTCTATGTGTATCGAATGCAGGCAACATTCATCACACACACTAATGAAGGGAAAAAATGCCCATTCAGATCCGTTAAATTTTGGTTGTAGAAAGTGTGTGCTCTGAGAGTTACAAGGAATAGTTAGTATCTCAAAGACCTTGCGGTCCATTTCGGAGAAATATTTGAAGTGGAAGGAGAGACATTTTTCAGAGCACAACACTCCTTACAGAGTATGTAAAATACTATCTATTGTCTTCTTGAACTGCTCAACTGAGGAAATATTTACAACTTCTGAGGAAAGTTTGTTCTAGGTAGAATAGATCTTGAATCGGAAAAAGTTTCCACAAATATTTGTGCTGAACCTTTTAAATTCTAACTGCCGGGCATGGTTGTGTATTGTATTCATATTGAAGCTAAACATTTTGCTATGATCTACATTGTAAAGCCTATTACGTATTATAAAAACTTAAATGAGGTGACCTCGTAATCTGCGTGTTGAGAGAGAGAGAGAGAGAGAGAGAGAGAGAGAGAGAGAGAGAGAGGAAGCAGATCACTACAGCCGATATTCTTGTAACCCACGTTGTGTGTAGAAACTAATTTTGTCATTACAATTATACAGTATATTGTATACATAAACTCCTAATAAATACTTAGTGTTGGCCATTGTAAGCATGTGCCATGGTGGTTTAACAATAATTTGCATTACATGAGCACAATCGTCTCCAAACTGCCAGCTAGAGAAGGAAGATAGGGGAGTTGGGGATAGTTTGGGAGTTGAAGGTGGAGGTAGACGTGGACCGGACTCCCCCCTTCCACCTACCCAGGTTGGAGTAGGGGAAGGAAGGACCCACCCCTGAGCAACCTTTAGTATGTGTGAGTGTACATAAAGTGTATTATTGACTTGATGTAAACGTATAATTTTCAGGCTTAAATTATATTAGAAGTGACGTGAAGTGATTTAAAGTGAGTGAAGTGATTTACAGTGAGTAAAGTGATCTGAAGTGTGTGAAGTGAATAAAGTGATCTGAAGTGAGACAAGTGATTAGAAGTGACTTAGAGTGAAGTGATTTGAAGTTTTGTTATTGTCACCATGTCTCGCGCCTGCACGAACTGTTCCGGTAGGTTTGGCCCTACCATGTTTGCCTGCACCGACGTTCATGTCTGCCTATTCTGCCAGCTCCGAGAAGATTTGGCAGCTAAACTGAATGAAGCTAACGTCAAGATTAACGCCCTCACCAAGAAGCTGGAAACACTCCAAGAATTTGCGACGCTCAACGTAGGAGTATCATCAAATGAAGCAATTATTACCATTGCGGCATCTTCCAACAGCCCAACGCCTGATATAGCGGTACCTGCTTCAGTACATGCACCACGTCAGGAAAAAAATGACTCCGATCCAGCTCAGGACAACTTCCGCGTCGTGAGAAACAATGTTCGCCCCATCACAAGGAGGATCATCACCGAAACCATGTGCCAGAACCGTTACCAGATTCTTGGGGACTTAGACGACGAAGAAGAAATAGAAGAAATTCGGCTCGTAGGATATTCCATGGTTCGTGGGCAACTTATCGAGTTCTGCGCCAGGGCACCCAGGACCAGGAAGCGGTTTTGTATCCCGGGTGGCGGTGTGGACGACGTTGCAGCTGCTGTCAACGAAGTTTCAAAGTTAGCCCCTTCAAGCACAATGAACGTTATTCATGTCGGTTCTAATGACGTGCAGCGGACCCGATCGGAGGACCTCATGCTGAAGTACCGGAAGCTGATTCAGAAGTATAAGGAAAAGTCAGGCAGAGTCATCATATCAGGGATCGTCCCCAGGATCGGTGTGGAGAGCCGATTCTTCAATATAGCCACTAGCGTAAATCGTCGTCTGGCTAACCTCTGCAGCGAAGAAAACATTGGATTCATCAATACCTGGAATGATTTCTACTGTGAAGATCATCTGTTTGTAGCAGATGGAGTCCATCTGAACCAGGTGGGAGCAGCAAGATTTGGCCGCCTGCTTCACGACGCAGTAAAAGATTTTCGGAGAAAAAGCAGAGCCCACCAGGGACGACGTTCGAGGCCCGAGGACCACCAGGGACAAGGATCGAGGACCGTGGACGACCAGGGACGACGATCAAGGCCGGAGGACCACCAGGGACAAGGATCGAGGACTGAGGGCAGACAGGTACATAAATGTAGATCCGAGCAGAACCAATCATTTGAATAAAGAGCGTTCCGTGAATTCCAAATCCAAAACTTTGAATATTTTTATGCAAACGCTCGTAGCATACGCAATAAATTTTCAGATTTAGAGGAACAAGTGCTTACGGAAAATTACGATGTTATTGGCATAACAGAATCTTGGCTCAATACAGAAGACAGAGACTTTTTAGCAGAGTATTCACTTCCCGGTTATGTAATGTTTGAGAAAAGCCGAATTAATAGAAATGGAGGTGGAGTTTTATTTTTTATCAAAGAAAGTCTTAACCCGACACTCTTGTCAAAACCTCAAATTGTGAACGTCGACACATCCTTTGTGCTAATAAAGAATAATAAAGGTATAAAAATAATACTTGCACTAATATACAGACCTCCAGCTCAATCAGTGCAAACTGACCGAGAAATTTATGAGCAAATTGCAGGCTTAAGTGACTCGCATGATACCGTAATTTTTGGCGACTTCAATTTACCTGTGACCAAGTGGGGAGATAGTATTACTTCACACTCTGGACAAGACCTGTATACAAATTTGCAAGAGAGTTCGCTATATCAATTTGTTCGATCTCCAACCCGTGGAAATAATGTCCTTGACCTTGTACTTTCAACAAAAGAAGAATTGATAGAGAATTTGAATGTCGGTGATGAATTCAGTAACAGCGACCATCGTACGATAACTTTCAATTTAAAGTTTACTAGTAACGAACCAAATAGCAGCATCGAGAAAGTCCCTAATTTCAAGCAAGCAAACTTTTGTAAACTTAGAGCAATGTTTAAAGAAACTGACTGGATCTATTTAAATAACAATAACGACATAAATACATCTTGGGAATCATTCTCAAACACTTACCTAAAAGCAGTGCAGGACTGCATACCATCGAGAATATGGCGTACAGGCCATAATGATAAGCCCAAATGGTGGAATAAAGATATTTTAAACTGTCTGCTTGCTAAAAAGTTTGCTAGTGATAGATTCAAATCCTCACAAAATGACGAAGAACGGGTGAAATTTGTAGAACTACGACACAAAGCCAAAAGGTTAATTAAGCAAAGTAAAAAGACCCTGGAGTTACATATTGCGAATCAAAGTAAAACAACCAAAAAGAATTCTATAGTTATATCAGAAAGAAGAGAGTAGTTACTTCAACTGTAGGACCGTTAGTCGATGAAAATGGAGAATATACCAAAGATGAAGTACAAATGAGTAATGCCCTCAATACCTTTTTTGCATCAGTTTTTACAACAGAAGACCTCATTGATATCCCTACAGCATCGCCGATTCAGATAGATGATTCGGATGTTCTAAGCAGCATCACCGTTACAGAGAGAGAAGTATTGAATTGTTTAGATAAACTCAAGGTAAATAAAACGCCCGGACCTGATACAATCTCACCTAGAGTTCTAAAGGAAGCTAAGGATGAACTCTCCAAACCACTGACATTGCTATTCAATAAATCCTTGCAGTCTGGAACTATGCCTGATAAGTGGAAACTAGCTAACGTAACGCCAATTTTCAAAAAAGGCAGCAAATCCCTACCCAGTAACTATCGTCCAATTAGCTTAACCTCAGTTGTATGTAAAATGCTAGAAACGATCATAAGAGACAGACTCTTAAATCACTTAGAGGAAAATAACATACTTAACCCGTACAGCCCCAGCGACGCGCCTGACGCGTCGGCGATGTATGTAACGCACAGCCCCAGAGACGCGCCTGGCGCGTCACCCTAATTGCGCCGACCGTAACCTCAGGTGTAGCCACTCAAGAGGGCTCAGATTTGTATGGGAACTGTGTACGTATCCCACGCAACCGTGCCGATGGTTGAAAACTCTCAAAGTCCACGTGCGTGCGCGCGAGCGCGCAATAACCTGTTTTTTTGGGATAATTGCCTTCAATTTTTTACTCTTATAAAATCCATTTTCGGGGGCTCTGTAGGACCATTTTTTAAGCTTTTTGAGCGGTTTTTCGTGGTTTTTCCTTCATTCCTAACCCATTCGCTATTGTTTCTGGAATAAAACCATTTTTTGAAAACCGGCCGGGTTCTGGTGCGCAAACATTACAAAACTAGCCGGGGCTCCACGGGTTAAAGACACTCAACACGGCTTTCGTAGCAAACTTTCCTGCTTAACCCTCGTGGCCGGGGCTGCCTCTCCAAAGGACGGAGCTCGTATCCGGGCAATCTGGCCGAAAATCAGCAAAAGTAAACTAAGACTAATCTCGCTTAATATATTACCTACATTAATCAAACATATATAGAAATGTGCGTCATACCTTGCTGCGTAGAATGGCGTTGAGTAGAGCTCTCTAGCACAAC
Organism: Paralithodes platypus; assembly: GCA_032716605.1. Lineage (NCBI taxonomy): Eukaryota > Metazoa > Arthropoda > Malacostraca > Decapoda > Lithodidae > Paralithodes > Paralithodes platypus. Next base: position 24,250,647 of record CM064490.1, read on the forward strand.
TGGTTCTGGAGTGATGGTGATGGAAGTGGAGGTAACTTTTGCCGCGTATTTACCACGGCGCGTCCGAACACTCAACTGCGGCCCCGGCTACGACGCCCAGTTGCACTCGTCGCTCCACCCACAATTATTGCGGGAAGCAATTTGATAGTGTTTTATTGTTTATTATGTCGTTTATTATAGTTATCGTGTCATTTTCACTCAATAAAGTTATTTACATGAAGTTATTTGTGTCTCTGTCACTTATTACTTAAGTTTATTATTATTATTATTATGATAATAGTGTCACATTCACTGGACTTTGATAATTGATAGTGTCATTTTCACTTTTATGTATTGTTAGGTAAGCTAATAATATATATAGTGTCACTTTCACTTGTAATAATAAGTGCCTTCATAACAATATGAACTTGTGTGTGTCTCTTTCACTTATACTTAGTTGTATTATTATTATACTGTCACTTTGACTGGACTAGGCTTATTGATAGTGTCATTTTCACATATTTATTGTTAGAAATATATATTTTAGTGTCACTTTCACTTGTTCATATTGTTATTGAAGGCACTTATTATTACTTATATGTGTCCTTTTCACTTATACTTAGTTATATTATTATTCTTTGCCTATATTTGAGTGTCACTTTCACTGTAGTCACATCCACTTCAAAAGTTTATTAGAGTGTGGAAGTCGTTGAAGCAGGTGCCAGCACACAGGCCAACTTGACACTCGAGGCATTCCCAAGTGGTTTTTGTGGCTTTGCGGGGTCTTCTTGTTGTGTGGCTGCACACATGGCAACGTCTTCTGGATTCTGCTTTTACTACCTGGAGCTTTGAAAGGAAGGGCGTTGAGCTGGTGCTTCCTGAAAAATTCAGCACACCCCGTTCTGTCCAGCTGGCCTGGTCCTTGTAGTGGCCTCCCTGGTGTACCCGCATGTTTAGCCAGGACCTCAAGTATCACCTGTTTGTGGAACTTCCGCAGGGACTTGCACTTCTTGGCTCCTGGAGTCCTCAGACGGTAGATGTTGTAGGCATTGAGGACCGACATATCTACCGTATGCAGGATAAACTTCTTGTACAACCTGCAAGATGTTCGCAGGCAGTCGATGAAGCCCATCTGCATGTCGGACTTGTCAACAAAGCGCATGTTGAGGTTGTAATCCAGGACAGCAGCTGGTTTCCGGACGGGGTTCTTGGTTCTTCGGTCCACCTTCCCTGTGTCGACCATCTGGGCCTTGTCGCATGTGCTGAGGAGGTTGACCATCCGCTGGTCATGCCAGTGGATGGAGAGGATGGGGCCACTCTTCTTGTGGAAGATGTCCGTCTTCTTCGTCTTGGTTGGGTAGCCTGGCATGCCCTTCCTCTTGGCCTTGACTGCGCCGACAGTTCCGGTCTTGCGGTCATGGAGGTACTTGGTCAGGATAGGCGACGTGTAGTAATTATCTGTGTAGAGGATGTGGCTTTGATTGAAGTGCCTTTCCATCATCTTCTTCACTACAGCGCCACCAAAACCAATGAGGGGGTCAGTCACAATTTCTCCACCCTTGCCGCTGTACACCACAAAGTCCAGCACATACCCCGTCAAACAGTCGCAGAGGACAAAGAGCTTGATGCCGAAGTGGTGTCTCTTGGGCGGGATATACTGTCGGTAGTGCAGCCTACCACGGAACAGGACCAGAGACTCGTCGAGGCACATCTTCTGGAAAGGAATCAGGTAGGTGGTGAACCGATGACGTTACATGTCATACAGCTTCCTGATCTTCCATAATGAGTTGGGAAGGTGGACTGCCATGTTGTTTGTCAGGTGGAGATAGGAGAGGATGTCGAAGTACCTGTCCCTGTACATGTACTTGCCAAATGCTGGATTCGTTATGATGTCGCCAGTGCTCCAGTAGTCTGCCAGAGCGTGCTTCCTGATATGTGTCATCAGCATTGTGAGTGCCAAGAACACATATAGTTCTGCCAAAGTGACAGCTCTCCATGCCACCATCTTGGCAATGGTCTTCCTCCCAAGAGAGTTGGCACAGATCTCATGATGGTTGTTTGTCTCCTCGACGAGGTATTCCATGACTTCATTGTCATAGAAGCCACAGAAAAGTTCACTGGGGGTAGCATCTGGGCCACAGGGAAATGTTGGTGACACCCCGGAACCCATCTGTACCTTGTCAAAGGCAGGACAATCTGGCTCAAAATCAGCCCCATCTGTCCACACAAACAGGTCTGATGCTGATGCTCGAGCACATGCAGGTGAAGCAGGCACACGCCCTGGACGACCTGGCACACGCCCTTGGCCACGCGGACGCCCTGCAGATGCCCACGCCCAGGGGCAGCGGCATCGGCAGACTGACCACGTCCACAACCTCGCCCACTAACTCGTCTTGTCGGGACTTCCTCTTCCTCTTCCTGTTCCTGATCCTGTTCCTCTTCCTCCTCAGGCGATGTCAGGTCATCTGGGGCAATGTTGGGGTCGTCAGAATCCTCTTTAGGAGACAATTCGGGTGAAAAAGTGACCGGGCGTCAGCGGCGCGGGAGGCTGCGGGAGGTTCAACAATGGGAGCCTCGGCCTCAGGAGTTGAGCTCCTTTTGCGGCGAGCCGAGGGCTTCTCCGCATCAAATAATGCTCTGTGGTGTGTTGAGGGCTGTGGCACACTACTAATACCACTTGAAGAGGCCCTTTGCTCATCCTGAAGGAGAGATGAAGCCGAGGGCTGTGGGTGACCCATGCGGCGTCCCGGGTCAAGGCGTCGGGATAAAGGAATGGGGGTGGTTGCTAGACCAGGGTCGGCGTCACTATCACTGTCTTCAGCTTCCCTAGCCTTTTCTGCGGCTGCCCTGCATGCTTTTTTAGCTGCACTTTTCACCAAAGATTTTTTATAAAAATATTTGCCCACTTTCAAGGGCGTACGGGCAGGCAAAGGGGAAGGTCCTGGGCTAGGCCTAGGCTGACCTAGCAAAGATGGCGAGGGGGTAGGCTTAGGTTCTAGCACACTTGGAAGTTCAATAGCACCTTCCTGAAACACTTCCACATCAGAATCATCACTACTGTCTCCCCCCTCAAATATATCAACATTATCGTCGTCTCCAAAGCCAACGAAATCGTCATCTTCGCTTGCACTTATAAATTGTTCTTTGTCCACCAAGCTTTCGCCACTGCTCTCTTCAATCTCAAAAAGTACTTGCTGTATAGCACTATCACTCAACAAACGCTTCACTTTCTTTCGTTGAGCTTTCTTATCGGTTGCAACAGGCGTCGAAGTTGCGAGCGGGGTAGCAGTGGGGCGCTTGGGAGGTTGCACCGAATAGGACGCGTCGGAATTCATTTTTTTAGTATAACTCGCTATGGCGGCCACGTAGGAACTGATAACGGTAGTAGTTGAGGCTTGGTGGCGCTGCAATCGCCCCTGCAAAGTAAAATTTGGCCGCGCGAATTTTGAATCACGCTTTCAAGCACAGGGATTTTAAAAGGACACCCGGCCTCCAGCCCTTCTTTCGTGGTGTCATTTTAAAATGACACCCGAGCTGGAAGGGTTAACAAATCTCTTACACTTCTTCCACGATATCCTCAATCTCTATGATGAGAGTAAAGCTGTAGATATTATATACCTTGATTATCAAAAGGCCTTTGACAAAGTTCCCCACAAACGTTTACTGCTAAAACTAAAAGCGCATGGAATACAAGACGGTGTGTTGAAATGGATAGAAAATTGGCTCTGCGACAGAAAGCAAAGAGTAGTCATAAACGGTAAGACATCTAAATGGACCAATGTAAGTAGCGGGGTACCCCAGGGATCGGTACTAGGACCAATTCTCTTTCTAATTTACATGAACAACATAGATGAGGGTCTCACCTGTACAATCTCAAAATTTGCTGAGGATACAAAAATTGCAAATAGCGTACTCGAATAGCGTACTCTCAAAAGAACAAGTTGACGATATGCAACACAATCTAGATAAATTGTCTCGTTGGGCCTAAATTTGGCAAACGAGTTTCAATGCGGAGAAATGTAAAGTACTACATATCGGATACCAGTAACCAAAATGAGAAAGCAAACTATTCGATGAATGGCACTCAGCTCAAGAATGTAAACAGAGAAACCGATCTGGGAGTAACAATATCGAGTAACCTAAAACAGAGTCAACAATGTTCAGAAGTTGTTAAGAAAGCAAACAAAATAATTGGCTTTATAGGCAGGTCATTTGAGCATAAATCCAAAGAAGTAATTCTAACCCTTTACAATTCCTTAGTCCGCCCTCTTCTGGAATACTGCGTTCAATCCTGGTGCCCTTATTACCAAAAAGATATAAACAAGCTAGAACGAGTTCAACGTAGAGTTACCAAAATGATACCTAGCCTAAAGAACAAACCATACGAGGAGCGTCTTAGAGAATTAAATCTATTTCCTTTAACCCAGCGCAGATTAAGAGGCGACTTAATTCAAGTGTTCAAAATCATCAAAGGCATCGACAATATGAACTGTAGTAAGTACTTCACTATCGACCAATCTAATTACGCGCGGGGAAACAGGTGCAAAATTATCGGCAAATCTTTTAACTCGCACGAATCTAAGAATTTCTTCTTCAATCGAGTTGTCAACTTGTGGAATGGACTTCCCCGAGACGTTATAGACTGCAGCACCGTTGATTCATTTAAACTTCGCCTAGACAAATATCTTGCATCAAACCCTCGACTGACTGCGTTTGTAAATGAATATATATATTTTATCCCCCCCCCTCAGTTACTAACCCATCTGTCCCCTACTAACTTCCTATTTCTGCCACGGACATTTGTTCCTGGGCAGTAGTTCCCTTTCCAATGTTCCCTTACCCACTCTAAACCACTGGTTGGACACTTGATCCTCAGTGTTTTGGAGGACAAGCAGCCTAGAAGGGTCACCAGATATGTTGTTGCTTGATTTCCTTTGTACTCCTTTGTACCTTACGGCTATAATACGTGTCGGCTGTCTTCTTACGCTCCCATACTCCTGACTCAGGCCTTTTGCCGATATCACTCTATTTTTACACCTTCATAGGTAAGCAATAAAAACATGCAGAATTGTAAACTCAATGGAAAAATAGAGAACTTACTGTTGTCGTTATCCTGGCGTTGACCTGACATTGCTACGTTGCATGGTAATGTTGTTGTGAAGATGGTGAGTTTACGCGGGCGATTCAGGCCATGTTCGGACGGGCGCCGTGTCCCTGGCTAGTACACAGTAAGGCGATGTTATGTGTTTTATAGTTGTTATCTATTACTATTATGATATTATTGCTTGTTATACATTATTGCATATAAATTTGTATTTGTGGCAATTATGGGAGTACGGTACACGATTGCACTTACAAATATGTTATTTTATTTTACTTTTTGTTTTTCCATATTCCAAATACTCCCTCTCGTGCATAGGCTGAGAGCCTGTACATTCAGCCCTTCTACATTTCACGGAGAAGCCAGTGAGGTCTTGTTCCAGTCTAGGGGGTGAGACATGTGAAGCACTTTTTAGCTGCAACCAGCCCCTGCGATCCTGCCTGGATGCATGGGGCCTAGTTGTCCACTCATAGCTCGAAGCAGCCCCATCTATGAAGCTGCCTCACTCCAGTGCTTCACTGTATCATATCCTAGACTCGGACCCTCACTCTCAGAACGCCACATATATAACAATGAAAAACTCACTAGGCATTACCCCCCATACTATACCATATTACAGTAGCACTATTTATTTATGGGTGTACGATACACAATTTAAGGTGTCACTTCCACTTATGTGTAGGCTATGCCACTTTTAGGCATTATTATGATATAATAAGAGTGTCACTTTCGCTCACTGTTTTTGTTTGTGTCACATGCTCTTTCACCGATGTATTAGTATCACTTTCACTACGGTTTCAAGTGTTTGCCACTTCAAAAGTGTGTGTGAATATGGTAGTCAGCAAAGCACGGAGCTACACATAGTGGAACTTTGCATTTCAGGCACTCATAGGTTGTTTTGGAGTTTTTGTGTGAGCCCGTGGACAGTAGTGTAGCACACAGGACATCGTTTTTGGCTCTTGCGATTGGTGCCAGGTACTAGCTAGGGGAAAGGGGTAATGTGCTTCTGGTACACAGCACAGAGTGGACGGTCTGAAACACCTGCTCCTGCTTTTGGCTGGGATATTGGTGTTGTTTCTTGCTGTGCATACTCCCCCAGTAGATCCATAATTACTTGTTTCTGGAACAGACACAGGTTCTTGTATTTCCTTGAAGTTGTGGGGTTCAGAAACTTATAATTATAAGTCCAGTCACAGTTAGTAGTAAACCAACAACCTGGATGATAGTGTACTAATGTTATTTATTATCCTCTAAGTTTTAAGAAAGGGTTCATACACACATAATGTTAATATCAAACAATAATGATAACACTATCAACTAAGAATTAAATATATCTATTTACTAAGGCCCCCCCCCCCCAACAAAAACATGAAATAGCAGGGGAAAATATAGGTATATTTATATTTGGTACATAGTATTGCTTGTGTCGAAAGGACTGTCCTGTTGGGGTTGTTTATGTATTTGGTTGATTGTATTGGAGTATTTATTGTACCAATAATCGTCCAGCATGATACAGTATTTACTAATAATTCAGGTAAAAAACATTCAATTATATTACTTCGATCATGTATTAAATGAAAGAGTCTGCAAATATAGGGACGTGTTGACAGGAATTCTTATAACTTTTAATAAAGTAGACGTGCCGTTTTGCCCTAAATCAAAACGGCATACCCAACTCTGCAATGGGTTACCATCATCACTACTAATACCATCATCAATCACAATCACCATCATCACTACTACTGCCATCATCACTACAACTGCCACAATCATCACGACTAAGAGGGGGTCCGGGAGGTGGGGGGGGGGGGGAGGGGGGGGGGGGGGTTAAAACCCTATTTTGGACCTAAAATCATAACTATTGCATAAATTCAAAAAAAAAAAAAAAATCGGCACCTATTACATTGTTTGAAGGCTTTCTCACCTGCTCCCTCTCCAAAGACCCTTCACCAATTTGGATGCTGATGGAAGGGGAAGTAATTGCTATCGTATTTATTGCTCTCTAGAATAAATAAATGTATTGTTTCCTATTACAGTATGTAACACGAACGTGTACATTTAATTTACGGCCACAATGTCATTCACTGGTGAATTGTATCTTAAGTTATGCAGCCTTTTTTTCAAACAATGTCTAGTAGTAATATGCCATACTTTGACAAAATACATAGTTATATTAGTGACATTGTAAAAGTGCATTTTTGAGCGACTGTACACTATAGAATAAACCCTATAATCAATATATATATATATATATATATATATATATATATATATATGGAATTTGTGCTGTACCTAGTATCAGTGCATTACCACAAGCCCACCGAAACGTCAATAAAATACCCTCATTGTTCCCTGATTAAATAGCACTGTATGAATATTCCCATATTCAAAATATGCTATAGGGGTGCAATGCCTGGTGAGTTATCTGCTCAACAGGTGGCGTTGTGTGTGTGTAAGTGTGAGAGTCCGAGTGTAGGGGGTGAGACAGTGAAGCACGGGAACGAGGTGGCTTCAGAGATGGGGTCGTTTCGGGCCATGAGTGAGCACCGTGCCTTATGTGAAGGCAAGATGGCAGGTGCTCGTTGTACTCTACGTGCTTCACATGTCTCACTCCCTAGACTGGAACAAGACCTCACAGGCTTCACTGTTCATTGTAAAGCGGTGAATGTTAAGGCTCTCAGCCTATGCCCGAGAGGAAGTAAGTTGGAATATAGAAAAAAAAACAAAAAAAAAAAATATATATATATATACATATGTATATATATATATATCACCATTATAACAGTTATTCACTTACTTAACTATACAACTGTACATTTCTAATTGGGTATGATCTCACCCATAGAGATTCATAACCCCCACCTATAAAAGCCTTGGTTTGATTCCTGCAGTGTAATCATGGGTTCCCACGCACCCTTCAGAGAAGTGCTGCAACACCAAGATGATTGCTAGCAACTAAGTAAGAGTATCACACCACACTAGTAGAAAGCCGGCGCCCTCGAGTGGGGCCAGGCCTCAGTAGCAGATAGAACAGCCATTAGGACGCATCATCCCTAATTGGCTAAGGTAGACGATAGTGTTATACAAGTGACGTATACAGTGACAGTACGATACTGTGCATTAATTAGTGTGTGTGTTAGTACTTTATTCACAATTCTTAATGTATCTAATTCTTTACAGAAATACAGATTACAGGAATTAGCTCAGTTTCTAGTTGTTTTTCTTTATAGAGATAATTTACCATTATCTTAACCCGTGGAGCCCCGGCTAGTTTTGTAATGTTTGCGCACCAGAACCCGGCCGGTTTTCAAAAAATTGTTTTATTCCAGAAACAATAGCGAATGGGTTAGGAATGAAGGAAAAACCACCAAAAAACGCTCAAAAAGCTTAAAAAATGGTCCTACAGAGCCCCCGAAAACGGATTTTACAAGAGTAAAAAATTGAAGGCAATTATCCCAAAAAACCAGGTTATTGCGCGCACGCACGTGGACTTTGAGAGTTTTCAACCATCGGCACGGTTGCGTGGGATACGTACACAGTTCCCATACAAATCTGAGCCCTCTTGAGTGGCTACACCTGAGGTTACGGTCGGCGCAATTAGGGTGACGCGCCAGGCGCGTCTCTGGGGCTGTGCGTTACATACATCGCCGACGCGTCAGACGCGTCGCTGGGGCTATACGAGTTAAACTGGGTGACAATAACGACATGACATATGGCACTTTCTAAAGAACCTTGAACTTTATCATTCATAATATATATATATACGATTATACATATTAAGATATAATATTTCTTAAGGACATTACGAGAAACACTGACCAACAATTACAATCCATACTTACTACAGGCTTGAATGACAAACACAGATTTACAATTTGATCTAGGTGTTTATGCCTGTGCAGCCTCTGTCGCATCATATAGAACCAAATCACAACACTAGTACTTCTGAGAGAGTGACACAATGCTGAAACCTCTAGGTCAGGTACAAGGTATGGTAGATAAGAAAGAAGGCATTGAATGTGCAAATACTATATCCAGGTATACGGAAAGGACAGACACACTGGATACTGGACATACTAGCAGAATTTGCTGCTTGCTATGCTGTCAAACACACACACCCTCCTGGTCGATAGAGAAGATACACTTACAAATAAAACACCTTGCGGAGGATTTATTACCAGAGCTGTATGACAGTGACAACGAATTTGAAGCACCTGAAGAAAATTAAGGAAACCCTAAGAAAGACGGCGTAGAGTAATTATAACAAACACTTTACTAAGTACCGTAACTGAAATATATTTTTGAGAAACCATAGTCCTAATAAAACGCACTGATGCATGGTACTAGATTGTGCAGCCATGTGGAAATAGTTACTGTTCCTCTTTGTACAAGTAGTGTATAAGAATAATATTTATTATTCAACATTCGATTAATGTTCTCGCAATTGTATTATGTCCAAGTTTTAATAATGTTTTTTTTTTACAATGGAAACTAAAGTAGAGACTAGGTAACTGGGAATATAGTAATTTTGTTGATATATTAGTGTATATTTACATCCTATGCACACCATAATATAATTATTTGTATTATTATTATGCATTAAGCATAACGTAAACCATACACAAAAGGTAAGAAGATCAACTTGAGTGACGTTCTTTTCCAAACCTACTTCCAATCTTTTTAGTCATGTGGCATGTAATGTCAACATGCTTTAGCTGTTAGTGTCCACCTACTGGATATTAGCCTCCATCACAATTGCCTTAACCATCCAATATAGAGCCACATTAGGATTTCTCACATTTAATTATAGTTGTGTGTTTCTCATTCACAATGGCAAATCTGACGATCACTTTCACCTGGTCAACATCAATACCATTGATTTGTATTATGACTACCAGTGATTCAAAGCGAAACAAAACATTATAGATGGCATTAGTATATTTAGAAGCATCACCGTTGGTCACGATTAGACTTTCTCTTTTTCCTCATATTAATTAACTGCCGTCTTTCTTTTTCGAAGTAAAACCAATTCGACTGAATCAACACACTTTGTCCAACGCATTCCACACAACTAACTTATAATATTTTCGTTCGTCGATAAGCAGTATTACTGCATAGGATTCACATTATCGGAATCTACGAAATTTATCATTGAACCTCTGTTTGTTCATATTCACGTAGCAATGTTTAAAACCTTAATGTGTTACACTTCCTTATCGTAGATATTATGCATTGGTACATAATGTGTATGTGTAGGTATATGTATTGTGTGTGGGTGTGTGTGTTTGTGGTAAGAATGGGCAGGCAGGAAATGAGGTGGAAATACCGTCGTAACAGAGACTTATGTAGACCCATAAGCATAACTTTTTTTTCTTCTAAGATCGTATACAGGGGTCATAATATAAAGCTACAAGGAAAAGTTAAGTGTTGTATTATAATATTTCTATATTATTTAAGTTTACAAATTAACGTTTTTATGTTAACAATGTGTCGACACAAATATCATGATCTCATATTCTTACGAATTTATAATTAATGTTATTCCATTAATCTAAACTCAAGATTCCATCTTCCAGTTTACCCATTACCCTCGGTCGTTCTCCATCTTCATTCAGAACAATTCACACCTCATTTATCTTCACACAGCTTCCGGTCGGTCGGATTCCTTGTAGCCAGATCTACTAGTCAATCCATATGTTAGGCATTCTCCTTTAATAACGGTTGAATGTACAGGCTCTCAGCCTATGCCCGAGAGGGAGTAGTTGGAATATATACTGTATAGGGCCTATATATATATATAAAACAAAACAAATAGTTCTCCGGGAGAGATCTCACACTTGTATAGGGTCTCTAAATGATAACATGTCTTCGAGGCCGCGTGAGAACAATATGCTAGGAAATAACCGATAAATTAAGGAAATAAGAGGATAAATAGTTGATAATTAGGGGGGGGGGGGAAGTTGGCACACATGTGGATGAGTATTTTATAATGTTTTCACACGCATGCTCATTCATTGAGAATCTATTGTGGATGTTTTGGTTCCTTTTTAGTTAGTTTCATATCGCTGTTCTCAATTGCCCCAGTGTTGTTTTGACAGAATACATTAATTATCTTCCAAGGGCAAACACGATTTTCTGTGTGCATTATGATAGTTTAGATTATTAACGTGTGCATAATTAATTAAACCGTAATATTAACTACAATTCAGATTTGTACAAACAAATATTGATTTGCCATATACCTTAGAATCTGAAAAATAGCAATGTTTTATTCTTAATTACCCCATTCTACGGGTATCATGCTTCGACATTATTTGAGGGTCCTGATCTGAAGAAACGTCAGAACAAATACAACCAATTCAAGGATGTATAATAATATTATTAGCATATACAAAACTGATTATTTTTATGTACTAAATAGTCTAGAACTGGAACAGAAACCAATGAGAAGTGGCGCCACAATACTTTAGTACATCCATATACTCCATCACAGACAGAATCCAGGGGAATGCAATTTGTGAACCTTGCCTTTTGTCTCCTTCATTCACACAGGAAAAACATAAAAATAAAATAATAATAATAATAAATAAATACAAACTAAATATATATATATATATATATATATATATATATATATATATTGTCACATTCCCCTGAACTTATAAAACCTCAGTTCAGTTGTATTTGTTATAATTCACCTTGCCCTGTGAGAGGCTAGTTTGCTTTCTTTCTTTCTTATTCCCACGTGAGCCTCCTGCTTTTCTGTGCAACTCATTGCCTTTGTTGCCTCAAGTGTAATTACCTCTTTTGCTTAGCCTTTGGGCAATTGATTTCGTTTATCATAAGTTTACACAATGTTGTCTTATGTTTTACTTGATTACTTTGCATTGTTAATGAGAGCCCAGGCTGCCTAGTTAATTGTAAGTTCTGGCGGTGCCTGGCGCTCCCCTTTTTCCCTCCCTCGCTTGGCTGTGGGAACTCGTGGCCGCGAGAGCTACTTCAGTTCTGACTTCTGACCCTCGCTATGACAACATCACTGTCTGCTGTTGTTAAGCTTGCTTCCTTTTGTTTCCCTTAAAAGCCGCATTTATCCATTTTGTTTCTTAGTAGATCTAAGCAGAGCAGGGCTGGAGTCATATTAAGCATATTGTTTTTGTTTTAATCCTAGTAGTTTAATTCCTAGTTTATTTCGTTTACACCGCATTCCTTCCTCTGGCAAATATAGATTATAAGCTTCACACTGTTCTTCCATGTTCTTTTCCATTATTCTACTGCATTGTTTTACCATTATTAGATGTGCATATTATTCAGGGTTGATATCAGGGGGGGGGATTGGGTGGCTGGACTGTTTATCTCTGTTTTTGTCAGGCCTTTGAGCACGGAGGTTGCTGGTTGTGTAATATGGTAGGCTAAGCCTTTTTCCACCACACAGCATCCTTTGACTGGGTCTTATCCAACCCTTTATTGGGTGGCAGCCAGCCTCCAACTTCCCCAGGATATCAACACTTGTGCCTTGTTTAGTCAAATCTGCGTAAGCAGAGTTTGGTATGCCCCCCCCCCCCCTCCCCCCCCTCCGTATAGTGAGTACCACACGAAAAAAAAATCTGTCATCATCGTTGTTGTTGTTGTTATCTGTCTGTCTCGAAACTCCTAGACCGTTGGACGGATTTTCACCAAATTTCACACTAACATTTGTTGCGTGAATGCGAACGTCAGTCAAAAAAGATGTTTTTGAATTTATGCAATAGTTATGATTTTAGGTCCAAAATATGGTTTTACCCCAAATATGGTTCCCCCCCCCCCCCCCCCGCAATGAATGCATTCTAGGGGCGAAAACATCTCGCTCCGTATTTGCTAGGTTAAGTTAGTTTAATTGGCATTAGAAGTGATGGTAGTAATAGTGGGATTGATGGTGATAGTGATGATGGTGATAATAGTAGTGATGATGGTTGTATTTGTATTGATGTTTAGGCCTACAGTAGTGATGATGATGACAGTAGTAGATATGATGGTGACAGTACTAGATATGATGGTGACAATACTTTTAGTAGTGATGATGGTCATAATAGTAGTGATGATGGTGATAAGTAATGATAATAGTTGTAGTGATGATGGTAGTGACTATGGTGTGAGTATTAGTGATGATGGTGAGTAGTAGTGGTGAAAGTTGTAGTGATGATGACAATAGTTGTGATGATGAAGATCATAGTAATGGTGATGGTGGCAGTAGTAGTGATGATGGTGACAGTAGGATACATGATGGTAATACCTGTGACAGTAGTAATGATGATGGTTATAGCAGTAGTGATGATGTTAACTAGTAATGATGATTGTAAGATGGTGGTGATGATAGTAGTTATGATGGTTAATAGGTGTAGTATCAATGATGATAGTAGTGATTAAGATGGCGGTGACAATGGTTACAGTGGTAGTGATGATGGTGAGAGTAGTAGTGATGATTGTAATTGTAGTAGTGATGGTGATGATGACAGTAGTCGTGATGATTGTGGCAAATGTAGTGATGATGGTGATAGTGATTGATGATGGTAACCCATCGCAGAGTTGGGTATGCCGTTTTGATTTTGGGCAAAACGGTACGTCTACTGCGACAAGTAATGATGATAGTTGCAGTGATAATAATGACAGTAGTGACGATGGTGTGAGTATTAGTGATGATAGTGAGTAGTAGTGATGATGGTGAAAGTTGTAATGGTGATGACAATAGTTGTGATGATGAAGATCATAGTAATGGTGATGATGGCAGTAGTAGTGATGATGGTGACAGTAGGATACATGACGGTAATACATGTGACAGTAGTAATGATGATGGTTATAGTAGTAGTGATGATGTTAACAGTAGTAATGATGATTGTAAGACGGTGGTATTGATAGTAGTAATGATGGTTGATAGTTGTAGTATCAAAGATGATAGTAGTGATTAAGATGGTAGTGACAATGGTGACAGTAGTAGTGATGATGGTGGGAGTAGTAGTGATGATTGTAATTGTAGTAGTGATGATGATCATAGTAATGGTGATGATGGTGATGATTGTAATTGTAGTAGTGATGATCATAGTAATGGTGATGATGACAGTAGTCTTGATGATTGTGGCAGTTGTAGTGATGATGGCAGTAGTAGTGATGATGGTGATTGAGATTGATGATGGTATTAGTAGTGATGATGGTAACCCATCACAGAGTTGGGTATGTCGTTTTGATTTTGGGCAAAACGGCACGTCTACTTTATGATAGTTGTAGTGATAATAATGACAGTAGTGATGATGGTAGTGACGATGGTGTGAGTATTAGTGATGATGGTGAGTAGTAATGGTGATGGTTGAAGTGATGATGACAATAGTTGTGATGAAGATCATAGTAATGGTGATGATGGCAGTAGTACTGATGATGGTGACAGTAGTAATGGCGATTGTAAGATGGTGGTGATGATAGTAGTAATGATGGTTGATAGTTGTAGTATCAATGATGATAGTAGTGATTAAGATGGTAGTGACAATGGTGACAGTAGTAATGATGATGGTGAGAGTAGTAGTGATGATTGTAATTGTAGTAGTGATGATGATCATAGTAATGGTGATGATGACAGTAGTTGTGATGATTGTGGCAGTTGTAGTGATGATTGTGATTGATGATGGTATTAGTAGTGATGATGGTAACCCATCGCAGAGTTGGGTATGCCGTTTTGATTTTGGGCAAAACGGCACATCTACTTTATTTTTAGCAGCAATACATTCGGTGCAGTCAGGGACTAGGGGTGGAGCCTGTTACTAGGTGAGGTTGTCCCCATTGCACTCGTTTGTATTGAGCTAACCCCAGATGATGATGTAAGGGTTAAGTCATTAAAGTTGTTTACCCCTTACAACACCACCGCCGTGCTGTGCTGAAGACAGCCACTCGGTGTATTATTAGGGCATAGGCTAGGGGTAGTAGGCTTGGCACAGAGGTTTATTGCACTGGACTTTCCATGGGTTTTTGCTCTGTATTGTTCTCAGTTCCTAAGCGATTGGGTATGATATAGAGTGTTCTGGGAGTCCAGTAGTGGTATGGTTAGGTAATATTTGGGCAGTTTAGAATAACCTTAGATGTTTTCTTGCATACTACACGCACTGTGAACTAGACTCGGGGACAATAGATATTTTTGTGTCTCCTTGTTACTGCTTTACTAGAGCAAAGAGGAAGATAACCATTTTTCCTAGAGAACCTGCGTGTCTTGGTGTTTGAGTTAGATATTAAGAGCGTGTCTGTTGCAGGGTAGTATGGTGCTGTGGGCTAGGCTATTAGAGCATCTGGTTGCCCAGGCTCCCCTCGTAACAATATATATATATATATATATATATATATATATATATATATATATGAGAGAGAGGGAGAGAGAGAGAATATATATAGATCAAAAGTTGGCAGTTAAATATAAAACACAGTAATATTCAGCAGCAGGCCACAACCTTGACACATGTCTTCCACCGTTTCAAGTTTTAAAGAGGCACTGGTGACATAAATGTTCATGTGGCTCGTAAATTAGAAAGTGGAGTCGGTTTCCACTGGTTGAGTAATTAGGGTTTAGAAACATTGAAAGTAACAAGATTGTTTCTGCCTCCATCGGAGATAGTTGATAGATCAAAGGATAGATGTGCTATGCCCTCTTCACATGTATGATGATCAATGGAAGGTGTTTAGCCCCTGTTGTTTAGTTCAAAGGGTTGGTATCATATACCCCAAGAAAGAACCTGGACAGCAGACTACTTCTTTCAAGGTAGAGTATATTGTTTTGTGCTTGGGTTGCGAGCTGGAAAGCACTCTTCCTAATGTAGTGCATTCATCTTCGGTTACTGGTTGGGCCCCACCTACAATCGTAACGATGGTCTTACAGCATTTCATCATAATACTGATGTACTATATTTTAATACACATACTTTATTACCCTGATGTTACCAGAAACATAATTAAAAACAATGAAATATATATACAAACAAAATCATAATTGTAATACCTGTATGTAATATATGATATCTCGGGAGTGTTAGACTTATATTTATTATTACCATCTCTGCTGCACCTGGCGCAGTTTGTTGTTGTTCAAAATATCTTGGATGTGTTAATTATTGCACGTATCTTATCGATTGATTGCATGTATTAATATACAACTAGTGTTTCTCATTGTTCCGTGATCATAATGTATTAATGAAATTGCAGCCTAATAATGATGTAGTGACTCGATCTGTAACCTGGATGTTTTAGTATGCAATAGGATAAATAAGTATATGCAGTAGGCCTATATGATATTTCTAATAAGCACTATTGATGTCGTGTTCTTTACTTAAATTAGACAACCTGCATACACTATATGTTTATAAACAAACATCTTTGTTTTTCTGCACTATACATTTTATTGTAAATTTGCTATTTACTGAGTTTTGCAATGATCACCCTTTACTTTCAAATTCTGGACTATGTTTCTCCTTATAAGTAATCAAGACTACATTAATATTAATGTTCTATTTTACAATGTAGTCTTCTATCGACAACAATATTAATGTCACGTCCTAAGAGCCTGAGGCAAACTTTTAAAACATTCCGTCGCCTTCCAAAATAAAAGTATCACCTAACTCTCTCCAAGTGGCACGTACAGCGGCCTAATTAAGTCATTTTTTGCCAGTGAGGACTTAATTGTTAACGAACTGTGGTCGTGGAAAGATAGAGAGAGAGAGAGAGTTACAGTTACATACAGACACAGACCACACAGACTTTGCGTACCTTTTATGGCTGAATATGGCTTAATATCCAGTATTCGATAAATGAAAACACACGACAATAACACACACACAGTCAGCTGCTACTCTGACCATAACCACCTCCCTCGTCACTACCACCATCATACCTGTACTCTGACCATAACCACCTCCCTCGTCACTACCACCATTATACCCGTACTCTCACCATAACCACCACCCTCGTCACTACCACCATCATACCCGTACTCTGACCATAACCACCTCCCTCGTCACTACCACCATTATACCCGTACTCTCACCATAACCACCACCCTCGTCACTACCACCATCATACCCGTACTCTGACCATAACCACCACCCTCGTCACTACCACCATTATACCCGTACTCTGACCATAACCACCACCCTCGTCACTACCACCATTATGCCCGTACTCTGACCATAACCACCACCCTCGTCACTACCCCCATCATACCCGTACTCTGACCATAACCACCACCCTCGTCACTACCACCATCATACCCGTACTCTGACCATAACCACCACCCTCGTCACTACCACCATCATACCCGTACTCTGACCATAACCACCACCCTCGTCACTACCACCATTATACCCGCTAACTTGAGCTGGACACATTATGTTAGAAGCATTGCTAAGAATGCCTCTAAAAAACTGGGACTCCTGTACAGAGTTCGAGAATTCTTCACTGACGAGCAGTTGGCCGTAATATATAAAAGTCATGTGCGTTCTCAGATGGATTACTGTTCACCTCTGTGGAGTGGAAGTAGAGTGGTTGCATTGAGGCAGTTGGACAAAATTCAAAATAAAGCTATTAGATTAATCAATAACCCTGCAATCACACAGGACCTTCCTACATTATCCATACGAAGAAACGTTGCACCCCTTGCATTATTCTACAGATATTTTCACAGCAATTGTTCCGAGGAACTTGCTTTAATTGTGCCGCCTCTCCACATCTTTCCCCGTAGAACTAGGGCAGCTGAGAGCTCCCATGAATTTACACTTTTTCCTCCACAATGCAGAACTTCTGCTTATCAGAATTCATTTATCCCCAGAGCTACTACTCTTTGGAATTCACTTCCCTCGAATTGCTTTCCACAAACTTACAATCTACAAATGTTTAAATCCAGTTGTTACAAACATTTTATGAATGGAGGATGCCTTTAGGCACATGGACCTTTTTGTTTTATCTGTGTTTTTCCTTCCTCCGTTCATTGTCTATAAAAAAAAAAAATCCCTCCCTCTGCACTACTTACATCCATCCCATACTCCACCACTCTCTCCATAACCACCTCCCGCCCTCTGCACTACCCCACATCCATCCCATACTCCAACACTCCCACCATAACCACCTCCCTCCCTCCCTCTGCACTACCCACATCCATCCCATACTCCACCACTCTCACCATAACCACCTCCCTCCCTCTGCACTACCCACATCCATCCCACACTCCAACACTCTCACCATAACCACCTCCCTCCCTCTGCACTACTCACATCCATTCCACACTCCAATACTCTCACCATAACCACCTCCCTCCCAGTAACTAACCCCACCCCTTCCCCTTACCAGTTCTCCACCCCCAATACCTCTACATCAGGTAGAGTCGCAGTAATTAGTGTTGATCCATATATCTTTGATGCTGCGCGTAGGGTGGTAAGTCAACACCCTGTGTAATTTTTACTTGATGATTGTACTTCTGAAGACAATTATTGGAGCTTCAGAATGTGTCAGGGTTGGTGACCGCGACTGTACAGTATGTACTGGTTACCTTTACTTCTCCTCCGGTTATCTGCAGGTATATACAATTCATTTAAAATATATATTGTCTTGGGAAAAGTGTATTGGACCTCTATTTCCACTGTTATTTGATGTACGTTGACTTGTGTTTGCTATGAATCTATGGCAAGTTTACCAGTATAATAGGTTTAACACCTTACGAGCGGCCTATGCGGTTTATTTATATGTACCGCACAGCGGGGTGTTTTTAGCCAAAATAGGGCTGTTTACGTGATCATTTTCATGCCTAAATAAGACCCAGAACGTAAAACAAGTACCTATCCCTGAAAGGGCATAAACAGAGCTTTCGAATGACACCATAACGATCCTTTTATGATGGCTAGTTTTCTTGCAATAACCGTGCAACGCGAGTGCAAAAAGCATGTAATTCGGTACTTTCCCCATATAATTCAGTATGTAGCGAGTGAGAGAGGGAGGAGGGAGCTGAGATTCGTGTCAGTAGGTTCACCGCGGTGGTCTGGAGCAGTCATACGCTCGCTAGTCTCCTGCCACCACTTGTCTCTCTCTCTCAGCAACATTACGTGCTGAAATTGCCACTCGAGTTATGTCGAGCGCCGCCACATAGTCCAGCTTTATTTAACTCGACTTATGTGGTGAGCCGCTAATTAAGGGTTAAGCTGTGCTATGTATAATGCTTAAGATCTTATAACATAGTAGGGGTGGTAGAGTATTATACACCTTTTCAATGTTTTTAATCTTGTTATGCACTTCCCAGCAACCACCAGGATTTTAGGAGTATAGTTGGTTGTTGGAAGGAACATAATAATTGATATTGGTTCAGGGGTAATTTATCAAGAGGACTTCTCTAGTGGTTAAGGCCCCATTAATTGCTCTTTCCATTCACATATGCATAGCCTACGTGAGTTGCAGTTGGGATGGGTGTACATGCTTAGATTGATATGCAGGATTCGAAGTTGCATAATAAATCGTAGGCAGTGTCCACCATCCTTTAACTGTCTTCGTGGTGCGATGCATAAGGTGTTGATGTTCGGTGTGAGCGTCCTGGGTTCGAATCCACGGACTGCCACATGTGTTTGTAAATTTCATTAATCGATTTTAGGAGTATAGTTGGAAGGAACATAATAATTGATATTGGTTCAGGGGTAATTTATCGAGAGGACTTCCCTAGTGGTTAAGGCCCCATTAATTGCTCTTTCCATTCACATATGCATAGCCTACGTGAGTTGCACTTGGGATGTGTGTACATGCTTAGATTGATATGCAGGATTCGAAATTGCATAATAAATCGTAGGCAGTGTCCACCATCCTTTAACTGTCTTCGTGGTGCGATGCATAAGGTGTTGATTTTCGGTGTGAGCGTCCTGGGTTCGAATCCACGGACTGCCACATGTGTTTGTAAATTTCATTAATCGATTTTAGGAGTATAGTTGGTTGTTGGAAGGAACATAATAATCTCCAGGTATATACAGTACAATTCATTTAAAATATATATTGTCTTTGGAAAAGTGTATTGGACCTCTATTTCCACTGTTATTTTATGTACGTTGACATGTGTTTGCTATGAATCTATGGCAAGTTTACCAGTATAATAGGTTTAAGCTGTGCTATGTATAATGCTTAAGATCTTGTAACATAGTAGGGGTCGTAGAGTAGTATACACCTGTTCAATGTTTTTAATCTTGTTAAGCACTTCCCAGCGACCACCCAAAAACAATATTGTCTGTAGTTGTGCTGCTGGCAATATGCAATGAAAGTAAACTATGATAGACACTACAAAAACAACTGTGCTGCAATACAATTATTAGTTCTGATAACAAAAAATGGTTTACGAAAGCGAGAATAACGAAATGATTGAGTGGGTCATACACAGTTGGTCTTTGTCCCACTTTCACATCAACACCACATAGATTCACTGTATGGCTGTCAGTAGCCAACACTGATACGCCCAATACTGAACAATGAATACAATACCAGAAAGGAATTAGTTATCTGAATGTAAGAAGCATGGGGACTGCAGTAAAACAGAAATGGTCCACTAAACTATGCTACAGTATTTTACAGTGCTGTTAATTATGTTTGTATTCACGTTAATTATGGATATACCACATTTCATATATGCCTTGCCATTCATCACATTTAATAGATGTATTTCCATAAGTAATGTTAACACAACATGTATTTTGTTGTTCACAATTGTATGCAGTTAGTTACACAAATTAAGAGTGCCAAATTAATGCATTGCTTATTATTATAGTGACACAAACTTAATGAAGTAGAGAATCATTAGGGTAAAAAACACTGTTTTGTTTATACCATGTGCTCCATGAGATGAGTCACTAAATGTTAGTTCATACAATTAATACTGTTCTCTCTTAATTATGTCCTTCTTTTGCACATTGTGATGTTTCTCTTCATTACAAACATCCCTGTGTCTTATCTTGATTACGTTTCCTCATCTCCATTATCTTCTTTCTTTATCTCCATTAACTACTATGACGTAGTAAAGACTCTAAACATTATCTAGATGACATCATTCTAAGTAATAGGTATGGTGTTCGTATCATAATATTCAGTAAAGGCATATACAGTACTTTATGTGGCTCATGAGGAAATATTGACATCCAGTAAAAACTGTTTATTGAAAATACAAGTATGATAATAGTTACAAGATGGAAATATATGTAGAGTTTGGACGGACATAATTATGGACAACAGTATAACACAAGAGTACAATGGAGTACGAAGGAAATAAAGCAACAACAGATCTTGCGACCCCTCGAGGTTACTTGCTCTCTACAGTTTCTCAGATAGCATATGCTAAAGTGTGAATTCAATCAGGTTAGTATAATAACAATGCAGTACTAAGTAAATCATGTATTAATTTACAAATGCAGTCATCCATGGGTTTCAGGCAAGGTCCTTGTCTATGCGAACTTTAAAAGAATTGATGATGTTGCAGTCTATAACATGTTGGGGAAGCTTATTCCACAGATCGACAACTCAATAAAAGAAGACGTTCTTATATTCATGCGAGTGGGACGCCTGCCAGCGTTGTCAGAATCGCCTCCCGGTAGCCACTAGCGCTCGCCAGGGCAGTGAAATGGGCTACAGTCTATCTACAATGTTGTACTTTCTTTCTTGTGAATCGTCATGTCACAGGCAGTATAGAAGTGGTCTTTATTTTCGCCTGTGACAATGCATTATATTTTATATCATGAGTTGAACATGAGATGCATTGTAGTTTAGTGAAGGAGAGAGAGAGAGCGAGCGAGCCGGGTGGGGGTGGTGAGTGTTGCTTTTCCTCCTCCCTCCTCCCTTCCAGAGGAGTTGCTCGCCCGTGTGGTCTTTTCTCTCCGTTTTGATTGGCTGGTGGTTCCTGGCGCCTTCTGCAGGCCTGCTGCCTGGTGACGTAGCGGCCTGTGATTGGCTGACCACCATGCCTTTGTGTGATCCTGAGAAGGGCGCTACCTTCCTCAGAGCTTGCCTGACCAGCATACCCTTCACATGTCCCTTGCTACCTGTCTACCGACTTCTACCTATAAAACACTTTCTCTCTCTCTCAACTTCTTACCTCTCATTCTTTCAATCTATTTAATATCATAACTCCCCTTTGGTTCTGCACGATTTCATATATCGGCCATCGTATTATATGCTGAAGCTCTCAGATATTATATGTTTAGTTAGGCATTTTGGAGGGGTTACCATTTTGTCTGTAGAGGTTCGACACACTCACGGTGTCTCCCTCCCTTCTTCTTGGTGGTCTGCTGGGCTATTTAATGCTAGACTGGGGTGAGGCCATTGTTGTTGTGATTTCCGATGAGTACTAGGTTTTGGTGAACCTGTACAATCGCAACGGAGATGTAGGAAGCCTAGGTTGTCTTTTTGACTGTGTACCTTGTGAGTTTAGCACTGTGTTGCGAGTGAGGGCTTTTGCCTCTGCCACCCAACACTGTGCTAACTCGTTTGCTTTGACTTAGAGAGGGTCGCCAGGAGAGAACCAGATACTAGCGATCTGGATATCTCAAGGGAGCACCCCGTCAATTAACGTAATTTGGCCGCACAGTCTTAAGGACCTCGCTAGGCTACGAGCCGCTTGCTCAGCCATTGTTTCCTAGCCTACTACATCCCAGCTAGAGTTTATTCGCCTAGCAGACACCCGATTAAGATTATAAACTCTTTATGTTATGTATGCACCATTTTTATTCACGTTGATTGCAAGCCTTGGTTGTTGTTGAGTTGCACAACCCGAGTAGGCTTTTGCGTTGCCTGAGGAAGTACTTCTTTTGTTGTTGGAGATTATACTATTGCACCGTTATTATTATTCCCGTGCCAGTTAACCCTGTATGTCCATACATTTGCCATATCTTGTTCCTGCTTTATACAACAGTTCAAAATCCGATTCGATCATCTTAAGCAGCATCAGACTTTCTTCAGAAGATTCCTGCTCGATGCTTTAGGACTTTCGTTCACTTTCTTAAAATAGGAGTGACAGTTATCATTGTTTAGAGTAACTTTAATTATACCTTCTTCTTGTTTGCCTTAAATCATTGCAGTGATTTAATTAAGCTCTCTATCTTTTTCCTTGTGTACATCATTAACGTAATTGTATGTTGTTGTGATCTGGCTGTATCAGAGATCATCAGCCTGTAGTAGTAGTGCATTTATACCGAGTTATAGGATACCCGGTTATCGCAGATTTAACTCTGGAAGGTATAGGTGTTTTTTGTGCGCTGGCATTATAAGTTCGAGGGATGGATCTAGTGTTACCGTTGTGGCTGTGTGCCTTTCTAGTCCATTGATTAAGAGCCCTTGTTTTATACGAGCCCCGGTCGTAACAAATGGCGACCTTGCTTAGGATTTTGTGAACTTAGAGAAATATTGCAAGAGTGTTGTAGTCATTTGTTTTTTTGTTTAAAGGATTATAGTGGACACGTGGATTTTTTTGGGGCAAGTAGTATAACACTTAAGAGTCTTCGAGCATCTTATATATTTGAGTGAATAGTGCTGCATAAGAGTTTAGGTACTTCTTTTTTTTTATAAACGTTGAGAATTTTCGGTGGACACTATGTCGGACGACGGATCAGTGTACAGTGGGGGCTTGTGTTCCGAGGTGTTGTTTAGGCTTGAGCTCGAGCAGCGGAGGATTCGGCTTGAGGAGAGAAGGGCCATACGAGAGGCTGAGTTTAAGATTCAGGCTGAGGAGAGAAGGGCCCGACATGAGGCTGAGTTTGAGCAACGAAAGCATGAATCTGAGCTTTGGATTCAGTCTGAGGAGAGAAAGGCCCTGTACTGTGCAGACATAGATCTTGAGAAGTCGCGGGTGGAGTCGACAGGGCAACGTCTCGGTTCTGGGAATCGAGGTCTTGATCAGTCTTTATCAAATCTGCTCAAGTTGGTCCCTGTATTTGAGGAGTCGGGTGTCACTGAATTTTGTATGCGTTTCGAGAAGAAGTGCCGGGAGCACCAATAGCCAGAGGTTAAGTGGGCAGCCCTTGTTTCCTCTAGATTGGTTGGCAAAGGACTCAGGGCATATGATGCGTTGCCCTTGGAGTCGTGCATTGATTAAGAGGTATTGAAGGCGGCTGTTCTGCGGGCATATGAGTTACAATCAGAGACGTACAGATTGAAGTTCCGGGGTGTAACGAAGGGTCGTGAGTACACCTTTCTTGAGCATGCCCGGGATCTGTCCGATGCATTTGGAAACTGGCTGCGTTCTGAGAAGGCATCGACGTTTGAGGAGTTGAAACAGGTGATGCTTTTAGAAAACAAAATTAAGTGTACGGGCAGCGATCTGACGTTGAATCTTAAAGAAAAGAACCTGAAAACTCTTCAGGAGGCAGCCGAGATGGCTGACCTTCGGATGTCACTGATTCGTGGGTGCGGGTCTGCACAACGGAACGATGCAGGTAACAAGGGGCGCAACACTCCACCCCCCCCCCTGAGTCAGTGATACACCATATAACCATTACAACAAGAGCAACGATACTAAGTCTGACCATAAACCGAATACCGTCCCGTTTAAGAAGGGTCAGGGCCCTTCCCCACCTCAAGGGAAGCCCAAGGGGGAGTTAGAGTGTTTTCATTGTCATGAGAAGGGGCATTTTGCAAGAGCCTGTCCAAGCAAGCTACCTAATGCAGTTGTGTCTTTGGCTCGCAACATTGGGGTGTCCCCGAAGTCGTCTGCGTTTGACCGGGGTATAACGTCAGAGGCTGGAACACAGCCAGTGGAGAAGAATCCGGAAGGCTCGAACCCTGTCCGCGATGTCTTTTGTGACCATCGAGGGCATGGCTGCGTGAGGTGGGCTGGTAAGAAGCATGGAGTTGAGCTGTTGCGAGACACGGGTGCCTCTCAGAATTTAATGAAGAACTTTACTGGTAGACCAATAAACGCGGCATGGGTGGTTGTGGTGCAGGGTATCAATGCTGTCAAGTCCTACCCGTTGGTCAGGATGGAACTGGAGGTGGATGGTGTGACACGAGAGTTGGATGTGGGTGTTGTGGAGAACTTGCCTGTTGGGGGCGTCGACCTCCTTCTCGGCAACGACTTTTCGGTGCCTACTTCTGAGGTTTCGCCCTTAGTCGTTGCCGAGAAGCCGGCCGACGTGAGTAGGGAGGAACAGGAGGGGGTAGAGAAGCGTTATGTACAACCTATGGCGTGTACTGTTACTGGATCTCTTGCATCCAAAGTGTCACAGCCTATTCCTCAGTCTTCTGATCAACGGAGGAACGGTCGGAAGAAGACAACTAATGTTGGTAAAAGTTTGGAGAGTTTAGTACCAGCAGCGCTTCTTGGCGACTCAGTATTGGCACCATTGTTGGAGTCTGGAGAAGCCCCAGGACCTGTCACAGCTAGTGAGGAGGTAGGGCAGGAAGAGACTCTGAGGCAGCAACGTTACACACCGAGAGAAAAAAGGGTTGCTCAGTTTGATATTGGGGGAGGACTTGGGTTGCTTCAGATGCATCTAGACAGGTTGGTTCCCTCAGATATTTGTAAACTGCAGTTGGAGGATCCGGAAGTTCAGAAGTGTGGTAATGGTGCGGTCGAGATCAAACACGAGGACGGGGAAACATGTCATGTGAACCTGTTGGAGGAGTTTGTGAGGAAACCACCTGAGCAGCCTACTGTCCCTGCGTTAGTCTGTAGCGGCCAAGGTGGAGAAGGAGAGGGGGGCAGTAGGGCACAGGTGGAGGAGAGTAGGGATTGTCATGTCTCGGCGGAGCAGAGGGCGGGGGACACGAGTCTGGTGGCTGTGGAAGCGCTAGAGCACCTGCCTGAGCAGCAGTGTGCAGCGCTCCAGCACCAGCTCAGTTCATACCCCACTGGTCGTGCCGGGCCCCTGAGCCTCACAACTCAGGCGGTGCAAGATGTTCCGCGGGCAGTTCACGTGAATGTTGGGAGACCGTTAGCCTCGTTGTTTCGGTGGTTCAAGGTGGGCGACGAGGCTTGGACATGGTTGTCAGGTCAAGGTCGACCCATGGCTGCCAAGGGTGGTGGTCAAAAGGAGGACTTTGAGCAGATTGGTGAGGTTGGCTGTGGCATCGCAGTGCCCGGTCGTCGCATAGCCTCCCAATGCTGCTCTAGTCGAATGCAACAGCCCTACCATAGACCGACTGTATCTGGCCATGTCGCTAAAAGCGGTGATGCTGCGCAGGCAGATGTAGTCGTAAGGAATGCGGGGGTGCGCATGTACGGTATCGGTGGGGAAGCCTTAGCAATTGTGAACTATGGGAGTGACTGCACAGGTGGTACTGATTGTCCCTCTCATGACCTGGCTGTTCTAGGGACGAAGGTGGAGAAGGAGGGAGACTACAGGTTAGAAGCTGCGGTCTCGGCTGGGTTGTGGGAGGGCACTAGGCATGTTGTTCTTCGAGATAAGTTGCAACCTTTTGTTCCTGAGCGACAAGAAGAGTTGTTTACTAGGCTATGGCAGTACATTCGCATGTTTGTTCATTCTCCAGGCCTGATGTACGGGGTAGAATCCGACATGGAGGCTGGAGACAGTGCCAGGCAGTTGTTTACTAGGCTATGGCAGTACTTTCGCATGTGTGTTCATTCTCCAGGCCTGAAGTACGGGGTATAATCCGACATGGAGGCTGGAGACAGTGCAAGGCTCAAGTTAATTCCCTACCGTATAAATCCTGCTCAACAGCCTGTGGTGCAAGCAGAGCTGGATTACGTGTTGACGAAGGGTCTGAGGGATAAGGAATGTCGTGAGTGGTCGTTGCCAGTGAGTTTGCAACCTGTGTTAAGTGGCAAGATCAGTGAGTGTGTTGATTGCGAGAGTGTGTGTGCATTATCCCTGACAGACGCCTATACCTTATCGAGAGTTGACGACACCATAGACCGCCTCGGGGCTGCATCGCCTATCACGAAGGTAGAACTAGTGAAAGGTTATTGGCAGGCCCCGTTGCCGGAAAGAGCGAAGAGAAATGCCAGTCTTGTAATGAACTGGGCAGTTTATCAGTGTCAGGTGTTTTTGTGCTGCCGGAACACTAGTTGGATGTGTGGCATGCTAAGGGCACTGATAATGTTTTGGCTGATTGTTTGTCACGGGAGGGTTTGGTTGCAGGAGAACCCTCGCCGTTGAGAGGTGTGTGTTGAGAGTGGAGAAAAACTAGGCTTGCCCCTGTAAGTGCAGCGCCATAACATATTAAAAAAATAAAAAATCACATAAAAACTCTTTCTTTTGATAGTTAATTGTAAGTTGCCTATGTTATAGCTAAAGTCCTAAGTTGAACCTGTCTTTCACTTAGGAGGCTGGGCTCTGTGAAGCTCGCTCAGGGAGCATAGTAGGCTAAATTATACTATTATGTTTGGGAGGGGTTATAAGATTTTCTTTATGTTGATATGTTGTTTAACCCTTAATTAGCGGCTCACCACATAAGTCAAGTTAAATAAAGCTGGACTATGTGGCGGCGCTCGACATAGGTCGAGTGGCAATTTCAGCACGTAATGTTGCTGGGAGAGAGAGACAAGTGGTGGCAGGAGACTAGCGAGCGTATGACTGCTCCAGACCACCGCGGAGAACCTACTGACACGAATCTCAGCTCCCTCCTCCCTCTCTCACTCGCTACATACTGAATTATATGGGGAAAGTACCGAATTACATGCTTTTTGCACTCGCGTTGCACGGTTATTGCAAGAAAACTAGCCATCATAAAAGGATCGTTATGGTGTCATTCGAAAGCTCTGTTTATGCCCTTTCAGGGATAGGTACTTGTTTTACGTTCTGGGTCTTATTTAGGCATGAAAATGATCACGTAAACAGCCCTATTTTGGCTAAAAACACCCCGCTGGGCGGTACATATAAATAAACCGCATAGGCCGCTCGTAAGGTGTTAATGTAAGACTTGAGCTTTGGCTTTCATTTCTGCAGGAGTGGCTATGTGGGACGGGTCTTGTCGGCATTCTCCCTTGTCAGATATCGTGCTCGCCTAATGTTGAGCGTCCTATATCTTGGGCGGGGTGTGACGCCTGCCAGCGTTGGCAGAATCGCCTCCCGGTAGCCACTAGCGCTCGCCAGGGCAGTGAAATGGGCTACAGTCTATCTACAATGTTGTACTTTCTTTCTTGTGAATCGTCATGTCACAGGCAGTATAGAAGTGGTCTTTATTTTCGCCTGTGACAATGCGTTATATTTTATATCATGAGTTGAACATAAGATGCATTGTAGTGTAGTGAAGGAGAGAGAGAGAGTGAGCGAGCCGGGTGGGGGAGGTGAGTGTTGCTTTTCCTCCTCCCTCCTCCCTTCCGGAGGAGTTGCTCGCCCGCGTGGTCTTTTCTCTCGGTTTTGATTGGCTGGTGGTTCCTGGCACCTTCTGCAGGCCTGCTTCCTGGTGACATAGGGGCCTGTGATTGGCTGACCACCATGCCTTTGTGTGATCCTGAGAAGGGCGCTACCTTCCTCAGAGCTTGCCTGACCAGCAAACCCTTCACATGTCCCTTGCTACCTGTCTCCCGACTTCTACCTATAGAACACTTTCTCTCTCTCTCAACTTCTTACCTCTCATTCTTTCAATCTATTTAATATCATAACTCCCCTTTGGTTCTGCACGATTTTATATATCGGCCATCGTATTATATGCTGAAGCTCTCAGATATTATATGTTTAGTTAGGCATTTTGGAGGGGTTACCATTTTGTCTGTAGAGGTTCGACACACTCACGGTGTCTCCCTCCCTTCTTCTTGGTGGTCTGCTGGGCTATTTAATGCTAGACTGGGGTGAGGCCATTGTTGTTGTGATTTCCGATGAGTACTAGGTTTTGGTGAACCTGTACAATCGCAACGGAGACGTGGGAAGCCTAGGTTGTCTTTTTGACTGTGTACCTTGTGAGTTTAGCACTGTGTTGCGACTGAGGGCTTTTGCCTCTGCCACCCATCACTGTGCTAACTCGTTTGCTTTGACTTTGAGAGGGTCGCCAGGAGAGAACCGGATACTAGCGATCTGGATCTCTCAAGAGAGCACCCCGTTAATTAACGTAATTTGGCCGCACAGTCTTAAGGACCTCGCTAGGCTACGAGCCGCTTGCTCAGCCATTGCTTCCTAGCCTACTACATCCCAGCTAGACTTTATTCGCCTAGCAGACACCCGATTAAGATTATAAACTCTTTATGTTATGTATGCACCAATTTTATTCACGTTGATTGCAAGCCTTGGTTGTTGTTGAGTTGCACAACCCGAGTAGGCTTTTGCGTTGCCTGAGGAAGTACTTCTTTTGTTGTTGGAGATTATACTATTGCACCGTTATTATTATTCCCGTGCCAGTTAACCCTGTATGTCCATACATTTGCCATATCTTGTTCCTGCTTTATACAACAGTTCAAAATCCGATTCGATCATCTTAAGCAGCATCAGACTTTCTTCAGAAGATTCTTGCTCGATGCTTTAGGACTTTCGTTCACTTTCTTTAATATAGGAGTGACAGTTTATTATTGTTTAGAGTAACTTTAATTATACCTTCTTCTTGTTTGCCTTAAATCATTGCAGTGATTTAATTAAGCTCTCTATCCTTTTTCTTGTGTACATCATTAACGTAATTGTATGTTGTTGTGATCAGGCTGTATCAGAGATCATCAGCCTGTAGTAGTAGTGCATTTATACCGAGTTATAGGATACCCCGTTATCGCAGATTTAACTCTGGAGGGTATAGGTGTTTTTTGTGCGCCGGCATTATAAGTTCAAGGGTTGGATCTAGTGTTACCGTTGTGGCTGTGTGCCTTTCTAGTCCATTGATTAAGAGCCCTTGTTTTATACGAGCCCCGGTCGTAACACAAGTTAAATGATTTATCAATAATTTTGTAACCATTTCTCCCTGTGTAATTTGACTGGTCGATTGTAAAGTACTTACTACTATTGTAATAGTACGCTGGAAATGCAGCGTATAGTCCTCTGGCTGTAGTAAGTTTATGAGCCATATATTATATCAATAAACAAACAAGGCGAGGATGAAGGGAATTCCAGTCCCCTACAAATATTATTTTAATTAAACTTTCCGGTTAATAATGTTATTCAGGTCAGTAGGCCTCTTACTATCAAAGCAACCAATGACAAGGACATTATTAAAGAGAACCTTTCATCTCTGTCGGTATTATTGGGAATGTTTTGTGTTGTTGTCTGAAACACATATTGTGTGTAAGCTAATTACCACAGAAGGCTTTGTGATCACTACGTTGGATGTGTGTGTTTGGCTGTGATCGTTGTTATCTTGCTACAGCTTAATATAAATATAACTAGCAAATATTTAATACACAATATAGAAAATCTCCATGTATATTGTAATGCCAGGTTATATACTGGGGTTTAATTGGACAATAGTAGGTTCTTAATTGACTGGAGAAACTAAAGCCAAACTACACATGCACAAAAGTCATAAAGGATAAATATAATACTGAGTACACACATGAAGGGGGGTGGGGGGGGGGGGGGCCCCTTAAAAATTCCCGCCATGATGGTGGGGGACCCGCGCGGAAAAGCAGCGCATCTGGAGGGGAGAGATTTGAGTATGCTGCCCCTCGCTTGTCTAATTTTATCTTGCTCTCCTCTCTTGCTTTCCGGAAGTGCTGATGGCTACTCTTATTGTTTTTCCTGGGGTGGGTGGCAGAGCTTGGTTTATTGTAGCAATTCTGGCCTGTAGAGTGTTGAGGTGGGGCGGTGCTAGGTGTGGTTTTGGGCGGCCATGCTGTTGCCCTCCTTCCTTTGTCTTCTCGTGGGTGATGTTGTTTGTCGTTTGTTTGTTGAGGCGAGTTTTTCTTCTCTTTTGTTGTTTCCCCTTTCCTTTCTCCTTTTCTTCTGTGGTCGCCCTGGGTGGTGTGGTCTCTACTTTTCTTTGCTGTTTCATGTTTCTATCTTGATGTTTCTATCTTGATGTTTCTATCTTGATGTTTCTATCTTGCTCTTTCGGAAACATTTCCACCTTGCTGGTATTCACATTCTTCTTAGCCGTTTTATTTAGTGGGGTATATTCCATGTTGTTTCTCTCCTTTATCATGGTCTCTCCTTCTATTGCCATTCTTCTCTTCTGGTTCCGGCTGGTCTGTTGTGGCATGGTGGTGATCTTTATTTCTGGTGTTTTATATATTTGTCAACCCATATGAATCATTCTTTGTAAAATACAACTGATAATATACACTAGAACACTACCCACAATTAGTTTTGAGTTGCATTTGTAGATATATATACAAATTAACCCCTTTGGTGCAGGCCTTCTATAGGGATGTAGAACACTCAGGCGGTCATTTTCCCGCTAATTGCTCTCAATAAATGTTGCCATAGCGCTATATCCGAAGCCCGGAGCAATTTGGAAGTAGCTCCAATAAAAAGATTGTGTCAAAACCTATAACCACCCCCTCCCACCCTCTCCACACCATCAAGTATAATTGATCTATATTTTGTGGCTTTCGTCACTGACTATCCGGTCCTCCACTTTCACTTGGGAGCGAAAACATATGATGTTTTCCTTTACTACATATTTGTGATAGTTTTATTTTACGTTATTATTGGTATTATTATGATTTGTGTTTAAGTTATATACATCATGTTTGTGGGTTTACTGAAGTACATATTGCCATTCCGACATATAAACATTCCATTGTAAACTAAGAAATCTCATTTTCATTATGCTCGCAGAATCTTTTACCTCTCATTGAATTATACGTTCATCTCTTAACTTTAGATGATCCTGGTTATGCTTTATGTCTGAGTTTCTAGAATGTTTTAACTTATCTTAGGACCTACTGAATATTCTTAAAACGTTACTATTCAATTGTTCATCAAATCAACACAATTAGGCATATGTCTAATACAACTGTTTTTTTTTTTTTTTTTTTTTTTAAAGTGAGTGAGGGAGGCAGAACTTCCTATAGCGAGTGCCTCCCCCATAGTTGAAGAAGTGACAGGGCCAAAATCAAGGGAAGTTTGAGCCAAAATGCCTCAACACACAGAGTTTCAAGCAATTTAACTCATAGGAAGAGGGAAACACTGATTCTGGGAGAGAGTTCCAGAGCTAAGCTGTTGAATAGAAGAAAGTTTGAGAGTAACGTTTCACTCTTGGGTTGGAGAGTTACACAGAGTAGGGGTTGGATTGTGTTGCAAGACAGGTACCACATGCCCTACGTAAAGAAGGTGGTATACACTGGGAAAGCTCTGAGGAACACTGATTATTATAGTAGCGATAGAATAGCAAGAGAGATGCAACATTGCGGTGGAGAGAGAGAGATTGCAGAGAGTTGGTGAGTGGACGGGAGTTAATGGTATGAAAGGCCTTCCTTTCAACTTTGTCTAGGAGAGCCGTGTGAGAGGAACCTCCCCACACATGTGAACAATACACAATACAAGGACACACTATGAGCAAGAAGCTGTGCAGGGGTAAAGAACCCCCCAAGGCGGTTGAGCACACCCAGCTTCTGGGAGGCTGCCTTAGCAAGACTGGTAATATGGTCTTTCCCAATGAGAGCAGAAGAAAAAGAGACACCAAGAATATTGACAAGATGAAGGATTGATTTTTGTATTGTTAAAGACTAAGGGATAGTCCGCAGGGAGTTCCTTACGGGTAGATAGATGGAGAAATTGGGTTTTGGAAGCATTAAAGGTAACAATGTTTTCTCTGCCCCAATTGGAGATAGTTTATAGATCAGAATTTAAGTGTTCTATGGCTTCATTACATTTGTCTTTGAGGGATTGCTGTCTGGGGCGTTATGAAAAACTAATGGAGTTGTGTAAGGTTGAGTCGTCTGCGTATGAATGGATGGGAATTGAGGTACAGTTGAGATAATTTATAAAAATTAGAAAGAGAATAGGAGATAGGACAGAACCCTGAGGAACACCGGAGTTTATAGGGTGAGGAAGTGAGAGATGGCCGTCCACAATCGCAGCTATGGAACGGCCGGAAAGGAAATTAGAGACAAAGGCACAGATGCAGGGATAGAAACCGAAGGAA
Source organism: Paralithodes platypus (assembly GCA_032716605.1). Classification (NCBI taxonomy): domain Eukaryota; kingdom Metazoa; phylum Arthropoda; class Malacostraca; order Decapoda; family Lithodidae; genus Paralithodes; species Paralithodes platypus. The sequence continues at coordinate 24,283,699 of CM064490.1, forward strand.
GGTAGTTTAGAGATTAAAGATTTGTGCCAGACTCCATCGAAGGCTTTCGATATGTCTACTGTCTACTGCAATAGAAAAAGTCTCACCGAAGTCCCGAAAGGAGGATGACCAAGAGTTAGTAAGATATGAAAGAAGATCACCAGTAGAGCGGCCGTTAAGGAAGCCATACTGGCGATCTGAGAGCAGATTGTGAGAAGAGAAATGCTTAAGAAATTTGGAAGCAAGAATAGTTTCAAAAACTTGAGAAATAAAAGAGATGATAGCAATTGGACGATAGTTGGAGGGTTGAGAGCGGTAGCCCTTCTTTGGGACAGGTTGAATGAGAGCAAACTTCCAGCATGAAGGGAAGACATTAGAGGATAGACAGGGACGAAAGAGTTTGCCTAGGCAGGGAGTCGGCACGGAAGCACAGTTTTTGAGAACAACACGAGGAACACCGTCTGGACCGTACACCTTCTTAGTATTAAGCCCAGAGAGGGTAAAAAGTATATCTTTAGAAAAGATTAGGATATTAGGCATAAGTAAGAGAGAGGAGGGTGGAGAGGGAGGAATAGCACCGGAATCATCCAAGGTGGAGTTTCTAGCAAAAGTTTGAGCAAAGAGTTTAGCTTTGTCAGAGGAAGAAGTGATGGTTGTGCCATCAGAGTGGGAAAGGGGAGGGAAAGACGAGGAAGGGAAATTGTTGGAGAGGTTTTTGGCTAGATGTCAGAAAGCTTGGGAAGAGCTAGAGTTGGATAGTTCAGTGCATTTATTATTGATGAAAGAGTGTTTGGCAAGTCGAAGAACAGATTTGGCTTGATTCCCGGCAGAAACATAGGAAGAATGAGTCTTGAGTTTTGAGGCGTCGGTACCGTTTGAATGCTTCCTCTTAATTGAGGACAGCAGTAGAACAGGCGTGAGTAAACCAAAACAAATTAGCATTAATCTGAGAGAAAGAGAATGGAATGTATCTTTCCATGCCCAATAGGATTACCTCGTTAATAATGCGTTCAATTGTGGGATAGTGGTAATGTGTGTAAGTGACAGCTCATTTCTGATATATTTATATATTGTAGATTATTTATTCCCCACATTTTATAATGTAATACTTGCAATTATGCATGTTTTTAGTATATAATAACGCTTGTATTGCTTTCATTCAAGCTGTCAGTAAAATATTGTATTTTGTATATAAAAGCTGTGAAAGAAGCAGGATGTTAACAGAGATAAATGTATTACATAATTTATCACACCTTCTTCCGACACAGAATGACACACATGTACATATGGAAAGTGGTGTGGACGATGAAGGATAAGACAGTGGTGGAACGAAAGTCACTGATTGATTAAATATGTGTGGATGAATGAATGAAGAAATCTGTGATGGATGCTAGGGTGTATTGGAGGGGGGTCTGTCTGATCATTATGTAGTAGTAGCTAAGGTTAGGATACAAAAGAAGTGGGTGAGGAGAGCTGGAGGGAGGCGAGAGGAAGATGGAATGGTGAGGAGGGTGGAGAGGCTACAGGAGGAGGAAATCAGGGAAGAGTACAGGCGAGCAGTAGAAAGACGACTAGGTGGGTTCGACCTGGAAGATGTGGAGGAAGTGGAGGAGATAAGCAAGGTGTTTAAGGAAGAGGTCTGTGCAGCATGTGAGGAGGTGTGTGGAGTGAGGAGAAGAGGGAGGGGAGTGAAAGGTACAGCATCTTGGTTTACTCACGCCTGTTCCACTGCTGTCCACAATACGGAGGAAGCATTCAAACGGTACCGACGCCTTAAAACTCAAGACTCTCATTCTTCCTAAGTTTCTGCCCGGAATCAAGCCAAATCTGTTCTTCGACTTGCCAAACACTCTTTCATCAATAATAAATGCACTGAACTATTCAACTCTAGCTCTTCCCAAGCTTCTGGCATCTAGCCAAAAACCTCTCCAACAATTTCTCTTCCTCGTCTTTCCATCTCCTTTCCCACTCTGATGGCACAACCATCAATTCTTCTGACAAAGCTAAACTCTTCGCTCAAACTTTTGCTAGAAACTCCACCTTGGATGATTCCGGTACTATTCCTCCCTCTCCACCCTCCTCTCTCTTACTTATGCCTAATATCCTATTCTTCTAAAGATATACTTTCTACCCTCTCTGGGCTTAATACTAATAAGGCGTACGGTCCGGATGGTGTTCCTCCTGTTGTTCTAAAAAACTATGCTTCCGTGCTGACCCCCTGCTTAGGCAAACTCTTTTGTCTCTGTCTATCCTCTAATGTCTTCCCTTCATGCTGGAAGTTTGCTCACATTCAACCTGTCCCAGAGAAGGGTGACCGCTCTCAACCCTCCAACTATCGTCCAATTGCTCTCATCTCTTGTCTTTCTAAAGTTTTTAAAACTATTCTTGCTTCCAAATTTCTTAAGCATTTCTCTTCTCATAATCTGCTCTCAGATCGCCAGTATGGCTTCCTTACTGGTGACCTTCTTTCATATCTTACTAACTCTTGGTCATCCTCCTTACGGGACTTCGGCGAGACTTTTTCTATTGCACTAGACATATCGAAAGCCTTCGATAGAGTCTGGCACAAATCTTTAATTTCTAAACTACCCTCCTTCGGTTTCTATCCCTCTATCTGTGCCTTTGTCTCTAATTTCCTTTCTGGCCATTCCATAGCTGCAGTTGTGGACGGCCATTGTTCACTTCTTCACCCTATAAACTCTGGTGTTCCTCAGGGCTCTGTCCTATCTCCTATTCTCTTTCTAATTTTTATAAATTATCTCCTCAACTGTTCCTCAATTCCCATCCATTCATACGCAGACGACTCAACCTTACACTACTCCATTAGTTTTTCAGAATGCACCAGCCAGCAATCCCTCAATGACAAACGTAATGAAGCCATAGAACTCTTAAATTCTGATTAAATGCTATCTTCAATTGGAGCAGAGAAAACCTTGTTACTTTTAATGCTTCCAAAACCCAATTTCTCCATCTATCTACCCGTAAGGAACTCCCTGCGGACTATCCCTTATTCTTCAACAATACAAAAATCAATCCTTCATCTTCTCTCAATATTCTTGGTGTCTCATTTTCTTCTGCTCTCAGTTGGAAGGACCATATTACCAGTGTTGCTAAGGCAGCCTCCCAGAAGCTGGGTGTGCTCTACCGCCTTAGGGGGTTCTTTTCCCCTGCACAGTTTCTTGCTCTGTACAGGGGCATATTGCGTCCTTGTATTGAGTATTGTTCACATGTGTGGTTAGGTTCCTCTCACATTGCTCTCCTAGACAAAGTTGAAAGGAAGGCCTTTCGTATCATTAACTCCCGTCCACTCACCAACTCTCTGCAATCTCTCTCTCTCTCCTCCGCAATGTTGCATCTCTCTTGCTATTCTATCGCTACTATAATAATCAGTGTTCCTCAGAGCTTTCCCAGTGTATACCGCCTCCTTTACGTAGGGCACGTGGTACCCGTCTTGCAACTCAATCCCACCCCTACTCTGTGGAACTCTCCAACCCAAGAGTGAAATGTTAATCTCAAACTTTCTTCTACTTAACAGCTGAGCTCTGAAACACTCTCCCAGAATCAGTCTTTCCCTCTTCCTATGACTTAAATTGCTTGAAACTCTGTGTGTCCAGGCATTTTGGCTCGGATGTCCCTTGATTTTGGCCCTGTCACTCTTTCAACTATGGGGGAGGCGCTCGCTATGGGCAGTTCTGCCTTTCGCCTCCCTCAATCACATAGAAAAAAAAATGGTGGACAGAAGAGGTAAAAATAGCTCGGGAAGATAAGAAGAAAGCATATAGAGAGTGGTTGGGTAGTAGAGGGAATGATGATTTGGAGAGGCAGAAACGAGCGAGGTACGTGGAGAGAAAGAGAGTGGTGAAGAGAGTAGTGAAGGAAAGTAAGAGAAGAGTAGATGAGGAATTTGGAAGGAATCTGAGTGTAAAATAGAGGGAGTGTAAGAAACTGTTCGGGAAAGAAGTCAAGAACGTTAGGGAAGGTAGCAAGGGAAACAGTAAGAGTGTGAAAGATAAGAATGGGAGAATGCTAGCCGAGAAGCAAGAGAGAGTTGAAAAATGGAGGGAGTGCTTCAACGAGTTGCTAAATGTAAGGAATGAAGAGCCAACAAACATAGTTGGATGGGGTATGGGAGGGAGAAGAGGAGAAGTAGTGGAGGAGGAGGTGGGGATCAGGAGGTCAGAAGTGTGGGAAGCCATGAAAAGAGTGAAGTTGGGGAATGCACCAGGAACAGATGGAGTGTGCGGGGAAATATTGAGGTATGGTGGTGAGATAATGATCGAATGGGTATGGAAAATGTGTAAACTAGCATGGGAGAAGGGGAATGCACCTGATGAATGGAAGACTGGCATAATAGTCCCCCTATATAAGGGCAAAGGGGAAAGAGGAGTGTGTGGTAACCACTGAGGAATATGTCTTTTAAGCGTAGTAGGGAAGGTGTACAGTAGGGTAGTGATTGAGAGAGTTAGAGTGAGAATGGAGAAATGGATAGGCGACGAGCAGGGAGGTTTTAGGAAGGGAAGAGGATGTGTAGATCAGATTTTTACCCTGAATTGGGTTGTGCAGAAATATCTGGAGAAGAAACAAAAGGTGTATGTTGCCTTTATGGACTTGGAGAAGGCCTATGACAGAGTGGATAGAGAAGGCATGTGGAAAGTACTTAGAATATACGGAGTAGATGGCAAGTTGCTGAAAGCAGTGAAGAGCATGTTTGAGGATGCAAAGGCGGCAGTATGTGTGGAGAATGAGCAGAGCGAGTTCTTTGACCTGAGTGTTGGTTTGAAACAGGGATGTGTGATGTCCCTGTGGTTGTTTACTGTGTATATGGATGGAGTCATGAAAGAAATACTAGGAAGAGCAGTGGATATTGGTGTATCGCTGAAAAGGGAGGGAAATGAGTGGAAGCTGCCTATACTGCTGTTTGTGGATAATACAGTTCTGATGAGCGATAATGAATGGGAGTTGCAGGGTCTGGTAAACGAGTTTGGAACTGTGTGCAAAAAACGGAATTTGAAGGTAAATGTGGGGAAGAGCAAGGTTATGGTCTTCGAAAGGGTTGAAGTCACAGAGTGTGAGGTGAAGTTGAACGGTCGGGCTATGGAGATGGTCAGCTCTTTTCAGTATCTGGACAGTGTGTTGAGTAAAGGATGAAGAAGTGCGGGAGGGAGTGCAACAGGGGAAGAGGGTTGTAGGAATGTTGAAAGCAGTAACAAGAAATAGAGTGGTCAGTATGGAAGTGAAGAAGTCCTTGCATGACAGTGTGGTAATCCCGACACTAACTTACGGAAGCGAAGCATGGACCTTCGGGAAGAGACTCAGATCAAGATTGAGAGCGGTGGAAATTCGTTAATTGAGAAGTGCGTGCGGAGTTACATGGAGGGATAGACAGACGAATGAGGAAGTAAGAAGGTGTGGTGTGGAGGTAGATGTACTGGAAAGTGTGAAAAGGAACAACTTGAGATGGTTTGGCCTAATGGAACGTATGGAAAGCGAGAGATTGACTAAGAGGGTGTACGAGAGCGAGGTGGAAGGACAGAGAGGGAGAGGTGCACCGAGGGAGAGGTGGAAGGCTGGAGTGAGGAAGTATATGAATGAAGGCGGTGCTGGTTGGGAGGGGGGGCGTCGACTGACTGGGGACAGGTGCATGGGGGCGGTTCGTTCGTGGCCACCCCGTCGGGGATCACGGCGTCAGGCAATAGATAGATAGATAGACTTATTAAGCTTGCTGGTTTGATGTTTTAGTAACTATTCATGTGTCTTGATAGACCCCCACCCACCCCACCCCTCAACCCTAACCTACCCACTCACATGATGGCAAACGTCCGGTGTTTGTGGCATTTCTGTAAAACATCTGAACACTTATGAAGGATATGGTCTATGGTAATGCGATACTGATTGCAGGTTGACAAACTGGAACTATTCCCAGACTAAATGTGAGGCTTAGTTAACTAAAATAGGAAAGTGAATTGACAATAAATCAGATAATTATTGACCCATATGCAGCTAATGCTCATTGTAAGCCGTCTGATGTAATGGCAGAATTGTGTATTCTGGTTTCACAAAATTTCACCATATGAGCTGATTCTTTATATATCTCCAGGGCTTTATGGTCTTGAGTCAATGTCAAAAAGTCTGTCAGTGTAGTGGTACTCGATGGCAACTCTTGTTAGTCTTTCTTTTAGTTATTGAGGCATTGAGAACTGATCGAGTAAAACGTCAAGGAATATAAGATGTCCGATGCTTAGCAGAACAACAATGCCCATGTAATTCATATTATCACAAACTCTCTAATTAACTTACAAATACACCTAATTAATGAAATCAATGAAACTAATGAATACAAATGGTACTCCTAGGATTAAAACCTATGATACTCACACCCAAATGCCATGCACTAACCATTACGCTATCAAGACAGTTAGTCTATCAAAAAGGATTGTTCATGCATGAATATGTATTGATTTAATATTATCTTAATTATTATTGGTGTTGCTATTGAGTCAACAAACTATCAAAATGAACTCCCAACACCCTACTACTGTGTAAGTAGATCCAAACATGTTCCCAGGGAAACGTGAGTTCAAGCTGTCAGATCCCCTGCAGCTGTTGCTACATGGGTCGAACAGCAAGACTTGTGGGTTCTTTAAATGGGAGGACAACTTTCGGTAGAATGAGGCATAGAGGAGAGGACAAGGGAACAAACTACATCCTTAGAGGCAGGAGAGAACTCAAAGACCTACCTGGAAGGTAGGGCCCCCCGACAGGAACTTGGAACTAAATCATAGAGACTAGCATGGTACAAGAGGACATTCTGAAAATAATAATCTTGTTTTCTCGTTTGTGTTTGATACCTATTGAAATTACATATATTTTGTATATATTTTTATGATTAATAAGTGCATACTCGTATCATTAATTATTAAAGATGATTTAGTGTGCTTAACTTGCAATCTTGAATAAACGCACACACAAACACACACATAATAACACACAAACATAATATAAATGAGTAACAAAATAATATATAAATAACTAAATAAAGCAATAATAAACAATTAATACATTATATAATAAATCATTAAAAAATATACTTGCACCCAAAAAGAATGCCGGGAAACGCGCTCGTGTAAAGACCAGCTTTCTTAAATACGGTGAACGGAAATAGAAACCCCCCAAAAATAAAAAAATAAAGAAAAGAAAGAAAACAAAAGTCATACGTAATCAAAGTCATACAAAAGATGTCATCTCTATCCTAGAATAACAGGTAAATCAACTCACAAACTTTCAAACAACACACACACACACACACACACACACACAACCAACCACGCACGCACACACACACTACATATCCACACAAGAAAGACAAGGTTGTGGTTTTCTGTGCGGTTTATCACTGTGTAAACAAACCGACAGTGACACATTGCTCCCATTCCGAACTATTTTGTCTCAAAAAGGATAGTCAATAACGTTGTTGGTAAATCAACTCAATATCTTTCAACAAACCCTTGTACCCTTTTATAAATGCGTAACTACTATATCTTTCAGCATACCATGTACACAATGTTTACTGGTCAAATAGCTCCTTTGCAATGTAGTATCTCAATCTGTAAAATCATCTGCCAACCTAGTACATAATAGTGATCTCGTCAAACAGCTCTTATACAGCCTCATGCTTTGGTCTTATTATAAGATAATATAAGTTATAGTTAAGCTAAAAACTGTTCCTCTGTACATTTTCAGCCTACGGCTGCAATTATCAATAAACCGTTTATTATTATTATTATTTATTATTATTTACACACACACAGACATACCATTCACTTAGTCAGCCACAAAACTCAATATGGTCAGACGGACAAATATCTTATCCACAACTTGTAACATAAGTTTGATGGGTGATGACAATTTGGTATCAAACAGCCACACACAATTTGTTCCAAGGCGCGAAAGTTAGACAAGAAAGTTAGATATGTTAGACACCGTCTGTGTTTCACAGACGGTTAAGTGGTAGAATAATTAATATAGTAAAATCAGAATCAATCCATCATTGAGGATATAGTGCATGCTATACAGTTGCCCACATAAATCGTGTTTCTCGTTGTAAACGGGCACGGGGAACGGGCAGGCACCAACCTTCTGGGGTAGTAGGAGTAGGGGGGTAACTCCTAGGCAGGGACTTTCACTTCTGGGTGTACAAGATCACAAAGTGATCGATGTACAAGATCACAGAGTTGCCCACTTATGTGAGCAAATCGACACTTGTGTAAATAGAATGGAGATACTTAATATAATGAACACAATTTGTTTCTGAAATCATATTTCAATATATATATATTATAGAAATACAACTTATGTAGGGTGAGGAAATACTGGAACACGTGGAGTGTTTTAAATGTCTAGGAGGAGTATTAAGTAGGGATGCATGTGTGGACATGGATGTAAGACAGAGACTGTGTGAGAGAAGGAAAGTTTTTGAAGCAATTAGAAGAATGTGGAAGGGGAGATATCTTGAAATTAACGCTAAAAGTGCAATGCATCAAGGGATAGTTGTATCAACAGTGCAACTTTCAACATCCTCTTTAATAACACTATACTATAGCTTCATATAAACGCATTTAAGTTATGGAATAGAATTCTGGAGAGCTGCTAGTAAATGTTATATTCAATCTCTTGTAAAACTTCAAAAACGGATTATTAGAATAATGACATCAGCTATGGGTGGAGGAGACTCGTTAGCTTTGGTCGGCAACTCTTCTAGGGGAGACAACCTTATACAAATCCGGGTGGATGGGACTCGTGAGCCTTGGTTGGCAACCTGTCTAGGGGAGTAAACCTGATACAAATCCGTACTACTTACCTAAGGGTAAGGCAGGTTAGTTGATGGATTAGCCGAACACCACTGTAGAAAAAATAGTGCTACCTAGATACACAGATGGCCTCGGAGTCAGACGGATCCTAAATTGAGTGGTCAATCCTGGAAGTCCTTCACTAAACTGGCTCGGGTTGTCGCTCTCACAGGGAATAGGTCCGCTTGGGGGCATTCTGTGTATGGCCACCCTCGTAAGGGGAATAAGGCGTCCGACAATAGATAGATAGATAGATAGACATCAGCTAAATTCAGAGATCATACAGCTCCTCTATTCCAGTCATTGAAAATTCTTCCCTTCCTTAATATCTATGTGTATTATGTGCATCTGTAACAATGTTCAAATTCGTAAAACATATGATCCCTAATGAACTTTGTGATATATTTTAAACCAATGCAAATATTCACTCCTATCCTACTAGACTTAGACACCAGTTAAGAACTCCGAGTGCTCCAACCACTCTGAGGCAGTTAACTCAGAGTGCTCCAACCACGCTGAGGCAGTTAACGTTTCGGCACAAGAGCACTAATATTTGGAATGAGATATCTAGCAAAATTGATCATAACTGTTCCCTTCCAGTGTTTAAGGGGAGGTTTCTAGTTTGTTTCCTACTCCTCCAGCAATCATAAAATGTCACCCCCTTGAAAGATAAATTTGTAAATTTTTCAGTAGAAAAATGTCCCGGCCGAAGGCCGATCAGTCTTAAATTACAGGCTCGCTATCGCTCGCCAGGATAAAATAGACACCTAAATGGCGCGAAAGGTCTTAAAATTGACAGAATGGGGCGGACATTCTTAACCCTTAAAGAGCGGCGCTCGGTTTAAGTCGTGCACCAATTTGCAGCAAGTTAGGAGCATTATTAAGGCTTTTAAGGGGACCGACCGGTTAATTTAGGCTTAAAAAACTCGAAATCCTGAAAATACCAGTAGGTGTTTACTCAACAAGAGTCAACATCCCTTCATATGCCAGTGAAATGTTATTAGTGAAAAACCATTGGAAATAGTTCTTTTTTCATGTTTTCCAAACTTTTCCTGTAATTCTAAAAACGTTATATAGCAAACTTTGAAATTAACATGCTCAGTAACTACTGGTCGTGCGAGGAGCATACCTATATAAATCGAAAGAGCGTAAGCTACTCTACAACCTCCCATACGCTCTATCTTCTACTTTGCCATGTTCCTGCGTAAAATATTGTAAATCTAAAAAACAAAAGTAAAAATGTTCACCTAATGACCTTAGACTTTCACCTGTTATTCTCAGAACCTATATTGCCGCACTATCGGATGTTATTCTACAGTTATTATTGGACCTATAGGAATGGTGTATATACCATTGGAAAGGTAATTAAAAACACTAAAAGGCTTATAAAGCCAATTTACTCTAGTAATTTAATTTATTTCACAATATGTCGTCAAATTTGTAATTTTCTATAAATATAGTCGCCTGAATCCGTCATCACCTAAATCGAACAAATACAAAAAATATATAAAATGTTTTTTATAGAAACTACAGATACACCTTTTGTGAGTTGTTTGATCACATATAACATGTGCTATGGGGATTTCTGTAGGAGTTTATAATTTTCTGCAGTGCTATGATTTTCAACGTTTTTTTACCTAAATTGCAAGAAAAAAGCAAAAATAAAATAAAATACTGTTTTTTTTAACTAGTTTTATGGTTATATACACCTGTGCCAAATTTCATTTAAATTGAAAGTAAGACCAGGAAGTTTGTAATTAACCGGTCGGTCCCCTTAAAGGGTTAAAATCGAGTGGAAATGGCCGGGAGTGCAGCGGGCCAGACAGCCGACTCCCAGGGCTTTCCGCCGCCCATTAACTCATGTTCCCTGTGTTCTCAAGAGGCCGGCAGTGTAGCCAGTAGTGAGCATAGCTGGGAAAAATATGCCGAAATACGCTAAACTCCCATGTTACTGGTATCACTGTATGAGAACCACGAGAGCTACATAGCTCGTTCTGGTCTCATTTTGAAGCTTTTAGCGCCTAGTTTTTTGCTAAATAATATTTTTTTCATGCAGATACTTGATTGATCATTCAGGAGGGCCTGAATATGTCCAAAATAGCCCAAAACACCACGCTAGACAAGGGTTAAAATTCACCAAACTAATGGGGCAAACGTCTTAAAATCTCAAAAGCAATGGGGCTAGACATGAGGGAGAAAAAGGTCAAGAAAAGAGTCCCTCAAGTGGAAATCTCTCCTTAAGACAAGGGTTAAGACATTCCTATGGAGTGAATTACATCTTTAATCATTCGGAATGTGTGATGGATACTTTGTGAGAGTTGAATGTATTAACTATTTTGCACTCGTTCATTAAAACTATATATAATTATTATTATTATTAGTTATTATTATTATTATTAATTATAATTGTATCGTAGTCATTGTTTGCACTCTACAATTTTTCTGCACATCTTACTCCACGTTATACTAAATTTAGTGTACAAGACATAAGGACACATATACCTATGGTATCTGTCCTCATTGTCATGGGATTTTTGCTTCATTTCCTAGTGTACACATTTTTCAGCCAACAACTATGTATATATGTATTTGAATATTATGTAAAACTTCTTGAACACTATGAATGTAAAAGATTTTCTATGGCAATAAACTAATTTGAATTTGAATTTGAATTTGAATTTGAATTTGACGTACTACCTATCACATCATTTGACAGCTTGTTCCATTCATTTATTACAGAATAGCTAAAGAAGTTCTTGGTTATGTTTACATTTGCCTTTTTGGTCAGTAGTTTCATACCATTATTATGAGTGGGAAGATGATTGAGAGAGAACAGGGCATCGATGTCCACTTTGTCAAAGCCCTTTAGAATTTTGAAACATTCAATCAGTTGTCTCCTCATTCTTCTCTTTTTAAGTGAGAACAAGTTAAGTTTATCATGTCTGCCGTTGTATGATTTGTTTTTTCAGTGTCGGGATAAGTTTAGTCGATCTCCTCTGTATTCTTTCCATCTTGTTAATGTCCTTCTTTAGATATGGTGACCAGAAGTGCACACCATACTCTAGATGAGGTCTTACTAAGTTCTTGTAAGTGGTATTAATATATCTTCGCTCTTATATTTGAAATTTCTCTTAATGTAACCAACCACTCTATTGGCTTTGTTGGTTGCAATGGCACATTGTTCTGATGATTTAAAGTTGTTGGCTATGATTTAGCCGAGATCATTGAACTGAATAACTTTAATTATTTTCTGGCCAAAACGGTTGTATACAAAGTTCTTATTGTTGCTGCCACTTTGAAATAAATGGCATTTATCAATATTGAATGGTATTTACTAAAGACAGACCAGTCTTAAATCTTCTGAAGACCGGCTTGTAAGTTTCTACGATCTTCTTCACTTAGTATGGCATTACCTATTTTGGTGTCGTCGGCAAATTTGGAGATGTAGTTATTGATCCCGACATATAGGTCATTTATATATATTAAGAAAAGTACATGACCCAAAACGGATCCCTGGGGTACACCACTGGTAACAGGTGCCCACTCTGATTTCTCCACATTAATAACTACTCTCTGTCGTCTGTGTGTTAGCCAGTCTTCAATTCAGTTGAATATCAATCCTGTTATACCCAATGCCTAAATATTGGTTAGTACCTTCGCTATCGAGTGATTTGGTTATGTCATTGATGATCAGGAGCATATTGTAGAATTCTACCAATTTGGTCACATATGATGTATTTGATCTGAAGCCATGTTGGTTGTTCTTAATCAAGTTCTTAATCATTTGGGGCAGATAAAACCTTGTTGTTGTTGTTCCCCAAGCTGCCTGGCCGAACAGCCCCAAGGCCCCGAGCAAGGCCAAGGCCATAACCGAGCGCCCCAACAGAACCCTCCCTGCCGACCACAATAAAGCCTGGGTGACCGAAGCCACTCCATGGCGGGGAGCTGAGGAGGGTGCGGAAACACCCGGGAAACCAAAGACCCACCCAGGGCCCTGTGCCCCTCAGCAATTATGAAGAGAAAGTTGAGGAGCAAAGGAAAAATGTGACGCTTTGGCTTCCAATCTTGGTAGATTGGGAGGTCAATCCACGGAAGAGACGCCGTCACTTGAGATCTAGAAAATATATAAGTAAAAGGAACAGTCAGAGTAAGCTATGGGTATGGCAGAGATCGCTCAGTTCTCACTCTGATAGACCAGCCCATCACCAAACCTTGTTACTTTTAATGCTTCCAAAACTCACTTTCTCCATCTGTATATTCGTCGCCCCCTTGCAGAAAACTATGACTTACTCATCAACAACATACACATTTACCCTTTATCTTCTCGTAACCCCTTCTGTACCGGCGACATCTTTTTAATAATTTGTGGTTACTAATAATGAATAGATTGTATTTAGTTTAGAATGGATCTCTTGCAAATAACAGACTTTGAAGTATCTCGCTTAACATTTTTACTACCATACATCCTTCAAAAAGCTGCACAAAATCATCCAAATATAGATACAATAAAATTGAAAAGACGTAGCCGGTACAGAAGGGTTTAATATTCTCAGCGTCTCTTTTTCTTCTGATCTCTCTTGGAAAGATAATAATACCATTCTTGCTAAAACAGCTTCCCGGAAGCTGGGTGTACTCAACCGCCTTCTTTACCCCTGCACCGCTTCTTGCTCTGTACAGGTACCTAGTGCATCCATGTATTGAGTATAGTTCACACGTATGGGGAGGATTCTCTCACACAGGACTTGTAGACAAAGCAGAAAAGAAAGCCTTTTCTCTCATTATCTCACCAATTATCTGCAGTCCCTCTTTCTTTGCCGCAATGTTGCATCTCTCTCACTTTTATACCGTTATTACAATAATCAGTGTTCCACAGAGCTCTCTGACTGTATACCACTCCCTCTTCATAGACAACGTAGTACCCGTCTTGCAACTCGATCCCACCCCTACTCTGTACAACTCTTCAACCCTGGAATGAAACGTTATTCGCGATGTTTCTTCTATTAAACAGCTGAGGTCTGGAACTCTCTCCCATAATCAGTCTTTCCCTCTTCCTATTGCTTGAACGTCCCTTGATTTTGGCCTGTCACCCTTTCAAATCTGGGGAAGGCACTTGCCACAGGCAGTTCTGGCCTTTGTCTCCTTCACTCACATAGACAAGAGCATAAAAATTACCATTTAGAGTCAAAATGCCTCATTATCTACAATGAATGTATGTTTAATGTCATCATTAGCTTAATAAATGTACCTTAATATTTCTGGTTTATGAAAAAGACGAAAGTCAGTATATCAATTGACCGATCCACTTAATCTACATGTGTGTGTGTGGCGATGAGTAATGTGGTGTCAGAATACTCTGGGACTGAATCTTCATCAGTAAACACTTAAACCAACAGATCCGTTATTACTATGACCCCCCCCCCCCCTCCCCTGTCTCTCTCCGATAGATATCCAGGATTGGACCCGCAAAGGTTTCTCTGCTTTACTTTCCGTTTCTAAAGCCTGACTAGTCAATAACTGTCGGTGCCTCAGGGTAGTGTCAACCACCAATACACACTCCACTAAAGATTATATTTGTTCACATGATTGTGGCTGCTGGGGAAGGCAGGGAGTCATGGAAGCAATAATGGACCTGGACGGTATCAGAACATAAAGGAATTATATGCATTTATTAAAATAAAGTAAACAGAAGTGTATTATATTGAACATACTCGTATGCAGAGGATACACCACAAATATTATTACTTTTGTGTAAATCATTCTTATTCTCATTAACTAGAAGTTCTTAGTACAGTTCTTGAAGCATCTAATTTATTTTCTAGAGCAAACTATTTTAGCGGAGGGAAGTCTTACTTTGTTTATGGTACAGATATTGGATACAAGTTCAAAATAATGTCTTATGAAGTTTTCTGACAACGACCTTAGAATATTTAAGTGCTTATTATTAATTACATTTTAATAACACAGTAAGTGCAGCCAAGAGGTATTTCCACAGGTTGAGAGATAGCCAACGAGACAGGTGGGTGTTGTACCCGGTCTGTTCATAGTCTTATCTTTACAGACCTACGGAGCTTGGTTGTCTACCATTGGTCTGTTGTAGATTTGACATCTTGAAGCTGCATCGACAGTTGTTTTACTGTTTTATCTCGCAACTTCAGATAACTCTCTGTATCAAATGCTTCCTATTAAACTTGTCACTCACTAGGTACTGCTCTTCATCAAATATTTAGAGGATATTCATACAATGCTAATTTATATTGGAAAATAGGGAGGTCATAGGTTATGGACAAGGGATGATATTAGTACGAAAGCCTAGTATACCATATATGTAATCCCAATAATAATGATCTTCATATTCACACATTGGGATTTGAACCCGGGACTTTTAAGATTATTAGTCCAATAGTGAGAGACGTTAACATTATTTACATGGATAATTACTATCTGACAAATCATTTATTAATTCTGGGAAAGGAACATGTCCATCCCATTCCGTTACTCGCGTCAACAATTCCTTCACTGGATCAGGTTTAGATGTTGACATTTATGGCGGTAGTAACACAAGTTGACAGTGGATCTTTTTTGGCTGGTGAGGTTTTATAACCAGGGTGACTTTATAAACATAGACTGGGAAGTTTGATATATATGAGAGAGAGAGAGTTAATAGCAAGACTAAAGGTTGATCTACAATATTACCTTAGCAAATTCCTAAAATATATATATATATATATATGTATATATATATATATATATATATATATATATATATATATATATATAATTTAGAGATGGACCGAATATTCGTTTCGTATTCGTATGTCCGAATATTCGCTATGTTTTTCAATATTCGTATTCGCATTTCCATTCATAGCTATTTGCAAATATGCGAATATGTTCAGGAAACCAATAGAATAGTATACACAAATGTTAAATATTACATTTTAAAGTTAACACAAACGAATAAATAACAGTGTAGATGTGCGTTGGGGCCGCTAAAGTGGAATGAAGGAGGACTGAGCAGTGTTGCTACTTAACTGTATTTAATAGTACCAGATCAAACTAGTGAAAAGTAGGCCTACCAAATTATTCTAAAGTGGAATCACTGCCCGGTAAACGAACGTGTGCTGGACCTGGACATTTGAACCGTCGCAATATTGCCATTTCAGACATATCCAATGTCAATAAAATATATTCCATCATATTTCCTCACTGATTTCGTATTTAGTACCAGATATGGACTATTTTATTGGAAAATATATATAATGTACTTGAGTGAGTCAAATGTACCAAATCTGGTACTTTAGTACCAAAAAAGCGGCAACATTGGGACTGAGGATTTTTAACATAGAAAATTGAATGGATTACATTTTAATTATTCAATTTTCTATGGCTGAACTCTTACAATATATTAAACATTAATTCATACAGTTAATTTATGTTATTTAAGAAATTACACATTCACATCGTCATTAACTTCTGGTAATTAATTTCATAGTAATTTAATTGACGTTTTTTGGTGACATAAAAATAATTACTAGTTCTTGAAGGGTGAAATAAGGATTGAAATATTCGCTATTCGTATTCGTATTCGCGAATTTTACAACAACAAATTCGTATTCGTATTCGTATTTGCAAATAGTGAAAATTTATATTCGTTCCATCTCTAAATTATATATATATATATATATATATATATATATATATATCGTCGATAAAACTGATGCGGACTGTATTTGTGTTTATTGTGTCGAGGCTGCTGACTGTCTGTTGTGGTCGGTGTTGTTATTGTGTTGAGGCTGCTGACTGTCTGTTGTGGTCGGTGTTGTTATTGTGTTGAGGCTGCTGACTGTTTGTTGTGGTCGGTGTTGTTATTGTGTTGAGGCTGCTGACTGTTTGTTGTGGTCGGTGTTGTTATTGTGTTGAGGCTGCTGACTGTCTGTTGTGGTCGGTGTTGTTATTGTGTTGATGCTGCTGACTGTCTGTTGTGGTCGGTGTTGTTATTGTGTGGAGGCTGCCGATTGTCTGTTGTGGTCAGTTTTGTTATTGGGTTGAGACTTCTGACTGTCTGTTGTTGTCGGTTTTGTTATTGTGTTGAGGCTGCTGACTGGCTGTTGTGATCGGTTTTGTTATTGTGTTGAGGCTGCTGACTGGCTGTTGTGGTCGGTGTTGTTATTGTGTGGAGGCTGCCGATTGTCTGTTGTGGTCGGTGTTGTTATTGGGTTGAGACTTCTGACTGTCTGTTGTTGTCGGTTTTGTTATTGTGTTGAGGCTGCTGACTGGCTGTTGTGGTCGGTTTTGATATTGTGTTGAGGCTGCTGACTGGCTGTTGTGGTCGGTGTTGTTATTGTGCTGAGGCTGTTGTCTGTTCTATACCGTGAATATTACTGTATAGCACCGCAAAAACAAAGTACACAGTACATGTTTGTGTTACATTACGTTAAATGCCTTAAATACTATGGCTTGGTATAGTGCACAGTTAGTCCGAAGTTAAATTTATGTTTACTGATAGTAATAATTAATGTATACCAACTATCTCTATCACCTACTTTGAATTCTGCATACCGTATTGCATATTTGTTTTAAGCACTGGCAAAAAGCGTTGAATAATATATTGACCACCTTACTATATCTCTATCCTGGTTTCAAAGCCAGAGGCGGATATTGTGCATATGTGCACAACAAACTCACTTGCTCTCGTGGTCCCGATTTCGACTCGTCTGAATTCTCAACTTTATGTCTCAAACTTTTCTGTCATTCTCTTACTAAATATTTCTGTGCGGTCTATCTTTCCCCTAACTCTACCAACTTTCCCAAATTCTTTGACTATCTAAACTCTAGAGTGGAACACATTCTATCCATTTCTCCTTTCTCAGAAATCTCCATCGTAGGAGATTTCAACATTCACCACCGCCAATGGCTCTCCTCTCACACTACTGACCCATCTGGTGAACAATTATTATTATTATTATTATTATACGAGATGCCGAAGTCTCCAACCAGGGTGCAGAAACACCATCAAGATGAATCCACACAAAACACCCGGAGGCACTGGAGAGAGACTACGGCAACTTAGGAAAAAATAAAAACATATACACATATTAACCCTCCTGGCCCGGGCAGGCTCTCCTAATGACGGAGCTCGTATCCGGGCGATCTGGTCGTATATCAACAAAAGTAAACTAAGGCTAATCTCGCTTAATATATGACCTACATTAATCAAACATATATAGAAATGAGCGCCTTACCTTCCTGCGTAGAATGGCGTTGAGTAGAGCTCTCTAGCTCAACTGGTTCCGGAGTGATGGAAGTGGAGGTAACTTTTGCCGCGTATTTACCTCGGCGCATCCGAACACTCAACCGCGGCCCCGGCTACGACGCCCAGTTGCACTCGTCGCTCCACCCGCAATTATGCCAGGAAGCGATTTGATAGTGTTTTATTGGTTATTCTGTCATTTATTATAGTTATTATGTTATTTTCACTCAATAAAGTTATTTATATGAACTTATTTGTGTCTCTGTCACTTATTACTTCGTTTTATTATTATTATTATGATTATTAGTGTCACTCTCACTGGACTTTGATAATTGGAAGTGTCATTTCCCCTTTTATGTATAGTTAGGTAAGCTAATAATATATATAGTGTCACTGTCACTTATTCATATTTTTATGAAGGCACTTATTATTACTTGTGTGTGTCTCTTTCACGTATACTTAGTTTTATTATTATTATACTGTCACTTTGACTGGCCTAGGCTTATTGAGTGTAATTTTCACTTATTTATTGTTAGAAATATATATTTTAGTGTCACTTTCACTTGTTCATATTGTTATTGAAGGCACTTATTATTACTTATGTGTCCTTTTCACTTATACTTAGTTATATTATTAGTCTTAGCCTACATTTGAGTGTCACTTTCACTGTTGTCACTTCCACTTCAAAAGTTTGTTAGAGTGTGGAAGTCGTTGAAGTAGGTGCCAGCACACAGTCCAACTTGACACTCGAGTCATTCCCAAGTGTTTTTTGTGGGTTTGCGGGATCTGCGAGTTGTGTGGCTGCACACATGGCACCTCTTCTGACTCCTAACATTACTACCTGGTGCTTTGAAAGGAAGGGCGCTGAGCTGGTGCTTCCTGAATAATTCAGCACACCCCGTTCTGTCAAGGTGGCCTGGTCCTTGTATTGGCCTGCCTGGTGTACCCGCATGTTTAGCCAGAAGCTCAAGTAGCACCTACTTGTGGAACTTCCGCAGGGACTTTTACTTCTTGGCTCCTGGAGTCCTCAGATGGTAGATGTTGTAGGCATTGAGGATCGACATATCTACCGTATGCAGGATAAACTTCTTGTACCACCTGCAAGATGTTCGCAGGCAGTCGATGAAGCCCATCTGCATGTCTGACTTGTCAACGAGGCGCATGTTGATGTTATAATCCAGGACAGCAGCTGGTTTTTGGACGGGGTTCTTGGTTGTTCGGTCCACCTTCCCTGTGGCAACCATCTGGGCCTCGTGGCATGTGGTGAGGAGGTTGACCTTGCGCTGGTCATGCCAGTGGATGGAGAAGATGGGCCCCACTCTTCTTGTGGAAGATGTCAGCCTTCTTCGTCTTGGTTAGGTAGCCTGGCATGCCCTTCCTTTTGCCCTTGACTGTGCCGACAGTTCCGGTCTTGCGGTCATGGAGGTACTTGGTCAGGAGAGGCGACGTGTAATAATTATCTGTGTAGAGGATGTGGTTATTATTGAAGTGCCTCTCCATCATCTTCTACACTACAGTGCCACCAAAACCAATGAGAGGGTCAGTCACAACTTCTCCAGCCTTGCTGCTGTAGACTATAAAGTCCATCACATACCCCGTCAAGCAGTCGCAGAGGACGAAGAGCTTGATGCCGAAGCGGTGTCTCTTGGACTGGATATACTGTCGGAAGTGCAGCCTACCACGGAACAGGACCAGAGACTCGTCGAGGCACATCTTCTGCAAAGGAATCAGGTATGTGGTGAACCGATGACGTATCATGTCATACAGCTTCCTGATCTTCCATAATGAGTCGGGAAGGTGGACTGCCATGTTGTTTGTCAGGTGGAGATAGGAGAGGATGTCGAAGTACCTGTCCCTGGACATGTATTTGCCAAATGATGGAGTCGTTATGATGTCGCCAGTGATCCAGTAGTCAACCAGAACGTGCTTCCTTATATGAGTCATCAGCATTGTGAGTGCCAAGAACACATAATTCTGCCACAGTGAGAGCTCTCCATGCCACCATCTTGGCACTGGTCTTCCTCCCAAGAAAGTTGGCACAGATAGCATGGTGGTGATTTGTCTCTTTGACGAGGTATTCCATGACTTCATTGTCATAGAAGCCACAGAAAAGTTCACTGGGGGTAGCATCTGGGCCACAGGGATATGCTGGTGACACCCCAGGACCCATCTGTACCTCGTCAAAGGCAGGACAATCTGGTTCAAAATCAGCTCCATCTGTCCACACAAACAGGTCGGATGCTGATGCTCGAGGTCGTGCTGCAGCAGGCACACGCCCTGGACGCCCTGGCACACGCCCTTGGCCAGGCGGACGCCCTGCACGCCCACGCCCAGGCCCAGGCCCAGGCCCAGGGGCAGCGGCGTCGGCAGGCTGACCACATCCACGACCTCGCCCTCTCCCTCGATTTGTCGGCACATCCTCTTCCTGTTACTGTTCCTCTTCCTCCTCAGGCGACATCAGGTCATCTGGGGCAATGTAGGGGTCGTCAGCATCCTCCTCAGGAGACAATTCTGGTGAAGAAGTGACCGGGCGTCGGCGGTGTGGGGCGCAGGAGGCTGCGGGAGCTTCAAGAAAGGGAGCTGAGGCCTCGGGAGTTGGGCTCCTTTTGCGGCGAGCCGAGGTCTTTTCAGCAGGAAATAATGCTCTGCGGTGTGTTGAGGCCTGTGGCACATCACCAATACCACTTGAAGAGGCCCTTTGGTCATCCTGAACGATAGATGAAGTCGAGGGCTGTGGGTGACCCACGCGGCGTCCCGTGTCAAGGCGTCGGGACAATGGAATGCGGGTGGTTGCTAGGCCAGGGTCGGCGTCATTATCGCTATCTTCAGCTTCCCTATGCTTTTCTGAGGCTGCCCTGTGTGCTTTTTTAGCTGCACTTTTGATCAATGATTGTTTGTAGAAATATTTGCCCACTTTCAAGGGCGTACGGGCAAGCAAAGGGGAAGGTCCTGGGGTAGGGCTAGGCTGACCTAGCAAAGATGGTGAGGGGGTAGGCCTAGGTTCTAGCACACTGGGAAGCTCAATGGCACCTTCCTGAAACACTTCCACATCAGGATCATCACTACGGTCTCCCCCCTCAAATAAATCAACATTATCGTCGTCTCCAAAGCCCACGAAATCGTCTTCACTTTCACTTATAAATTGTACCTTGTCCACCAAGCTTTCGCCACTGCTCTCTTCATCACTTTCAAAAAGTTGTCGCTGTATAGCGTTATCACTCAACAAACGCTTAACTTTCTTTTGTTGAGCTCTCTTCTCGGTTGGAACAGGCGTTGAAGTTGCCAGTGGGGTAGCACTGGGGCCCGCAGGAGGTTGCAACGAATCGGACACGTCGGAAAACATTTTTTCAGTATTACTCGCTATGGCGGCCACGTACGAACTGATAACACTAGTAGTTGAGGCTTGGTGGCGCTGCGGTCGCTCCTACCATGCCAAAATTGGCTGCGCAAATTTTGAAGCACGCTTTCAAGCACAAAGATTTTAAAATGACACCCGGGTTCCGGCCCTTTTGTTTTGGTGTAATTTTAAAATGACACCCGGGCTGGAAGGGTTAAACATAGATAACATATTATGCAGTGGAGGATATCAAGTATAAATATAATACAATACAATAGAATAAAATAAGTTTAAAAATTGGAATTAATGCTGCAAAAAAGCATTAACTCTAGACTTAAAAATGGAGATATTAGCTGAATTGACTAGCTCATTTGGCAACTTATTCCACAAGTCAACCATGGCCGGCACAAAACACCGTGAAAACGGTGTAATAGAACAATTAACACGGCTCATGGCAAGATCATTAAGATTGCTTGTGAATCTAGTTGCACGAGCCCGGACATATGGACATCCCCATGTAAGGGATGCTGAGGGTTGTTAAAAACTTTAAATAATAGACTAAGGGCACCAACTTTATGTCGATGACACAGATCAAGAGACAAATGAGGTAGAATAAAACTGATGGAATTTAGCGACCTGTCAAGCAACTTGAGATGGCAGTCAGCTGCTGACAACCAGACAGGTGAGCAGTACTCGAAATGTGGCAAATTAAAGCATAAAAAGACTTGATAACTGTGGCGTCACAAGCAAATGTTTTATAAACCTTGCGAATCAGCCCATTTTGGGGAGAAATGGAAGAGGAGAAAGAACGAATATGCTTTTCAAAAGTAAGTTTGGGATCAAGAGTAACTCCTAACAAACGCAGAGTATCCACATTCTCAATTTGCTCGCCAGAAACTTGTAGATAAGGATGGGGAGGATCCAAGGTACGAGATCTGCTGATGATAATGGAGTGTGTTTTACTAGCATTAAATTTCATGCCCCAAAGTTCACACCATTATGTAATTTTGGCTAAATCCCTATTCAGAGCAGTAGCAATTACGTGTCGATCTATTGGTGATGGAATTGACGCATATAAAGTTGCATCATCAGCATAGGAGATTAGTTTATTTTCAAGCTCGGAACACAGGTCAGCAGTAAAAATAATAAAAAGCAAAGGGCCAAGGACAGTGCCTTCTGGAACAACAGTAACAGAAGGGGAATGACACTCATCAATGACCCCAAACTGAGATCTTTTCGTCAAAAAATCTTCAAAGATCCTTAAAAAATTGCCACCAATACCGATGAGCTGTAACTTATACAGAAGTGCTTTATGGTTGACTAAATCAAAAGCAGAACTAAAGTCAATAGCCACGACACAAGACTCATGTCCCTGGTCCAATGAAGATTGCAAGTCATGGGTGAGTGTCAGAAGCGCATCACATGTACCCAGTCCCTTACGAAAACCAAACTGTGAGTTTGGTATCAAATTATGACTATTACAATATGAGGAAAGGCGTCTGGACAAAAGCCTCTCATAGAGCTTGGATAGGATAGGTGTAATGGAGATAGGGCGATAGTCATTAGGAGATGATGAGTCAGTATTTCACTTTGGAATAGGAGTGATAATAGCCTTACGCCAGCAAAGAGGAAAACTACCTGATTTCAAAAGCAACCTAAACACCACGGAAAATTTAGGTGCCAAGACCACTGCAACCTTTTTAAAAAAAGAGAGGGGAAAAACCCATCCGGGTCTGTCCACCATAGGTATCAAGATTCAGCAAGTACCTTTTCAGTTCAGCTGATTTGAATGCCATTGAATTGAGGTTGGGTCAAGGGAAACATGTCAATGGCAAAGACAATTCCTGATTACTCTGCTTATTAATAAAATATTAGATAGAATATTGGAATACCGAGAATGGATCAAAAGAGATGGAGCCATCAGAATCACGAAGAGGAGGCATGGAGGAATCTATTCCCAATAAAGAGGATTTCAAAGCGGACCACCATTTATGAGGCTGTGTAGCTCCTGCCAGAACATCCTGAAGATGGGAGTTATAATCCCTCTCAGCACCATCATAAACTCTCTGCGCAGCTGCCCTTTTAAAAACATAATTTTCCCAATGCAAGGGAGTTTGATTATGCCTCCATAGACGATATACATCCTGTTTGTCATCAAATGCATGCTTGCAGTCATCATTAAACCATGCTTTATCCCTGATACGAGACTTAATTGTTTTTGATGGAACTCTTTTGCGAAGGAAGCCTACGTCTTTTCTATCATAAATGACCTAGAGCAGTTAGTTCAGCAAACCACATCTTTCCCCGTAGAACTAGGGCAGCTGAGAGCGCCCATGAATTTACACTTTCTCCTCCACAATGCAGAACTTCTGCTTATCAGAATTCATTTATCCCCAGAGCTACTACTCTTTGGAATTCACTTCCCTCGAATTGCTTTCCACAAACTTACAATCAACAAATGTTTAAATCCAGTTGTTACAAACATTTTATGAATGGAGGATGCTTTTAGGCACATGGACCTTTTTGTTTTATCTGTGTTTTTCCTTCCTCCGTTCATTGTCTCTTTAAAAAACACCTGTATCCTGGATCGCATCGGAGATCGGCCCAACATTCTTGACTTGTTTCTAACTTCTAATCCTTCTTCTTATACTGTCGATCTTTCCTCTCCTTTGGGCTCCTCCGACCATAAACTTATCTCTGTCACCTGTCCTATCTCTCCAGTGCAGCCACCCGATCCTCCTAGCCGGCGGTGCTTGTGGCACTTTGGCGCTGCCGACTAGGAGGCTCTCCGGCAGTACTTCTTTGATTTCCCATGGAATGATTTCTGCTTCCATGGCCGGGGACCCTCGGAGAGTGCTGAATGCATTACCGAGGTAATCCTTTCAGGCATGGAAGCATACATTCCATTTTCTCTCTCTCAGACTAATGCTAAAAAATCTTGGTTTACTCACGCCTGTTCTACTGCTGTCCGCAATAAGAAGGAAGCATTCAAACGGTACCGACGTCTTAAAACTCAAGACTCTCATTCTTCCTACGTTTCTGCCCGAAATCAAGCCAAATCTGTTCTTCGACTTGCCAAACACTCTTTCATCAATAATAAATGCACTGAACTATCGAACTCTAGCTCTTCCCAAGCTTTCTGGCATCTAGCCAAAAACCTCTCCAACAATTTCTCTTCCTCGTCTTTCCCTCCCCTTTCCCACTCTGATGGCACAACCATCACTTCTTCCTCTGACAAAGCTAAACTCTTCGCTCAAACTTTTGCTAGAAACTCCACCTTGGATGATTCCGGTGCTATTCCTCCCTCGCCACCCTCCTCTCTCTTACTTATGCCTAATATCCTAATCTCTTCTAAAGATGTACTTTCTACCCTCTCTGGGCTTAATACTAATAAGGCGTAGGGCCCGGACGGTGTTCCTCCGGTTGTTCTCAAAAACTGTGCTTCCGTACCGACTTCCTGCCTAGGCAAACTCTTTCGTCTCTGTCTATCCTCTAACGTCTTCCCCTCATGCTGGAAGTTTGCTCACATTTAACCTGTCCCAAAGAAGGGTGACCGCTCTCAACCCTCCAACTATCGTCCAATCGCTCTCATATCTTGTCTTTCTAAAGTTTTTGAAACTATTCTTGCTTCCAAATTTCTTAAGCATTTCTCATCTCATAATCTTTTTTTTTTTTTTTTTTTTTTTAAAGAGACAATGAACGGAGGAAGGAAAAACACAGATAAAACAAAAAAGTCCATTTGCCTAAAGGCATCCTCCATTCATAAAATGTTTGTAACAACTGGATTTAAACTTTTGTAGATTGTAAGTTTGTGGAAAGCAACTCGAGGGAAGTGAATTCCAAAGAGTAGTAGTTCTAGGGATGAATTCATTTTGATAAGCAGAAGTTCTGCATTGTGGAGGAGAAAGTGTAAATTCATGGGCGCTCTCAGCTGCCCCAGTTCTACGGGGAAAGATGTGGAGAGGCGGCACAATTGAAGCAAGTTCCTCGGAACAATTGCTGTGAAAATATATGTAGAATAATGCAAGGGATGCAACGTTCCTTCATATGGATAATGTAGGAAGGTCCTGTGTGATTGCAGGGTTATTGATTAATCTAATAGCTTTATTTTGAATTTTGTCCAACTGCCTCAATGCAACCACTCCACTTCCACTCCACAGAGGTGAACAGTAATCCGTCTGAGAACGCAGATCGTCAGTATGGCTTCCTTAAGGGTTGCTCTACTGGTGATCTTCTTTCATATCTTACTAACTCTTGGTCATCCTCCTTTCGGGACTTCAGCGAGACTTTTTCTATTGCACTAGACATATCGAAAGCCTTCGATAGAGTCTGGCACAAATCTTTAATGTCTAAACTACCCTCCTTCGGTTTCTATCCCTCCATCTGTGCCTTTGTCTCTAATTTCCTTTCCGGTCGTTCCATAGCCACCGTTGTGAACGGCCATTTTTCACTTCCTCACCCTATAAACTCCGGTGTTCCTCAGGGTTCTGTCGTATCACCTATTCTCTTTCTAATTTTTATAAATTATCTCCTCAACTGTACCTCAATTCCCATCCATTCATACGCAGGCGACTCAACCTTACACTACTCCATTAGTTTTTCAGAACGCCCCAGCCAGCAATCCCTCAACGACAAACGTAATGAAGCCATAGAACTCTTAAATTCTGATCTAAATACTATCTCCAATTGGGGCAGAGAAAACCTAGTTACCTTTAATGCTTCCAAAACCCAATTTCTCCATCTATCTACCCGTAAGGAACTCCCAGTGGACTATCCCTTATTTTTCAACAATACAAATATCAATCCTTCATCTTCTCTCAATATTCTTGGTGTCTCTTTTTCTTCTGGTCTCAGTTGGAAGGTCCATATTACCAGTCTTGCTAAGGCAGCCTCCCAGAAGCTGGGTGTGCTCAACTGCCTTAGGGGGTTCTTTTCCCCTGCACAGCTCCTTGCTCTGTACAGGGGCATAGTGCGTCCTTGTATAGAGTATTATTCACATGTGTAGGGAGGTTCCTCTCACACCGCTCTCCTAGACAAAGTTGAAAGGAAGGCCTTTCGTATCATTAACTCCCGTCCACTCACAAACTCTCTGCAATCTCTCTCTCTCCGCCGCAATGTTGCATCTCTATCGCTACTATAATAATCAGTGTACCTCAGAGCTTTCCCAGTGTATACCACCTCCTTTACGTAGGGCACGTGCTACCCGTCTTGCAACTCAATCTCACCCCTACTCTGTGCAACTCTCCAACCCAAGAGTTAAACGTTACTCTGTCTTTCTTCTACTAAACAGCTGAGCTCTGGAACTCTCTCCCAGAATCAGTCTTTCCCTCTTCTTATGACTTAAATTGCTTCAAACTCTGTGTGTCCAGGCATTTTGGCTCGATCGTCCCTTGATTTTGGCCCCGTCACTCTTGCAAATATGGGGGATGCACTCGCTATAGGCAGTTCTGCCGTTTGCCTCCCTCAATCACATAAAATATATATATATATATATATATATATATATATATATATATTTATCTATTGTCTGACGCCGTGATCCCGAGGGGTATTTATATTAATGGTTGGCCTATATACGGGAAATATACATATATAATGGAGAGAGTAATACTTTGGGAGACGAAACTGATAAACGTTAAGACAATGATAAGTGGTTTAACAATATTCATGACTGATACTAACGTAACGTTTGTAAATATTCCCACTTCCCCTAGTATTGACATTCTCGGTGTAACATTAACTACTAACTTGAGCTGGACACATTATGTTAGAGGCATTGCTAAGAATGCCTCTAAAAAACTGGGACTCCTGTACAGAGTTCGAGAATTCTTCACTGGCGAGCAGTTGGCCGTGATATATAAAAGTCATGTGCGTTCTCAGATGGATTACTGTTCACCTCTGTGGGGTGGAAGGGGAGTGGTTGCATTGAGGCAGTTGGACAAAATTCAAAATAAAGCTATTAGATTAATCAATAACCCTGCAATCACACAGGACCTTCCTACATTATCCATACGAAGAAACGTTGCATCCCTTGCATTATTCTACAGATATTTTCACAGCAATTGTTCCGAGGAACTTTCTTCAATTGTGCCGCCTCTCCACATCTTTCCCCGTAGAACTAGGGCAGCTGAGAGCGCCCATGAATTTACACTTTCTCCTCCACAATGCAGGACTTCTGCTTATCAGAATTAATTTATCCCTAGAGCTACTACTCTTTGGAATTCACTTCCCTCGAATTGCTTTCCACAAACTTACAATCTACAGTACAAATGTTTAAATCCAGTTGTTACAAACATTTTATGAATGGAGGATGCCTTTAGGCACATGGACTTTTTTGTTTTGTCTGTGTTTTTCCTTCCTCCGTTCATTGTCTCTTTAAAAAAAAAAAAGCCAGCTATACATTGTAATGGTTGTTTTCCAAAACAGAAGCATACAATTATCACCATTATTGACGCCAGCGGTTGAAATATATAACATGTTTTTTTTTTGTTTTTTTTTTTATGGTGAGCATAATTATATAATAGTGTTGACTGAATTATTAGGATGATTTGCTGTCTTCATATCTAAATGTTTTAAGGTCACTGGTACGGTTAAAGGGAGAAAAACTAAGACATTTGGGAATTTAGCGAAAACTTGCTACCATTTATGCTTTTTGTGTTGGCAACACTGTCCTAGTGAATTAGCGCCCTATGACAAATGTGAATAGGTTTGCTTGGTCATTATATAAATGTTCCACATGGGTGGGCGTAGTTTCTGACGCATTACCATGAGGCTAAAACAATGAATGCCTTGGATAGGCATGCGTTTACGTTTGCAATTATTTTGTATTCGAATATATTTTGTGTCTGTATGTACTCTGTTACGAAATAAAGGAAATTTAATTGAATTGAATTGAGTTATGTAGATCTAAAGTGTTTGTTATATTAAATATACACACACATGGTATAGAGGCCCATAGGCTGTTTGGGTGTGGATCATTCTGGTCCCTCCCACTATCACCAACAGCTCATCAGGCAGACATTTGAACGTTTCGAACCACTGTTGAATAATATATATGGCAGGGAATGAAGGGGAGAGGGAGGAGAGGAAGGTAGCAATTGAAGAGATAGTTTTACATATATTTACATATATGTGCTAGCCACACAAAGCTTATGATGACTGCGAGCTGGTCAGAATGTATTCCTTGTAGAGTAAGGGAAAGTGGCAGGAAAGGATAGACAACATGGTGGCTCTTAACACACCATCCGCTCCCTCAGAGAAACTGTCATATATAAAATAAAATTATAAGTGAATAACCTTGCAGAGCATGTTCAATCCAAATATAAATCCAGATAGTCATAATTGCATGAACATATAATGTACATAGGGGTCCACGAATTATTATAGGTGACAGTACATACGCATACATGGTGACGCACCTATTTGAATCCGTATTGAACGACGCAAACAAGATATGCAATGCTTTATTATAATACAGACACTTAAAAAACTTGGTGTAGCTATACTGTATATGTGATCTACCTCACCACAGTGCCCCGCTGATATTGGTGTGTCCCTACAGTGTGTGATCTATCTCACCACAGTGACCCACTGATGTTGGTGTGTTCCTACAGTGTGTGATCTACCTCACCACAGTGACCCACTGATGTTGGTGTGTTCCTACAGTGTGTGATGTACCTCACCACAGTGACCCACTGATGTTGGTGTGTCCCTACAGTGTGTGATCTACCTCACCACAGTGCCCCGCTGATATTGGTGTGTCCCTACAGTGTGTGATCTACCTCAACACAGTGCCCCGCTGATATTGGTGTGTTCCTACAGTGTGTGATCTACCTCACCACATAGAAAAACAAACAAAAATTAAGGGAAGGAGAGGTAGAGAACTACAGCATCTTTAACAAACTATTGTATACACACAAATAGTACATGACATTTGACATTTTGTTAGGCCAATTACACCACGGCATTGTTCAAGATGACTATCAATGTATATTAAAGACAATGACCAACAATACAAATATTCTAGATAAATACCTACATGTATGATGTGATTTAACACACACACACCAAACAAAAAATCGAGTATATACACACGTAATACAAACAGAACCTTATAACGGCGGGACGGTCACACAAAGAGAACCATGTAATTGGAGGACCACCCAGTGTGTCCAGGTATTTTTGTTTAATTGTAATTGGAATTGCGTTGACTTTGTTCTTTATGCAAGGACAATTAATTGTGTGTCCCCATACCACATACTCTAAATAATGTACACCTTACAACTTTAAGACACTAAATGGAAGCTACGAACAATCATACTTGTTTGTAAAATATGTAAAAAATCTTGCTTATTTTCATCTTCCCTCATCTTCTTCCAATTCCAACAATCACCTTCCCTATAACATTTTCAGACATAAACTTATACTAAATATTTGTGTTAGTATGTTGAATATCAGATTATTTATCTTCCGCTCACGTTCATTTTGCCGTTCTTTCTCTGATAGCTTGAAATTACATTGGTAGACTTTAACTTCTGTAGTATATGAAATAACCACAAACAGAAGAAATCAGCAATTAATGTATACATTAATTAATGTATACAATATTACTCTTAGAAGAGAGATCGTGTTTAATGTGAAGAAAGGCAGTCGAGCTAATTATTGCGTTCACCAATTAATGTGGGATAATTGAGTAGGTTGAATCATTAGCGGGTAACATTAGTTAAATATACACAATCATATCTTTCAACATGACGGTCACATGAATATTCTATTATGGGTATCATGATTTAACTCTGCTTAAAGGGAAGTTAAAAGCCGATGCAACTCCAGCTCATTAACCCTTCCCCCCCGGGGGCCCCCTCCTAAGGACTGTGTCAGGTACCCGGGCGATTTGGCCAAAAAACGTCTAGGCCTAGGCTACCGTATCTTTGTTATTTTAACTGCTAGAAAATTCCCACACATGTCTAAACGTACTGTGGTTTCCAATCTGTAGACTGGCATTGAGTAGAGCTCTCTAAGTCAAATGGTTCAGTTGTGATGACGATTTCCGTGGAGCGCATTTTGCCTCGATTTTAGCCATATGAGACTTTTCACTACTGAAATAACAACATACAGACACACAAAAACAAACTTCGCCTCTCCTTGTGTTCGGAGGTGCGCGGCATCAGCCCAACAGGCTGTGTTTACATGCGTCGGACCGACGGCTTTCAAAAAAAGATGAACAGGCTTTCAAGCTTACTTCCTGTTATAAGGACACCCGGGGTCCTACCCAACTGCCGCGGTGTCCTTATAACAGGACAGCCGGGAGTGGGAGGGTTAAGCTTTACCAATTGAACAGGTTATTCCCATGTTCAATTATGTTTCTTTGTGACAGGCAGAGAAAAATAAAGAAGGGCAGATTTGGACATATTTCTTAAATTACCATTCGATGCATTAAATGTCTCGAAGTAACTACAACGGGTGTGTGTACAGTTGCGGCCATATGTAATTATCCACCTTCCTCTCCCTCTCCGCAAGAGACTGGAGTTCTAAAAAAGGGGGTCCAGTCCTGAGTTATTCTTGACTTTTGGTGTGCTGGCTTATTCATCCAATAGGGTTGATAGCCTCAGAAGTCCTATTCTAACTATATAACCCCTCTCCGAGCTCAGTCTTTTTGTTTCTATCCTACTGGTCACTAAGGGATGGAGGGAGGTAAGGGTATGGAGGTGGTGAACCATTGGTGAAGAGGTGGGTGGGTGTGAAGGTGAGAAAGTACCGATAGGTTAAATAAGTAAATGATACAAATTGATTAATATATTGCCGGTATGTGCTCAATCACTCTCAATTGACCCCATCATTAACAGTTAGCACTAGTCCGTCATACAATTTTAAGACTACAGGGGGACTGTTCTTCTGCCAGAAGGTGTTGTATACCAGCAACCTGTCTTTTGTCTCCTTCATACACATAAAAACAAAAAGACTACCGAATTGGTTCATCCGTTCGTTCGTCAGTCAGTACGTCAACGTCGTGGATGATGGTTCATAGCTCAGAAATATATTACATTTGATAAACTATTAATCTTTTAAATACATATATTTTCCACGCTCTAGTTGAATTATTGACCAATTGATTCATTGTCCCACACACAAAACTTTCTATACAAATTTTTCATTTCCCCTTTTCGTCAAACTAAAGGATGAATTAATTTAGTATATATTTTATTCAATGAACATTCTTAACCTTTAAAGCGCGAAGCTATGGTATTTGAAATGTCCCGCCAGGCGAAGGAATTTTGGTTCATTCCTGACGAAAATCATAAGTTTACCTTATATATCATAATTATTTATCCATATGCGCCTATTTTACTTTTAATATGAACACATGAACATTGAAAAGCAATAAAACATGCGATAAGAGCAATTGGCTGGTGAAAATCATATATTTTAGCCCCGCGGTTGTAATCTGACCCAGACCTGTGAGAGAGACCCTCCCTCTCTGTGTGCATGGTACTGAGAGACAAGGGGAGGTTTGAGACTGGCTTAGAGGGTCAGAGATGCACTCCCCCATCTTCCTCCTTCTATCCCAGCCGTCCTCATGAAAATACTCCATAAATATCAGGAATAATAGGGAAAATACTGGTTAAATGAGGAGGGGGGGGAGGGGGGACACATGTGAAGGAGTGAGAGGAGGTATGGAGGAGAATTATCTTGCTTAATCACATATTGCTTTGTTTCGAGTGTCAGTGGGAGGTTTTGAAAGACATTTGTTATACCTAAACTCAAGAGTCCCAGTGCCTTCGCCCAGTAAAACCTCTTAAAAGTCCTGGCGCCTTTCCTGGGTTAATGTCCTTTTTTACTTTAATAATTTTGGAGTAATATTGAGTAAGTATTTGTAAAAGAAACTTGCAGTGCTGGACCAGACAATAAATATGACATACAGTACATTATTGTAGTGTTATTTCATACGTACGTACCGTACCATACAGACAATGACTAGAATACACTTGCCTTGTTAGTTTTGTATATATACTGTTTTTTTTGGGGTTTTTTCCAAGGATCATATAATAATTTTCCGTATGGAGAGAGAAAGGCAGAGGAACACTCTGGCCGTGAGCATGGCTAATATATTTGTACTTTATATATTTGATCAAACGGTTTGTAGTGTTCTAAACTATGAAACTTGTGTAGTATTGTCACACACAGTCACAAATATGACCGCTAATTACTTTTCGTCGAAATTAGCTGTCTAAGTTTAATTGAGATACATTGCATTTCCATGAATTTACTGTTAAATACATAATTAACTATTAATATACTTCACTAGATGGATAGATAGAGAGTACAGAGGAGTATAAAGGAAAACAATCAACAACATATCATGCGACCCCTCATGGTTACTTGCCCTCCAAAACACGGCTGTTCCATGTGTTGCAACAGTATTTCGTAGAAAATGTGGGCAACATGTGAGAAGGAAGTGCTGCCCTGAGGCTTAGTCCATGGCAGGGGAAATTATATTAAGATCTATTAGGTTATTGAACGAACACTACTAAAGAATTGATTTACTCAATTATACTGTAAATGCAGTCAACCTTGGGATCAGGGCAAGGTGTTTATCTAGGTGAACTTTGAAGGAATCAACGGTGTTGCAGTCTATGACATATCTGGGAAGCCCATTCCACAAGTTGACGACTCGATTGAAGAAGAAATTCTGGGATTAGTTTCAAATTATAATGATGGAGATAGTAACGCCTCGAACAAGCACAGCCTAGTGTGAACATTCCAATAGGATTTGGGATTACCGGGCAAGTTGGTAACATGGAGCCACTCTTCTTGTTACCAGATGCTTCCATAAGCGCCTTAGCTCCCCTCCCATAATAATATCAGTCGTCTACAAGCATTGGTTGTGAGAGGGTGTGTGTTCAAGCAAGAGGTGTTACAAAAGCTCTAGTTCAAGGAAAACAGGTTCACTTCTGCATGTATTTGATACAACTATATAGCAGGTACGAATGTCAAGTTCATACCATGTTACATGCCATAACCCATATGGTCTTCATAACACAACACCTAAAATTCAGTATACTTCATCAAATTATTGCGAACATTAAAATACGAAAGAGGGTGACAGAGTTGGTTATAATAAGCTTCGTGAGTGGCCTGCGAGAGGGAGTAGACAAAAAAAGTCTGGCTCAATATATCAAAGGCCGATTGGGGGAGAAAGAATGCCTGAAAACATCTATGGGAGAATTTGACACAATCTGTATCTAAATATTTATATTTATATTTGTATATAAATGAATCCGACATTAATTAATATATTCTTGTAAATACACCTCTCCTTAACAAAATTATCTTAATATGACCAAATATTCTACATTTGTATTTCCTACCATGGTGTATTTACTTCAACTTCACTCATCAGAATTTTGCCTTTACACCACTTCCTTGATATTGCACATGGTTTGACTCCAATTTGTCAATACAATGTTTATTTGTTTTCTTTCCAAACCCGCATACCCTCTATTGTCATAAATTGATAAAATGTCCACTTCTCATTCTCATTATATAATTTTGTCTGCAGCCTGTCTTGCGTTTGATTTTATTTGTCCTCCAACTTTATTGACATTTACACCGAGAAAGCAAGCGAGTGACAAATTATAGAGAAACGAAGCTGGAAGAGGATGGTAGGAAAAATGTATTGGTTTTATTAAGATCGTATACAAGGCTGACTATATTATATCATCCATGTAACAAAAATATGACCATGTAAACTCCTGCAT
Organism: Paralithodes platypus; assembly: GCA_032716605.1. NCBI lineage: Eukaryota > Metazoa > Arthropoda > Malacostraca > Decapoda > Lithodidae > Paralithodes > Paralithodes platypus. The sequence continues at coordinate 24,317,869 of CM064490.1, forward strand.
ACACATAGACGACAATTATGGACAAGTTTTTAAAGATTTGTTTATCTAACCTTACCCTGAGTATGTGACTGGGGTATGATATATATCTGGCTAAAGCTACTTCTATCAGTGTGGATCTTCCATGGTACTTTCCATACAACGTGGCTCTCTGACTTTCAAGGTGACAACCTACCCTCCTGCCATACAAATGTTTGACTAATCTATTGTTCAGACTGATACAGGGAGTTTAGTAAACTGTTAGTGCCCTCTATCTACCTTCTACTGAGAGAGAGAATGTACAGACACTATCTGAAGTTTAATCGTAAATTCATACAAGGCACATTAAATTGTTGTATTAAAGTGCTAGATATGTATGCATGAGTATTCTAAAATTACATGTGTAACATGTAACATATAATATTGACAATGCGGTAATAACATTGACAAAGCTTGTTTCCATTCGCTATCTATGAGGGTCTGCCTTTGCCATGGGAAGAATCACAGTTGGAAAGAGATTCTGTCACGGATGTTGAAGGCGCTCTGTAACATTGAAAGGATGAAAGGAAACAATAACATAATGAGAGGAAGGTCATGCAAGTGAAATGGTTGTCTGGGGGATGAATATGTAAGAGAGAGAGAGCAGTAGGGGGGGGGGGGGATGAAATATTTTGGTACCAAGCTATTCCATGAATTCATTTATTAGTTTCAGTTCATGTTAATACCTTCGTGCACTTCCTGACTGCTGTGTTTTGTTAATAAAAACACAAAAAACGTATTAAAGCCTTTCACAGGCAAACATAACTGGGGTTATTTTATTCACCATGTGGAATATAAAACCTTGGCTAGTTTTCCGAACATGCCACATTTTGACATAATGATATAATAGTTCGCTAAATCACACGTTCCTGTTTAAGAGCCTTACATCTTTAATCTGAAATACTTTAAATCCTATGTATGCCCAGTCAACATATGTAGTTGTTGTTGTTCCCCAAGCTGCCTGGCCGAACAGGCCCAAGGCCCCGATAAAGCCTGGGTGACCGAAGCCACTCCATGGCGGGGAGCTGAGGAGGGTGCGGAAATGCCCGGGAAACCAAAGCCCCACCCAGGGCCGTGTCTCTCAGCAATTATGAAGAGGAAGCAGAGGGGCAAAAGAAAAATGTGATGCTTTGGCATCCAATCTTGGTAGATTGGGAAGTCAATCCACGGAAGAGACGCCGTCACTTGAGATCTAGAAAATATATAAGTAAAAGAAACAGTCAGAGTAAGCTATGGGTATGGCAGAGATCGCTCAGTTCTCACTCTGATAGACCAGTCCATCACCAACATATGTAGTAGTCGATGATGATGCTAATTATTTCCAATACAGGTTAATGCGTTTCATCCACACTGTAACACTCTCGTACTTTGTGTGGAAGAGTGGCTGGTGCGTGTGATAATGAAGATGTATGGGGATTTGCGAGCTTCGGTAAGGGTGAAAGGTGCACCGAGTGAGGAGTTCACAGTCCGTCTTGGAGTTCATCAGGGTTCAGTGTTAAGCCCCCTCATCTTTATTATGGTCCTGGAGGCACTGTCTAGATATATTAGATCCGGACTCTCGTGGGAACTGCTTTATGCAGAAAATTTAGTCCTAATAGCTGACAATGTGCAAGATGCTGCGGCCAAATTCAGAAGGTGGGTTAAGAGTCAATATTAACGAAACTGTGCTAAAGAATGGTGCATACCCATGTGCAGTGTGTGGAAAGGGTGTGGGAGCTAACTCGATTCGGTGTAGCATCTGTCGAAGTTGGGTGCGCCATGGGAGTAAGCGCTGGTATCACTAGCCGATGCTCTGGGTGTGTGGTTGGTACTGCAGATCACTCGACTGGTATCATAGGCTGCTGCTCAGGGTGCGTGGTTGGTACTGCAGATCACTCGGCTGGTTTCACAGGCCGATGCTCAGAGTGTGTGGTTGGTACTGCAGATCACTCGACTGGTATCATAGGCTGCTGCTCAGGGTGCGTGGTTGGTACCGCAGATCACTCGGCTGGTCTCACAGGCCGATGCTCAGAGTGTGTGGTTGGTACTGCAGATCACTCGACTGGTATCATAGGCTGCTGCTCAGGGTGTGTGGTTGGTAGCGCAGATCACTCTGCTGGTATCACAGGCGGATGCTCAGGGTGTGTGGTTGGTACCGCAGTCCAGTCGGCTGGTATCCCAGGCGGATGCTCAGGGTGTGTGGTTGGTACCGCAGATCACTCGGCTGGTATCATAGACTGATGCTCAAGGTGTGTGGTTGGTACCACATATCAATCGGCTGGTATCACAGGCTGACGCTCAGGGTGGATGGGTGGTTGTCGATACCTGTGCAGAAGGAGGAAGCTGCAGATATGTTTGGTCGCTGGTGCTCCCTGTCTTCTCATATGGATGCGAGACATGGCACACTTTACACCAAGTGGGAGAGACACATCAACTCCTCTAGTACTATATGCCTTCGAAATATTATGGGATACCGCTGGAATGATTAAGTCTCAAACCAACGAATACTACATGAAACTGATTCAAGATATACAGTACAGTATTAGTTGCATGGTCGGTGACCGCCAACTTCAGCTATATGGGCATGTGGTTCGCCTCCCTGAAACAGACCCTGCTCACCAGGTGGTCTCTACAGAGAAAACCCTGAGACAACCCCCATAGGGGAAGACCAGGGAACTCATGGCTGAGGCAAGTCGCCCAATCATGCGATAGGATACTTGATATGGGAGGATCCCCTGGAATGAAGATGGAGGGTGAGTGCGGCTATGCGCTGTCACTGCGTATGACCACATTTGTTTTTATTGCATACATATATATATATATATATATATATATATATATATATATCTAGCTATCCATCTTTTCTCGCTCTCTCTGTATACATATATATATATATATACACACGAGGTAAAATCACAAATATGTGCGATCAAATTATGTAGTAAAACTCGCTCCCCTGTTTCCTTGTATTACCCTGAAGATGTCTTGAGAGAATAGATGAAGGCTTGGAGTTCCATTGTTTCAATTTTCCTAGCGAGCTTTACTACATATACAGTATATATATATATATATATATATATATATATATATATATATATTGTTACGGATCTGGACCTCAGCTGCTCAGAGACGGGACAATAAGAAAGAATGATCCACACCAGCACCTTGTCACCTATACAAACAACCCAACGAACGCAATAGATAAGAGCATACAAACACTTCCAGACTCTTCTCAGGGCCTAAGGTGCTCCACTGCCCTGCTTCCCCTTTGACTGTTATCTAAAGTGAAAAACTACCATAGCCTACTAAGCTATACAAAGACAAAAATACAACACAGAGATGGCAATGCTGGGGGGAAAATTAAACAGGCTCAACAGACAAAGTACTAGCAAACATGTGAAAGCAAAAAGAGTAGCAACTGTACTTCGAGCAACTAGGCTATGCCCAATCTCGACAGTACCCACCGTGTGCAACCAGCCTACGGTACCCAACTCCCGATGCAAAAGAGTTGTAACACAATATCTATATAAAAAGCTGACTACCAATACGATGTCGGGTCCTGTGACTCTCAAACCTCGGGGTGTTATTAGTAGAGGTTGCGAAATGGGCTATCCGGGATAACTCCAGGGCTGATACAAGCCAACTATGTACGAGCGTACTGCAAAACCTTCCTCCTAATAACACGCCAGTATTCAATCCCAATTTAGCCAGTACCACCGAATGAGTAAACCTCCCATAAGACGGTTGAATCCGTAGAGTTCACCTGCCACTACTCATTAACACCTTACGAGCGGCCTATGCGGTTTATTTATGTGTACCGCACAGCGGGGTGTTTTTAGCCAAAATAGGGCTGTTTACGTGATCATTTTCATGCCTAAATAAGACCCAGAACGTAAAACAAATACCTATCCCTGAAAGGGCATAAACAGAGCTTTCGAATGACACCATAACGATCCTTGTATGATGGATAGTTTTCTTGCAATAACCGTGCAACGCGAGTGCAAAAAGCAGGTAATTCGGTACTTTCAGTACATAATTGAGTATGTAGCGAGTGAGAGAGGGAGGAGGGAGCTGAGATTTGTGTCAGTAGGTTCGCCGCGGTGGTCTGGAGCAGTCATACGCTCGCTAGTCTCCTGCCACCACTTGTCTCTCTCTCTCAGCCACATTACGTGCTGAAATTGCCACTCGAGTTATGTCGAGCGCCGCCACATAGTCCAGCTTTTTTTAACTCGACTTATGTTGCTCGCCGCTAAATAAGGGTTAATAACCTTCGGTGGTCCCGTGGCTACAACTCGGATCACTAACTGAAGTTACTTTACTTTACTTTAATTATAAACTTACTTAACCTGGCTACTTGGCAATCCGTTCCAAGAGTCGAGAGTGGGGCACCCAACACGCTGGTGCAGAGCCACCAACGGTTCCTGCCGGGCAGCAGACACTGACGGGGTTAATATGTGTATGGGTAATGTGGGTGTGTGTTGTGTGTACTGTACTAGGGAATATACAGCAACCCGACAGGAACGTCCCGGCTCTCAACAAAGGCACAAACAAAACCTTAACTATCGACTCCTGGACAGGACCGCCAAGCGCCTCAAACTCCAAGGAAAAACACATGGAACACTGAAGCGTGATCAAAAGGAATAGTGATCAAAAGGAACACTGATCAAAAGAATTAAATTAACACTATGAGAAAAAGTAAGTTACGTTAATATATAATATGAATATAATAAAACTATGATTAAAATCTAGGACTTCCAATAATATTACGTTAAGTCAAAAACAATCAAACAACAACCAAGCACAACAATAAAACATCCCACGAGGTTAGATCACTGGGCACCTCCCTGGTGGGCGTCTGAACTGGAAGTGAAGAAAGTGACTGGCTAAACACAAGAAGTGTCTATTTCCAGCCCTTTTTCCCCAAGAGATGGCGACACTATCGAGGTAATTGTGTTTACAATATCAAACCAGTTCACCAAGACACAGCACAAGAATTATACATATTACTTCATAATATAAAGTAATATGTATAATAGTATAGTATAATAGTATAGTAATATGTAATATGTATGTATAATGAAGTAGTATGTTGTGAAGCGCTTCGTTTCGGTGTTTTCATATGATTTCATAATTATTATTATGAAATCATATGAAAACACCGAAACGCTTCACAACAAACTCACTTAGACAACAAAAAGGTTCAGTGAAGGCATGAAGCGACGAAGCGCTTCACCACGGAACTCACTTAAACAAAAAAAGGTTCACTGTGAAGGCATTAAGTGATATACAGCAAGATCGGTATGCAAAGTAAAAACAACAGTAAACCTAACAATGAGATATAAAGAAAGCACATGGCCGCTCACGGCATTATGCTATTAATTATATAAGTAAGGGATTTCAATTACATTAATTAACTGATCATTGTGACAATATATATATATATATATATATATATATATATATATATATATATATATATATATATATTAAAGTTAAAACTAAAGACACTTCACTGCAGGGACCAAAATCCAGATACGATGAAATTTCTTCAAATACAAACTGTTCGGCTTGAACATTATAATTCATAATCCTGCGGTTGCTGTCAAATTCAGCGAGGGCTGCATATTAATGGTACGAATTGGGAAACTTTACGATGGAGAGAGGTGACTTCATTATCACAATATTTTACAAAAGTTCATAAGGCAAAATCATTGAATATCAGTACTTTGACGTTTTTAATCATATCATTATGTTAGTTTGTACCAAATGATTATCTATCTTGTTATATTTATTTGCTTCCCACGTATTTTACCGTAGCATTTCACCTACATGTATTTACTTTAATTATTAACTACATCCACCTTTCTTTGCCTTACTTTATATATATATTGAATAGTTATTGTATCTTACATCTATATACATTTATTTGAAAAACCTCAGTTCTGAAAAACAGAGAATTTCATTATTAAACCCTCAATCAATCCTGCATATGCAGTATATTATGTACAGTAGCCCAACTAAGTTTTGCGACAATATTAGGTACGTAGCACCTGTCTAGTTTGCACTCCCGTCCCAAGCCCGTGTCTAGCAGAGACCGTGGTATCTAGGCAGGCGCCACTGCCACCTGCGCTACCACAGACAGGGCACACACACAGTACTCGCAAATGCTGGGCGCTACATGCAGTTGGACAATATTGCTATCATTATTTGTTTGTATCATATTAGAACTCTCTCTAACTCACTCTCTCTCTCTCTCACTGAGGTTAATATCAATCAATTTTCACGCTACTCTATTTGTAGATTAATTAGCACACACACACACTCACACACACACAGAAACGGAAGGCTAAGTTCAGTGTATAAACCCACATTCTTCACTGATTTCGTTGATAAAACAATGAGGTGTAAATAATTGTGTTCTTTTATCTAATTAACCCTTTCAAGATCCGATACGCATTTTTGTTCTGTTTTATGGTAATTATTAGACGATTTTATTCAGATTAGGAAGGGTATATGGAAGTCAGAGGGTTGATCGAGCTAGTCTTTGCCCTTTTAATAACCACAGATCCTTCCTAAGCTGCATAAAATCGTCTAATTATAGCCAAAATAAAGTGCTAGAATGCATCAGAGTTTCAAGGGGTTAACACTTTAGATAATACAGGTATGTTATAATCTGCATCATCTTGCAGTGCTGGGTTATACGATTAGTTCTATTTGCAACATCTGCATCAGGTAATATTATTAATGATAAGAACGTGTATTAATCAATACTGTACCGGCGACGTCCTTTTCTTCCTATTCTAGCAACTATTACGCGATTTTATTCAGCTTTGGAAAGACCTCTAGCCATAATAAGGCTTCAAACTATCTCAACCAACCCTTTTAACTACCACAGATCCTTCCTAAGCTGCATAATATCGTCTAAATATACCGTAGCTAGAATAAAATTGAAAAGACGTCGCTGGTATTCAACGGGTTAATTTACAGCTAAAGTTCTTACTCTTTCTATGAGACACTATTACAATATAGAAAATTCTCGTTACCGTATCATGATTTTAGAATCTAACTTCGATGACATTCTGTCTACTATGGAAATATATGGGAGTATAACTAAACATTATTTAGTTTACCGGGTATATAATTTAAGTTTATTTTACAGAATCTTACACACACACACACACACACACACAGTGGTCCGTAACATATTGGTTAGCGTACTTGGTTCACAGCCAAAAGGACACGGGTTTCATTCCCGGGCGGGAAAGAAACATTTGGGCAATTCTTCTTACACAATGCGCCTCTTTAGACCTATCAGTATAAATAGGCCTCTGGAATAAGAGGCCACTTACGACGTCTGTTTTAGTGTTGGTGGTCTATTACTACGTAGACGGGTACCGTACAGGTCATCCAAACACTCAAAATCCAGATATCGGCAATTGGCTGGTTACAGATTACATGCATATCTACAGCCACTCCAACCATGCATTAACACTTTACGCAATATATGCCAAGGTCGAACTTTGTTCGGTTAAAAGTAAATAAATATATATATAAAAAGACGTGAAGGTGTAATTCTTGGAAACTGAGGTGAACAGAAACTCCTCAATACTCTCTGCCCACATCACACCTAGTCATCCATTCATCAAGTCATGGCTCATCAGGCTGCTAAGGTTGCTGAACGCGGTAGTACAAAGGAAATCAAGCAACAACATATCTAGTGACCCTTCTAGGTTGCTTGTCCTCCAAAACACTGAGGATCAAGTGTCCAAACAGTGGTTTAGAGTGGGTAAGGGAACATTGGAAAGCAAATTACTGCCCTGGAACTAATGTCCGTGGCAGGATTAGGAAGTTAGTAGGGGACAGATGTGTTAGTAACTGAGGGCGGGATAAAATAAAGTTATTCATTTACAAACGCAGTCAGTCGCGGGTTTGATGCGAGATATTTGTCTAGGCGGAGTTTAAATGAATCAACGGTGATGCAGTCTATAATGTTTCGGGGAAGCCCATTCCACAAGTTGACAACTCGATTGAAGAAGAAATTCTTAGATTCGTGTGAGTTAAAAGATTTACCAATAATTTTGCAACCGTTTCCCCGCGTGTAATTAGATTGGTCGATAGTGAAGTACTTCCTACAGTTCATATTGTCGATGCCTTTGATGATTTTGAACACTTGAATTAAGTCACCTCTTAATCTGCGCTGGGTTAAAGGAAATAGATTTAATTCTCTAAGACGCTCTTCGTATGGTTTGTTCTTTAGAATAGGTATCATTTTGGTAAGTCTACGTTGAACTCGTTCTAGCTTGTTTATATCTTTTTGGTAATAAGGGCACCAGGATTGAACGCAGTATTCCAGAAGAGGGCGGACTAAGGAATTGTAAAGGGTTAGGATAACGTCTTTGGATTTATGCTCAAATGACCTGCCTATAAAGCCAATTATTTTGTTTGCCTTCTTAACAACTTCTGAACATTGTTGACTCGGTTTTAGGTTACTCGATATTGTTACTCCCAGATCGGTTTCTCTGTTTACATTCTTAAGCTGAGTGCCATTCATCGAATAGTTTGCTTTCTCATTTAGGTATCCGATATGTAGTACTTTACATTTATCCGCATTGAAACTCATTTGCCAAATTTGGGCCCAACATGACAATTTATCTAGATTGTGTTGCATATCGTCAACTTGTTCTTTTGAGAGTACGCTATTTGCAATTTTTGTATCGTCAGCAAATTTTGAGATTGTGCAGGTGAGACCCTCATCTATGTCGTTGATGTAAATTAGAAAGAGAATTGGTCCTAGTACCGATCCCTGGGGTACCCCGCTACTTACATTGGTCCATTTAGATGCCTTACCGTTTATGACTACTCTTTGCTTTCTGTCGCTGAGCCAATTTTCTATCCATTTCAACACACCGTCTTGTATTCCATGCGCTTTTAGTTTTAGCAGTAAACGTTTGTGGGGAACTTTGTCAAAGGCCTTTTGAAAATCAAGGTATATAATATCTACAGCTTTACTCTCATCGTAGAGGTTGAGGATATCGTGGAAGAAGTCTAAGAGGTTTGTTAAACAGGAACGTTTTTTACGAAAGCCGTGTTGAGTATCTTTAACACCTTACGAGCGGCCTATGCGGTTTATTATATGTGTACCGCGTTTTTAGCCAAATACTGTTTACGTGATCATTTTCATGCCTAAATAAGACCCAGAACGTAAAACAAGTACCTATCCCTGTTCGCCGCGGTGGTCTGGAGCAGTCATACGCTCGCTAGTCTCCTGCCACCTTAAGTATGTTATTTTCCTCTAAGTGATTTACGAGTCTGTCTCGTATGACCGTTTCTAGCATTTTACATACAACTGAGGTTAAGCTAATTGGACGATAGTTACTGGGTAGGGATTTGCTGCCTTTTTTGAATATCGGTGTTACGTTGGCTAGCTTCCACTGATCAGGCATAGTTCCAGACTGCAAGGATTTATTGAATAGTAATGTCAGTGGTTTGGAGAGCTCATCCTTAGCTTCCTTTAGAACTCTAGGCGAGATTGTATCAGGTCCAGGCGTTTTATTTACCTTGAGTTTATCTAAACAATTCAATACTTCTCTCTCTGTAACGGTGATATTGCTTAAAACATCTGAATTATCAATCTGAATCGGCGATGGTGTAGGGATATCACTGAGGTCTTCTGTTGTAAAAACTGATGCAAAAAAGGTATTCAGGGCATTACTCATTTGTACTTCGTCTTTGGTGTATTCTCCATTTTCATCGACTAACGGTCCAACAGTTGAAGTAACTACTTTTTTCTTTCTGATATAACTATAGAATTCTTTCGGGTTTGTTTTACTTTGATTCGCAATATGTAACTCTAAGGTCTTTTTACTTTGCTTAATTAACTTTTTGGCTTTGCGTCGTAGCTCTACAAATTTCACCCGTTCTTCGTCATTTTGTGAAGATTTTAATCTATCATTAGCACATATTTTAGCAAGTAGGCAGTTTGAAATATCTTTATTCCACCATTTGGGCTTATTATTATGGCCTGGACGCCGTATTTTCGATGGTATGCAGTCCTGCACTGCTTTTAGGTAAGTGGTTTCGAATAACTTCCAAGATGTATTTATGTCGTTATTGTTAATTAAAAAGCTCCAGTCAGTTTCTTTAAACGTAGCTCTAAGTTTATGGAAGTTTGCTTTCTTGAAATTAGGGACTTTTTCGATGCTACTATTTGGTTCGTTACTAGTAAAATTTAAAGTGAAAGTTATCGTACGATGGTCGCTGTTACTGAATTCATCACCAACATTCAAATTCTCTATTAATTTTTCTTTTGTTGCAAGTACAATGTCAAGAACGTTATTACCACGGGTTGGCGTTCGAACAAATTGATAAAGCGAACTCACTTGCAAGTTCGTATACAAGTCATGTCCGGAGTGTGAAGTAAGGGTATCGCCCCACTTGGTCACAGGTAAATTAAAGTCGCCAAAAATTACGGTATCTTGTGAGTTACTTACATCTGCAATTTGTTCGTAAATTTTTCGGTCAGTTTGCACTGATTGAGCTGGAGGTCTGTATATTAATGCAAGTATTATTTTTGTACCTTTATTATTCTTTATTAGCACAAAAGATGCGTCGACGTTCACAATTTGAGGTTTTGACAAGAGGGTAGGGTTAAGACTTTCTTTGATATAAAGTAAAACGCCACCTCCATTTCGATTTATTCGGCTTTTCTCAAACATTACATAACCGGGAAGTGAATACTCTGCTAAAAAGTCTCTATCTTCTGTATTGAGCCAAGATTCTGTTATGCCAATCACATCATAATTTTCTGTAAACACTAGCTCCTCTAAATCTGAAAATTGATTGCGTATGCTACAAGCGTTTGCATAGAAAACCTTTAAATCAACATTTATGTTCATGGCTGTCCTCGGTCCTCGCTGTCTTCGGTCCTTATCGCTGGTGGTCCTCGGTTGCCTCTGTTTTTTTCTTGGCGTTGGATGATTTATGTCACTGATGCTTCTTCTCGGATGGCGTTTTTTGATCCATGGCTGCGGACTGCTTCGTGTAGGAGACGACCCATGCGTGCTGAACCCACTGGGTTTAGATGAGTCCCATCCTTGCGGAACAGAGTAGGCTGGTTGTAGAAGTTGTCCCAGAGGTTGATGAATTCAACTTCTTCCCTCAGACACAAATATTTTAGTCGGCTATTTGTGCTGAAGGCCTTGTCGTAGTAAGGTTGGGATGAGCGAGAGTGGGGTGTCGGAACGTTTATCGGTGGCAAAAAAAGGTGGGAAGAAGGGCAACTGACAAACCGACATATAAGTGGAGCTAAGCGGAAAACCACGTCATAACAGGACCAAGAAATTAAACCGTATATGTATAACCATCCATTTTCCAATGCCGACGAAGCTAAGCAACATTTTCAATTTCAACCTCTACAGAAACTATACGCAAGAGATTGAAGTAGATGGGATATAAACATAGATCACCAGCTGTCAAGCCAAAGCTAACCAAAAGGCACAAACAAACTAGGCTTGTTTTCGCTCGACTATGTGTTGACTAGGTCATTGACTATTGGGCAAGAGTTGTTTTGATAATGTCAGAGAGGTTCCATAATAGTACCCAGGATGATTAAAATTGCATCACTTAGCCGAGGTGGCGGTGGTTCTTCAAATAAGACTAAAAGTGGCTTCCTTTATCCGCTCATGATCTAGTGGTTACGGTGCCCAACTCTCCCAAACATACCTGGAGTGAGTGGGTTCAAATCTAGGTCAGGATACCTCTATCCCAACCAAGAGTTGTTTTCTCAGACAAGAACACTTTCAGCTCAACCACGCATGGGTCGAAGACTGCGTTTTTGGAGGCCTAGGAACACACGGCATGTGATACTGTTAGTCCTAGTTGATATTGTGCATAAAATATATAGAATAGTCATCATACAGAGTAACACTTTCCATCCTATCACTCTTGGGTAATTTCATGTTAACCGCGCATTATATAACTTCTTAATTTCAGTACTCATCCACTAATACCCCTAACTTACTAGTTAACTCCTTACTTAAATTGTTCAAATACTATTAAGCTAGCATGACTTGATATAATATGCACATTAGCCACTCCTGTCTATACCATCGGTTGTTTACCTAAAAACCAACCACGTATGGTTTAGTAACTCATCCTAGCCACCTCGCCCGCCTCTATCTGTGCAATAAAGGATATATCTGCCCCTATTACTTCCCTCCCCCCTTAATGAATGCACATAACTTGTTTGCGAATATAATAAATAATACTTTACCGAAATTATCATTGGTGAATAGAGACCAGTTTATCATGAGAATCAATAAATATATACTCATTAATCCCATATGGATTGACTAATTTTGGCCGTTTAATCGGGCTTTTCATTAGAGGGTTTATACAACTTAACGAGGTTCTGTAGGAATTATAGGGACACATACTATGTCATATTTACCCTTTGACTTTCATATTCCCTTTCTACTCTGAATAAAATAGTCTCCTTTTCTACTCTGAATATAATAGTATAATGCTAGTTTGAATAAACTGCCAAATACGCATCCTGATTCCACTAGGCCTACATAAACATTAATATAAACAAAAATCCTAAAAAAGGGATTTGTTCTGAGGGCTGACTGGCCCATGGTATAAAGACTAATATTAGTCTTTATACCATGGACTGGCCCATTCACGGCGGATCCCATTGACAATCAGCACATCACAGCCATGTGCCTATCTAATTATGTTTCTAAGCTTTCTGTCGTTATTGATGCTACTGTAGTAATCGGTAGCTTATTTCACATATCTACCAAACTGTTGCATGCTTATCACGGAGCAGCAGTCCGTTTTCCACATCGTCTTTGTGGATCCCACTTACAACTAAACCATCTGTATCATATCCTCTCTTATTCTACACTTCTAATATATGCAAGCCTAATGTTTTCCCAAGTCCCCTTTCTTTTGTACTGGCCATATCATGTATTTCATGATATTCACTACCTCAAAAATCTTTTACTTCTGTTAAATGTTCTAACCCATTCTGGCTATAATTCCGTGTCATTTGGCCTTAGTCGTCAGGCGTTAGAATATTATTGATGTTCTAATGTTCTATTATTCTGGATTATTTTGCCATTCTCCTTTGTACCGTCACTTCCAATCAATCTATGGACACTGGACAGCAACATTTAAAAATAATCCATGTGAAGCCTTACTAAGGACGGATGAAATTTTAAAATTACGTTTGTTTCACGCTTCTACATATCTATCTAAAAACTCTGATTTTAAACAATACTGCATTGTTTTTTTTTGTTTCATATCACGACTGACAATGACTTTAATTTTGTTGTAATAATTGAGTTACTTAATTCCATGTTATTTAGCCATCTAGGTACCACTGATATTGCCTCTTGCCCCTGTCACCACTCAGATTGGTGAACATATTATATATTTTTTTTTCTGAGATATATCAGGTGGTTACTGGTTACCCTGGCCTTGAGTAAGTGAGATGGGTAATGGAATCGGACATCACAAGAATGCATTGAGCTATTGAATAGCCTCACACGGGAGATATATGGCGTGTAATTATTGACGAAGTCAATATTGTTAAATTTATATCCTGAGATTTCTGTCGATTTCCCAATGATCACTATACTGCATGTATTGCCCATTCGGGTAGTGTATCAAATTATTTTTGAAGAGCATGAATCGTTATCAGGATCAATAATTCAACCTATTTTTAGTGTCATTTGAAAAATTACCAATCTTTTTAGTTAGGACTAAATCAAGCTTGGTCGTTAATGTAAAATATGAACAATTGAGGAACTAAAACTGACCATCGTGCAAGATCCCAACCTTCACTACACCCCAATCTGATTGTATAGGCTACTGTTAATGTTATTTGTTTGTTTCCTACTAATTAGCCATGGTCTAATTCACGTAATATAGTTCGCCCTATTCCACGAGCTGCTTCTTTAATCAGCAATCTTTCATGTGGATATTTATCGAAAACTATACTGACATGTCAATATCTTTGAAGGTATGTTTTTGTCTTAGTTTATCGATTCGTATGCTTGGGAAACGAAAGGTTAATAGATAGCGAGACACTCGCAGCCAACACTGTTAAATTCCATCACAAGATTGATGATTAAGCATTTAACAAATGTGACAGCAGCATACTACTCTTAATTTGACGTTTGTAATTTAGTCAGTAGCCAGCCCTTTTTCCCACAGGGGGAGGGATTATCAACAAGAAAGGAGGGGGAAAAAAAAGAGGTGGCAGGGGAAGAATCCATACAGCAGTTCGCACACAAGCATTCGGAAACCTCAATCACTTATTAGCCCCCAAGATCACTGGCTTCAACTCAGATGCTATTGACGTCCAGACAAATTAAGTCTCGTAGTCATTTAGCTGTATAAAATTACAATTGTTTTTTAGTAACATCGAATACATATAAACGTTTAGGATAACTCATACAATACATATAAACGTTTAGGATAACTCATACAATATATACCCGGTGCCAGCGAACTTGGCGCTAATCCTGACCGCATAACATTTTATAACTAACAAAAACATAACAAAAACACAAACACAAAATATAAATTCATATACAGTATATGAGTAGATCAGGAAATAGATGTAGAGATTGACTACCAGTTTCTGGAATACTTTGTACACCAACACCAAGTATAGTGTTTAATAGGGGTTCTGATTAGAACAATCACTAACAAGTGTATAATAGATTATATAATACAACACATGCTACTCATTGTATTCATTTTAAGTTATGTATAGAAATGGATCTATAAAGTAGTTTGTCAAGCGTTAATATATTTGTATTTAACGGAGAGAGAGAGCCTCCTATTATGATACAAACAAATAATGAATGCAAGCCAGGGCTGGCTCAGTTGATAGCGTGCCTGATTCCCATCTTGAAGGTCTCGCATTCAATCCCCGCTCAGATTGAAAAGTTTTTCTGGGACATAGCCGGCGGTTACCATCTCCCCATGAGCAAGGGGGATGGGTAATGGTCTCTGGTAGACTAAAGAGAGCCAAGCACTTGTGAATCCTCGAAGGAGGAGATATGGGCGCTATATAAGTAACCAGAAGATTATTATTATTATTATTATTATATGTAGCGCCCAGCATTTGCGAGTACTGTGTCTGTGTGCCCTGGCTGTGGTTGCGCAGGTGGCGGTGGCGCCTGCCTAGACACCACGGGTCTTTGCTAGACACGGGCTTGGGACGGGAGTGCAAACTAGACAGGTACCAAATATTTTGTCACAAAATTTAGTTGGGCTACTGTACACCTGTCAGTATGCAGGGCACGTTACGTCCAAACAGAAGGAATGCTATGCTATGTAGTAAATTACTGTTTGGAATGTCCAGTGTTTTCTGATATTCCTGTTGATAAATGTTAACCAGTTATATATGTAACATGAACATTAATTTTGCATTCAAATAAGTAAATCGTTGGCAATAATGGTGCCACTAATTTGCGTTCAGTGTTATGCATGAATGTCATGTGCTCGATCCAGCATATCATCTGAGGGATATTTCAATACTACTGTCATTATATTACAATATTATTTACATATCCATATCCATATCCATGACTTATACACACTGCTCTGATACCTTGGCAACACTTTTCAGCTTATATCCAATCTCCCACAGGCTAAGAGGGTCAGAACTACTGCATCTTTTGAGGTAGAAGGGTGTTCTCTCTCAACTCTGAAGCCATTTTGGCCACATTGCCTGGTACTGGAGGGTACATTTATGGTAATACCCTCTGGTACAGTAGGGGTTAAGGAAGCCATACTGGCGATCTGAAAGTAGGTTGAGAGTGGAGGGGCAGGTAGTAAGAGTCTCTCTCTCTCTCTCTCTTGCTCTCTCTATTATACATATTCATCTCACAGAAAACCATTTCACTTCAACGACCCTCCTCAAACCTGTCTGTGTTTCCTTTCTTCCTGTCCATCCTCTGAGCTCCTTCAACATTCGTAACAGAAGGTCTTTCCAACTGTAATTGTTCCCATGACTTAGAAAAGTTATGGCAACCCTTTTACAGCATCGTCAATGGTTTATCCTATACTATTCCTAAGAACATAAACATTTATGTATATACATTTTCTCAAATAATTATAAGCTAGTTAATTATACCAAATCTGGAATGCTCACAAGCTTCATTGAATATTCACAATTTGTCAATATAGATTTGGCTCTGAAACCGGGAAGGAAATTACCAAAGATTAGTAAAGTGTATGCACTTGTATTGTATGTTAACAGGAAGATCATGTTAATTTATTGAGGGTTAGGTTAGGGTCAAGTTAGGATAGGATAAGTTACGATGATCGACCAAGGAAGGGGGGAAAGGTCACCAGCACGTGAAACTATCTACACTTCCAAAATGTTCATCATCTTGTCATAGTCATCCCTCCAAAGCTCAAACTAAATTGATTATTTGTTTTACATTACACCTCACTTTTCGACTCTCTTGTGGCAGCTGCTAGATAATATATATAATATCGCTTTATTTAAACCTACAAGAATCTCCTGTACATGCAAAGCACAATTTATGCAAAAGCCAAAGACAATACCAGAAAGACCTCCGTCTACGTATTGTGAAAAACCTGTTATCCTCCCGCAAATTGTGGGGTTGAGTGAGTGAAGGGGGGGACAGTGAATGAAGGAGGATACATGTTTTTCATAATACGTGTTGCTAGCCCCAAACGCGCGAGCAACTGTGGCTTTCAACCATCCAACACATCCCCTTTTATTTATGTGCCTCACACATGTTACATACAAATACAGTTTATGTTTTGTTTTACCCTACTGTGGAAAGACTACGGATACACCACTCCTGCCCGGGCCTCACACAGTGGCATGACCCAGTCCAGTCGAACTGAGCTCATGACGCTGGTGGCATTGCCCCGGAGGATAGCCATCCCTAGTCTTTGCTTGAGCCAGAGGGTTTCCCGGGGTTCTCCTGAAACTTCTCTGATTTTACGGCCTATTTCATTCACCATCTTAAGGGTGGTAGGGCCGAAGATTCCTGAAGTTTCGAATGCCAGGGGCTCGAACTGATGATTTCTGGCGATGGCTTGATATTTTTCTCGCTTTTTATTTTCTGCTATCCGGGCAGCTTCACCTGCTTCGTCGGCGTTTCTGGCGATGTTGGTTGTGGAGAAAGTGTCAACACATGTGGCATCCCACACGAGGCACCGGCCATTCTTGTAAGGGAAAGTGGTCATCCCATCTGGCCGTTTGCCGTCTTCTCTGTGAAGTCCATGTGGTTCGAGGATTGATGCACGGTTAGCACTCTGCAGGGCCCGTTTTATGACATCATTTTGTGCAGAATGTCTTGGCAGGCGGCCTGCGTTGTAATTACATGACAAGGCATGGTGACCTTGAGCATCCATCCCCCCACCACACTTGCAAGTGTGTGGGTGACAAACTGCCGCACCCACTCTGAGCGCGATGGCAACCCAGAGCGCTTCAGCATCCAAGTGAGTTCCAAGAGGTGGGATGGGGATGGCGTGTAACCACAAGCCACTCTCCGAACAGGCGGCTGCCTGGAGGCGTGCTTTTGCAACCTGGTCTGCATTGGTTAGGAGATTTTCTTGCGTTTTCTTCGCCGAGATGGTATCCCACGCTTTCTGCTTGCTCCTGGAGGTACCTGAGGCTCCTCCTCTACTCCTGTACTTTCCTTCCAGGTGTTAATCGCTGCTGTTACGTCCCCATTAAGTGTCATTCCGGGTTGAGAAGAAAGGATGGACACTACAAGGTCGTTGGTCGTGATGAGGGAAGAGATAAAGGCTGGGGAGGCAATATCCGAGGCTCTCCATATGCCCAAGCCCCCGAGGCGGACAGGAAGGGTGGCTTGTGTCCAGGTCCGTTCTTTAAATTCCACGTTGGTGATGCTGGTCACTGCTTCTCGGATTATGCTGTCTAATTCTTGGAGGCCACCATTGTTCGTGTAAGTCATCGATGTGCGCAGGAGGTATTGGAGTTTTGGGATGGAGAAACAGTTCTTGAGAAGGGCCAGAGCTGAGTGGGCATCGATGTGTATCAGGCGACTCACGAGACGTAGAAGCTCCTCCTTTTTAACTTGAAGTGCTGGTGGGATTGCTGCCAGAGTTAGTGGGGAACCTAATAGGGTTTGCTGGTGCTCCTGAAGGATCTTTACATCTGGCAATATGCCTCGAAACAGGGCCTGAGTCTCTTCTCCTTGTTCACGTGTGTGGTTGAGGAGGACAAGTTCACATTTGGTGTCATTTATCACTAGCCCAGCCTGGCCGAGGTCAGTTACGATGTTATTTAGGTTGGTTAGAACGTTCTCTACTGACCCACCCAAGGTTGCATCGTCCAGGTACCATACATTCAGTTCTGACCTTACTTTGTTAGCTGCTGGATCCACCCCTATTGAGAAAAGAGCAGGACCACCTGGATCTCCCTGCTGTAACCCGGTCGCTGATGGGATTACCGTCTCGCCAAAAATCAGGATTTAAGGTTTGGAATCAGCCTGCCAAAGTAGGGTGTACATAGTGGGGATGTGTTCTTGAGCTGCACGGAGGAAGACATCCCTGCGAATGCTGTTGAATGCGTTCCGCATGTCAATCTTTAGAAGCACTCGTTTTTCTTGGGCTTGGCTGAGGTAGGTGCGGGTTGCGTGTACAGAAGCTTCACAACCCCCTGGAGTTCCGAAACCTAGTTGAACTGGTCTTAAGTGTTGACCTAGGCCATTCGAGAGTGGTTTCAAACCCACCTTTGTGGCAAGGCGGCGGAAGGTGTTCCCTACTGCTATTGGGCACACACCGCCATCTTTTTTTGCCAGTGCACAAAGTGATGCCCCAAAAAATAGGGGTGTGGCACAGTCGGGTACTTCCCCTCTTAAAACCATGTTGATGAATTTGGTGAGGGTTTCCAAGAGTGCCTCCCCAGCAGCTCCTGATCCCTGACCCAAGAGGCCTTTGAGGTGGGTGGGTCGGATTCCATCTGGGCCCGCGGCTGAGCCTCCTGGGAAGGAAGTGACTGCGGCAACCACCTGCTCCTTCGTGACAACTAAAGGTTGGCGCATCTGGTCATTTGGGGCAGGGGGGAGGTTTAGGTCCCTAGGTGTAGGTGGGTGCTTTTCTTGTAGGGCTTCAACAACTTCGGTGCCTTGACCAGGAAAACCTTCTGAAGAGGACAACAGTCTGACGGCCCCTTTGATGTCACTATCCGCCAGCTTCGCCGCGACCCTCTTACGTAGCTGTTCAGCCTCTTCCTCTTCCTTGTCCTGTTGCTTCTGGGCCCTGTTTGGTTGCTGTTCGGAGGTTCCATCAGTTTGTTTCCATCCTATACTGTGCTACTTGACGTTTCACTCTGGTGGCTAGTGAAACCTGAAGATGGTCTTGTATGTTGGTTCTGGGTGGTTTTCGGAGAACCCCATAGGAGAAACCCAGGAGCCGTGCCCATGCGAGGGGTGTCTTGAGCTGTAGGGCCTGCTTTATGATGGTTGTAAGGGCCTCCGCCACTTGGATTCTGGCTCCTTTAGGTACCCGGGCAAGGACCTGGATCCGCGCTTTCCATTTGGTCACAAGTTGGGTCAAGTCGGCGACCGGTGTTGCCGGTGTTGCCCCGGTTGGCTCTGCAGTGGGCCCTGGGCATGCGAGACATTTCCAGTTTGGTTGTTCTCCTGATGTTTTCTTTGTCAGCTTAGCACAAGATAAATGAATAGATCTAAGACAGCCGGAACATTTTCGCGAATTCTTTCTTGCATTGGGTTTTCCACACTTAAAACACTTAGTATCTGCTAGGCCATAGTCTTCCAAGATTATCCGTTCCTCTGCCTCTACCAAGCCGACCTCCTGATCTTCCCGTGGTGCTTCCATCTCTGCCATGTCTCCCTTGTTTCAGAAACCCCGGGAAATCTCTCCTGGCACATATCTAGATTATTGCTGTTGTTATTAATGTATAATTGGCTGGATGCATAAAAATTCACATATCATAGTCAACCTTTCTGATGGGATATGTAAAAACACAAAAAAATCTAAAAATAAATCACATATCATAGTCAACCTTTCTGATGGGCAATTGGCCTGCTTCTCCTAAAGCTAAGTGGTTAAATGTATAAATCCTCGGCATTGGGCACCGGTACAACTAAAAGATCTAACTGATTGAAGGGAAGCACGCCAATTATATCCTATGATTACTTACACTGGCGACGCCACCCTGATGTTGAGTATTAATAAATGCTTAGGATATTAGTAATGCTGTCAACATCAAGATAGGGAGAGAGCCAGAGAGTGAGCGAGAGCCAGGATCTGAGTGGGTAACCGAATCTAGGACAGCAGTTATGGAAAAATGCTTACATTGTACAAAATGTTAAGAGGGAGAGAGAGCAGGGGCGGGGGCGAGGGAGAAAGAAAGCGAGCTGGAGAGGGGGCTGGCCTGGTTGGGAATTGAAAGATGTTAGGGAAAAACAAATAACTAAAATGATAAAGAGCGATCTGAAGTTATAGAAAACCAAAAAATAATAACAATGAGACGGTTAAGTGCGGTGATTGAAAGTGGATGGAAAGATGTTAAGGATAAAAAGGAGAGAGAGAGAGAGAGAGAGAGAGAGAGCTACATAGATACACAGACCACACAGACCTCAAGGTCCTTACTAGGCAGTCTGGCCTTACAAACTATATATGTATATATGCATATATAAATATATATATATATATATATATACACCGGTACATACATATACACATATACACACACACAAACATACATACACACATACATACATATATATACAGTTTATATATACATACTGTACAGTGCACACACATACACATACATACATTTTTATTTTTTTTTATTTTTTTTTCATATCACCCCAGCCCTCTGCAGATAGAGGTCAAGCCTTCCCTTGAAAGCGTTTATTGTGTCGCTCTCCACCACTCTCGCTGGTAGTTTATTCCACTCTGTCGCCACACTGTAGGTGAAGAAACTCTTTGTGACATCTAGGTTTGCCTTTTTGGTTTTTAATTTCATTCCATTTCCGGGAGTTTGATTAGTATTGTTTAATGTGAATAGTGCATTTACATCGACTTTGTCGAAACCTTTTAGTATCTTAAAGCACTCAATAAGCTGACCCCTCAACCTCCTCTTTTTTAATGAGAACAGGTTCAATCGTTTAAGTCTTTCTTCATATGGTTTATTTCTTAATGAGGGTATCATCTTCGTCGCTCTACGCTGTACTGACTCGAGTCTTACAATGTCCTTGATCAGATAAGGTGACCAGAACTGCACACCATATTCAAGGTGGGGCCTCACCATACTTTTGAACAGTGGCACTATTACGTTTTCATGTTTATATGTACATTTTCGTTTAATAAAGCCCAATGCTATGTTTGCCTTATTTGCAGCTGCTATACATTGGTCGGAAGTTTTTAGGTTTTCAGATATTAGTACCCCTAGGTCTTTTACTACCGTTGCGGTTTTTATTTGTTTGCCATTCATTTCGTATTTGTATTTCATATTTCTACTACCAACCTGCAGCACCTGACATTTATCGACATTGAAGGGCATCTGCCATTTTTTCGACCACTCTGATATCTTGTTTAAATCAGATTGCAACGCATTTCTATCATCTTCGTTCAGGACTGTATTTCCTATTTTTGTATCGTCGGCGAATTTGGAAATGGTGTTGTTTACCCCTACATCAATATCGTTAATGTAAATGAGAAACAGGACCGGTCCAAGGACTGAACCCTGTGGAACTCCACTAGTGACAGGCTCCCACTCCGATTCCACTCCATTTATCACCACTCTCTGTCTTCTGTCTGTAAGCCAATTTTTTATCCAAGAATGAATTTCACCTTTGATACCTATCCTCTCCAGTTTAGCCAATAGTTTTCGGTGAGGCACCTTGTCGAAAGCTTTTTGGAAGTCCAAGAAGATTATATCTAGTGATTTCGTCATGTCATTATATGTGAATAGTTTGTTATAAAATTCAATCAAATTTGTTAGGCATGACTTATTTGATCTAAAGCCGTGTTGACTATTTTTGATTAGGTTGTTTGATTCGAGGTAATCTACTATCTTATCTCTAAGGATTTTTCCATGATTTTTCCTACAATTGAAGTTAGACTAATTGGTCTGTAATTACTCGCTTTGGCCTTGCTACCCTTCTTGTATATCGGCGCAATGTTCGCATCTTTCCAATCACTCGGTACAATCCCCTGTAGTAATGATAAGTTAAATAGTTGTGTCAGGGGTTTTGCTATTTCGTCCTTAACATTCTTAATTATTTTCGGGTGGAGCATGTCGGGTCCCGTCCCGGGGTCTTATTTACATTTAAATTACTCAATTTGCTTTGTACTTCGCTAACACTGATGGTGAAATCTCCTATCACATGAGTTGAGGTGTTATTTTCAAGGGTATGATCGATAATTTCTTCTGTGAAAACTGAGCCAAAATATGTGTTGAGCAGATTTGCCGTGTTTGTGTCACCTGTTATTGTCTGGCCATCTTCTATTAGCGGTCCGATTCCGCTTTTGATCTGTTTATTTTTATTTACGTAACTGTAGAATTTTTTGGGGTTTGTGGCACTTTCTCTGGCAATAGTCATTTCGTAATTTGTTTTGTTCGCCCTAATTATTTTTTCACTTCCCTTCTACTATTTTTGTACAAGTTTTTAATTACTTCAGTGTTTGTGTTATTTTTTACAAGTTTGTGGAGTTGATTCATTTTCCTTATTTCCTTGCCAGTGTCTCTACTGTACCAAGAGAGAGAGAGAGAGAGAGAGAGAGAGAGAGAGAGAGAGAAATTAAAATGGACCTTGTAGCAAGTATTTCCTAAATGGTTAGAGAGAGGGAAATAAAAATGGACCTTATAGCAAGTACTTCATAATAGTTAGAATTGTTTGAGAAGTTGAAAGACCGAGGGTCAGGTCCTTGGGGTAGATGGAAGATAAGGCCTATGGTGGGGATTCATAAGGGTGAAACTGCCTGCCCTATAAACGGTTACTTCACTCACCTTGTGGTTACTGCTGGAGGTTTATGGTGCCTGGGCAGGGCTGGGCTAGTGCCTGACGGCTCCTTGTCCCCTCACTGATACTGGTAATAACACTCTCAAGATTAAACTAAATATGCTTTGTGGGCGATGTTTAAACAAGAAACCACGTTCTGTTTACTATGTGCCGAAACACCGTATCATCGCCGATCTTCTGATACGTATATGGGTCACTTAGCCCCAGTACCCCTCCGAAAATCCCCTCTTTTGAGGAGCTCAACCAACCCGTGTGCTCTCACAAAATAACACAGGGTTCAAGTCAAATACCAGAGCAAATCAGTCAATCAAGTCAACATCGATAGATACTAAAATATTTAATAATTCTTCCAAGTTCCCCTCGTCATAAGTTAGTTATAGGCTGATCCATTGGTGTCTATGTGAAATAAACATTGTTCAAGCACTGTCCAATACTGTCATATAATTTGTTTATTATCATATTTGTTTTATTATATATATATATATATATATATACCCGGTACCTAATAAAACATATAGCCTATGTACACCATTGAATGTGGCAGTATGACCTAAAATGTTAGTTGCATTTAGTGATTTATATATTGTGTTGTCACTATTGTTTGGTTTCTTAGAGGAAGAGGGTTCTGATAATGTATTCAATCGATAACTATTATAATGAGTGTATTAGTATGGTAAGTATATTAAGGGCAAACAAAATACTTTTGTACTGCCTCTGTTTTAATTATTTATTCTGGCTATCATGTGACCGTCTTATGAAGGCCCACTAAAATTACCGCAATAAGTTAATACAAATGTGATGTTTGTTTATGACCTATTTCAAACTCAATGTCTATCTTACAGTTATTTTGTGTGTGCTTTTATGTGTGTATACTTTGCTATATCTCAACTTATATACTTAAATTGTAAGTGTTTAAATCACACAGCCATACACTCGACTGCATAAATCTTATTTATAAATACCCATAAACAATTATGTCTAAACAACAACTGAATTGTTATTCAGTCTGTTTAACTTTCCATATTAATTCTGGTCATGGATCAGGTGGTTTATATTTTATCTGTACACAAATATCCTTCCTTCCGACCCATATATTTGTGTGTGTTCGCTGTGGTGTGTATTGATAACCAATCGTCCTTGTATTGTGTAATGCATTCAAGGGTTCAGTGCTCATATGTTTGTAAAGAATATTCCATCCCCTCGAACTCCGCTTGCTCTCGCTCTCTCTCTCTCTCATCAAAGCCAAATTGCTTGAAGGGTAATTATCTTTGATGTGTAGTTAACTGAGAAATTAACCCACTGAGCCCCAGCTAGTTTAGAATAAATGTACCACCAGGGACCGGAAATTTAAAAAAAAAAAAAAAATCCAGAAAACACCAGGAATGGGTTAGGAATGAAGGAAAACCCACAAAAAACCGATCCCCTACGTCATTAAGGGGTCCTACGGAGCGCCAGAAAGTCGGATTTACAAGAGGGGAAATGTGTAGGCAAAAACACCCAAAAACAGGTTATTGTGCGCTCACGCGCACGCGGTTGGACTTTGAGAGTTTTCAACCATCGGCATTGTTGTGTGGGATACTTACACAGTTCCCATATAAATCTGAGCCCTCTAGGTGCCATAGGACCGGAGTAATTAACCTAAGAAGTGCGCATGGGGGTAATTAGAAACGTCCCCCTGTGCTGACGTATTTGAGCTGTTTCCATTGTTACGACTGGGGTTTAAATATATCAGGGCTCTTATTCATTGGACTAGTAATGGCATAAATGCTACAACGGAAAGCGCTAGATCCAACCTCTGATGTATATTCCCAGTGAACAAAGAACACAAATACTCTACAGAGTTCTATATGCAATAATAGGCTATCAAACTATCAATAAATGTGCGTCTACTCTAGGCTTAATGTTATGTGAAAACAGCCTATTACTACCTATAACCGAAGGTGCTTGGTTATGGTATGCAAAGTAAGGTGGTAAGAGAAGTTACAGCTTACGTTACTTTAATCAATAAATGTCAGGCACTCCTGCATGAAAGAAAGTGCACTAAAGTCCTTCAACACTAACAAGGAATCTTCTCTAAATGTTAGATGCTATAAAGATGCTCGTATCGGAAATGGAACCCAAAAAGGCAGGCAGCGGAACAATGCTCGTGCAGGCTATGCACACAAAAAGGCAGAATATATAATGCAGTCGGGGCCAAGAATACCCTAAACACTACAACAATAATAATCGCCATGACAATGCAGTATTCCTATCAACAAAAAGAGCCTAAGTCGTTTGTGTCTCCATACATCAAACTAGGCTGCGAAATGCTTGTGTAATCATAAATAGGTATGCATAAAAAGAGTAATTAGGTTAATATACTTAATGTCTACTGTGACTGATAAAGTCTAGCTAGAGTCAATGATACGAGATACTGGTGCGCATGGCATGCCGCATAGCCTAGTGCAAATCTCAAGTCTGTGCGTCAAATATTATGTTATAGGGAAGGGTAGCTCTCTTGAGAAACCTTAATACCGAAGTATTAAGCGTTCTCCATGCGTACCTCAAAGACAAACAACGAGCTTAGAACAGTGCAGAATGGTATAGGCAAAAAGCCCTCATTCGTGCATGCTCTACTCTCAATGGCACACAGACTAGAATTTACTCAATCAACTCCAGTTCTCAGGTATGTCGTGCAGCTTTTAACTAAAGCCAGCACTCATAGGAAACAATACCTTATAATATCAGACTCCTAGTCTAGCATTATCTAATCCAGCAGAACACTAATAATTAAAGGAAGCAGTACTAAACAATATGAATGCCAACCAATGCTTCGTGATCAACTTATCTTAACAACTAACATACATGGGTTATATCAGACCTTAACGCACAATACAACTGGCCAGCATGAAGCTGATTTTGCAGAGTTAACCAGAGGGGGTATAATATTACTAAAAGGTGGTGAAAGATATGAAAAAAGAGAGAGGTAGGCAGAGGAAAAGATTCTCAGGTGCGGACGGGGGACAGGTAGCAAGGGATAAAGATGAATGCGTTCTAGAAACCAGATCTGAGGGAGAGAGTGGCGAGGAACTGTATATATACTCGCACTAGCTCGAGGCGCCTGGGAAAAAAGCGGTTACAAGTCCTCTAGCCACTAGCAAGGGAGCTAGCAGCATGGTAAGGACCTCTCTCAACCAACCCCCACGAGGCAGCCAGCCGTGACGTCATCGAGCGGGACAAAAACACTGCGCGCTCCCTCTCACTCTGTTCTACTCTCTCTCTCTCTCCCAGATCCCATCATTACTAGTTAATGATAAAACATATACTTTACAATTAAATATATAAAGCCTTGACATGGGTGAAAACAAAGAGCCTTTCTGGACTGCCCATGACACCGAGCTTTCATAGGAAATAAAGCACACTCTAATACATAAACTGTAGCCCCATCCACTGCCCTGGCGATCCTAGCGAGTCACTGTAGGACAAGCCATGCGGTTCTAACGGAGTGGTTAACGTCACACCCCCCCCAAGATTTTTCTCAGAGGCCCCAAGGCTCACAAAAATCTGATGGTTAGAACCCATGCTATATCTCCACTTCCCATCACCCAGCGGCAGTAAAATATCTGGCACAGTTCTTCAACAAAACATTTTTCAAAATTATAACCCTCCCCAACACCATAGGTTAAATTATAATTATGTAGTTATGCTCCTCAAGAGCGAGCTTCTCTAGCCCAGCATTCTGAGAGGAGTGCAACTCAGAATTACTGCTATAACATACTAAAAAAATTCAACTATCAAAGAAAGAGTTTTTATTTGATTTTTTATGTTTATAATTTGTTAATTTCGGCTGCACTATAGGGTCAAGCCTAGTTTTTTCTTCTATAGCAAACACTCAACTCCTGCTTTACGACCCAATACGCTGGGCTACAACCGCGAGCCAACAAGCACCAAGCGCAAAATACTATCCAAACTAAAGCAGGAGGCTACCCGTGTGTCAATCTACCCAGGATCATATACCCTTGAACGACCATCTGCAACCACGTTGTCACAACCCGCAATATGGCGTATGTCCAGGTTATATACCAGTAACCTTAGTGACCACCTGGTCAGCCTCATATTCCGATTGTGAAACTGGTCCAAGAACTTGAGAGGGTGATGATCAGGGTAAACTACAACGACCGGACCATAGGCTGGAACATAGACCTCGAAACGCCCCAGCGCAAGCACAACCGCCAGCAGCTCCTCCTCGACAACAGAGCAGCTCCCCTGGGCCGAATTGTACTTCTCCGAGCAGAAACTAACAGGATTCTCCAGCCCATCATTGTCCTTTTCCACAAGGACGGCACCAGCCCCCACACCACTAGCCTCCATTGCTAGTTGGAAACGTAGCCTAAAGTCAGGGGCCCTGAGGATCGGGTGAGTGCACAACAGGTGTTTTACTTCTCTAAACACCTTCTCACACTCAGGCGCCCATTTGAACTTCTTATCCTTCCAGTTATCCTCCACCTGAGCTTGACTGTCCAGTTCTGCTTCTCCACCTTGACTGCTAAACGTCATCACAGGCACAGTGAGAGGCTCAGAGGGGTGCCTCCCATACTCCTTCATGGGATTAACATGACATAACTGATTGCGCTTCCGTCTGTCTGGAGTGGCTACCAAGTAATCCAGGTCCGATAGCTCCTCCACCACCCTATAAGGACCAGCGTACTTCGCGGATAAGGGGTGACCTACAAGGGGCAGTAGAATCAACACCTCCTGACCCACGTGAAACTCCCTGAGTTCAACCTTGAGGTCGTACCGGTCCTTCCTGAGGGCCTGAGAGCTAGTCAAATTACGGCCAGCCAACTCCAGACTGCGCAACATCCGTTCTCGACTGTTGAGGACACACTTGAGCATAGAACAAGGTTTTTCTGCGCCCTCCCATACTTCTTCAACCATATGGAGAGGCCCTCTGACACGGTGTCCAAAGACGAGCTCATTAGGGCTGAATCCCAAACTCTCCCCAGGTACCACCCACACAGCAAACAAAACACATGGCAGGCCAAGATCTCAATCCCTCCCACTCTCAAAGCAACAACAACGAAGCACAGATTTCAAGGCTGAGTGCCATCGCTCTAACACACCCTGGCTCTCCGGATGATACGCAGATGACACAACCCCAACAATCCCATGCTGCGGCATTGCTTGAACAAAGAGGCTAGAAGTGAAGTTGGGTCCCTGGACTGACTGAATCCCCTGCGGGTAACCATACCGGGAAAAATACACTAGCAAGCTTCGGACCACCGTCTTCGCCGACCCATTTCTCATAGGGTACGCGTCAGGGTACCTTGTTGCCACATCTCCCGACTGTGCATCACTGTCCTCCTTCAACTCTTTCGTCTTTTTAAGCCCATCCTCTGCCTTTTCCACAACAGTTACTGGGTCTTCTTCAGACTCGATATTTGGTCCTAATACTGAGTCCCCGAGAAGGGCCGTTGATACTAAACTCTCAACCGCATCAACTTCCAACCCCTTCTCGGTACCCTTCCTCCGCTGATCTAAAGATTGTTGACCAGAATGTGACTCCCTGGATGCAGGATCTCCGGTGACAACACACGCCATAGGCTGCCCCTGACACTTCCCAACCCACTCCTGCTCCTCCCCACTCACGTCGGCCGGCTTCTCGACAACGACTAAGGGTGGAGCCTCAGAAGTAGGCCCCGCAAAGTCGTTGCCAAGAAGGAGGTCGACGCCCCCATCAGGTAACTTCTCCACAATTCCTACATCCAGGTCACGAGTCACACCATCAACTTCCACCTTCATTCTTACAAGCGGGTATGACCTTGTCGCATTAACTCCCTGAACCACAACCACCCGTGCCGTATTGACAGGTTTACCAGTGACATTTCTCAACAGTGTTTGCGATGCCCCAGTTTCACGCAAAATTCTCACCTCATGTCTTCTACCCCCCCACTCCACACAACCGAGTCCCCTGTGGTCACTAAAGGCATCACGGACAGGGAATAAGCCTTCCGGATCCTTCTGCACTGGCAGTGTATTTACCTCGGAAGAAATGCCTCTAACAAACTCCGATGTCCTCTTGAACACTCCAATGCCGTCAGCAAAAGACACGGCTGCCGGAGGAGGTCGACTAGGGCACTCATTTGCCTTATGACCCTCCTGGTGGCAACTAAAACACATAAATTTCGGTTTTGGCTTATACTGTGATGTAAAAGGCCCCTGACTTTTCACATACGGTGTGGTGTAAGGTTTGGATTCAGTTTTAGTTTCATGGCTCTTCTGTTTATATGTGTCATTGTTCCGGGGAGGGGGAGGATAACGGTCCTTAGCACTTACATCGTACTTCTGTGAGGACCCGCAACCCCGAATCAACGACAGCCGCCGATCAGCCATTTCTGCTGCTTCGACTAGAGTTCTTGGGATTTTCTCCTTTAAGTTCAAAGTTAGATCACCACCCGTGCTCTTAAAGAACTGCTCCAACATCATTAACTGCTTAATTTCATCAAATGTTGTGACCTTCTCAGATCGGAGCCAGTTCACCATAGCATCGGACAAGTCCCGGGCGTGTTCCAAAAAGGTGCTATCTATTCCCTTAGTTACACCCCGGAACTTCAAACGGTACGTTTCTGGTTGCAGTTCGTAAGCCCTCAGGACAGCCTCCTTGAGATCCTCATACACAATACATAACTCCAAAGGTAACGCATCGTAGGCTTGAAGACCCTTGCCTATTAATCTAGAGGATACAAGTGCTGCCCATTTATTCTCTGGCCACTGGTGTTCCTGGCACTTCTTCTCAAAGCGTGTGAAAAATTCTGTTACACCACTCTCATCAAACACCGGAACCAGTTTCAATAAGTGCGAGAGAGACTGCTCATGAACACGGTTACCAGCCCTAAGTCGCTGTCCCGTTGTCTCTACTCGCGACTTCTCTACGTCCATGTCGGCACAGTACCTAGTCGACTCTAAATCAGCTTGGATTTTTGCTAGCTCTATGTGCTGGTGACTTTTTCTCTCTTCTATCTTGGCTAATTCTAATTGCTGCTGAAGCTCACATGCCCTTTGTTGCTGCTGAACCTCAGATACCCTGATAGCCTTTCTCTCTTCGATCTTAGCTAATTCGAGCTGAAACAATAATTCTGGAGTTAACCCTTGAGGAGGTGAAGGTGCTACAATGTTTTGAAATTACCGGTGGTCCCCCCAGGGGCAACCCACCCTGCCAGTCACCACCCAACTGTGGAAGCGTACTCGGGGTCGGCAAACTACTGGGATGGCTGGGAGTCGAGTGTAGGGGAAGCATGGCCGAAGGGCTCTGAGCACTCAACCCATCTCGCTCACCAGTCACCCTGCCCAGTACACATGTTATCAAGTTATCCCTGGTCATGCTGCTAGTAACCGCATGACCGATAGCTGTGGCCAGGCATTGAAGACCGTACCGATCCATACCCTCCAACCGCTCGGCAGTAACAGGCCATTGCAAAAATATCCTAGCATCTTCCTCACAGTTCACCCGATTAACCCTTTCATCATGCTGCTGTTCCTCAGTTTCGACATTACGTACTGTGTCTCCATTCTCCTCTGATCCGGTATAAGACATGATGCTCTCAAAAATGTTCCCACCTCAATATTCAGAAAAGAAGCACCCCAAACTCTTATACCTCAATATACACACAAAAATTCTCGGAAATACTCAAGGGTTATACTATGTTGCAAAAAAAAATTATTCTTGCTGATCCCCGCAAAATATTCTCCAAAACAACAAATGTTCCCTGCTAATAAATGTAGGTTCACCAAATCCTAGGTAAGGTCGCCATTTGTTACGACTGGGGTTTAAATATATCAGGGCTCTTATTCATTGGACTAGTAATGGCATAAATGCTACAACGGAAAGCGCTAGATCCAACCTCTGATGTATATTCCCAGTGAACAAAGAACACAAATACTCTACAGAGTTCTATATGCAATAATAGGCTATCAAACTATCAATAAATGTGCGTCTACTCTAGGCTTAATGTTATGTGAAAACAGCCTATTACTACCTATAACCGAAGGTGCTTGGTTATGGTATGCAAAGTAAGGTGGTAAGAGAAGTTACAGCTTACGTTACTTTAATCAATAAATGTCAGGCACTCCTGCATGAAAGAAAGTGCACTAAAGTCCTTCAACACTAACAAGGAATCTTCTCTAAATGTTAGATGCTATAAAGATGCTCGTATTGGAAATGGAACCCAAAAAGGCAGGCAGCAGAACAATGCTCGTGCAGGCTATGCACACAAAAAGGCAGAATATATAATGCAGTCGGGGCCAAGAATATCCTAAACACTACAACAATAATAATAGCCACGACAATGCAGTATTCCTATCAACAAAAAGAGCCTAAGTCGTTTGTGTCTCCATACATCAAACTAGGCTGCGAAATGCTTGTGTAATCATAAATGGGTATGCATAAAAAGAGTAATTAGGTTAATATAATTAATGTCTACTGTGACTGATAAAGTCTAGCTAGAGTCAATGATACGAGATACTGGTGCGCATGGCATGCCGCTTAGCCTAGTGCAAATCTCAAGTCTGTGCATCAAATATTACGTTATAGGGAAGGGTAGCTCTCTGAGAAACCTTAATACCGAAGTATTAAGCGTTCTCCTGGCGTACCTCAAAGACAAACAACGAGCTTAGAACAGTGCAGAATGGTATAGGCAAAAAGCCCTCATTCGTGCATGCTCTACTCTCAATGGCACACAGACTAGAATTTACTCAATCAACTCCAGTTCTCAGGTATGTCGTGCAGCTTTTAACTAAAGCCAGCACTCATAGGAAACAATATCTTATAATATCAGACTCCTAGTCTAGCATTATCTAATCCAGCAGAACACTAATAATTAAAGGAAGCAGTACTAAACAATAATATGAATGCCAACCAATGCTTCGTGATCAACTTATCTTAACAACTAACATACATGGGTTATATCAGACCTTAACGCACAATACAACTGGCCAGCATGAAGCTGATTTTGCAGAGTTAACCAGAGGGGGTATAATATTACTAAAAGGTGGTGAAAGATATGAAAAAAGAGAGAGGAAAATATTCTCTGGTGCGGAGCGGGGACAGGTAGCAAGGGATAAAGATGAATGCGTTCTAGAAACCAGATCTGAGGGAGAGAGTGGCGAGGAATTGTATATAAACTCGCACTAGCTCGAGGCGCGTGGGAAAAAAGCGGTTACAAGTCCTCTAGCCACTAGCAAGGGAGCTAGCAGCATGGTAAGGACCTCTCTCAACCAACCCCCACGAGGCAGCCAGCCGTGACGTCATCGAGCGGGACAAAAACACTGCGCGCTCCCTCTCACTCTGTTCTACTCTCTCTCTCTCTCCCAGATCCCATCATTACTAGTTAATGATAAAACATATACTTTACAATTAAATATATAAAGCCTTGACATGGGTGAAAACAAAGAGCCTTTCTGGACTGCCCATGACACAAGCTTTCATAGGAAATAAAGCACACTCTAATACATAAACTGTAGCCCCATCCACTGTCCTGGCGATCCTAGCGAGTCACTGTAGGACAAGCCATGCGGTTCTAACGGAGTGGTTAACGTCACACCATCACTAAAATATTAATTTTACCATAAATAGCATTAATACTTATCCATACGCACCTATTATGAGTTGATTATAAAGGTATTAACCTGAAACAACAATAAAACAAGTGAAAACAGCGTTTGGATGGTCAAAATCGGAGATACAGGCCGCGAGTTATATAATGTATGGGTGAGGCAACCTGCTTTCCCGCCAATTTCCCCCAAGGCCACTGAGACACAGTCGATCGATACTCTCTCTCTCTCTCTCTTGCACTCGCTTGCTAACAGAGATGACAATGCCCTGCTTGCAACTCGCTAATGTTAGCACGAAAATATACCTCAGAATAAGGGAATAACAGGGAAAATAGGTGATAACTGAAGGAGGGGAGGAAAGTGGGGAAGGAGGGAAGGTAGAGGAGTGATATTTTGCATGGCCCAGGGGCCCCCAAAATTTGTTATTTTTTTTTTTTTCAATGTTTAAAGTTGATTTTTTTTTCTCTGACTCTTAAGAGTCTTCCCGCAGTCTGCCGGGGGAACTCTTAAGAGTCTTCCTGCAGTTCCCGGGTTAACTGTGACGCATACGTATGCGTCGCTGGGACTGGCAGAAAAATACATTGCCGACGCACTGTTTGCATCGCTGGGGTTCTGTGGGTTAAGCGTCTTCACCGTCGCAACTTGGTGATCAATATAATATATTATGAATCTCGGGATAGTTTCTGAGCTCGGTGAATCTCTATGAAGTACTTTACAAACAATAATAACACTAATTTTAGAGCATCAATAGCAATTATATTTAATATAGCTTACTGGCTTTTCAAGTCAATACAAAGTTAGTTAAAGGACTGAATTACACTTCATAGTTATTCACTTATCCAAGGTAATGATAAGCATCCATATGTAAATCAAACTTTTCCTCTCCCACTCTTGAGCTTCCTTGTCCGTTCTCACCTAATCCATGGATCATTACTACAGAACATTGACAATGAATATGACGAGGTTATCTTTGGCCAAATAGATTAACGTTTTTTTTTTTTAATTCACCAATTCAACTGTCATGCAATGTAAACTTGTTCACTTCTCTTGTTATGTGGGCATACTATTTCTTAGTTGATTTGTTCTGCCTGTCTTCCAGTACAATATTTCCCTTTTTGATAATATTTTTTAGTACTCAAGTGCAGAACCAACTCTCTATTTCTCACACTTGACCTAATTGAAATATTTAAATTAACATATTTATGATTTTGACGCGTTTTGTCACCTGAATACTGTTCAGTACGTCTTAGTGCCATTTTTTTTTTTTTAATTATGTATTTTGTTTATAACTTCATTACTTGTTCCTCAGTTTCAGTAGAACTAAGGAAACCAAATCCTAACCGTATAATTATTGGTGGTTTGATTTACGATATAATTCATTGTATTCAATAACTCTGCTACCCACCATTAATACAACCATTTATATTCCTACCAAAAATTAGCATATTTTAGTATTTATCTTAATCGAAAACTTATCACATGCAAATTTAGTTAAATTATATAATTATGTTTGATTGGCGAGAGGTAAACATAATAGTCGTCAATATGTAAACGTCGACCATTCATATATTATTCAGTATATACAGTATACGTGTTACTACAACGCAAGAATCATAATTTCAAATTCGAAATAACAAATGTTGAACAATATTTATAGGTGTAATTTCCTATGTTATTTAATCAGTGTAACGATTTTACTGACTCTAGTCCCCACTACCCTGTTGTGGGGGTCTGGGTTGGCTACTGGCTGACGCTGGTTTCCACTACCCTGTTGTGGGAGACAGGGTTGGCTACGGACTGACTCTGGTCCCCACTACCCTGTTGTAGGAGTCTGGGTTGGCTACTGACTGACTCTAGACCCCACTACCCTGTTGTGGGAGTCAGGGTTGGCTACTGGCTGACTCTGGTCCCCACTACCCTGTTGTGGGAGTCAGGGTTGGCTACTGACTGACTCTGGTCACCACTACCCTGTTGTGGGAGTCAGGGTTGGCTACTGACTGACTCTGGTCCCCACTACCCTGTTGTGGGAGTCAGGGTTGGCTACTGACTGACTCTGGTCACCACTACCCTCTTGTGGGAGTCAGGGTTGGCTACTGGCTGACTCTGGTCCCCACTACCCTGTTGTGGGAGTCAGGGTTGGCTACTG
Organism: Paralithodes platypus; assembly: GCA_032716605.1. Taxonomy (NCBI): domain Eukaryota; kingdom Metazoa; phylum Arthropoda; class Malacostraca; order Decapoda; family Lithodidae; genus Paralithodes; species Paralithodes platypus. The sequence goes on from CM064490.1 coordinate 24,352,618, forward strand.
ACTGACTCTGGTCCCCACTACCCTGTTGTGGGAGTCAGGGTTGGCTACTGGCTGACTCTGGTCCCCACTACCATGTTGTGGGAGTCAGGGTTGGCTACTGGCTGACTCTGGTCCCCACTACCCTGTTGTGGGAGTCAGGGTTGGCTACTGGCTGACTCTGGTCCCCACTACCCTGTTGTGGGACTCTGGTCCCACAAACTATAACATACAATTATATAAAACAAGTTACATGCAGACATAATATATGTTTACTTGTAAACCAAATATTTTAGACTTAGTAAATGCAATTTGTATTTAGCTCAGGCATCTCCACAATGTGTTTTTTGTTGTACAATATAATTTGGAATAATAGTGTCCCCTACCCTATGCACTGAAGACCAATATTTTAATCAAGGATTTCTGCTTTCTCAAACAGTCCCTTTCCTAGCTGTCAGCACTTACTAGTAAATAGTAGTAATGTTATATTTTGTTTCAAGATTAACTGTAGGTCCATCCAGTACCTCAATGAGAGCCCTTTATATTCCCAGTATGTTTCTGTCATGTTGTATATTGGGAGTGATTTGGTAACTATCGTGTAATAGCAGTACTTATATATTTATATTTTGATACAATTGTGGTATATACAGTATATGTCTCTCTCTCTCTCTCTCTTTCTCACTAATATTTAAATTTCAATAAGACCATGTGAACGTTAATAGTCATGAATTGTACAGGGACTCTTTAGCGTTCCACACACCTTTTTGCTCTCACCCTCGCGCTCTCTCTCTCTCTCCTATCAGAATAATTAACCCTTAATTGGCGGCGCGCAACTTATGTCGTGTGAAATAAATATGGACTAAGTGGCGGTTCACAACTTATGTTGTGTGCCATTTTCACCACGTAATGTTGCTGAGAGAGAGAGATGAGTGGTGGGAGGAGCGTACAAGCGTATGACTGCTCCAGACCACCGCGGCGGACCTACTGACATGAATCCCACCCTCCTCCACCCTCTCGCACTGCTACACAGGGAATTATGTAGGGAAAGTACCTAATTACATTGTTTTTGCACTCGTGTTGCGCGATCGTTGCAAGAGAATTAGTGGTCGTACAAGGATGGTTGGGGTGTCATTGGAAAGCTCTGTTTATGCCCTTTCAGGGATAGATACTTGTTTTACACTCTGGGTCTTATTTAAGCATGAAAATTATCACGTAAACAACCCTATTTAGGGTAAAAACACCCCGCTGGGCGCTACGGTCAAATAGACCACCTAGGCCGCTAAATAAGGGTTAATGAGTACTGTTGTAGGTTATAATTATGTGACGACCTGGGTTGTTAATGGATGGAATATAGTGGGTATGGAGGTGTTGAAATTGTTTGTGAAATTACAATTAAAATAATACAAAAAATAATACTTAGCACTCGCTCCAAGATTAATCACCGCTTGTTTACATATTTAATGGTGCTAATCAGCCCATTATTTGATATTTCCAATGATGTATATTATCATTTCAATCATAAGTAGATGTTGTAAACACCTATCTTGAGCCTCTCACAGTTTGAGTTTGGACGTGATCTAATATGTGTTTATTTGTATTTGTGTTCCGACTATATGTATACATTTATAGAGCTATAAGATGAGATCACGCCCTGGTGCCTTTTGGTAAAGCCAACTTAACACACCATCGATCACATCATCCCGTGAGCGAAAGGGTTAAGGACACTTAAGTCCCTAAATATCAAAACCAACAACACCTAAATGAATAATAGTGTCTTTCAATTAGCTAATGTTGTTAACATATAACTCGTATGCAAATGTGTAATATTTTTTTTTTTTTATTATATTGATTGTATATCTTTTATTTATTCATTTATTTATTAATGTATTTATTTGACTCTGTTTGCGATGAAATCAGGTAAGTGTTCAAGCATTAGGGAAATAAAGACAATAATGATGTTCGCTACTTAGTTGGTTAGCCTCTTCATACATATATATATATATATATATATATATATATATATATATATATATATAATATATATACCGGTATATATATATATATATATATATATATATATATATATTATATACAGTATGTGTGTGTGTCAGAGTGTGTAAAATGAAGAGGATATATATAGTTAAATAGGTAGATATAGATAGATAAGTATATTAAGAGATAGATGGAAACATAGAGGAAGGCATTAAGATAACAAATATTATGTAAATAATTTAACTGGTGAACTGTTGTGGTAAACATAACACTTAATTTAACACAGACAATGAAACATTAAATATCCAGAAAATGCATGAAGAAATATAAAGCGAGAGGTGAGGTTTCATTAACTAATGAGTTTTAAAGTGAGTAACTTGTAAGACAGTGTCATCACGGGTGTCAGGTTACATTAACTAGTGAGTTTTAAAGTGAGTAACTTGTGAGACAGTGTCATCACGGGTGTCAGGTTACATTAACTAGTGAGTGTTAAAGTGAGTAACTTGTGAGACAGTGTCATCACGGGTGTCAGGTTACATTAACTAGTGAGTTTTAAAGTGAGTAACTTGTGAGACAGTGTCATCACGGGTGTCAGGTTACATTAACTAGTGAGTGTTATAGTGAGTAACTTGTGAGACAGTGTCATCATGGGTGTCAGGTTACATTAACTAGTGAGTGTTAAAGTGAGTAACTTGTGAGACAGTGTCATCACGGGTGTCAGGTTACATTAACCAGTGAGTGTTATAGTGAGTAACTTGTGAGACAGTGTCATCACGGGTGTCAGGTTACATTAACTAGTGAGTGTTAAAGTGAGTAACTTGTGAGACAGTGTCATCACGGGTGTCAGGTTACATTAACCAGTGAGTGTTAAAGTGAGTAACTTGTGAGACAGTGTCATCACGGGTGTCAGGTTACATTAACTAGTGAGTGTTATAGTGAGTAACTTGTGAGACAGTGTCATCACGGGTGTCAGGTTACATTAACTGGTGAGTGTTATAGTGAGTAACTTGTGAGACAGTGTCATCACGGGTGTCAGGTAACATCTCCACCAACCATCTCCCTCACACTAACTTATCCACAAAACACTTACAACTTCATATTGTCCATTTACTGGAACCGGGATGGAGAGGTACTAAATATTGTCATTGCATATCGTAACATATGACATAGTACATATGACAAAAAAGGTACTAGTCTTATTAATGCCATGCATTATCTATGAAAAATACCACACAGTTCATAATAAATACCACACAGTTCATAATAAATACCACACAGTTCATAATAAATACCACACAGTTCATAATAAATACCACACAGTTCATAATAAATACCACACAGTTCATAATAAATACCACACAGTTCATAATAAATCGGCACCCTTGATAATTAGGTATACTATGTTAGTTTATGCATTTCACATTTGTTATTAATTAATGTCGAACTATTGATTAATGCTCTATGTTATAGCCACCAAAGTGGTGCAGTAAGCCTCTGTAGCAGTTACGGTGATTTTCCATTTGTATATTATTAGGTAACGTTCTATGCTCCAAGAGTATAGTTTCAGCGATCTTAAACGCTCCCAATAGTGTATCTGTTTTACCAAGTTTATAATTAGCGATGTGAAATTCGTGTATACACTCTCTAAATCATGTATTTCGCCTGCTTTGTAAATATGTAAATATGCTACAGTATTCAAGCTGCACTAGCATTAGAGATTTGAAGAGCGTTATCATAGGCAATTCACAGCGTGTTTTTAATGGACGCAGAATCCAACCCGTCAGATGTTTCATAGCTGCATCTTTGACCTGGTTATGTTCTTTGAATTCCATATTTTCAAACATTAAATTGGAATTTGTCTTCGTTGAATTGCATGTTGCTTTCCCTGGTTCACTGGAACACTACATTTATGTGTTTCTGCAGCCGGCTTGTGTCTTCCTGCGTGTTTACTATCATGCTTCGTTTTATGTCATCAGCAAAAGAAGACACTGTACTGTGGCTTGTGTTCTCATATATGTCATTAATTAATTAGCATGAGGAAAAGAAGGGGCGCTTGCACTGTTCCCTGGGGAACTGAGCTTTTGACATCCGTATGCTCAGATGTGACTTGGTTTACTGCTACTGATGTTAGATACTCCAATATATCCAACTATTACTCCATGAATTACTTAAACACTAGAATACATATTTAAAGTATATCTCACTATTATAACCTTAATACAACTACTCATAATTATTAGTAAACATAATATTTCTTACACCGACTGTATATGATGGAGGCAAGTGGTACTGGGCGCCTAGAATCTGAGGTTTAAGTAGACGTCAGCTTCTAGTCAGCATTCCCGAGATCTCACAATAGAGATGGTTACACGTGACCGCTCTGATGGAAAGTCACCCAGAACAGGGCACGTTGAAAGCCACACCTTATGACGTCATTATTGACAGGTACTAGGATTGGTCGTGAAGTACACGTGAATGATAATGAGTGGTTTTACGTCATAAAGAGGGGCGTAACCCAACATAATATAAGGTGGGTATCCAGAGAGCGAGGGCAGAAACAAGAGAGACCCCGGCTCGCTCATCGAAGGGTCAGAGGTTAGCTCCGTATGTGATAACCAGACTATATAACATACTTGAATTAATCGTACTGATACGAATACTTATACAATCAATATATTAGTGTACTTCTGAATAAGTCTTAAGATATCTTTTATTATACTATTCTTAATTATTCTCAAGTTTCATTTACCTAACCTTACCATTTATCTAACATTCATTTGAGTTATCTAATTAATCCCAGGGTAAGCCTGTGATGGTGGCAGCATATATATAGGGGAATTGATACCATTATTAACCCTATTCTCTTAAGCTTACACTGATTGTTTCCGGTTTACGAGGAAGTTGTATATCTACCGTCCAATTATCGCAGTTATACCTTTTGCTTTGAGTTTGTGGGCTAGTATACCATGGTCACATTTATCAAATGCCTTAGCAAAATCGGTGTAAATGACATCCACGTTTTTCGTTTCTTTTGGCGATTCAATAATGTTGTCATAATGTTCCCAAAGTTGAGAGAGACATGATCTTCTCGCTCTGAACCCGTGGTGACCGGTGTTGTGTATGTCTGTATGCAGAAAACCCGTGGTGACCGGTGTTGTGTATGTCTGTATGGAGAAAACCCGTGGTGACCGGTGTTGTGTATGTCTGTATGGAGAAAACCCGTGGTGACCGGTGTTGTGTATGTCTGTATGGAGAAAACCCGTGGTGACCGGTGTTGTGTATGTCTGTATGGAGAAAACCCGTGGTGACCGGTGTTGTGTATGTCTGTATGCAGAAAACTATGATTGTGAATAAACCATATTTCCCCTTATTTAACTCTAAAATTTGGTGCCAAAACTTTATCCCTTTCTTAGTGTCATCAGGGAAGATAGTTATAAAATTCAAACTCATTAGCACTGCTAATGAACTGGTTTTCCGCCCTCTACCTCACTCTCACTCTCTCTCTCTCTCTCTCTCTTTATTGTGTGTGCTTGTGCGCGTTTTTTGGTCTATGAATGAAAGAGACAAAAGACAAAGCGCCTTGCAACAAGTGTCTCCCACAAAGTTGAAAGAGTGACAGAGTCAAATTCATTATATGTTTGCATCAAAATGTTTGGCCACACAGAGCTTGTAGTAGTCACAGGACGAGGGGAAGACATACTAAGCAAGAGAGTTAATTGTTGAGTAGAAGAAAAACGGAAAAATCAGTTCACTCTTGGGTTAGAGAGTTAGTGCATCCCAGTGCATACCACCTCCTTTACGTAGGGCACGTGGTACCCGTCTTGCAACTCAATCCCACCCCTACTCTGTGCAACTCTCCAACCCAAGAGTGAAACGTTACTCTCAAACTTTCTTCTACTCAACAGCTGAGCTCTGGAACTCTCTCCCAGAATCAGTCTTTCCCTCTTCCTATGACTTAAATTGCTTCAAACTCCGTGTGTCCAGGCATTTTGGCTCGAACGTCCCTTGATTTTGGCCCTGTCACTCTTTCAACTATGGGGGAGGCACTCGCTATAGGCAGTTATGCCTTTTGCCTCCCTCAATCACATAGACAAAAAAAAAAAAAAAAAAAAAAAAGACAGAATAGGGGCCGGTGTATGTTGAAAGGCGGATGCTTCACACTCGCCTCAAGGGAGGGGGTATGCACTGAGAGAGGTCTGAAGAACACTGATTATTGTAATAACGATGAAGGAGTGAAAGAGATGCAACATTGTGGTATGTAAAAAGATATTGTAGGGAACTGGTAAGAGGAAGCAAGTTGATGAGGAAAAATGCTTTTAATTTTACTCTTTCGAGAACTGTGGTATGGGTGGAGTCTCCCCACATGCAAATAATACTCGATACTAGGCGTACTGTGCACCAATAAAGAGCAAGAAGCTGTGCGGGGGTGAGGAATCCACAAAGACGGGTGAGCATATATAAAATATGGGAAGCTGTTTTAGTAAGAGTGATGAAATGTTTTTTAAGAAAGGTTGGATGAAAAGTCTAGGAGGCATTGAAGGTAACAAGATTTGATGTGGTCTAGAAATTGATAGACCAGATTATAGGTGTGTTATGGCAAATGTGTTTACTTATAACGTAATGATGGTTGCAACACTCATACACATTAATTGTGTAATTTGTCTCTAATGCATTCTTATTTGTATTCTTATTATTAGTATTTGTATAATTAGTTTTACCATTAATAGTAGTAGTATTGTTATTATTATTATTATTATTAGTATTAGTATTAGTAGCACTAGTACTAGTAGTAGCAGTAGTAGTAAAGGAGATGATGACTTCCTCAGTAAAATTAGATGATAATATCAAGTGCAGCAAGGGTAAAGATACCATATAGTCGAGGTACTGCTTCTTCTTTGTTGAATAAATCTGACTGCTATCAATAACATGGGCAATACAGCAAAAATAGCCACGTTACTCACATATAATTCGTTATGTCTATCACTGATATTGGTTACTGATCATATGTTAATCGTATATTATTAAATCCACTCCCAACATCAAACGCAACATAATAAAATATATATTTTAGAAATATAATTTAATTAAAACAAAATCTGATTTCTCAATGTTCAATTAAGTTAATGACATTAATAATAAATACATGATTTTGTTATGAGGAATATTTATATTTTCAATTCACCCTCTGATATATATATATAAGTATATATATATATATACTGTATATAAATATATATATATATATATATACATAATGTGATGCGACTGACTGTAGTACCAGTGAGAGAGACTACACACCCTTCAGTAAACAGTAAATGTGGTGGGACTGACTGTAGTACCAGTGAGAGGGACTACACACCCTTCAGTAAACAGTTAATGTGGTGGGACTGACTGTAGTACCAGTGAGAGGGACTACACACCCTTCAGTAAACAGTTAATGTGGTGGAACTGACTGTAGTACCAGTGAGAGGGACTACACACCCTTCAGTAAACAGTAAATGTGGTGGGACTGACTGTAGTACCAGTGAGAGAGACTACACACCCTTCAGTAAACAGTTAATGTGGTGGGACTGACTGTAGTGCCAGTGAGAGGGACTACACACCCTTCAGTAAACAGTCAATGTGGTGGAACTGACTGTAGTAACAGTGAGAGGGACTACACACCCTTTAGTAAACAGTTAATGTGGTGGGACTGACTGTAGTACCAGTGAGAGGGACTACACACCCTTCAGTAAACAGTTAATGTGGTGGGACTGACTGTAGACCAGTGAGAGGGACTACACACCCTTCAGTAAACAGTTAATGTGGTGGAACTGACTGTAGTAACAGGCAGGCTAATAGTTAATATAAAGAAACTGTAATGTCTTAAATGCTTTTATACATATATGAAATCTAAGGAAGACCAAGAAAGATAAATATGTTGGCAAATAATTATGTGAATGAAAAACTTAGTAGTATAACACTGGGAAAAATAAAGGAACCATGCAGCTTCTTGGAAGATAATTACTATTTTGTCATTCTGTCTGTCACCTCTCCTATCTCTCCGATACGGCTACCTGATCCTTCCAACCAGCGGCGCTTGTGGCACTTTGGCGCTGCCGACTAGGAGGCTCTTCGGCAGTACTTCTTTGATTTCCCATGGAATTACTTTTGCTTCAGTGGCTGGGGACCCTCGGAGAGTGCTGAACGCATTACCAAGGTAATCCTCACGGGCATGGAGGCATCCATTCCATCTTCTTTCTATTAGTCTAATGCAAACAAATCTTGATTTACTCACACTTGTTCTATTGCTGTCCACAACAAGGAGGAAGCATTCAAATGGTATTGACGCCTAAAAACTCAAGTCTCATTCTTCCTATGTTTCTGCCCGGAATCAAGCCAAATCTGTTCTTCGACTTTCCAAGCACTCTTTCATCAATAATCAAATTTGCACTTAACTATCCAACTCTAGCTCTTCCCAAGCTTTCTGGTATCTAGCCAAAACCCTCTCCAACAATTTTTTTTCCTCGTCTTTCCCTTCCCTTTTTCACTCTGATGGCACACCCATCACTTCTTCCTCTGACAAAGCTGGACTTTTTAGAAACTCCACTTTGGATGATTCCGGTGATATTCCTTCCTCTCCACACCCCTCTCTCCTACTTATGCCTAATATCCTAATCTCTTCTATAGATGTACTTTTTACCATCTCTGGGCTTAATACTAAGTAGGAGTACGATCTGGATGGTATTCCTCCTGTTGTACTTAAAAACTGTGATTCCGTGCCGACTCCCTGCCTAGGCAAACTCTTTCGTCTCTGTCTCTCCTCTAATGTCTTCCCTTGTTGCTGGAAGTTTGCTCTCATCCTACCTGTCCCAAAGAAGAGTGACTGCTCTCAACCCTCCAACTATTGTCCAATTGCTCTCATCTCTTGTATCTCTAAAGTTTTTGAAACTATTCTTGCTTCCAAATTTCTTAAGCATTTCTGTTCTCATAATCTACTCTCAGAACGCCAGTATGGCTTCCTTATGGGGTCGCTCTACTGGTGATCTTCTTTCATATCTTACGAACTCTTGGTCATCCTCCTTTCGGGACTTCGGTGAGACCTTTTCTATTGCACTAGACATATCGAAGGCCTTCGATAGAGTCTGGCATAAACCTTCAATCTCTAAACTACCCTCCTTCGGTTTCTATCCCTCCATCGTGCCTTTGTCTCTAATTTTCTTTCCGGCCGTTCCATAGGTGCAGTTGTGGACGGTCATCGCTCACTTCCTCATCTTATCAACTCCGGTGTTCCTCAGGGCTCTGTCCTATCTCCCATTCTCTTTCTAAGTTTCATAAATGATCTTCTCAACTGTACCTCCAGTCCCATCCATTCATAAGCAGACGACTCTACCTTACACTACTCAATTAGTTTTCCTCATCGCCCCAGCCAGCAATCCCTTAAAGACAAACGTAATGAAGACATGCAACACTTATTTTCTGATCTAATTACTATTTCCAATTGGGGCAGAGGAAACCTCGTTACCTTTAATGTTTCCAAAACCCAATTTCTTCATCTTACTACCCGTTCGGAACTTTCAGAGAACTATTTATTACACTTCAACAATACAAAAATCAATTTTTCATCTTCTCTTAATATTCTCGGTGTCTCCTTTTCTTCTGCTCTCACATGGAAGGAACATATTACTAGTCTTGCTAAGGCAGCCTCCCAGATGCTGGGTGTATTCAACCACCTCAAGGGGTTCTTTACCCGTGTGCAGCTTGTGGCTATGTACAGGAGTACAGTGCGTCCTTGTATTGTGTATTGTTCACATGTGTGGGGAGGATCCTCTCACACCGCACTCCTAGACAAATTAGAAAGGAAAGACTTTCGTATCATTAACTTCCGTCCTCTCACCAACTCTCTGCAATCTCTCTCTCTTCGTCGCAATGTTTCATCTCTCGCTATTCTATCTCTACTACAATAATCAGTGTTCCTCAGAACTTTCCCAGTGTATACCACCTCCTCTACGTAGATAACGTAGTACTCGTCTTGCAACATAATCCCATCCCTACTTTGTGCAACTCTCCAACCCCAGAGTGAAACGCTATTCTCAGCCTTTCTTCTATCCAACTGCTGAGCTCTGGAACTCTCTCCCAGAATCAGTCTTTCCCTCTTCCTATGACTTAAATTGATGCAAACATCGTGTGTCCAGGCATTTTGGCTCGAACTCCTTGAATTTGGCTCTGTCAATCTTTCAACTCTGGGGGATACACTCGCTACAGGCAGTTCTACCTTTTGTCTCCCTCATTCACATGAAAAAAAAATGAATAGATACAGTATATATATTATCAGTTGTCAATACCAAATTATCCAATGAACCAGAGGATGACTACAGATACTCTCGCCTTTATTCTGGATGTCCTTCACTACTCTCCCTATCTCTCCCTTACCACGCTGTGTGTCCCCAGTCCTCTCATTCTTGTTATCAAGTATGTACCACGGATCATTTCTCACAGAGAGAGAGAGAGAGAGAGAGAGAGAGAGAGAGAGAGTCCTTACAATAAACTGTCGTAAGATAAACTAACTTAATAATTGTGTCGTCTGTACGAGGCATTAACAGTTGGGACATGAAGAATGCGATTATTTCAACGTTGTGACGCTGACGAATTTCATCTTATCTAAACATACATACACAGTGATGACTTTTTTAAAGGTAAAATATACATAAGATAAATTATTTAAGAGGAGATGGGCGTATTCATTTGCTTATAGTATTATATGTTTAGTATTGTTTCAGTGTCCTCGCTAGACCTCCGTCAAGCTGTAGAAAAAAAAATAGAATTGAATTTGTACATTTGTCAGCAGAAAAATGTCTCGGCCGAAGGCCAGTTTCCTTTATAATTACAGGAAAATACATCCACACTTACATGGCACGAAAGGTACGTAAAGAGACGTAAAATCTTAAAATCGCCAAACTAAATCAAATCTAAAAAAACAATTTAAGACATATATTGACTAACTTTGGACTCTGTAACATATATTGTTTTGCCATTGCAGTGTAATATAATTAGTTCATAATACCATTAGCATATAGTCATACAGTAATGTATAGCAGTACTTCTTACTTTCTAATGGTTCTCATATTCATAATGTTTATGTTAGTCTTCGGTGACATGTTTCCATTGCTGATGGTGCAATCATTTGAAGTTTGTGGGTTTTCCTTTTGTAATAATGGGTTTTGAATGTTGCGCATTAACCTTCTTTAGAGGGTAAATACAGCTATTGTCCCAGGTTTATGGCTTATCAATTTATACTTGATAAAATGTTGCGCATTAACCTTCTTTAGAGGGTAAATACAGCCATTGTCCCAGGTTTATGGCTTATCAATTTATACTTGATAAAATAATAATAAAGCAAAAACAAAACGACAAAAAAACAGCAAGGTTCAATATTTTGTTATAGTCTACAGCAGGCTATAGTTGTAAATGATGTAGTAAATGGGAATTGTACCCATAGCAATATCCTGAGTCACATTCATGACCATATGGTTTATTACATAATGCTGATGTGTAAATAATAAATATTCATCAATATGCTCCACTGACATACTTTCAGATAATATACAAAACCATATTATTGGCAGAAGAACCTAACGTGTTATACAATATCACGGTGTAAGAGCCACCACAGTCCATAGCAGAAATCTGGCAGGTTCACTTTGTTAATTTCGGTTCTGCAAACAACTGTTGTCTAAGTGTTCAATTTCATGGTGGCAGCTATTTAGGAGGATCAATGCACCAAAGGTTGAGGAGACTACAAAACGCAATTCAACAAAGCACAGCCCTCATGCTAGTATAATTAGGAATTGGATTTTGCTTATATAAATTTCCAAAATTGTATTTACTGTAAGTATAACTTGTTTTTGGAAGTAGCATAGGTTTCACACTCTTCCCCAACGCACCAGAGTGGACTACTATAAAACACATTTGCCTCTCTGTAACTTACCAAGTTCTTTGCTTGACAATTATAGACTGTATAATACAGTCGATAATAGTAACTGATAATAGTAAACTTTTCCCACCGGCCATAAACGTATAACACAGACAAACACGCAAACTCACACATACACATTCCATCAGCTATGTTATCAACGGAACGGTGTGTGAGAATTGATGGTGTGACGTTGGAACTTTCTCAATATATCGTGAATGATCAGCAGCCAGTCTGGCCAGAAGGAATAGTGTATTGATTTTCAGGTAGTGAAAGGTAGGAGAGGTGGCAAGAATGACTTCAGAAACCAGAAAGTTGGATACAATAATGTAATACATGGGATTATATACACCTATACTATATACACCTATACTATATACACCTATACTATATACACCTATACTATATACACCTATACTATATACACCTATACTATATACACCTATAATACTATATACACTATACTATATACACCTATACTATATACACCTATACTATATACACCTATACTATATACACCTATACTATATACACCTATAATATATACACCTATACTATATACACCTATACTATATACACCTATACTATATACACCTATAATATATACACCTATACTATATACACCTATACTATATACACCTATACTATATACACCTATACTATATACATGTTGTTTGCAACTTAAACTAACAGTCATTAGTAAGATTTGATTATACATATTTACTTTATTGCTGTACTATAAATTCACATCCCCAGAAAACATACATTTAAGCAGAACACAGATTGGATGTGAATTTGAATAACTGATACAGCCAAATCAGAGGCAGGGACCAAGTAGCAACGGCCGTACCTTTTCAGGTAGACTTTCCCGTAGAATCAATGACCGCAGCAGTAGTCACTCAGGATATTGATGGCATCACAATTGCTTGGGACAGATATAGTAGCTATGATAAGGCAGTACGGGTCCTTGCATGGGTTAACCGTTATGTATGTAATTTGCGGCGAAAGGTAAAGGGAGAGCTCTTAACTGACACCCCTTCCTTGCTAGTTAGTGAAATGCGAGCCGCTGAGAAATTAATGATTATGACAGTGCAAAGGGAATCCTATGAGTGAATGGAACATCTTTTCCAATACTGACCATAATTTACCGGGTACTAATGTCATGAAACAACTAGGACTATTCGTGGACAGTGGCGTGATCAAATGTAGGGGTAGAATTCAGTTGGCCACTATCAGCGATGACAGTAAATATCCTATCCTCCTACCATCTAACCATACAATTACACGTTTGCTTATAGTTAAAAGTCATATAGTATGTTCTCATTATGGTGTGGGTCATGTGGTAGCTAATTTGCGCCAAAAATGGTGGATCCCACACATGAGACAGACGGTAAAAATGGTACTACGAAAGTGTATAGTATGTAACAGACTTCAGGGTAAATCCTACTCACCAAGGAATGCACCTCCCTTGCCTAGTATTAGAGTACAGCCTCAAGATCCCTTCTCATTGACCGGTATATATTATTCTGGCGCATTATTAGTCAAGGGTAATCCCGCTATTAAAGCGTACATTGTATTATTCACTTGTGCCATCACCAGGGCGATTCACCTAGAAGTAGTAACTAACATGTCTTGCGAAAGCTTTATGCACACGTTCCGCCGGTTTGTTAGTAGGCAGGGCTTTCCTCAAATAATTATAAGCGACAACGCGACAACATTTGTTAGTGCAGCCAAACAGCTGGCCGAGATATCTAAAGATTCGGTAATTCAGAAATTTATGCTAGAACACCATTGGGAGTGGCGTTATATCCCCGCCAGAGCTCCTTGGTTCGGTGCCATTTGGGAAAGGGCAATCGGGATAGTGAAAGCCGGCTTAAAAAAGGTTCTCGGTAGAGCATCGGTAACGTTAGAAGAGCTGCAAACTATTATATGTGAAATTGAAGCCTGTGTAAATGACCGACCTTTTGGTTATGTCTCGGGTGAACTAAGTGATTTGAATGCTATTACGCCATCTCACATGCTAAGGGGCAGACGATTAAAATCATTCCCGAAAGAAGCGATAGCCGATGAAGAATTGACAGATCCGTCATTCCGCAGGGAAAATGTTATGACTGCCAGATATCACTATATGAATAAATTGTCAAAAGATATCTGGAAACTTTGGCAGTCTGACTACCTCTTGGCATTGAGAGAGACGCATCAGTGTCACTTGAGGACTGAAGGCAAATCATGGCCAGAGCTAGGGGATGTTGTTCTAATACATGACGATGGTCCTCGGCTAATGTGGAAACTAGGAAAAATCACTGGCCTATGGATGGAATAAGTCGAGTAGCGCATCTGAAGACGAGTACAGGTGTCACCACTCGCCCCATTGTTCGGTTGTACCCCTTAGAACAGGCAGTAAGTCTGTGCGTGGCCCCTTCCGATGAACCGTCGACTCAAGATCTCCCTCTTAACACGTTAGGCGTTGATCGGGAGGTGAGCGATATCGAGTTACGTCCCTCCCGTCAAGCCGCGTTAGGCGCTGCTTCTTTATGGCGGAATAAAATAGCTTCTGGCCAACTGTAACTTATAAATTGTATATACTGTATATGTACTCTAGCCTGGATTAAGATTAAGAGATCATAAATATTGATCTCTCCTAGCCTGGATTAAGTAATAAATTTAAGTAATTGTAAATATTGATATTGCTCGTAGCCTGGATTAACACTGATATTTCAGTACCTTTAAGTTTAGTATTTAGGCCCTTCATAGGCCGGGATAAGATTTGAATATTCCACATTAGTGGTGGCAGTGTGTCATAACTTGACATTAATTAAGTCTACCTTGATTTATTTTCCAATAAGTTTTCTTTGATAGGAATAATATAATTTCTTTCATTAAAAATATGTAGTTTAAATATTACATTCATACATTATAGTATCCAATTTAATGTACTGGTATTGATCAAGGTATATGCGAATGCATGAGTGTACCTTAACCCTTTCACGTTTTTATGATGCAGAGGTTGCCAAATTAGCAATAATAATACAGTTCTCTCACTCTTATAATTACCTCCAAAATTAGTTTTCTGCCCACAGCTAACTCAAAGACAACTGCAGAGGTTGAAGTAATAAAACTAAAGGTTTCTAAATACCCCTGATGGTAACAAAGGCTTTAATTAAAGTATCCCTAATAAGCTCAAAATTGCGTCAAGAACGTGAGAGGGTTAAGTATAAGCTATATATGAAAGATATCGTAGCTGAGGTCCCGTATGTAAACAAAGGGGACCTCACTTGCTGTATAGAAGTCAATCTGCCAACATGGAATATAATTATTGATCATCAATAATCTGCTACATCCTCCACTCAACTTCTTCAATACTTCGCACTACATTCAGATTAGACTTTTCTATAATCACTGGGACCCACATTATTTTATGAGTGCTTAAATTTATGTTTTACATCATCATTTTCAAGGTGATTATTTCCTATTTATTATATATAGCTCTTGTCCCAACAGTCCAGACAAGATATATTGTATCTAAACTTGAGAGTGTGGGTTCTTGTTCAAAATGTAAGTGATTGTTGAACAATCACCACAAATCTTCCCCAGATGCTAGGATGTGTATTGGTGGCAGGACAGACACTTAAAATTACATAAATTACAATAATCGTTTAAGATGTGTGGAATAAAGATATTTCAAACTGTCTGCTTGCTAAAAAGTTTGCTAATGATAGATTAAAATCCTCACAAAATGAAGAAGAACGGGTGAAATTTGTAGAACTACGACGCAAAGCCAAAAGGTTAATTAGCAAAGTAAAAAGACCCTGGAGTTACATGTTGCGAATCAAAGTAAAACAAAACCAAAATAATTCTATAGTTATATCAGAAAGAAGAGAGTAGTTACTTCAACTGTAGGACCGTTAGTCGATGAAAATGGAGAATATACCAAACACGAAGTAGAAATGAGTAATGCCCTCAATACCTTCTTTGCATCAGTTTTTACAACAGAAGACCTCATTGATATCCCTACAGCAACGCCGATTCAGATAGATAATTATTATGTTCTAAGCAATATCACCATTACAGAAAGAGAAGTTTTGACATTTTTAGATAAACTCAAGGTAAATAAAACGCCCGGACCTGATACAATCTCACCTAGAGTTCTAAAGGAAGCTAAGGAAGAACTCTCCAAACCACTGACATTACTATTCAATAAATCCTTGCAGTCTGGAACTATGCCTGATCAGTGGAAGCTAGCTAACGAAATGCCGATTTAAAAAAAAGGCAGCAAATCCCTACCCAGTAACTATCGTCCAATTAGCTTATCCTCAGTTGTATGAAAAATTCTAGAAACACTCATTAGAGACAGACTCGTAAATCACTTAGGCGAAAATAATATACTTAAAGATACTCAACACGGCTTTCCGTTGCAAACGTTCCTGTTTAACAAACCTCTTAGACTTCTTCCACGATATCCTCAACCTCTATGATGAGAGTAAAGCTGTATATATTATATACCTTGATTTTCAAAAGGCCTTTGGCAAAGTTCCCCACAAACGTTTACTGCTAAAACTAATAGCACATGGAATACAAGACGGTGTATTGAAATGGATAGAAAATTGGCTCGGCGACAGAAAGCAAAGAGTAGTCATAAACGGTAAGGCATCTAAATGGACCAATGTAAGTAGCGGGGTACCCCAGGGATCGGTACTAGGACCAATTCACTTTCTAATTTACATCAATGACATAGATGAGGGTCTCACCTGTACAATCTCAAAATTTGCTGACGATACAAAAATTGCAAATAGCGTACTCTCAAAAGAACAAGTTGACGATATGCAACACAATCTAGATAAGTTGTCACGTTTGGCCCAAATTTGGCAAATGAGTTTCAATGCAGATAAATGTAAAGTACTACATATCGGATACCAAAATTAGGAAGCAAACTATTCGATGAATGGCACTCAGCTTAAGAATGTAAACAGAGAAACCGATCTGGGAGTAACAATATCGAGCAACCTAAAACCGAGTCAACAATGTTCAGAAGTTATTAAGAAAGCAAACAAAATAATTTGCTTTATAGGCAGGTCATTTGCGCATAAATCCAAAGAAGTTATCCTAACCCTTTACAATTCCGTGGTCTGCCCTCTTCTGGAATACTGCGTTCAATCCTGGTGCCCTTATTACCAAAAATATATAGACAAGCTAGAACGAGTTCAACGTAGAGTTACCAAAATGATACCTAGCCTAAAGAAGAAACCATACGAGAAGCGCCTTAGAGAATTAAATATATTTCCTTTTACCCAGCGCAGATTAACCCTTTCATGCATTTATGACGCAGAGGTTGTCAGATTAGCAATAAGAAATAAGAGTTCTCTCGCTCATATATTTTCCTCTCCAAAATTAGTTTTCTACCCATAGCTAACTCAAAGACAACTGCAGAGGTTGAAGTAACTAAACTATAGGTTTCTTAAAGCTCAAAATCGTGTCATATGTCGGATAGGGTTAAGAGGCGACTTAATTCAAGTGTTCAAAATCATCAAAGGCATCGACAATATGAACTGTAGTAAGTACTTCACTATCGACCAATCTAATTACACCCGGGGAAACGGTTGCAAAATTATCGGTAAATCATTTAACTCGCACGAATCTAAAAATGTCTTCTTCAATCGAGTTGTCAACTTGTGGAATGGGCTTCCCCGAGACGTTATAGACTGCAACACCGTTGATTCATTTAAACTTCGCCTAGACAAATATCTTGCATCAAATCCGCGACTGACTGCATTTGTAAATGAATAACTTTATTTTATCCCCCCCTCAGTTACTAACCCATCTGTCCCCTACTAACTTCCTAATCCTGCCACGGACATTAATTCCAGGGCAGTAGGTCCCTTTCCAATGTACCCTTACCCACTCTAAACCACTCTTTGGACAATTGATCCTCAGTGTTTTGGAGGACAAGCAGCCTAGAAGGGTCACCAGTATGTTGTTGCTTGATTTCCTTTGTACTCCTTTGTACTCCTTTGCTAGTTGGGTTTGCTGATAATTCCCAGCAATTCAATTCATCTTATACATTTTTACGAACTCACTTTTATATTCAGTAAGTTATTTGATAAGCTAGCGAACATTACACAATATTACAGTATTTATTAACAATCCATCACGATATATCTTTATCAGTAGAATACCCAACTGGTGGCGCTTGTGGCACTTTGGCATGGGTTGTACTCACAGGGTATGAGTCGGCTTGGGAGCATTATATGTATGGCCACCCTCATAAAGGGGAGTAAGGCGTCCGGCAATAGATAGATAGATAAAATTGACATAGTTATGTGAAAAGGATACTTATATAAGAAGGGGTGAACAGGGAACAATGGTAACATATATTTATTTAAAAGCAGAAGGAGACCAAATTTGACGAACCACTAACCATATGGTTGATATTCTCCTAGAATTAAACTAGAATATATAACATAAAGGAGATCCTACATGTAAAGATGTTGGCAGGACATCACTTTATGTAGTGGCAGGTACGATATAAGAACAGGAAGGGCTAAAATGATGCAGAGAGAACAAACACATGGAGGGTCATGTTATAGAAAAGCGGTACATATATTCACACTACCAAGATCATGCAACATAATGTGAAATGCTCCAATGCAGTTACTAACTATGGTGAATCCATTAAATAATTGATATGGGGACTATTCATGATTAATAAGGGGCATTATTTGAACAAACAAAGGCAAGATATACTATTATCAACTTAACCAGCTATCGTTAGAGCTGGCGCTACGAGCTACAATAGAGACAGAGAGAGAGAGATGAAAGGAACACATTTGAAGGGGCATTGAGTTTGATAGCGCGGAAAGTGAAGGAAAGGGAGGCGTCGATCAAAACAAAAAAACACACATTGAACGAGTGAAAGAAATAGTGAACAGATGTCTGATGTAAGAAGAGATCCAGACAAAAATATGATACAACAAATATTATATATTTTCCGTGATGGAAAAGCTCAATAAAGGACATAATGGTGGAGTTGGAAATCAATATAAAGGAAAGGTATGTAAAGATAATAGGAAAGACAGCGGAAATATTTATATTAATGCAGCGAGGAAAAATTGCAGTTGCACTTGTGAAGTGGTTTTCATTTAATATTGCAGACAACCTAGGTTAGTGTTTAGGTAATTCATGGAATTTCACATTATGCAAACAACATCATTTATTGAGTAACATGTATTACCATAATTCTGTAATATTGTACTTTTATATCAACCAATGATTAGCATATGTCAATATTAAGTAAATGCACTAAAGCAAAATATACAGTGTGAACCTAAAGAATGGTGTGCGGTGTAGGTATAATTATCTTACACTCAGTTGTAATGATAAGTTTAATTTCATAATAACTTGATTCTCTAATCATTACATAATATATACATGATGCATATTATCATTAATACAATTATTGTAATACCAATATAAACTTTGATTATAATGTGTGGTATACTAATGTGATGCGTATGTGAACATTGTGGAAATATAGCAGTATGTTCAATAATTTTAGAAAAAATATCTTGATTATATTATATATTTGCTGACAACTCGATCATGATAGTTAATTACAGAGTTAACATTAACAGGAAACCAAATACGTTCATAATAAAACAATGTATAACCATTCTTCTAGTTTAACCCATGGGATCTGGGAGGCCTCATATGAGGCAAAACGTATTTTGGGTAGGAGTCCGGGAGGCTTCATATGAGGCAAAATCAAAGGGTTTAAATCGCGGGGGCAGATTTATGTTTGTGCGTGGGCTACCGCAGCGCCACCAAGCACAAACTAACAGGCAGCATCAGTTCTTAGTGCGCAACCAAGATGGATGGAGGTAATCCAAAAAAAATCGCTGTGTCCGAATCGCCGCCCACCGCCGCGTACCGTACGCCTAACAAAAGCAAGGCTAAAACGACCAAGAAAACAGTGCTTAGTCCCGATGTTGTTGCACACACTCTGGAAGAACTAAGCAAATATAGATAACTGAGTGATTATAGTGAACTGAGTGAACTTGGGAGTGACTTTGACGAAGAACAAGTGGTTAGTGAAGATGAGGGTGAAGTGGCGGATGGATTAGAGTTTCTGGGCTTTATTAGTACCGATGAGGACGATAATGACGAGGATAATGACGATAGTGAATGCGGTACTCGTGAATATAGTGAACTGAGTGAACTTGGGAGTGACTTTGACGATGAAGAAGTGGTTAGCGAAGATGCGGTACCATACGCTCGCCTAGCCTAGCCTAGTAAGTGAAAGTGACACACAAATGTATAACAAGTAATAATAACTCAATAATAACAGTGAGTGACAATAATTCATAACAAGGAGTGAAAGTGACACAATAATATCCAATAACAGTGAAAGTGCCAAAAATATGTTATAAAAAGTTTCACATAACTCAATAATGGTTGTAAAAGAAATAAATGACACAATAACTATGACATTATCACCATACAAAAATAATATCGTCTACCGGTACCAAAGCCACCGAAGCAATGAGTGACTTAGTGCGTGCTAGCCAGGGCCGCGGCGAAGCGTTCGGACACAGGCGAAAATACGCGGGAAATTACCTCCATTCCCATCATCATATCTCGGCAACCACTTGTCGTAGCGATGTCAACTCAATGGCAGTCTACAGACGAAGGTTGGTTCTACACTATGCAATTTAGTTGACTGCTCTAGGTGGTTTCAATCAGTAGATATCGAATTATGAAGATAGCCATTTTTCAGGAATACCCCCGGACACGACGATCGCCTCATATGAAGGCCCCCGGGTCCGGAGGGTTAAACCATTATATTGATAGACTTTCAAGACAATGTACTCTCTCTCTCTCTCTCTCTCTCTCTCTCTCTCTCTCTCTCTCTCTCTCTCTCTCTCTCTCTCTCTCTCTCTCTCTCTTCTCTCTATCTCTCTCACTCTCTCTCTCTCCTCTCTCTCTCTCTCTCTCTCTCTCTCGCTCTCTCTATCTCTCTCTCTCTCTCTCTCTCTCTCTCTCTCTCTCTCTCTCTCTCTCTCTCTCTCTCTCTCTCTCTCTCTCTCTCTCTCTCTCTCTCTCTCTCGCTCTCTCTCTCTCTCTCCTCATTCTCTCTCTCTCTTCTCTCTCTCTCTCTCTCTCTCTCTCTCTCTCTCTCTCTCTCTCTCTCTCTCTCTCTCTCTATGTTACCGTCATTAAGTTCACTAACAATTTGTTCCACTGTGTCCCTGCCTCAAGCTGTCACTGACACAAAGAGACTTAATTTGACGGCTGTGTGAGACATTAGGAATGTTAAGATGTGAATTGTGCGATAATTTAGATTATATAAGGTGGCAGAAATTCATCTTAGTTCAGTATATCTTTACAGTGGTGACCTCTGAAACCAAGACTAAAAGGAAAGGAGAAAGGCTAGAAATGATAATAATGAATCTCAGTGATAGTATAATGGAGTTTACTGACACAGTGAAATGTGTGTTCATGTAATAATGAGAACAAGTATGATAACAAGGTTCAACCTTCTTTCTGGTGAAAACAAACGTCAGATCCAAACCCTGTTGTATGAAAGATCACAACAGGAGATCAAAGAGTGAGATATACACCTTTATCTGTATTCCAACACACTTTGTATACAGGATATTTTACTATCTCGCTGCCTGTGTTTTATGGTCTAATAATTTGAAACATTGTAAGTAGCATCTTTATCTAACTATATTTGCTACATACATTAAATAATTCAGTCGGAGGAAGCATGCAACCCAGAAACCTGTACAAAGGAGTACAAAGGAAATCAAGCAACAACACGTCTAGTGACCCTTCTAGGCTGCTTGTCCTCCAAAACACTGAGGATCAAGTGTCCAAACAGTGGTTTAGAGTGGGTAAGGGAACATTGGAAAGGGAACTACTGCCCTGGAACTAATGTCCGTGGCAGGATTAGGAAGTTAGTAGGGGACAGATGGGTTAGTAACTGAGGAGAGGATAAAATAAAGTTATTCATTTACAAACTTTAATGCTTCCAAAACCCAATTTCTCCATCTATCTACCCGTCAGGATCTCCCAGCGGACTATCCCTTATTCTTCAACAATACAGAAATCAATCCTTCATCTTCTCTCAATATTCTTGGTGTCTCTTTTTCTTCTGCTCTCATTTGGAAGGACCATATTACCAGTCTTGCTAAGGCAGCCTCCCAGAAGCTGGGTGTGCTCAACCGCCTTAGGGGGTTCTTTTCCCCTGCACAGCTTCTTGCTCTGTACAGGGGCATAGTGCGCCCTTGTATTGAGTATTGTTTACATGTGTGGGGAGGATCCTCTCACACTGCACTCCTAGACAAAGTAGAAAGGAAGGCCTTTGGTATCATTTACTTCCGTCCACTCACCAACTCTCTGCAATTTTCTCTCTCTCCGCCGCAATGTTGCATCTCTCTCGCTATTCTATCCGCGATACTATAATAATCAGTGTCCTCAGAGCTATCCCAGTGCATACCACCTCCTTTACGTAGGGCACGTGGTACCACACCCGTCTTGCAACTCAATCCCACCCCTACTCTGTGCAACTCTCCAACCCAAGAGTGAAACGTTACTCTCAAACTTTCTTCTACTCAACATCTGAGCTCTGGAACTCTCTCCCAGAATCAGTCTTTCCCTCTTCCTATGACTTAAATTGCTTAAAAACTCTGTGTGTCCAGGCATTTTGGCTCGAACGTCCCTTGGTTTTGGCCCTGTCACTCTTTCAAATATGGGGGGGCACTCGCTATAGGCAGTTATGCCTTTTGCCTCCCTCAATCACATAGAAAAAAAAAAAAAAAAAAAAAAAACGCAGTCAGTCGCGGGTTTGATGCGAGATATTTGTCTAGGCGAAGTTTAAATGAATCAACGGTGCTACAGTCTAAAACATATCTGGGAAGCCCATTCCAAAGTTGACAACTCGATTGAAGAAGACATTTTTAGCTTCGTGTGAGTTAAAAGATATACCAATAATTTTGCACCCGTTTCTCCGTGTGTAATTAGAGTTACGTCCTGGGATATATAAACACTGGGCTCTTTCTATTGGACTAGGTATGCGGCAACAAGCAACAACGGAAAACGCTAGATCCAACCCTTATCTATAAACCCAGGCAACAAACCACCCTAAACCGTCAAGAGTCCTGCCTGGACAACGAGGTATCCTATGACTCGGTTACAGGGTGCACGCACTATAGACTGCTGATAGTCAAGCAGGCTATATAAAAGATCACACAATTAAGTTGACTTAAGCTTCAAGGACAAGGAAAAAGATAGATAAACGGAATTAAATTGCAGAAGAAACAATTTAATAACAAACTAGAAGAAAGTACATTTAACGTTACGTTAATAATACAACTAATCACCCCTGCGTGAAAGAAGGTGAAGCAAACAGTCCTAAAACATCGTACAGGTAGACAAGATGCGGGTTTCTAAACTGCATGCGGCTACTGTAGGATCTGATGCTTAGCAAAGAAAATACGTTACGGATTTAGAGAAACTCTTAACTCATAAGCAGGAATAAAATACTAGTGATAGGCCCTACAGTGTATAATAATGGCATAGGTATAATTAAATAAAGGCAGCAACTCGCAAAATAACCACATACAGGTGTGCTTCTCACTCTTAGTCAGGCAAGCCTGCTCGGACAGAGTCTCTAAGCCACACCCTGACTCACAATGCTCACAAAAACGGTAAACTGTGGCACAATAACAAGCATACAGAAATAATAAACCCCTAGCTGTTAGTCTGCCAGGTGGCAGAGGTCTAGCTGGAAGGATATAGGCTTCGGATACCCGGGCTGAGCCACCTGCTCTAGCCTAGGGACGTTCCCAAGTCTGTGCGCCAAATTACTCTAATTGAAAGGGTGCTCTCTTGAGAGACTCAGATCGCAAGTATCTGACTCTCTCCTGGCGACCCTAAAACAAAAGCAAGACATGCTAGTGCAGTGCTGAGTGGACTAGGCAAGGGCTCTCACACAACACAACACTAGACACAAAGGGACACAGACAAGAAAATGCCCCTAGACTCCCACGGGTATCCTAGTAAAGTCGTGCGGGTCCACAGGACTCGCACCAGCAGACTTTACTTAAAGGATCGCAAAAAGCCTCCCCTCCGGTCTAGCCCCTGCTAACCTGACACAAGAACACACTAGCAAGCATGAAACCACCAAATATGAGACAACAAAAAAGCTTCCTAGGTCTCATTAACAATTACGTCTCTGCATAAGGCCCAAAATCCTATCTAGTTATCTGAGAGCTCGTCGTTAATACAATAATAGATATAAGGTCTATCAAGGGGATGGGATAATTAAATAGATTGGTGAAGTAGTGGAAGGAAGGTATACAAAGTAAGAGAGAAAGTTTCTAAGTGGGGTTGAGAGGGATAGATATCAAGGGGGTCCGAAGGGTACGACAGTGAGGTGAGCTCTGAGTCTTGAATCTGTCTGGACCCCACCCTAGGCATGCAGAATACATCCCAGGCTCGGCAACACTCAACACAGTTGCCGGGTCAAAATCCTCTACCCCGTGCGTGAGTCGAAACTAAGCCTAACGTTGCAATCAAATGCATGTGGCAGCGCTTCAGGCTCGTCCCAAGCTAAGCAAGCGAAGCAACGTCCCAAGCCGGTCTCTCTCTCCCGCTCGTCTCTTCCCGCTCTCACTAGACTTACATCTTATCTATTATTATAATGAAACAATCAACTATCGAGAATAAAATATACTAAGATGCGTTGGTTAAGAATAAGGGCAGCTTCAAGCTGTGAAACAACATAAGAATATCCCAGACATTAGTTACATTGTCGTAGGATATATACTAAGGGAGAGCCTGCCGGCTGGCTACTACCAGCCGGTTTCTAAACGGCTGGGCAGCCGACGCGCGCGCATACCCGCATGTGGTTACTATGCAGAAGCGTCACAGTTAGTAACTGAGGAGAGGATAAAATAAAGTTATTCATTTACAAACGCAGTCAGTCGCGGGTTTGATGCGAGATATTTGTCTAGGCGAAGTTTAAATGAATCAACGGTGCTGCAGTCTAAAACATATCTGGGAAGCCCATTCCAAAGTTGACAACTCGATTGAAGAAGACATTTTTAGCTTCGTGTGAGTTAAAAGATATACCAATAATTTTGCACCCGTTTCTCCGTATGTAATTAGATTGGTCGATAGTAAAGTACTTACTACAGTTCATATTGTCGATGCCTTTGAACACTTTAATTAAGTCGCCTCTTAATCTACGCTGAGTTAAAGGAAATAAATTTAATTCTCTAAGATGATCCCCGTATGGTTTGTTCTTTAGGCTAGGTATCATTTTGGTAACTCTACGTTAACTTGTTCTAGCTTGTCTATATCTTTTTGGTAATAAGCCCGGGCACCAGGATTGAACGCAGTATTCCAGAAGAGGGCGGACTAAGGAATTGTAAAGGGTTAGGATAACGTCTTTGGATTTATGTTCAAATGACCTGCCTATAAAGCCAATTATTTTGTTTGCCTTCTAAACAACTTCTTAACATTGTTGACTCGGTTTTAGGTTACTCGATAATGTTACTCCCAGATCGGTTTCTCTGATTACATTCTTAATCTGAGTGCCATTCATCAAATAGTTTGCTTTCTCATTTTGGTATCCGATATGTAGTACTTTACATTTATCCGCATTGAAACTCATTGCCAAATTTGGGCCCAACATGACAACTTATCTAGATTGTGTTGCATATCGTCAACTTGTTCTTTTGAGAGTACGCTATTTGCAATTTTTGTATCGTCAGCAAATTTTGAGATTGTACAGGTGAGACCCTCATCTATGTCGTTGATGTAAATTAGAAAGAGAATTGGTCATAGTACCGATCCCTAGGGTACCCCGCTACTTACATTGGTCCATTTAGATGCCTTACCGTTTATGACTACTCTTTGCTCTGTCGCTGAGCCAATTTTCTATCCATTTCAACACACCGTCTTGTATTCCATGTGCAATTAGTTTTAGCAGTAAACGTTTGTAGGGAACTTTGTGAAAGGCCTTTTGAAACCAAGGTATATAATATCTACAGCTTTACTCTCATCGTAGAGGTTGAGGATATCGTGGAAGAAGTCTAAGAGGTTTGTTAAACAGGAACGTTTTTTACGAAAGCCGTGTTGAGTATCTTTAAGTATGTTATTATCCTCTAAGTGATTTACGAGTCTGTCTCTTATGAGTGTTTCTAGCATTTTACATACAACTGAGGTTAAGCTAATTGGACGATAGTTACTGGGTAGGGATTTGCTGCCTTTTTTGAATATCGGTGTTAAGTTGGCTAGCTTCCACTGATCAGGCATAGTTCCAGACTGCAAGGATTTATTGAATAGCAATGTCAGTGGTTTAGAGAGCTGATCCTTAGCTTCCTTTAGGACTCTAGGTGAGATTGTATCAGGTCCAGGCGTTTTATTTACCTTGAGTTTATCTTAACAATTCAATACTTCTCTCTCTGTAACAGTGATATTGTTTAGAACATCTGAATTATCAATCTGAATCGGCGATGGTGTAGGGATATCACTGAGGTCTTCCGTTGTAAAAACTGATGCAAAGAAGGTATTGAGGGCATTACTCATTTGTACTTCATCTTTGGTGTATTCTCCATTTTCATCGACTAACGGTCCAACAGTTGAAGTAACTACTTTTTTCTTTCTGATATAACTATAGAATTCTTTCGGGTTTGTTTTACTTTGATTCGCAGCATGTAACTCCAGGGTCTTTTTACTTTGCTTAATTAACTTTTTGGCTTTGCGTCGTAGCTCTATAAATTTCAGCCGTTCTTCGTCATTTTGTAAGGATTTTAATCTATCATTAGCAAACTTTTTAGCAAGCAGACAGTTTCAAATATCTTTATTCCACCATTTGGGCTTATTATTATGGCCTGTACGCCGTATTTTCGATGGTATACAGTCCTGCACTGCTTTTAGGTAAGTGTTTTCGAATAATTCCCAAGATGTATTTATGTCGTTATTGTAAATTAAAAAGCTCCAGTCAGTTTCTTTAAACATAGCTCTAAGTTTATGAAAGTTTGCTTTTTTTATATTAGGGACTTTTTCGATGCTGCTATTTGGTTCGTTACTAGTAAACTTGAAAGTGAAAGTTATTGTACGATGGTCGCTGTTACTGAATTCATCACCAACATTCAAATTCTCTATTAATTCTTTTGTTGCAAGTACAAGGTCAAGAACGTTATTACCACGGGTCGGCGATCTAACAAATTGATAGAGTGAACTCTCTTGCAAGTTCGCATACAAGTCCTGTCCGGAGTGTGAAGTAAGAGTATCGCCCCACTTAGTCACAGGTAAATTAAAGTTGCCAAAAAATACGGTATCTTGTGAGTTACTTACATCTGCAATTTGTTCATAAATTTCTCGGTCAGTTTGCACTGATTGAGCTGGAGGTCTGTATATTAATGCAAGTATTATTTTTGTACCTTTATTATTCTTTATTAGCACAAAAGATGTGTCGACGTTCACAATTTGAGGTTTTGACAAGAGGGTCGGGATAAGACTTCCTTTGATATAAAATAAAACGCCACCTCCATTTTTATTTATTCGGCTGTTCTCAAACATTACATAACCGGGAAGTGAATAATCTGCTAAAAAGTCTCTATCTTCTGTATTGAGCCAAGATTCTGTTATGCCAATCACATCATAATTTTCTGTAAACACTAGTTCCTCTAAATCTGAAAATTTATTGCGTATGCTACGAGCGTTTGCATAAAAAAAAATTAAAGTTGCGGTTTTAGAACTCACAGAACGTTCTTTAATCACATTTTTGGTTCTGGTCGGATCTACATTTACATTCATGGCTGTCCTTGGTCCTCGGTCGTTATCCCCGGCGGTTTTGAATTTGGGTCGTGTTGGTGGAGCTTTATCCAAATTCGCGGTTCTTGACGGATTAGCATTTAATTCCTTTGCAGGTTGCCGTCCTCGCTGTCTTCGGTCCTCCTTGCTGGTTGTCCTGTGCTGAGTTGATTTCTTCTCTGAAAATCCTTCACCGCATCGTTGAGAAGACGCCCAAAACGTGCTGCTCCCACCTGGTTCAGATGAACTCCATCGTCCGAAAACAAATAGTCATCATGGTAGAAATTGTCCCAGGTGTCGACGAATCCCACGTTCTCCTTCCTGCAGAGGTTTGCTAGACAACGATTTGTGCTGGTGGCTATGTTGTAAAATCGGCTCTCTACACCGAGCCGGGGGACGATTCCTGAGACGATGATCCTTGATGACTTCTCCTTAAACGACTTGATCAGCTGCTGGTACTTTAAAAGCAAATCTTCCGACCGGGTACACTGTACATCGTTGGATCCAACGTGGATGACGTACATTGTATTAGCAGGGGCCAGCTTTGATACTTCGTCAACTGCAGCAACTAAGTCGTCCACACCACCACCAGGGGTACAAAAACGCTTCCTGGTCTTAGGTGCCCTGGCGCAAAACTCTGTGAGCTGACCACGTATCGTCGAGTCTCCCACGAGCCGGACTTCTTCTATTTCCTATTCGTCATCTGAGTCTATGAGTATCTGGAAACGGTTTTGACACTCGGTAATCGGTATGGGTTTCCTGGTCTTGGGGCAAACGTTGTTCCTCACCACACGGAAGTTGTCTTGAGGAGGAAGAGAGTCACTATTTGTTTCTTGAGTATCGGAACCATCAGCTGAAGTGGCTACTGCAGGCGTTGAATTGTTGGCAGTTGACGTTGGGGCGTTGGTGGCTGCTGGAGTTGCGGTGACAATTGAGGTTTGTGGTCCTCCAACGTTTAGTGTTACAAACTCTTGGAGTGATTCCAGCTTCATGGTGAGGACGTTGATCTTGTTGTAGGCTTCATCTAATTTCACTGTAAAATTCTGTCGTTGCTGGCAGAGCCGGCAGACTTGAAGATCGACAGTAGCAAACACGGACTCACTCAGTTCGTACAAGTGCGAGGCATGGTGACAGTCACTTTCTTCAGATCACTTCACTCACTTAAAAAACACTTCAGTCACTTTAAAACACTTAACTTACTTTAAAACACTTCACTCACTTTAAAAACACTTCAATCACTTCAACCGAAAATAAATATGTTGAAATACACAGAAATAGGTTATCAGGGGTGATAGCCAAACCAAAAACAAAAATGTCGAGATACACAGAATTAGGCTTCCAGGGGTGATAGCCTAACCAGAAGTTTTTTTTAAATTGAAATACGCAACAATAGGCTACCAGCGTTGAATAGCCTAACCGAAAATAATAAAATTGAAATACGCAGAAATAGGCTACCAGGTGTGATACCCTAACCTTAAACAAATTTATATATAACACAATATTTAACTAAATATACAATTCACCAAATAGAGATTATATAAAAATAAAGTGTGACTGCACACAAGGGGTTAATATACTGTGTCAACATATGGCCCTTGTGTCGCTGTAGCCTAGTAAAGCAGTAGCCTACTCTTTTTAGATAAAAAAGTGTATCAGTCAAAGGTTACTACAAGATCGTGCAAGCAACAACTAAAATTACAGATATATATAGCTACAGTAGGATACTAAATACAATATCTACAAGAGTTAATAATAAAAACAGATTGGCTGGCTATAGGCTAGGCTAGGTTTGGGTTAGGTTAAAAGCTTGGCAGGTTGGGTTAGGCTAGGTTAGTTTGTACAAATACCACACTTAGCTTAAAGTAAAATCAGTCTGAGGAGAAAAAGTCAAGAATATATCTAGGGGGAAAAGATAAATGAATGCACTTAAATTTGGTACAAAATTGGCTGGAATTTAATATGTATAATCCCTCAAAAAAGTTTGTTTACAAAATGGCGTCGGCGTTAGTCCCTGTAGGCAGGTTAGTTAGTAAACAATATTGTTTATTAGCAAATTAATATGCAAAGCTTTACTTACATACAAGGCAGTTAAATAGATACTTACTACAGTAGGTAATGGATAAAATTAGGGGCTACGATTTTATATAAAATAGTAATAGAGCGTTTGTTTACAAAACAAAACAAAACAAAACAATAGATAGCGCTAGTGGCGCCCTGTCCGAGAAGGAGTCTTGTGATAAACACAAAGTTTATCAGTAAATACACAGCGAAATATCGTGCAGTGTTACTTACTAAGCTACAGGATGGTTAAACGTGCTCTTAACCACCTTTCATGCACAATAATGAAGAGGATGAGTAGTTAATACTCAAATTATGATCGATATCGTGAGAGCGTTGACAGAGCGCTCTGTCTGCAGCGTTTGGTGGTAGCGAGCAAGAGAGGAAATACATGTTAGCATTTGGACAATGCAGGAACATTGCAAGAGCTACACAATGGTTTCAATACTATGGAACCATCCCTTATACATCAAACCAAACACTGCTGTGACTCAGACAGCGATTCTATAGCCAATTTATCAGCAGAATATGCGACATTGATTGGGCGCTCCACTCGCATGATCTGAACCTCGTAGTTGTTCAAGTTTGGGGTTATTTGAAGAGTTGCTTGTACGAGGAAATTCACACGACAACTGATGACGTAAAAACAGCTAGTGTACCCAAGATAGGCCTACATAATATTCCCATAGAGGAATGTGTGCACATCAATTATCCATTGTTTCATCTGCAACCTTGTAAGTTTCTTGCACTGTCAACCCTCATCTCAAACATTTATACTCGTTTGTTTAGTTATGTGGGTTATTTTATAATATATATATATATATATATATATATATATATATATATATATATATATATATATATAGTCACACCCCGTATAAGTGAACTGTAAAGGCAGGCTCTGTAAATTAAGTAAGTAATGGAACAAACAAAATATGGTACAAGGTTGGCCAAGGAGTGCCTGCAGGCCGGGGTGGATGAACTGCTCCGGTGGTTTGCGGACTGGGGTTTTGCCGTCAATGCGCAGAAGTGCGCTTTGATGTGCTTCACCCTCCAGCGCAAGCTCCCCTCCCTCCCCTCCATCCTCCTCGCTGGTACGCCGGCCCCGTTTCGTACGCAGCATACATTTTTTGGGCTCCGACTTGATGGCCCCATCTTAACCCGCTGGATCCCAGCGTCGCACGTGTTGCATCGGCAATGTTCGATCACCAGAACCCAGCGACGCAACAGTTGCGTCGGTCCCAATTACTTCGGTCCTATGGCACATAGAGGGCTAAGATTTGTATGGGAACTGTGTAAGTATTCCACGCAACCATGCCGATGGTTGAAAACTCTCAAAGGTCAACCGCGTACGCGTGAGCGCGCAAAAACATGTTTTTTTGGGAAAATTGCCTTCAATTTTTTACTCTTGTAAAATCCTTTTTCGGGGGCTCTGTAGGACCATTTTTTGAGCTTTTTGATCGGTTTTTCGTGGTTTTTCCTTCATTCCTAACCCATTCGCTATTGTTTCTGGAAAAAAACAAAAATCAAAACCTGCTGGTCCCTGGTGGTACATTTATTAAAAACTAGCTGGGGCTCAGCGGGTTAACCTGGAAGCATCATATCGAGTATTTGCGGTCGTCGTGTATGAAGCGGCTCAATATCATGAAGAGCTTGGCGGGAGTTCGTTGGGGTGCGGATCGGGAAGTCCTCCTGCAGTTTTATTCGGCGTACGTGCTCAGTATAATTTGTTACGGTAGCTCCGTCTACGGCTCGGCCTCCCCCACGGTACTCAAACGGCTGGATGTGGTACAGCACACGGCGCTCCGCATCGCATTGGGGGCCTTCCGCTCGTCGCCGGCGGTCTCTCTCCATGCGGAGGCGGGTCTTCTTCCCCTTGCTCTGGACCGTCATCACCCTCCATCGTGCCCTGTCATTCTCACCTGCTCATCCTTATAGCCTCCTCATCTCGCATGCCCCCGTCTTGCATCATGCTCCCTCCTGGCCTATCCGCACCCGTTCCCCTTTCCTCGTCCATGCCCTCCTGTCCTCATCCTCCCTCTCCTTGCCCCTTCCCCTTTCCCCCCCTGGTCCGACCTCTCCTCTATGTTCCACCTTTCTCCTCCCCCGCTTGGATCTTCTGATCACTGTCTGATACAGGCCACCTGTCTATCACCTACCACACCTTCCCACTCTGAACCTGTTTTGGTGACTAAATGGCATTACGATAGGGCAGACTGGGAGGGTCTTCAAGGTTTCTTTATTGATATTCCCTGGAACTCTTTCTTTTCTAATGATGCACACTCCACCTTGAGCCACATACAAGATTTTGTAAACATTGGAATGGAAACTTTAATTCCTCATCAAAAGTACATTAAAATATCTAATTCACCTAAATGGTTTGACCATAATTGTGCTAGAGTAACTGAACAAAAAGCAATAGCCTACAATGCATACACAAGATCAAAAACACATGAAGCCTTTAATTACTTTAGAAACATCAGAAATCATGCCAAAACTGTATTAAACCTAACTAAATCAAACTTTCTCCACAAGCAGGCAAATAAACTTCTAAATAATCCAAATGATAACAAAATATTTTGGTCTACTCTTAACTCATTCAAATCCAACTTCACAACTGCTTCATCCATTCCACTGGCAATCTTGTAAGTGACCCACCAGGTAAAGCTAACCTTCTTGCGGATATTTTCTCCACCAACTCAACCTTAGATGAAATAAATCAAGATGTCCCTGTACTTAATTTTAATTCGCCTGAAATTCCCTCACTTAAGATCCACACCAGACATGTCAAAACTATTTTGCAGAATATCTCAGTAGATAAGGCTCCTGGTCCAGATGAAATTCCTCCAATAGTACTTAAGAATTGCTCCTTGGTGCTCGCTCCTGTATTGGCAAAAAATTTCCGTCTATGTACTCATATCTCATGCTTCCCAGTACCCTGGAAAGAAGCAAACATCCATCCAGTTCCTAAAAAAGGTGCCTCTTCAGATCCATCAAACTACAGACCAATAGCTATAACTTCTACTCTTGGTAAAGTCTTTGAAATTATATTAAATAATCACATAATTAAGCATCTTGAGAATAATAAATTAATCAGTGATAGGCAATATGGTTTTAGACGATGTCGATCAACTGCAGACATTCTTTGCCTTCTTACGCATCAAATCAACCAAGCTACAGACCAACATGGTGAAACACATACAATACCACTGGATATATCTAAGGCATTTGATAGAGTCTGGCATCAATCCTTATTGTCGAAGATGTCACACTACGGCCTTGCATCATTAGTTCCCCTAATTTCTTCTTATCTTCATAACAGAAAAATATGTGTAATGGTAGATTGCCTTTATTCTCAATTTCACTCAATAAATGCTGGTGTTCCCCAGGGATCAGTTTTGGCCCCAATTCTGTTTCTCATTCATATCAATGATCTCATATCTGATAAGAACAAGTGCATTGCAAAATTATACATGTTACCTAAATTTCATAAAAGACCTTATAAATATCGCTTTATTGCCGGAGCAAAATTTGCTACCACTAAAACTCTATCAGAACAAGTAGTAAATTGCTTAAAATACATTAAAAGTACTCATAAAAGATATTGTAATACCATCATGAGAAGAACTGGCATTAACTATTATTGGAGTGTTGACAATTCGTTAGAAGTTATTGATAAAATAAATACCATGCCGAAAGTTACCTCGGTACATAGCTTCGACTTTTCAACTTTGTATACCAATTGCCTTTAGATTTAGTATATTCAGAGCTTTGCTTTATTATAGATTTGCACTTTGACAGGTTCGTTAGGAATGGTAATTATTTCATAAATGTTTATACATATTTTAATAATGCATCACTTAGCTCTACTCCCACTAGTTCTGTATATTTTGATAGAACTAAACTTAAAGATGCCCTTAAATTCCTCCTTTTCAATACTTATGTTAGATTCGGGCCGTACATTTTCAAACAAATATTAGGAATTCCTATGGGTGGAAATGCTAGCCCTTTAATTGCAGACTTATTCTTGCTTGCTTTAGAATTTAAATATATAAAAGACTTAGTTGACAGTAGCAAGAAAAATAAAAATTCCAGAAAAATTAGCACTTGCAAAACTGTTAAGTAATAATAGTAGATATATTGATGATATTCTTGTTTGCAATTTGTTAAATTTTAATCAAGTTGCTAAACTTATTTACCCTAATTCTATTCCCCTCACACAATGTAACGTAAATTATAAAGTTGAAAATTTTCTTGATATAAATATAGAGATTGTTAATGACAGTGCATACTTAAAGTATATCACAAAGTTGATGATTTTAATTTTAACGTAATAAACTTTCCTTTCCCTAGTAGTAATATCGATAGTAAAATCACTTATAATTGTTTTTATTCCCAATTAATAAGATTTTGTAAAATCTGCACTAAAGTAGATGACTTTTGGGCTAGAGCTAGGTTACTATACAGACTCTTAGTGGACAGAGGTTTTGAGGCAAGTAAATTGTTCCATAAATTTAATCTTTTTAGGGTCAATTATTGTGACTGTATTCTAAAATTTGACATCAATAATTTTAATCAAGCATTTTTAACTTGAAGTTTCTTGTATAACCTCTGCTTACTTTTTGTCTGTATTTATTGTTTATCTTTTTCTTTTTCTATTATTATTATTATTAATATTGATGATTTTTTAAATTTATTGTTCTTGTTAAAAGAGTACTCTTTGTTTAAATCTGTTGTTACTTCATATTTTGCAATTATTTCTCTTTATATTATATGTATTCATTGTCGATAGTATCAATTGCTTACTTTTGCGATTTCCTTAGTTTATTTGTGCTATAAATGTAGGTTATTTGTAGGGTAGTTATTGATAGGGGTCACTTGAGGCATGCTATGCTTACAGGTACCTACCCGATAGCACTATCGTTAGTGAGTGCTGTACTGTATTTTATATATTATTTTGTAATAGTATAGATATCTTATCAATATTTGTATTTTTTTTACTATTGTTAATGTCTTGTCATGTTGCAAATTTGATTTTAAATAATATTTTGACATTTAACATGTAGTTTCTTTATTCATGCAGAGTTTAGTAAAATTTGCCAGAACGTCCCGGACTTCCCAAACTTGACTACTTCCTTTAACGTGACGATAGTGCGTTGTTATATGTGCGATTGGTTTGCTTGGGAAACAGATTAACTTGCTCATGTAGTGATGTACACCCTATGTGGTGGATTGTGTTCTTTTATTTAATAATTTTCATTTTAGTAAACGTTGTTTCCACATAGCGATTTTGATAATTTAATTTGACTTTATATTGTCCTTGTCCCAATTTTGGTTTGTTTAGTTTGCAAGTTTTACATTTTAATCTACCACTCATAATCAAATACATTCCTACGCAGATGACTCAACACTCCACAGTTCCTTCACATTTACCAATTATTTCACCCAACCCGATCTTATAAATTCAAAAATAAGCATTGCAATTTCTCTGAACCAGGACCTTTCTAGAATTGAAGAATGGGGACATAAGAATCTGGTTTCCTTTAATGCACAGAAAACCAAGTACATTCAATTTTCTAACCGACGGAATCTCACTGACTCCCATATATTTTTTAATGATGTAAATATTCCCACTTCCCCTAGTATTGACATTCTCGGTGTAACATTAACTACTAACTTGAGCTGGACACATTGTGTTAGAAGCATTGCTAAGAATGCCTCTAAAAAACTGGGACTCCTTTACAGAGTTCGAGAATTCTTCACTGACGAGCAGTTGGCCGTAATATATAAAAGTCATGTGCGTTCTCATATGGATTACTGTTCACCTCTGTGGAGTGGAAGTGGAGTGGTTGCATTGAGGCAGTTGGACAACATTCAAAATAAAGCTATTAGATTAATCAATAACCCTGCAATCACACAGAACCTTCCTACATTATCCATACGAAGAAACGTTGCATCCCTTGCATTATTCTACAGATATTTTCACAGCAATTGTTCCGAGGAACTTGCTTCAATTGTTCCGTCTCTCCACATCTTTCCCCGTAGAACTAGGGCAGCTGAGAGCGGCCATGAATTTACACTTTCTCCTCCACAATGCAGAACTTCTGCTTATCAAAATTAATTTATCCCTAGAACTACTACTCTTTGGAATTCACTTCCCTCGAATTGCTTTCCACAAACTTACAATCTACAAATGTTTAAATCCAGTTGTTACAAACATTTTATGAATGGAGGATGCCTTTAGGCACATGGACCTTTTTGTTTTATCCATGTTTTTCCTTCCTCCGTTCATTGTCTCCTTAAAAATAAATAAAAATAAAAATAAAAATGTTCCCTTCGTCAAATCTCAGGGTAGCTCCCGTGCCCCCTCCCTTTTCCTGAAACTTGTCTCCCTCCGCTATAGTACTCACTTCCCTATTTACACGGATGGGTCCCACACCTCCTCCCCCCAGTCCTCTACTGCCGCCATTTATGTTGAGCACCTCTCCCTCTGTCGGGCTTGGCGGCTGTCCGGTTTCCATTCAGTTCTTGCTTCAGAATTATATGCCATCCCTCAAGCTTTACTTTTCATTCGCGATTTCCTCTCCCCACAGTCAATAGTAGTTTTCTCAGATTCACTATCCTCCCTTGCCCTCCTCAGCTCCCAGCACCCCGTGTCTCATCGCTACCTTGTCTTTCAGGCCTATTCTCTCCTTTGCTCCCTTGGGCAGTCCGGCATTTCCCTCCATTTTCAGTGGGTTCCCTCCCATGTTGGTATCCGGGGTAACGTAATTGTTGATGCTGCGGCTTCACTTGCACACTCCTCCGCTGCCCTTGAACCCCTCCCTCTCCCTCCCTCCTCAGTTGCCAAGCTAGCTTTTGCCCAATGCCGGACGCTCTGGGATGCCTCCCTCGGAGGTGAGCTCTCCCGCACCACCCTTGGTCAGCACAGGCTAGATTCTTCCCCTCACCCGTGGTTCCGCTCGCCCCTCCGCCCCCTTGACACTGCCCTGGTCCGTCTCCGCATAGGCCATGTTGGGCTGGCCTCTCACTTCTTCCGTCTGCGACTGGTGCCTGACCCTTTCTGCCCGTGGTGCCGGACGGTGAATGAAACGGTAGAGCACTTCCTGCTTCACTGCCCTCGCATCTATTCCCATAGGACACTCCTCGGCTGCAGCCTCCGCTCCCTTGGGATCTACAATTTTACCCTCCCCGTCCTGTTGGGGGGCAGTTGACTGGACCCGGCCCTCCGTGTCCGGGTGCTCCAGCACACCAAAGTCTTCCTGCGGCGTTCAGGTCGTCTCGGCCGCCTGTGATTGCATACCTGTGATGGTCTCCGGCAGGGTTAATTGGGCCTGCCCACACAGCCCTACAATCAACAAACAAGAACAAGAACAAGGTTGGCCAAAACTTAGTTTTTTGTTTATCTAAATCTCAAATATTAGTACCAAATAATTCGGAAGAAATATAATGTAATGATTAATAACAATAAACCTTAACACGCAAGATACTAGAACTAAAAGTTGTGATTTCATTTGCCGCAATATTGTGATTAAGTTTAGGTTTTAGAGCAGGTAAAGGGTCAGGTGGGGGCTATGAGGGGGGTTGTGGGTGGTCACAGGGTCGCGATTAATTATATGTTTGCGCTTAACAAATATTTGGACCAACCCGTTCATATTATTCACGTTATACGAGGTATGACTATTCTTAAAAATACAAGTATCGCATAAGTTGTGATGTTAAGTATTTGTCCTGTAGTTATAATATTCCTTCAATAACGTGAAAGATTCTGGTATTTAACATGTTCATTAATTAACATTGGATAAGTAATGAACACTGTTTAATTGCGGATAGCAAGAGGTTTGATTAGTGTAAGCCATAATTAGCCACCTCATCAAGTAGACTGATAATCTTTGGATTACGATAACATTTTCATAAAGCACTTATGAGTTTTAGAAATGCAAATGCGGCACATTCCATGTTATGAATTCAAAGAAAATGTTCCATCTTTTTAATTTCACTAAATAGTGCCATAAAGTAACATATATATTCACTACTATAGTCCATTCATTATAGGTAGACCAACATTGTTGAACATTAACCTCTATGACACATAAACTAATAGAGGAATCGAGCTAACATTTCTAGCATTTGGGACAAGTTAGCCAGGGAATAGGTGTGAACAATTGCAACCCATTTCCTCTAGGTCTTCTTGAGTTACAGAGGTTGGGGTCACTATTTTTGGCCTAATTATAATGGATGGACTATAATAGTTTTGTTCACGTCAAACGTTTCATAACCCTTGGCATGCCATACAATGTTATTTAACCCTTAACTGGCGGCGCCCGGCTATTGTCGAGTGAAAGAAAAGGTACCCATATGCAGGTCACGGCTATTGTTGAGTGCAATTTTGAGCACATAATGTGCTCTGAGAGAGAGCGAAGCGGTGGGAGGAGCATAGATTACCTCCTGACCGCTCGCCACGGCCGCCGTGGACCTACTAAGATTTACTGCACCCTCCTCCACCCTCTCTCACTCGTTTCACACGTAATAATGTAATAAAATGACCGTATTTTAGCGATTTTGCCCTTCGGTTGCACGATCGTTGCAAGACAACCGGTGATCGTAGAAGGATGGTTCGGGTGTCATTGGAAAGCTCAATTTACGCCCTTTCAGGGATACATACTTGTATTATGCTCTGGGTCTTGTTTATGCATGAAAAAGAGCACGGAAACAACCCCATTTATGGTAAAGACACCCGCTGGGCGGTACATAGAAATTACCGCCTTGGCCGCTCTTAAGGTGTTAAATCACACTCCAATTGACTCACTTCCCTATCACTCCTTCTACTGTATGTTAGCTTATAATAGTCCATCTTCAATTTTCCTAGTACAATTATGTCCAAGTTTCAGCATTTTGAATAATTCTTACAACTCATTACTTTTTAACATTAACTATAATAAGTAAACAAATTAGATTAACCCTTCCTGCCCGGGTGTCCTTTTAAAATGACACCACGAAATAAGGGCAGGAGCCCGGGTGTCCTGTCAACAGGCAGTAAGCTTTCAAGTCTATTCAGCTTGGTCTGAACGCTGTGCGTCCGACGCATGTAAACAAAGCCGATCGTTGCGTCACCGCACCTCCAAAAACAATAAGGAGACGTCGGATCAATGTTATTGTTGTGACGTCAGACGAAATTAGTGTCTGAAAAGCTCCGATATTGTCAACATCGCGGCAAAATTCGCTCCACGGAAATCGTCATCACAACTGAACCAGTTGACTTAGAGAGCTCTACTCAACGCCAGTCTACAGATTGGAAACCGCACTACGTTTATAGATGCGTGGCAATTTCTAGCAGTTAAACTAAACAAAAATACGGTAGCCTAGGCCTAGACGTTTTTCGGCCAGATCGCCCGGGTAGCCCACACTGTCCTTTGGATGACCAGACCGGGCCAGGAGTGTTAACAGAGTGTCGAATTAATCCTTCGATGCGCTGGGAAGCTTACGTTAAGTTACATACCATCCCGTTGTTTCTCTGTTGATATTTACATCTCGCCTACATGGATTTGCAAAATTAATCATCTCTTCCTTCGATTTTGACTGAATTAACACATTACAGATATGTTTTAGATTTCGAAACATTGTAAATAGGTTAAAAGGCATCAAGCTTCCACAAAATGTTCAATTCATTTTTTTTTTTATGACTATTCAGAGTATTGCATGCCATAATTTGTATGGGTTCAAGTCTAGTAAGGTGTTCTCTCCCATAATTTCGCGAGCGGACTTAAAAAAATTGAAATCCTTAAGAAAGAAAAATTACCTGGTAATATGCAGACCCGACAAGGGGAAGGGTGTAGTCCTACTTGAAAACAAATATTATATTTCAAAGATGAATGACATATTACAAGATGCTTCCAAATTTACTAAATTACTCTACTCTGATATTTTCAAACTTAAAACCAAAGTCGAAGATAAAGTAAGAAGATTCGTTAACAACCTTGTTTCACTAAAAATAGTTAGCGAAGCAGAGTCAAAGTCCCTTGAACCTAAAGGTTCGTCCCCGGCCACCTTGTATGGACTTCCTAAAGTGCACAAAGCTTATGTCACCTCCGACCTATAGTAGCAGCATATAATACTGCCCCCTATAAGCTAGCAAAGTTCCTAGTGTCTATTCTGAGCCCCTTTACAACTAATGACTACACAGCTAAAAACTCCTATGACCTATCCCAATCCTTGTCGGACTGCAAAATTCCAGAGTCCTACTATATGGTTAGTTACGACATAAATTCATTGTTCACCAATATACCTCTAGTTGAGACTGTTAACATTTATGTCGGTTTAGCTTTCCGGGGTTTGGATAAATTCATGGGTATGACTAAATCTGTATTTAGAACTCTCCTACTTCTGTGTACTAAAGATCATTTATTCTTTTTCAATGGTGAACTGTTCAGAAAAAAAGATGGCATATCCATGGGTAGTCCATTAGCCCCTGCATTTGCCAATATATGTTTGTGCTTTCATGAACAAATGTGGCTAGATAATTGTCCAAGCGATTTTGACCCTCTCCGACATATGACGCGATGTTGAGCCTATATAGGGATACTTTAAAACCTTTGTTACCATCAGGGGTATTTAGAAACCTTTAGTTTAGTTACTTCAACCTCTGCAGTTGTCTTTGAGTTAGCTGTGGGCAGAAAACTAATTTTGGAGAGGTAATTATAAGAGTGAGAGAACTCTATTTATTATTGCTAATCTGGCAACCTCTGTGACATATGAGTCTGAAGGGGTTAAACCCTTGCTGTACAGGAGGTATGTGGACGACACGTTTATTATTTTTAAAGATAAAAATCATGCAACCGTTTCTAGAGTACCTTAATGCACAACATGACAACATTAGTCTTACCATGGATACGGAGAGTGACAATAAACTTTAATTTTTAGATCTAAATATTGAGATATTCAATGGCGGTCTTGCATTTTCCATTTTTCGAAAGCCAACATTCTCGGGAATAGGCACTAGTTTTTTCAGCTATTGACACTTTAATTTTAAAATCAACGCTGTGAAAACCCTTTTACACAGAACTTATTCTTTAGCTTCAAGTTTTGACTATTTTCATCAGGAAATACATTTTTTAAGGAATTATTTTAATTGTAATGGCTATCACACGAATTTGTTCGACACACTTGTGAATAAGTTCTTAAATGACAAATATCAGCCCAAGCTAGATACCCCCACAGTTCAATAGGAGCAAATTTACTTTCGGATCCTCTACTTAGGTGAGCTCACAAAGCAAATAGAATCTTCATTATTAGACAAGTTATGTAAATTTTACCCTGACAAAGACTTTAGATTCGTACCTATAAACTCGTTCAAGATTGGGTCAATGTTTCACTTCAAAGATCGTATGCCAGCTGACTTGCGTTCGTCGATTGTGTATAGATTTACTTGCCCAAGTTGCCAAGCAGGGTATGTGGGAAGCACATTGCGATCCTTCATAACACGAATCGACGGCAATCTAGGTCAGTCTAGCAGAACTGGTTGTAGGATGAAGACCCTCTCCCACTCGGCAGTACGTGATCACTGTAAAGTATGTAAAGTCACACCAGATCGAGAGCATTTCTCTATAATTGATAGTTGTCCAGGGGACAGTATTAGAATTCTAGAATCCCTGTATATTAAGAAACTTAACCCCCAGTTGAACAATACTGTGTCCTCTTTTCCCATTAATGTTGCATAGCTTTTCGGATGGCATTAGTTTATCCATGTATGTCCTGTGGTAGAGTAACTTTAATCGTGGTTGTAATGAATTATTGATTTATTAGCCGAATTAAAACTTTATATTGATAGGTACTTTAAATTTTGTCTGTCGTAAGTTTTATTTAGCGAATATCTTTTTTCTCTGACTGAACATTTGATAGATGTATTTAAGCCGTGATTAAAAGCTCAATCTCACCTGTAGAGGCGGAATTTACACATGATATTGTTAGGTGGTTTATGTAATAATGTTTTACCATAGACTGACCGGTGCATTTTGCTGCATTCTTGCAAATATGTAATTGAGAAGTGATTGTTAGTGATTTATCTGTATAATTAACTGATCTTTTATTTATATCAATTTAAAAATAAACAAAAACTATTAATGAACTCTAGGGCTCAAACCCTGTTTATTTCCTAATTTGAACAATTGTCCATATATTTACACTGACGATAACATAACACATGTGTCGAAACATCTGGTACCAATATAGCAAAATGATCCTCGTCACGGCCTTCATTGTCCTGTTTCTGTTATATATATATATATATATATAACCGAACCTAAACTCAGTGCTCAGGTAGTTGATAGCTTGGGGCTTTAGGATCCCTTTCTATATAAAATGTCTATAGTCAGTTAATCTAGTTAGTTCTCCCGGAATAGTCGTAAGGTGCAGGTCGAAATGGTTTGTTGCATGTTATTTTATATTACATGTTCAGGTTTATGAAGTTAGGATTATGTAATAGTCTTGTAAATCTTGTTATTGTTTTCAAT
Source organism: Paralithodes platypus (assembly GCA_032716605.1). NCBI lineage: Eukaryota > Metazoa > Arthropoda > Malacostraca > Decapoda > Lithodidae > Paralithodes > Paralithodes platypus. The sequence goes on from CM064490.1 coordinate 24,394,927, forward strand.
TATTAACTTGTAGTCTAGCAGTTTTAAGTAAAGTATTATGTAGAATTGTCACATTAAACATGTTTAAATAGATCCATATATTAAATACAAAGTTTTAACAGATATCATTTTTGTTTTCTAGGATCGTTGGTATTTCACCTGATGATGTACAGAGAAGTTGTTCGAAATATTGTCAAAAGCTTAATTAATAAACAATGAAAATGGAATTGATGTTTGCTCTCGTCATCTTATATATTCTCAAGATCCGGTACCCTAGCGGCCAACCTACTACTGATATTATATATATATATATATATATATATATATACTGGTGTATATATATATATATATATTTGTTTTTTTATATTCCAACTTACTTCCTCTCGGGCATAGGCTGAGAGCTTTAACATTCACCGCTTTACAATGAACAGTGAAGCCCGTGAGGTCTTGCTCCAGTCTAGGGAGTGAGACATGTGAAGCACGTAGAGTACAACGAGCACCTGCCATCTTGCCTTCACATGAGGCACGGTGCTCACTCATGGCCCGAAACGACCCCATCTCTGAAGCCACCTCGTTCCCATGCTTCACTGTCTCACCCCCTACACTCGGACTCTCACACTTACACACACACAACGCCACCTGTTGAGCAGATAACTCACCAGTATATACCGGTGTATATACTGTATATATATATAGTTCCAAAAGAAAGGCAGAAGTGTGTGCTCACAGTACTCATACTGCTTTGTGACATAGATGACTAATTGGCAGGTAATTATAAAAACAAAATAATATTCACCCACAGGCCACAACCTTAACACATTTCTTCCACCCTCCAAGGTTTGAAGCGGCACTGGTGACATAATTCTCAGGTGGCTCGTAAATTAGGAAGTGGAGTCGGTTTCCACTAGCTGAGTTTTCAGTAACATTGTGCTTTTATGCATCCCTTAAAAATTCCAAGCATGCTCTAATGAATAATGTATGTAGATGTCGTGTTTTATTCTCAAAATTGCCTACATTACAATTACGTCATAGTAATTGTTTTATTATCAGATACAATATAGTTTAAGCATGTCAAACTTTGATGACCTATTCCACATTGCCTGTTTAGGATATCAAGATATATAATTAAAAACTTTTTAATCATACATTACTGTTAATATGTGTGGTTAATAAATAGGTAAATTAAATTTCTTATATTTCTTAGAGATACAATTTTTGAACAGAACACACTCGGCGTGTATAGTGGAACTAAGGCATGAATTTACACTCGCACTCAAACACCGTATCCATCGATCACTGGGGCGGATCCTTCGCAAGCTGTGACCAGGGATATAACATGCTCTGCTTATACATTACTTTACCGACATACATTAAAACTCCTTCAGCCATATTATGTTCCAGTAAGTCCAAGGAGGCGGGAGCCCCAGGATCATTGCCACTGCCTCGCACTACACTCACAACAACACTGCGGCCGTTAGAATTATCACAGGAGGCTGAGGTTGCCACCAACGGTTTTATCGTATGGTAACTTTTCGGACTTACTGAGTTCATATGACGCAAAATCGCGTCATATGAGTTTTTGGTGGACTTATTCATATGACGCGATCGCGTCATATATGTCGTAAGGAGTTAAGTGACCACGCAATTACCTACCAATACGATGAGTATTCCTAAAATGACTTACATACAACGTGTTTCTTATAATAGAGTCAGTGCAAAATGCAGTCCCTCACAGAGTGACTAAAGTACCAGAGTAACTCATGAACAGACACTGAACAATTATTACAAGAAAGCCAACCCATCCAGAATGCCAAAGTTGCTAATCCGAAGTGAAGGCACACCCTCTCCCCCCCTCCCCCCCCTTACCCTCTCTGTGATGCCTGCAGCTTGGCAGAACGCCACATGGGCTCAGCCGCTCGCTTGGCCACTCGCTAGCACTCGCCGGGGCAAGGTATTTGGCTACAGTCTATCTACAATGTTGTTCTTTCTTTCATAGTGTTCGTGTTGTTGCAGACAGTCCCGTGGTGGTCTTTATTTTCGTCTGTGACAAGGGGAAGCATTTTATATCATGAGTAGAACATAAGATGCATTGTATATAGTTAAGAAGAGAGAATAATATAGGCAGTGGGGTGGTAGTGTGTGCGTGCGTATACATGTGCTGCCTCCCCCTCGCTGTAGGCTCGCCCGCGTGCCTTCCCACGCTTCTTGATTGGCTGGTGGTTCCTGGCGCCTTCTGCAGCCCTGCTGCCTGGTGACGTAGCGGCCTGTGATTGGCTGACCACCATGCCTTTGTGTGTGATCCTAGGGGTCCCGAGGAGTTACTCTCTTCAGAGCTTGCCTGACCAGCATACCCTTCACATATCCCTTACCACCTGTCCCCGACTTCTGCCTATAGAGCACTTTCTCTCTCTCTCAACTTCTTACCTCTCATTCTTCCTCTCTATTAATATCATAACTCCCCTTTGGTTCTGCACGATTTCATATATCGGCCATCGTATTATATTTGTTTTTTATTTATTTTTTTAAGGAGACAATGAACGGAGGAAGGAAAAATACAGATAAAACAAAAAGGTCCATGTGCCTAAAGGCATCCTCCATTCATAAAATGTTTGTAACAACTGGATTTAAACATTTGTAGATTGTAAGTTTGTGGAAAGCAATTCGAGGGAAGTGAATTCCAAAGAGTAGTAGCTCTGGGGATAAATGAATTCTGATAAGCAGAAGTTCTGCATTGTGGAGGAGAAAGTGTAAATTCATGGGCGCTCTCAGCTGCCCTAGTTCTACGGGGAAAGATGTGTCGCTGAAGCTCTCAGATATTATATGTTTTGTTAGGCATTTTGGAGGGGTTACCATTTTTGTCTGTAGAGGTTCGACACACTCACGGTGTCTCCCTGCCAATTTCTTGGCTGTCTGCTGGGCTATTTAATGCTAGACTGGGGTGAGGCCATTGTTGTTGTGATTTCCGATGTGTACTAGATTTTGTTGAACCTGTACAATCGCAATGGAGATGTGGGAAGCCTAGGTGGTCTTTCTGACTGTGTACCTTGTGAGTTTAGCACTGTGTTGCGAGTGAGGGCTTTTGCCTCTGCCACCCAACACTGTGCTAACTCGTTTGCTTTGACTTTGAGAGGGTCGCCAGGAGAGAACCAGATACTAGCGATCTGGATCTCTCAAGAGAGCACCCCGTCAATTAACGTAATTTGGCCGCACAGCCTTAAGGACCTCGCTAGGCTACGAGCCGCTTGCTCACCCATTGTTTCCTAGCCTACGACATCCCAGCTAGACTTTATTAGCCTAGCAGACACCCGTTTAGAATTATAAGCTCTTATGTTATGTATGCAGCATTCTTATTCACGTTGACCGTAAGCCTTGGTTGTTGTTGAGTTGCACAACGTGAGCAGGTTTTTTGAGTTGCCTGACGAAGGACTTCTTTTGTTGTTGGAGATAATACTAGTGTGCATTTATCGTTATTCCCGTGTCAGTTGACACTGTCTGTCTCCACACTTGTCCTATATTGTCCCTGCTTTATATAACCGTTCAAAATCCGATACAATCATCTTACCCCAGCATCAGACTTTCTTCAGAAGATTCCTGCTCGATGCTTTGGGACTTTCGTTCACTTTCTTTAGTATAGGAGTGACAGTTCATTATTGTTTAGAGTAACTTTAAATATACCTTCTTCTAGTTTGCATTAAATCATTGCAGTGATTTAATTAAGATCTCTATCTTTTCCTTGTATACCTTATTAACGTAATTGTATGTTGTTGTGATCAGGCTGTATCAGAGATCATGGATAAAAAACACCATCTGAGGAAGAGCACTTTATTGACAACGTTTCGTTTCGCAGATAGCTTCATCAGGTCACTAACAAATGCTGGTACATAGGAGGCCTTAAATATCCGTCCAGACAGGTGGCGGGGGAGGTGAGGGAGGTGGGGGTTGGGAGGGAGGAAGGAGGCAGGACAGGGAGGGGGCAGAAGCATGGGGGGAGGGGAGGCGGAGCCTATATATGGGTCAAATACATCAATAAGAACTAGCAAAAACCGACATACAAACATGCGTACAGGGTAACAACTCTACTAGTACAAAGAAATAAAAATAACTATAAAAATAATAATAATAATAATAATAATAACAATAATAACAATAATAATAATAAAAATAACATTAATAATAATAATACAGATGATAATATTAATCGTAACAATTATAATGAAAACATTGAAGATAGTGCTAATATAATTTATAGTGGTACAGTACTAGCAATAAATAACATAGAGAGAGAGAGAGAGAAGCCGGGAGTAGGTCATAGCTCCTCGACGACTAAACATAGAGGGCCTCCGTGATCGACTCAATGAGGTGGAACAGTCCATCCAGTTCACTCTAGAAGTCGAGGACAATGATTCTCTACCCTTCCTTGACACTCTGATAAGAAAAGATGGCAATGTTCTCAAGTTCTGAGTATACAGAAAACCTACCAACAAATATGACCTGACTCATTACTTCTCCCACCATGATGCACGAATCAAACAAGGGGTAGTGATTGGCTTCTTCCTCAGGGCCATTAGGATCTGCAGCCCTGAGTTTCTCCAACCAGAGTGTGACTATATCTGCGAAACTTTCAAAAAGCTTATGTTCCCCACCCACATGCTGAGGGAATGTAAGAAGAGAGCCTTCTCTATCTACAATACCCCCAGAGATCCCAAGCCGTACACAAGGAGGGTCGTGCTTCCAACCGGAAGAACTGCCTCTGCCCTATCTCGCTCCCTCAAGGGTAGTGGGATGGAAGTGGTATGCACGACCAGCCAAACCATCAAGGACCTTACCAAGCGAAGTGTCAACCATGTAACCCTGACCACAGCTGGGGTATACAGTATTCCTTGCGGGGGATGCAGCAAGGGTTATGTGGGTGAGACTTCGCGTGATCTTCGAACTCGAGTGCAGGAACACAAAAACGATTGCCGCAACAATAATATTATGAATAATGCCTGTGTCATCCACAGGGACAGAACTACCCATCTCATGAACTGGGATGGGGCTAGCATGCTGATTCGTGAATCTGACAACTACAAACGGAAGTGCCTCGAGTCAGCAGTGATCACGACTAGCTACACCGTAGAACAAAACAGTGGAATGTTCACACTAGCACGTCCCCTCTCTCATTTAATCCTTACCAAGAAAATATTACACAATAGAAACCCCATACGACCCCCTTGAATTCAACTTCACTCATCCCCCTACCTAGTGCGTATGTCTGTGTTCGTGTTACACATTATTTAAGATTGTGTGTGCATCTGTAGGTATGTATGTAATATATATGCTTTCTGCAGTGTTGAAGTATGAATGTATGTATTTGTATTTATGTGTGTATGTACGTATGTATGTATATATGTATATATATATATATATATATATATACATATATGTTTATATGTATATATGTTTATATGTGTTTATGTTTGTGTGTGTGTATGTGTATGTATGTATGTATGTTTGTATGTACTCTCTCTCTCTTTCTTTCTCGCTTGCGCTCTCACCCTCATTATCATGTGCATTATTATTATTATTATTGTTATTGTTATTAGTATTATTTGTATTAATATTATTAATAGTATTTTATCATTAGTGCTATAATTATGTATTCTTATATATTTTCTTTTTCGTATTATTATTGTTACCTTTCCCTGTTATGATGCTATTGCTGTCCATAATATTATCTCCATATCATATGCTTACCTCGTTCCCTTCTATCTCTCCCTCTCGCGCTCTCTCTCACTCTGGCCCTCGCGGTCTCTCGCTCTCTCTCTCTCTCTCATTTAACCTACCTTTGAAGAACTCCTCCCTCTTCTCTAGATTTTCATACCTACCCCCTAAATTGCCCTCTTCCCTCGTTTCCGTTTTACAATTATACTAATCTCTTCCCTACTCCAGCACCATACCCTTCCTCCCTTCCTCTCTCTCTCTCACTCTCTCTCGCTCTCTCTCTCTCTCTCTCTCTGTCCATATTTCTATCATCACCACACCATAATGTCTCTATTGAATCTTCTGAAATGTGTATGAATATTTATTGGTTGTGTTACAATTTTTATTAATATTTATATTGTCTTTCATATTTAAGTGTATTCAAGATATATAATTATGTATACATGTAGCCTGTATAGCCATTATGTATACATGTAGCCTGTATAGCCATTATGTATACATGTAGCCTGTATAGCCATGATATACATGTAGCCTGTATAGCCATATGTATACATGTAGCCTGTATAGCCATATGTATACATGTAGCCTGTATAGCCATTATGTATACATGTAGCCTGTATAGCCATATGTAACATGTAGCCTGTATAGCCATTATGTATACATGTAGCCTGTATAGCCATTATGTATACATGTAGCCTGTATAGCCATTATGTATACATGTAGCCTGTATAGCCATTATGTATACATGTAGCCTGTATAGCCATTATGTATACATGTAGCCTGTATAGCCATTATGTATACATGTAGCCTGTATAGCCATTAAGATTGATCAATGTGTAGTTCCTTCTCCTCTTTCCCATTAATATTATATGATCTTCTACACTTAATAGTTCCTACTACCCTCGCCGTCACACTCTTTCGACTCGAGATAGTTGTCTCCCAGACTCTCTTTAGCCCCAGCTCACACTTATATGCCATCCACCTTTACCCTCCCCTGTCCTTTCAGATACCGCCCCTTTGTTATCCTCCCTCTCCCTCTCTCTCTCTCTCTCTCTTTCTTTCCCCTTTTAATCCAACCTTGGGGAAAACAAAAAAAAAATCCCCTCTCCTTTATACCTGTCACACCTTCAACCCTACCCACTAAATGCGCCAATCCCTTGCTTTCGCTTTACAATTCAGCTAATCTCTTCCCTACTCCCGGCTTCTCTCTCTCTCTATGTTATTTATTGCTAGTACTGTACCACTATAAATTATATTAGCACTATCTTCACTGTTTTCATTATAATTGTTACGATTAATATTATCATCTGTATTATTATTATTAATGTTATTTATATTATTATTATTGTTATTATTATTATTGTTATTATTATTTTTATTATTATTATTATTGTTATAGTTATTTTTATTTCTTTGTACTAGTAGAGTTGTTACCCTGTACGCATGTTTGTATGTCTGTTTTTGCTAGTTCTTACTGATGTATTTGACCCATATAATTATAGGCTCCGCCTCCCCTCCCCCCATGCTTCTGCCCCCTCCCTGTCCTGCCTCCTTCCTCCCTCCCAACCCCCACTCCTCCCCCGCCACCTGTCTGGACGGATATTTAAGGCCACCTATGTACCAGCATTTGTTAGTGACCTGATGAAGCTATCTGCAAAACGTTGTCAATAAACTGCTCTTCCTCAGATGGTGTTTTTTATCCATTCTGTCTACTTTTCAAGTACCACTCAACATCAGAGATCATCAGCCTGTAGTAGTAGTGCACTTATACTGAGTTATAGGATACCCCGTTATCGCAGATTTAACTCTGGAGGGTATAGGTGTTTTTTGTGCGCCGGCATTATAAGTTCGAGGGTTGGATTTAGTGTTACCGTTGTGGCTGTGTGCCTTTCTAGTCCAATGATTAAGAGCCCTTGTTTTATACGAGCCCCGGTCGTAACAAATGGCGACCTTGCTTAGGATTTTGTGAACTATTGCAGGAGTGTTGTGGTCATTTGTTTTGTTTAAAGGAATATAGTGGACACGTGGATTTTTTTTTTGGCAAGTAGTATAACACTTAAGAGTCTTCAAGCATTTTATATTTTTGAGTGAATAGTGCTACATAAGAGTTTAGGTACTTTTTTTTTTTTTTATAAACGTTGAGAATTTTCGGTGGACAATATGTCGGACGACGGATCAGTGTACAGTGGGGATACAGTACGGGAAACAGACTCTGAGGTGCAGCAGCGGGGTTTGTCCGAAGGCATTAGAGTCATAACTAGTGAGGAGGATGCAAGGAAGTTTCTGGAGATACCTATTACTGTTGACCGGGTGTCGGGGATTGATCGGTATGCTCTCCAGTGTTTGGCCACGGTAATGGGGCATGTGGGCACAAGCAGCATGTCGAGAGGTGACCTGGTGGTCTGTGTGCTCGGCGGGGTGCGTGGGGCTTCGGGTGGAGCGGGAGCTGGGGCACTTTCGGCCCAGCCCCCATTCCACTCGACTCCTACCATGGCGCCCCCTCGGGCTCCGGAGCCGGGTACGGTCCCGCAGGCCGATAGTCACTGGCAGCGTGGTTTGCACTTGGGTGAGTCTCCAATTGTTGCATCTCCTCCTCCTCAAGGTTTAACTGCAGATATGCTCTTCCAACTTGAGATGGCTAAGATGCAGCTGCAGCAGAAGCGGGAATCTGAGCAGCAGCAGCGGGAGTTTGAGATGGCTAAGATTCAGGCTGAGGAGAGAAGGGCCAGATATGAGCTTGAGCAACGAAGGCATGAATCTGAGATTGAGATGTCCAGGATTCAGTCTGAGGAGAGAAAGGCCATGTACTGTGCAGACAAAGATCTTGAAAAGTCTAGGGTGGAGTCGACAGGGCAGCGTCTCGGTGCTGGGAATCGAGGTCTTGATCAGTCTTTATCGCACCTTAAGTTAGTTCCTGTATTTGACGAGTCGGGTGTCACTGAATTTTTTATGCGTTTTGAGAAGAAGTGCCGGGAGCACCAATGGCCCGAGGTTAAGTGGGCAGCCCTTGTTTCCTCTAGGTTGATTGGCAAAGGACTCAAGGCATATGATGCGTTGCCTTTGGAGTCGTGCATCGATTATGAGGTATTGAAGGAGGCTGTCCTGCGGGCATATGAGTTACAACCAGAGACGTACAGATTGAAGTTCCGGGGTGTAACGAAGGGTCGTGAGTGCACCTTTCTTGAGCATGCCCGGGATCTGTCCGATGCATTTAGAAACTGGCTGCGTTCTGAGAAGGCATCGACGTTTGAGGAGTTGAAACAGCTGATGCTTCTAGAACAATTTTTCAAGTGTACGGGCGGCGATCTGACGTTGAATCTTAAAGAAAAGAACCCGAAAACTCTTCAGGAGGCAGCTGAGATGGCTGACCTTCGGTTATCTTTGATTCGTGGGTGCGGTCTTGCACAGAGAAGTGATGCAGGCAATAAAGAGCGTAAGCCTCCCCCCTCCCCGAAACACTGATACACATAATTACACTAAGAACAAGAGCAACGACACCAAAACTGACCATAAACCTAGTACCGTCCCGTTTAAGAAGGGTCAGTGCCATTCCCCACCTCATGGGAAGCCCAAGGGGGAGTTAGAGTGTTTTCATTGTCATGAGAAGGGGCATTTTGCAAGAGCCTGTCCAGGCAAGCCACCTAATGCAGTTGTGTCTTTGGCTCGCAACATTCGGGTGTCCCCGAAGTTGTCTGAGTTTGCCCGGGGTATAACGTCAGAGGCTGGGACACAGCCAGTGGAGAAGAATCCGGAAGGCTCGATCCCTGTCCGCGATGTCTTTTGTGACCATCGAGGGCATGGCTGCGTGAAGTGGGCTGGTAAGAAGCATGGAGTTGAGCTGTTGCGAGACACGGGTGCCTCTCAGACTTTGTTGAAGAACTTTACTGGTAGACCAATAAACGCGGCACGGGTGGTAGTGGTGCAAGGTATCAATGCTAGCAGGTCATACCCGTTGGTCAGGATGGAACTGGAGGTAGATGGTGTGACACGAGAGTTGGATGTGGGAATTGTGGAGAACTTGCCTGTTGGGGGCGTCAACCTCCTTCTTGGCAACGACTTTGCGGTGCCTACTTCTGAAGTTTCACCCTTAGTCGTTGCCGAGAAGCCGGCCGACGTGAGTAGGGAGGAACAGGAGTGGGTAGAGAAGTGTCAAGTACAACCTATGGCGTGCGTTGTTACAAGACCTCTCGCATCCAAAGTGTCACAGCCTATTCCTCAGTCTTCTGATCAACGGAGGAACGGTTGGAAGAAGATGGCTAATGTTGGTAAAAGTTTGGAGAGTTTAGTACCAGCTGCTCTTCTGGGCAACTCAGTATTGGCACCATTGTTGGAGTCTGGAGAAGCCCCAGGACCTGTCACAGCTAGTGAGGAGGTAGGGCAGGAAGAGACTCTGAGGCAGCAACGTTACACACAGAGAGAAAAAAGGGTTGCTCAGTTTGATATTGGGGGGGGGGACTTGGGTTGCTTCGGAAGCATTTAGACAGGTTGATTCCCTCAGATATTTGTAAACTGCAGTTGGAGGATCCGTTAGTTCAGAAGTGTGGTAATGGTGCTGTCGAGATCAAACACGAGGATGGGGAAACATGTCATGTGAACCTGTTGGAGGAGTTTGTGAGGCAACCACCTGAGCAGCCTACTGTCCCTGCGTTGGTCTGCAGCGGCCAAGATGGAGAAGGTGAGGGGGGCAGTAGGGCACAGGTGGAGGAGAGTAGGGATTGTCATGTCTCAGCGGAGCAGTGGGCGGGGGACACGAGTCTGGTGGCTGTGGAAGCGCTAGAGCACCTGCCTGAGCAGCAGTGTGCAGCGTTCCAGCACCAGCTCGGTTCATACCCCACTGGTCGTGCCGAGCCCCTGAGCCTCACAACTCGGGCGGTGCAAGATGTTCCGCGGGCAGGTCACGTGAATGTTGAAAGACCGTTAGGCTCGTTGTTTCGGTGGTTCAAGGTGGGCGGCGAGGCTTGGACATGGTTGTCAGGTCAGGGTCGACCCATGGCTGCCAAGGGTGGTGGTCAAAAGGAGGACATTGAGCAGATTGGTGAGTTTGGCTGTGGAGTGGATGTGCCCGGTCGTCGTATAGCCTCCCAATGCTGCTCTAGTCGAATGCATCAGCCCTACCATAGACCGACTGTATCTGGCCATGTCGCTAAAAGCGGTAATATTGCGCAGGCAGATGTAGTCTTAAGGAATGCGGGGGTGCGCATGTACGGTATCGGTGGGGAAGCCTTAGCAATAATGAACTATGGGAGTGACTGCACAGGTGGTACTGATTGTCCCTCTCATGACCTGGCTGTTCTAGGGACGAAAGTGGAGAAGGAGGGAGACTACAGGTTAGAAGCTGCAGTCTCGGCTGGGTTGTGGGAGGGCAAAAGGCATGTTGTTCTGCGAGATAAGTTATTTACTAGGCTGTGGCAGTGCATCCGCATGTTTGTTGCTTCTCCAGGCTTGATGTACGGGGTAGAATCTGACATGGTGGCTGGAGACAGTGCAAGGCTCAGTTTAATTCCCTACCGTATAAATCCTGCCCAACAGCCTGTCGTGAAAACAGAAACATGTGGAAAAAGGGTCTGAGGGATAAGGAATGTCGTGAGTGGTCGTTGCCTGTAACTTTACAACCTGTGTTAAGTGGCAAGATCAGTGAGTGTGTTGATTGCGAGAGTGTGTGTGCATTATCCCTGACAGACGCCTATATCTTTTCGAGAGTTGACGACACCATAGACCGCATCGGGGCTGCATCGCCTATCACGAAGGTAGAACTAGTGAAAGGCTTTTGGCAGGCCCTGTTGCCGGAAAGAGCAAAGAGAAATGCCAGTCTTGTGTTGAACTGGGCAGTTTATCAGTGCCAGGTGTTGTTGTGCTGCCGGAACACAAGTTGGATGTGTGGCATGCTAAGGGCACTGATAAGGTTTTGGCTGATTGTTTGTCACGGGAGGGTTTGTTTGCAGGAGAACCCTCGCCGTTCAGTCAGTGTGTGTTGAGAGTGGAGAAAAATCAGGCTGCCCCTGTAAGCGCAGCCGCCATAAACATATTAAAAATTAAAATTCTATAAAAAACTTTCTTTAACCCTCCTGGCCCGGTTGTCATTTTAAAATGACACCACGAATTAACACCTTACGAGCGGCCTATGCGGTTTATTTATGTGTACCGCACAGCGGGGTGTTTTTAGCCAAAATAGGGCTGTTTACGTGATCATTTTCATGCCTAAATAAGACCCAGAACGTAAAACAAGTACCTATCCCTGAAAGGGCATAAACAGAGCTTTCGAATGACACCATAACGATCCTTGTATGATGGATAGTTTTCTTGCAATAACCGTGCAACGCGAGTGCAAAAAGCAGGTAATTCGGTACTTTCAGTACATAATTGAGTATGTAGCGAGTGAGAGAGGGAGGAGGGAGCTGAGATTTGTGTCAGTAGGTTCGCCGCGGTGGTCTGGAGCAGTCATACGCTCGCTAGTCTCCTGCCACCACTTGTCTCTCTCTCTCAGCCACATTACGTGCTGAAATTGCCACTCGACCTATGTCGAGCGCCGCCACATAGTCCAGCTTTATTTAACTCGACTTATGTTGCTCGCCGCTAAATAAGGGTTAAGGACCGGTGCCCGGATGTCATTTTAAAATCTGTAAGCTTGAAAGCCTATTCAGCTTGGTCTGAACGCCGTGCGTCCGACGCATGTAAACAAAGCCGATCGTTACGCACCTCCGAAAACAAGAAAGAGAAGACTCTTTTGGTATTGTATGTCTGTATGTCGTTGTTTCAGTAGTGAAAAGATGGTCATATTACTAACATCGCCTGCAAGTGCTCTCCACTGAAATCGTCATCACAACTGAACCAGTTGACATAGAGAGCTCTACTCAACGCCAGTCTACAGATTGGAAACCGCACTACATTTATAGATGCGTGGGAAATTTCTAGAAGTTAAACTAAACAAAAATACGGTAGCCTAGGCCTAGACGTTTTTCGGCCAGATCGCCCGGGTAGCCCACACTGTCATTTTGAGAGCCTGCCCAGGCCAGGAGGGTTAATAGTTAAATTTGTTTTAAGTATGTTATAGCTAAAGTTCTGAGTCGAACCTATGCTTCTCTCAGAAGGCTGGGCTAGTAGAAGCTCGCTCTAGGAGCATAGCAGTGTGAATTAATTAAGCTATTGTGTTAGGAGGGGTTGTAATTTTTTGTTGATGAGAACTGAGCTTTCCCTTCTTTATTGCGAAGTGATTAGGAGTGGCGAGTCTTGTCGGCGTTCTGCTTGTCAGATATGGAGCTCATGGCTGAGCGTCTAATATCTTGGGGGGGGTGTGACGCCTGCAGCTTGGCAGAACGCCATGTGGGCTCAGCCGCTCGCTTGGCCACTCGCTAGCACTCGCCGGGGCAAGGTATTTGGCTACAATCTATCTACAATGTTGTTCTTTCTTTCATAGTGTTCGTGTTGTTGCAGACAGTCCCGTGGTGGTCTTTATTTTCGTCTGTGACAAGGGGAAGCATTTTATATCATGAGTAGAACATAAGATGCATTGTATATAGTTAATGAGAGAGAATAATATAGGCAGTGGGGTGGTAGTGTGTGTGTGTGTGTGCGTATACATGTGCTGCCTCCCCCTCGCTGTAGACTCGCGCGCGTGCCTTCCCACACTTCTTGATTGGCTGGTGGTTCCTGGCGCCTTCTGCAGCCCTGCTGCCTGGTGATGTAGCGGCCTGCGATTGGCTGACCACCATGCCTTTGTGTGTGATCCTAGGGGTCCCGAGGAGTTACGCTCTTCAGAGCTTGCCTGACCAGCATACCCTTCACATATCCCTTACCACCTGTCCCCGACTTCTACCTATAGAGCACTTTCTCTCTCTCTCAACTTCTTACCTCTCATTCTTCCTCTCTATTTAATATCATAACTCCCCTTTGGTTCTGCACGATTTCATATATCAGCCATCATATTATATGCTGAAGCTCTCGGATATTATATGTTTAGTTAGGCATTTTGGAGGGGTTACCATTTTGTCTGTAGAGGTTCGACACACTCACGGTGTCTCCCTGCCTATTCCTTGGCTGTCTGCTGGGCTATTTAATGCTAGACTGGGGTGAGGCCATTGTTGTTGTGATTTCCGAAGTGTACTAGGTTTTGTTGAACCTGTACAATCACAACGGAGACGTGGGAAGCCTAGGTGGTCTTTCTGACTGTGTACCTTGTGAGTTTAGCACTGTGTTGCGAGTGAGGGCTTTTGCCTCTGCCACCCAACACTGTGCTAATTTGTTTGCTTTTACTTTGAGAGGGTCGCCAGGAGAGAACCAGATACTAGCGGTCTGGATCTCTCAAGAGAGCACCCCATCAATTAACGTAATTTGGCCGAACAGCCTTAAGGACCTCGCTAGGCTACGAGCCGCTTGCTCAGCCATTGTTTCCTAGCCTACGACATCCCAGCTAGACTTTATTAGCCTAGCAGACACCCGTTTAGAATTATAAGCTCTTATGTTATATATGCAGCATTCTTATTCACATTGACCGTAAGCCTTGGTTGTTGTTGAGTTGCAAAACCTGAGCAGGTTTTTTGAGTTGCCTGATGAAGGACTTCTTTTGTTGTTGGAGATAATACTAGTGTGCATTTATCGTTTTTCCCGTATCAGTTGACACTGTCTGTCTCTACACTTGTCCTATATTGTCCCTGCTTTATATAACCGTTCAAAATCCGATATGATCATCTTACCCCAGCATTAGACTTTCTTCAGAATATTCCTGCTCGATGCTTTGGGACTTTCGTTCACTTTCTTTAGTATAGGAGTGACAGTTCATTATTGTTTAGAGTAACTTTAAATATACCTTCTTCTAGTTTGCATTAAATCATTGCAGTGATTTAATTAAGATCTCTATCTTTTTCTTGTATACCTTCTTAACGTAATTGTATGTTGTTGTGATCAGGCTGTATCAGAGATCATCAGCCTGTAGTAGTAGTGCACCTATACTGAGTTATAGGATACCCCGTTATCGCAGATTTAACTCTGGAGGGTATAGGTGTTTTTTGTGCGCCGGCATTATAAATTCGAGGGTTGGATCTAGTGTTACCGTTGTGGCTGTGTGCCTTTCTAGTCCAATGATTAAGAGCCCTTGTTTTATACGAGCCCGGTCGTAACATCTCCCAAATATAATAGTTCCCAAGCAAATAGTGAACGCGAATCTGAGGGTGATGGCCGGTGTTTTTAGATTGTAGGTATGTTTATTTTGTGCATACTGTATATTCTAATCAATACACAAAGTAAAATAATGACATAGTTTTTCCTGTATATATTGTCAATATATATAATCCAAAAGTTGTTACTTATATTCATTATTTTATTTGCATGTACAAAAGAATTATTCCTGAAATTTATTATATGAATATTATATTATATGAATACACGATAACCCAATTATTTTGCCTAGAGTTCCTAACATCCTTGTTGGAGAAGCAGCAAGTAGACCCAAATGAGGCTACAGTGTTTGTATTATAATTCTCAAGCTAACCACTTTATCTTGATTGCATTTAATGTAATTGATTATACTGGATCAAATTTTATTTGAAAAAGACAAATCAATATCTCCAATATTAACACACAAAGAGCGGGTGGTAGGGTATTTTACACTGTGCCGCCCAGCGTTTTTTTTTTTTACCCTAAATAGGGTTGTTTCCGTGCTCATTTTCATGCTTAAACAAGACCCAGTGCGTAAAACAAGTATCTATCCCTGAAAGGGTGTAAAGAGAGCTTTCCAATGACACCTGAACCATCCTTGTACGACCACTGGTTCTCTTGCAACGATCGTGCAACACGAGTGCAAAAAACCTAAAATAAGGTAATTTCCGTACATAATTCCCTGTGTAGCGAGTGAGAGAGGGAGGAGGAGGGTAGAACACAGCTCAGTACACCCACCGCGGTGGTGGGGAGCGGTCATAAGGTTACTACGCTCGTCCCAGCGCTCAGCTCTCTCTCAGAGCAACATTACGTGCTGAAAATGGCACTCGACATATGTGGTGCACCGCCACATAGTCCATATTTATTCAACTCGACATATGTGGTGCATCGTTGGTTACGGGTTAAACCTATCAATGCCCAGACATCCAATCTTGTCAACTTCCACTACAGTATATGATTTGACTAGCCTAGGAGAGAACTGTGGTAGCCTTGATCGGGAGGTGAGGTAACCAATACTATAAATCACTATGGCTCTCACGGCTCCAGAAAAGGTTCAACAGGTTCACTGGAGCTTATGGTGTTAACCCTTAATTAGCGGCGAGCAACATAAGTCGAGTTAAAAAAAGCTGGACTATGTGGCGGCGCTCGACATAGGTCGAGTGGCAATTTCAGCACGTAATGTGGCTGAGAGAGAGAGACAAGTGGTGGCAGGAGACTAGCGAGCGTATGACTGCTCCAGACCACCGCGGCGAACCTACTGACACAAATCTCAGCTCCCTCCTCCCTCTCTCACTCGCTACATACTCAATTATGTACCTTAAGTACCGAATTACCTGCTTTTTGCACTCGCGTTGCACGGTTATTGCAAGAAAACTATCCATCATACAAGGATCGTTATGGTGTCATTCGAAAGCTCTGTTTATGCCCTTTCAGGGATAGGTACTTGTTTTACGTTCTGGGTCTTATTTAGGCATGAAAATGATCACGTAAACAGCCCTATTTTGGCTAAAAACACCCCGCTGTGCGGTACATATAATAAACCGCATAGGCCGCTCGTAAGGTGTTAATACAGATTATCTTTCTTTGATTACTGTTTCAACTTTATTATTGAATTGAGTTATGATTTAAATATTATATATTTAACACCTAACGAGCGGCCTAGGCGGTAAATAATATGTAGTCACCAGCGGGATGTTTTTACCCAAAATAGGGCTGTTTATGTGATCATTTTCATGCCTAAATAAGACCCAGAGCGTAAAACAAGTATATATCCCAGAAAGGGCATAAACAGAGCTTTCCAATGACACCACAACGATGCTTGTATGACCGCTAGTTTTCTTGCAACAACCGCGCAACACGAGTGCAAAAACCATGTAATTCGGTACTTTCCCCACACAATTCACTATGTAGCGAGTGTGAGAGGGTGGAGGAGGGTGGGATTCATGTCAGTTGGTCCACCGCGGTGGTCTGGAGCAGTCATACGCTCGCTACTGTCCTGCCACCACTTGTCTCTCTCTCTCAGCAACATTACATGCTGAAAATGCCACACTACTTATGTTGTGAGCCGCCACATAGTCCAAATTTCTTTCACTCGACATATGATGCGCCCCGCCAAAGAAGGGTTAATAAGTAAGGATATATAGAGATAAAAACATAATAGTGTGTTGATATTCCTGAACCCTAGCTGCCTTAACACCTTACGAGCGGCCTAGGCGGTTTATTTATATGTACCGCCCAGCGGGGTGTTTTTACCCAAAATAGGGCTGTTTACGTGATCATTTTCATGCCTAAATAAGACCCAGAGCGTAAAACAAGTATCTATCCCTGAAAGGGCATAAACAGAGCTTTCCAATGACACCATAACGATCCTTTTATGATGGCTAGTTTTCTTGCAACAACCATGCAACGCGAGTGCAAAAAGCATGTAATTCGGCACTTTCCCCATACAATTCCGTATATAGCGAGTGAGAGAGGGAGGGAGGAGGTGGGATTCATGTCAGTAGGTTCGCCGCGGTGGTCTGGAGCAGTCATACGCTCGCTACACTCCTGCCACCACTTGTCTCTCTCTCTCAGCAACATTACGTGCTGAAATTGCCACACGACCTATGTCGAGCGCCGCCAGATAGTCCAGATTTATTATACTCGACTTATGTTGCGCGCCGCTAATTAAGGGTTAATGTGAACTAACGGCAATATTCGTTAACAAAGGAAGCCATACTGGGGATCTGAGAGTAGATTATGAGAAGAGAAATGCTTAAGAAATTTGGAAGCAAGAATAGTTTAAGAATCTTTAGAGATACAAGAGATTAGAGCAATTCGACGATAGTTGGAGGGTTGAATGCGGTCACCATTCTTTGGGACAGGTTGAATGAGAGCAAACTTCCAGGAGGAAGGGAAGACGTTTGAGGAGAGATAGAGACGAAAGAGTTTGCCTTGGTAGGGAGTCAGCACGGAAGCATAGTTTTTTTAGTACAACAGGAGGAACACAGTCCGGACCGTACGCCTGCTTAGTATTAACACCTTACGAGCGGGTGGTGGAATATATTTCACTGTGCCGCTCAGCGGGGTTTTTTTTTACCATAAATGGGGTTGTTTCCGTGCTCTTTGTCATGCATAAAAAAGACCCAGAGCGTAATACAAGTATGTATCCCTGAAAGGGCGTAAATTGAGCTTTCCAATGACACCCGAACCATCCTTCTACGATCACTGGTTGTCTTGCAACGATCGTGCAACCAAAGGGCAAAACCGCTAAAATACGGTAATTTCTTTATATAATTACGTATGTAGCGAGGGAGTGAGGGTGGATGTAAGTGGAGTAAATCTCAGTAGGTCCACGGCGGCCGTGGCGAGCGGTCATGAGGTAACCCATGCTCCTCCAGTCACTCGTCTCTCTCTCTCAGAGCCAATATTGCACCAAAATTGCACTTGGACTTAAGTCGGGCCCCGCCACGTAATCCAAATGTTTCGATACGGACTTAAGTCGGGCCCCGATAGACAAGGGTAAAGCCCATAGACTCATAGAGGGTAGAAAATACAGCTTTGTGATGGTAGTGAGAGGGTAGTTGGTTGGTGAAACAGGTTGTAACTCACTGTTTGTTATGGTAGTGAGAGGGTTGTTGTTGGTGACATACTGATGTTGGTTGGTGACACAGGTTGTAACTCACTGATTGTAATGATAGTGAAGGGTTGTTGGTTGGTGACACAGGTTGTAACTCACTGTTTTTTCTGGTAGTGAGAGGGTTGTTGGTTGGTGATATACAGGTGTTGGTTGGTGACACAGGTTGTAACTCACTGTTTGTTATGGTAGTGAGAGGGTTGTTGGTTGGTCACATACAGGTGTTGGTTGGTGACACAGGTTGTAATTCACTGTTTGTTATGGTAGTGAGAGGGTTGTTGGTTGGTGACACAGGTTGTAACTCACTGTTTGTTATGGTAGTGAGAGGGTTGTTGGTTGGTGACATACAGGTGTTGGTTGGTGACACAGGTTGTAATTCACTGTTTGTTATGGTAGTGAGAGGGTTGTTGGTTGGTGACACAGGTTGTAACTCACTGTTTGTTATGGTAGTGAGAGTGTTATTGGTTGGTGACAAGTTGTAACACATGTTGGTATAAAATAAATAGGAAAACTATTATGAGATGTGATTATATGCACATAATCAATACGCCGAATATTATACAACTGTAATAAACAACTCCATTGTGTATTTATAGAACAGGTAAACTGATACATTAAGTGTACATGGATATTTTGAGGACCTACAAATTAACCTCTTATTTTAGAAAAGTCAAAACTGTAAATTAGTAATACTATCAGATAAATGTGGGAAACAAATAAAACAAACCTATTGTGATTGGTAAAAATAAATATAAATTTATCAATGAATGATGATATTGGGTGAAAAATTAATGTGGCTCAGAAATGATGAGTCAGCTGGGTTAGGATTCATCCTTTCAGGTCACGTACGAGGTGGTCAGATCAGATGCGCTGTTTCAGTGATTGGTTCCATTATCCTATAGAAAGAAGCAAACGAAAAAACAAACATAAAACAAACGGGCTTAAAGCTGCCTGCATTTGCACGAGACAAAGCTGCGGTTAAAGTTAAGTATAATTAATGTGGTGCCTAATTAACCCACTGAGCCCCAGCGACACAAACAGTGCGTCGGTAATGTATGTAACGCTAAACCCCAGCGACGCAGACGTCTGCGTCAGTGTCACTCCGGTCCCTATTACTCCGGTCCTATGGCACCTAGAGGGCTCAGATTTGTATGGGAACTGTGTAAGTATCCCACGCACCTATGCCGATGGTTAAAAACTCTCAAAGTCGAACTGCGTGCGCATAAGCGTGCAAAAACATGTTTTTTGGGGAAATTGCCTTCAATATTTTACTCTTATAAAATCCGTTTTCGGAGGCTCTGTAGGACCATTTTTTGAGCTTTTTGATCGGTTTTTCGTGGTTTTTCCTTCATTCCTAACCTATTCGCTATTGTTTCTGGAATAAAAAAAAAATCAGAATCAGCCGGTCCTGGGTGGTACATTTATATATATTTAGCTGGTACTCAGCGGGTTAAATCTTATACAAATATCCCATTATTATAAACTCCCCTCAAACGTGAAACTATAACTTTGTGATTGTTGTCCTGGATAGTCAAGGTAGCTACTGACGGCATACATCATTTGGGAGATGATTATGATCCCTATGGGGATTAAGACTTTGGCCTCCATATATGAATATGACATTATATCCTAAACTTATACACCATGTACCATGATATTGGGTGGGTCTATTTCTGTTTAGGACATTATAGATTCCTGACTAATTTTGTAATCGCTACATTCAGTGTGCCTCATTGGTTTGTATGTTATGCTGTTCAGTATATCACAAGAACTAAGGATTTGTTTCTTCAACTATTTTATATCATAATGGGTATCTCCAAGGGAAATGTTTTCACATATAATACAATATAATAATACAATATTATTTGTCGTTGTAGCCTATCAAATGAAAAAAGATCAATCATGAGGTTAATATAACCGATTGTATAAGCTCGCCTTTCAACACATTTCCACCCCTATTCTGTCAAACTCTCTAACCCAAGGATGAACTGATTTTCCAGGTTTTCTTAATGCTAAAATATTAAATTCTGGTACTCTCTTCCTCTGTTAATCTTCTCCTCATCCAATGATATAAAATGCTTCAAACTCCATGTTTCCAGATATATTGATTATACCGTACCTTGACCATGGCTATCTATCATTATTTCAACTTTGGTGGAGGGGGGTGGGTGCAAATGTTACAGGCAGCTTTGCCTTTTGTCTGCATAATGTACCGCCACCAACAACCATATGGTCACCAATACCATACATATATCACACTGCGGTCTCCTTCATATATCTCTCTCTCTCTCTCTCTGTCAGAATAAAGGGTATGTAGATGTGACGTTTAGGACCATTTACTTGCAGACCAAAAGCCAGGGTCAAGTTTCTGTGATACTCCTGAATAAATAATGTGCTTCAACTGCAAATAACTGTTGAGTCTTGGCGCCAGACTATTCCAAGAAGTGTTTAACCTTTTTGTACTGTAGATTTCAACATTTATGTTATTATTATTACAATGTTCTTTTGTTAGGAATGTTAATATTAGTATAATTATAAACATTACTATTATTATTATTATTATTATTTGTAGTAGTAGTAGTAGTAGTATACAGTACTAGAAGTAGTAGTAGTAGTAGTTTTGCTAGTATCATTATTAAAATTCGAACTACTTAGGCCAAGTTTATTCAGACAACAGCCATTATTTCTACTGAAATGTCAATGTCATAATTGAAGGTCCTATTTCGAGTATTCCCTTTTTTGTCTATGTATATGAAGGTGACAATAGGCAGGCTGCAAGTAACTATTGTCTCCCCCAAAGCCAAAAGAGTGATAGCTAAATTCAAGGGCATTTGGGGTCAAAATGCCTGGACACACGAAGTATAATGCAGACTAATTCATAGGATGAAGGAAAGATTGATTGAGGGAAAGAGTTCCAGAAATCACTAGCTGAGTAGATGAAATATGCTAATTCTCGGGTTGGAGAGTTGGACAGAATAGGAGAAGAACTGTGTTGAAATGCGGGTCCCTCGCACTCACCCAAAGGAGGGGGTATGCACTGAGAGAGCTCTGTAAAACACTGACTGTTGTAATTGCAATAGAAGAGTGAAAGATATGCAACACTGCTGCATGTACAAAGATATTGTAGGGTACTAGTAAGAGAAAGTGAGTTGATGAGGCGAAATGCTGTTGACTCTACTCTTTCGAGAAGTGCGGTAAGGGTGGAACCTCCCCATACATACGAAGAATACTCAATACATGGGCAAACTTGTCCCTATACAGAGAAAAAAGGTGTACGGGGGTGAAGAACCCACAGAGACGGTTGAGCACACCTAACCTCTGGGAAGCTGTTTTAGAAAGCAATGTAATATAGAGAAGATGAAGGGTTGATTTCCCTATTGTTGAAGAACAATAGCTAGTCTTGTGAAAGATTGTGATGGGTAGATAGACCTAGAAATTTGGTTTTGGATGCATTGAAATTAACAAAACACAATATTCTGTCCTATTCAGAAGTATTTGATAGATCAGAAAATATGTGTGTCATGGACCTGTCACGTGATATTTGGAGTCATTACATACTGGGTTGTAGTAGAATAGTGTAAGGTAGAGTCATCAGCAAATGAGTGGCTGGGATTAGAGACACAGTTGAGATCATTAACACAATTATTGCGGCACTTGTCATAATGACAATTGCTCAGTCTGCATTGTACCATACGTGGGTTTTGGACTAAAACTTACCTTCATTCCCTGCATATTAGCAATAAACAAGGGGTAGAACGTAATTCAATGATATAGCCCTTAGACCTTCCCAATGGCACCTGAATCATGTCTGTACAACCACTAGTTGTCGTGCAACGATATTGCAAAGGTGAGTCAAAATCGGTAGAAATGAACGGTTTGTAGCGGTTTTCCGTATTCCCAAGTCTGCAGGGGAGCGAAAGCTATCTTGCAGTTACCTCAGTTACTCAGTGTTCTCCCAGACATTGTTGGCGGTGGATGGAGTGGTCCTGTGCTGCCTAGACTCACTTGCCTGCCTGTCCGGCCACATACTACGCAAATTTCTGGTGATTGTGCCGCAGTTATGTCAATTATTTATATATAGACTCTATCAAAGACTTTCGATATGTCTAGCGCAATAGAAAAAGTATCACGAAAGTCCAGAATGGAGGATGATAAACAGTTAGTAAGATAAGCAAGGAGATCACCAGTAGAGCGGCCCTTAAGGAAACCATACTGGCAATCTGAAAGTAGATTATGACAAGATGTATGCTTAAGAAATGTTCAAAACTTTAGAGATGCAAGAAATGAGAGGAATTGGACAATAGTTGGAGGGTTGAAAGCGGTCACCCTTCTTTGGGACAGGTTGAATAAGAGCAAACTTCCAGAAAAAAGGAAGGACAGAGACGACGGAGTTTGCCTATCTAGGGAGTCAGCACAATTTTTTTTTTTTTTTAGTACAACAGGAGGAATACTATTCGCTACGTACGTCTTCTTAGTATTTAGTCCCAGAGAGGGCAGGCAGTACATAATATTTGTGATATGCTTAAGTTTAATTATATTTCTTCTACACCCATTTCCAATAATTATAACATTGATTTTTAGCCAAGATAATATGTTGCGTATACCTAATGTGTGATACATGGACATCATATTATTTATGTTTCGGCGAAAAATACGTTTGTTTCATAATATTGACACTTAAAGAATGCGTTGCATATTTAATTATTTTGTATTTGTTTAAATGTATTACCCATGCATTCGTATACTACAAAATTGTTAGTCAAAGAGAGGAAGAAGAATTAATGCATATGACATGAATGGTATGGAGATTGAAAGTGCATGAAAAATATATTAGGACTGTCTGGTGAAGAATGCTAAGAATGTATGAGGTGTGTGCAAGATCAAAAATTAAAGAAAAGGAAACGGCATGGTGGGATGCAAATATCAGTCTGCCTGATGGGGTGGCTAATGGTGGTTTAAACTAATCAAAACTCTTGCTATCCTGAATTAAAAGCTTGAATTACTTCTCTCAAGTTAATGGATTAATATGCTTAATTGCCAGAATTCTTCATGTTATCGAAGGTGTAATATTTAACGGCCGGATAAATACTATATCATCACATCAACTGCACATTAACTCCATAAAACTACATAACATGAATCACACTTATATAGAAAGAACGTCGAAATATATATAGTATGACTTGGACACCAAGACACATAACCAACCACCCCATGGTAAAAGTCCCTTTGGTAAGAAGGAAGAAAGGTCATTCATAGTTGTCGTCCAGGCTCATTTATATGCAGAACAAAAATAACGATCATGATCCTGTGGCACCCTTGAATTTAAAATGCGTTTTTCTCTCGATTCACTGCTGAATCTTCGACATTGGATTATATATGGCACTTCTTGACCAAATACCAAGTTCCTAGTTTTTTAGATAGCAATCAACATGTTTGCATTATAATCTGTATACTAGTAGAATAAAGTAATGCAATCAATGGTGGTGTAATGGTTAGTGTTTACAAATATGTGTGTGGTAACCCAGATTCGAATCCCGGTGGATCACATATGTGTTTTAATTAATGTCAATGGAGGTGTTTGGTGTTGTAGTGAAATTAATACAAATATTGATAACAACGCCAGATACCATTCAGTTTAAGTATTGGATATATCCGTGCAGTAAAATTATTCAGAGACACACGTACAATACATGCATATCTTTATATGTATCGATCTATCTATTTATCAATCTTTCTATATGTATATGATTGTGTATGTGTGTGTTTGCACAATGATATACATTATTTACTGGGTGTAAAGCTTAATTGGAAGGCGAGAAATATGGGTGTTGTTGAAGGGCATACCGAAACAGTGGAGGGGCGGTTTTGAGCTTCTCAGAGTCTCACAATGACCGACCTCATACATTAGATCCAAACATTGTCACACCTTGTTATTCAAAGGTTCTCCACACTGTACAATTATTACTATTACATTCACCAAATTGTTTAAGATACAACATTATATGTCCTTTTGTGAAGGAAAATGTACCAAGCTTACTAAAATACATTAACTGGTTTTACCCGCATATGATATCAATATTTAACAAAGCACAGAAACATGAGAGAGAGAGAGAGTCGTGGGGGGGGGGGGGGTTGCTACTCTGAGGGAAGAAGACATCTAGGGTAAATTAATATGCCATTTGGTGAAGATTCACTACGACATTAACATTCCATCAACAAATTGCATTGAAGTAGAGAAGAAAGCTCAGAAATTATTGGGCTATATAAAGAGGCAATTTTCGTATAGAAATAAGGAAATATACCTCACACTTTACAACGCTCTGATACGGCTCCCCTGGAGTATGCTATTCAGTTCTGATCTACAGCACTCGGGAAAGATATAGAGTGACTGGAAAGAGTATAAGTCATGGCTACAAAGGTTATTCCATCGCTTAGAAGAATGAGCTATGAGGAACAGTTGAGTTTTTTTATATCTTCCCGTTGGAGACACGCAAACTACGAAGTCAGCTCATTGTAGTTTTTAAAATACTTATGGGTTTGACAAGGTGGATTATAGCAAAATGTTTAGCCTCAATTATATGAATACAACACGCAACCATGGCTGTAAATTAGAAATGAAAAGGTTCAGCACTAATATTTGTCGACACTTGTTCACATACTGTATAAGATCTGTTCTCCCTGGAATGGAACACACTTCCCTCCTAAGTTGTAAATAGTTTTTCAGTAGAGCAGTTAACAACAAAAAGTAGATAGTATTTTTAATTGAATTGATTTTTTGTTTTTATTTTGCCAATCAAACATACAATATATGTTAATTTTACAATAAACTAATATCATGGCTGCGCCTTTTGAGAACAATCTCTCTTAAAGGCATCTTGAATACAACTCTATGGTTATTTTACATACAGTAAGATTATTAAAACATGTCATATTATATAATTATAGCTAATGAGGCACAGCCCCAGCCCCGCAGCCACAGCAAGAAGGGATTCGGAACAGTGGCCAGGTATAATTACCTAGCCACCACCCCGAACCACCCCCACCCAGACCGCTGTGGGTAGAGCAAACCCCAGCCTTATATACAATACGGTACCTACATATTGATCATCACCAGAACAGTATCTTCATTTGTTTCCGATATAAAGGTGATTGTAATTTAGGGTTTTGGCAGTTTTATTGTCAATGTTAAGTAAGATTAATATTTAGACATTAGTGAAGATTTGAGGGATATTTTGAAACTAGGCAGAGTGGGTTTATTTTGAAACTAGGCAGAGTGGGTTTATTTTGAAACTAGGCAGAGTGGGTTTATTTTGAAACTAGGCAGAGTGGGTTTATTTTGAAACTAGGCAGAGTGGGTTTATTTTGTAACTAGGCAGAGTGGGTTTATTTTGTAACTAGGCAGAGTGGGTTTATTTTGTAAGTCAGGAGACAACTGATTCCAAACTTTCGCACCATGGTATTTTATTGATGTCTGGGATTGTCTAGAATCACATTTGTAATTTGCACACTGTAGAGAGAGAGAGTAGTGCATTAAACAGTCTCTCTCCTTCCACTTCGATTATTTACTTGAAACGGACCGGAAGGTCTCTTGAGATACTAAATATTCCTTGTAACTCTCTTTCTTTCTCTCTCTCTCTCTCTGTCTGGTAGAAAACAACTTGGTTGTGACTGCGGGCGATATCCATAGTTCCTATGCATATTATGTCGGCCAAAAGTCCGTCGCCCTACAGTCAAATATATTCCAACCATTACATGTTAGTTCATATAATAATCAAACAAATGCATGGTTTTCTGTAATCAATAGTATTACGGACATGGCTCAATATAAAATGTGTATCGCCTTAAATGCCAATTGGCACCTACTAATGAAACCTTGTAGATGCTATTGATATAATTATACACTTATACAATATAGATTATATACTTCGTTTATCTGGTTTGGTGTTAAGATAGCTAATATTATAAATACATAATTACATATTATATTGAACAATAGTTGATATGCCAAACTATTAATAAAGGTATTGCAGGTGAGGAAGTCTTCTTCTGTGCTATATGTGTCTCCTACCCTCCTTCATTTGGTCCTATGTTAACAACGGTAGTGTAGGTGAGGAAGTATTTGTCTGTGCTATATGTGTCTCCTACCCTCCTTCATTTGGTCCTATGTTAACAAAGGTAGTGTAGGTGAGGTCTATTTCTGTGCTATATGTGTCTCCTACCCTCCTTCATTTGGTCCTATGTTAACAACGGTAGTGTAGGTGAGGAAGTCTTTGTTGTGCTATATGTGTCTCCTACCCTCCTTCATTTGGTCCTATGTTAACAAAGGTAGTGCAGGTGAGGAAGTCTTTTTCTGTGCTATATGTATGTCCTACCCTCCTTCATTTGGTCCTATGTTAATAAAGGTGGTGTAGGTGAGGAAGTATTCTTCTGTGCTATATATGCCTCCTACCCTCCTTCATTTGGTCCTATGTTAACAAAGGTAGTGTAGGTGAGGAAGTCTTTTTTGTGCTATATGTGTCTCCTACCCTCCTTCATTTGTTAACAAAGGTTGTGTAGGTGAGGAAGTCTTTTTATGTGCTATATGTGTCTCCTACCCTCCTTCATTTGGTCCTATGTTAACAAAGGTAGTGTAGGTGAGGAAGTCTTTTTCTGTGCTATATGTGTCTCCTACCCTCCTTCATTTGGTCCTATGTTAACAAAGGTAGTGTAGGTGAGGAAGTCTTTTATGTGCTATATGTGTCTCCTACCCTCCTTCATTTGGTCCTATGTTAACAAAGGTAGTGTAGGTGAGGAAGTCTTTTTCTGTGTTATATGTGTCTCCTACCCTCCTTCATTTGGTCCTATGTTAACAAAGGTAGTGTAGGTGAGGAAGTCTTTTCTGTGCTATATGTGTCTCCTACCCTCCTTCATTTGGTCCTATGTTAACAAAGGTAGTGTAGGTGAGGAAGTCTGTTTCTGTGCTATATGTGTCTCCTACCCTCCTTCATTTGGTCCTATGTTAACAAAGGTAGTGTAGGTGAGGAAGTCTTCTTCTGTGCTATATGTCTCCTACCCTCCTTCATTTGGTCCTATGTTAACAAAGGTAATGTAGGTGAGGAAGTCTTTTCTGTGCTATATGAGTCTCCTACCCTCCTTCATTTGGTCCTATGTTAACAAAGGTAATGTAGGTGAGGAAGTCTGTTTCTGTGCTATATGTGTCTCCTACCCTCCTTCATTTGGTCCTATGTTAACAAAGGTAGTGTAGGTGAGGAAGTCTTCTTCTGTGCTATATGTGTCTCCTACCCTCCTTCATTTGGTCCTATGTTAACAAAGGTAATGTAGGTGAGGAAGTCTTTTCTGTGCTATATGCGTCTCCTACCCTCCTTCATTTGGTCCTATGTTAACAAAGGTAATGTAGGTGAGGAAGTCTGTTTCTGTGCTATATGTGCCTCCTACCCTCCTTCATTTGGTCCTATGTTAACAAAGGTAGTGTAGGTGAGGACGTCTTTGTCTGTGCTATATGTGTCTCCTACCCTCCTTCATTTGGTCCTATGTTAACAAAGTTAGTGTAGGTGAGGAAGTCATTTTTGTGCTATATGTGTCTCCTACCCTCCTTCATTTGGTCCTATGTTAACAAAGGTAGTGTAGGTGAGGAAGTCTTTTCTGTGCTATATGTGTCTCCTACCCTCCTTCATTTGGTCCTACGTTAACAAAGGTAGTGTAGGTGAGGAAGTTTTTTTTGTGCTATATGTGTCTCCTACCCTCCTT
Organism: Paralithodes platypus; assembly: GCA_032716605.1. Taxonomy (NCBI): domain Eukaryota; kingdom Metazoa; phylum Arthropoda; class Malacostraca; order Decapoda; family Lithodidae; genus Paralithodes; species Paralithodes platypus. Next base: position 24,423,125 of record CM064490.1, read on the forward strand.
CATTTGGTCCTATGTTAACAAAGGTAGTGTAGGTGAGGAAGTCTTTTTCTGTGCTATATGTGTCTCCTACCCTCCTTCATTTGGTCCTATGTTAACAAAGGTAGTGTAGGTGAGGAAGTCTTTTTCTGTGCTATATGTGTCTCCTACCCTCCTTCATTTGGTCCTATGTTAACAAAGGTAGTGTAGGTGAGGAAGTCTTTTCTGTGCTATATGTGTCTCCTACCCTCCTTCATTTGGTCCTATGCTATATCTATAGTCTAGTGGCTTAGTGCAAAAAATACCCCTATCTGTGAACTTTTGGAAACAAATGTCAATTTTGGCACACATGTACATTAGACCATTGCGAGTAAAACTGGATATAGAAACACTCTTGTGGACCTCCCCGGGGGCCGGGGGCGCCGCCCCTAAGTCCGCCCCGCAGAATCTCAAGTTGCCTCCATATAACTCCCCATATCTCCACTCCTAATCAATATATTTTAATTTTGTTTGCAGCTTTTACTTCCTAATAACATTGCCAAAAAATTTAATTAAATAACAAAATATGATTAAATCAGTCGTTTCTATGGTATTTTTGATTTTGTAAAATATTTTATGTTACCGTTTTGTAAAGTCTTTTACAAAATCATTAATATCACGAAAATTACGCATCAAATCGTAGCTTATGTTGTATTACCTTTTGTTAAGACAATTATGAGTAATATAATGCCACAACGAGATCGAAAATATATTAATTAGGGCCGGAGATATAGAGAGTTACGTGGAAACAACTTTAGCGTTGTCTGGGCGCACTGTGGGGTTGCATTCCCGACCACCTATCTAATATTGTCGTGATAGTTATTATACCAAAACCCATGTTTTCGACTGTACACTAAATATAGAAGTGTGTAACTTATAACTTATTTGATGATGATAAATAAAAAACTTCACTTGTTTTTCTAAATATCCATCACAATGTATGTTATACTTATGCGATCAAATAACACAATAACATTAATTTTTCCATCTTCTCTTGACTTCTATATTACCTTCCTAATCTAAATAAAATAGTCTAATAATAGCCAGAAAAAAGAAGAAAAGGGCGTCCTCGGATTCTGAAAGGGTTAAAATGGACAAGATTATACTTGCACAACTAAACTAGATTATACTTGCATAACTAAACAATTAAATTTGCTGCAAAATAAGTAGTAGACTACAAAAGGTTTACCTAACAAGGTTGCACACGATAGTGAAAGTAAGTTCTTAATCTCTAATATTTCACACAATCATATCAAAATTAGAAAAAAAGTGTTTTGTTAGAGGTGTTACGACCTGGCACTCGGGTACACAAGGGCTCTCAATCAGGACTCGAATACGGCTCGCTGCCACAACGGAAACACACGATCCCAACCCCTGAGTACTGCCAGCCGAACAAAAAACACCAATACCCTCTAGAGTTCAATCTGCTATAACGGGGTATACAAGAACTCGGTACTAGTGTTCAACAACAGACTAATAAAGAGACAGGAATTATCTAGTCTGGTCAACAATCAAACCATGAAGTAAGAAACAACAACACCAAAGAATAGTGTTGGCCGAAGCCGAAGTAATCCACCTTTCACTAAGAACTTAAGAAGTCCTCCACCCTCTACTTCGGATCGGCACTATTACGTTACGTTAATTATTAGTCCTTAAGCATCGAGCAAGGAATCTTCTGAAAAAAGTTAGATGCTTCTCGGATGCTCGTAAGAAGTACGTATCGGATTTTGAACAGTAATTCAATAAGCAAAAACACTGGCAATTAAATACTATTAAAGGTTTAAATTGGCATAAGAATAATTAAAAGAATATGCAATAGTAAATGGCAAACATTAAAAAGAAGTACTCCGCAAATGCAACGGCAATAGCCTACTAGGATTGTGCTCATGGGCCACTAATCACTAAAGTAGCCAAGCTTGCAACACATGAAATCAATAGTGCATAAACAATATCATACATAAGGAAAGCTTCAATACTATTCTGTATCTACTAATCGAGTAAAGTCTAGCTGGGGTACTGTGGGCAAAAGGTAGCAGTGACTGAGCAAAAACGGCTCGTAGCCTAGCGAAGTCCTCACAACTGTTTAAAGTATTACGTTAACACTAACAAGTGCACTTTGAGCCAGATCCCTTGTATCTGGTTTTCTCCCGGCTCCTTGACAAAGTAAAAACAAACTGTTAACAAAATACAGGGTGGGTAGGCTCTTGCCCTCACGCACTGTAAATTATTAACTCAACACAGTCAGCCGCGAAGACAACCTAGGCTTCACTGAACCGAAACGAGTATGCAGGTTTATCGCTTAACCACTGCATCAAACAACAACTCGTTCACAGAAAAGCCTTACCCCAGTCTAGCATTACCTAGACTAGGAGAAAACAGGAATAATAATAATAACACACAGGGAAATGCATATACAAGTGCAACAAACATAAATCAATCCTATTCTAAGTTAACCCTTCCAAAAATAGGCTATCTAATAGGCATATATCTCGTGAGAACTCAAGCGATAATACGTTGGCTGACTAGCTCTGCACCAACGGGACCATGGAAGTTAAACAGGCAGGGAAAAGATGAGATAAGAATGTAAGGTAGTAGAGAAAGTTCACATCAGTCAGAAGAATATATATAGTTAGCAAGGGAAATGAGAAGTCGCTCTGCCTAATGAGTTCTGAAGAAAAAATGGCTAGACTTCCCTTTTTATACCCGGCCCTCTAGTGAGCCCAACGTGAACTACTAAGGACCGCCCACTGACAATCATTACGTAATTTCTCTCTCTCCTCTGGGATAGACAAAGGCTTTCCTAGCACTGAGGGGAGGGGGGAGGGGGGGAGTGCTAGTGAGTTAGGCCCACCTCCCGCATGGCGCACCCATTGACCCCCAACTGTGGCTGCCTCTCCCATCATTACAAATAAGTGTTACACACAATACTTATAACTAATGATATAAAATAGAACTCGTTGACTCAGATGAAAACAAAATACATATTCATATTACTTATAGTACAACGGCTCACATGAACTAAGTTAGGAAACTCTACATAGACTACAGCCAAAGTTCCTGCCCTGACGATCCTAGCGAGAGTGGGGCATGACTAGGCGTTCTGTACAGCATGCTCACACTGGACATGCGTCACACCTCCCCCAAGATTTTACTTGCTCAACCCTGAGCTAAAATCTGACAAACACAGAACCCCATCAAGCCCCTCACACCCAGCGACCGCATGGCACTAAAATAAAGTTGAGTTTATCACCAAAGCACATCTTATTATTAAACAAAAAAATCACATTTTATAACTCCTCCCAACAATAGCAAAAAGACACAATATCATGCTCCCAGAGCGAGCTTACAGCAGCTCAGCCGTTTGATAGTTCGTGGACTACTCAAACTCTATAGGCTATGACAAACTTATACAATTATCTATATCAAAAGAAAGAGTTTTTATATGATTTTTATATTTTAATATGTTTTTTCCCGGATGCACTATAAGGGCAGCCTATTTTCCTCCACTCAAACCCACACACCTGTGATAGCCTACGACTGATCATCCACCCTTGATAAACAATCCGCGATCACATTGTCACATCCAGCAATATGACGGATGTCCAGGTTATACTCCTGCAACATCAAAGACCACCTGGTCAGTCTCATATTGCGATTGTGAAATTGATTCAGGAATCTCAAAGGGTGATGATCAGTGTAGATAACCACGACTGGGCCATAGGCTGGAACATACACCTCGAAGTGCCTGAGCGACAGCACAATCGCCAGTAATTCCTTTTCTATTGTAGAATAGTTCTTTTGTGCAGCATTGAACTTCTTAGAAAAGAAACTTACTGGGTGTTCCACACCTTCATTGTCTGTCTGTAGCAAGACGGCACCAGCCCCTACACCACTAGCATCTGTTGCCAGCTGAAAAGGCCTGTTAAAGTCTGGGGCCCTGACTATCAGGTGAGTACATAGCAAATGTTTCACCAAAGTGAAAGCCTTTTCACACTCGGGTGCCCACAAACACTTTTTGTCTTTAGATAACAAATCTGTGAGAGGTGCCAACACCGTTGAGTAACCTTTTATGAAGCGTCTGTAGTAGCCTATCATACCCAAGAATCTCATAATCTGCTTCTTGGTTGTTGGGTGCGGAAATTTATTGATAGCCTGTACCTTGTTCTGAGGAGGGCACACCTGTCCCCTTCCCACTACAAACCCAAGGTACTGCACAGTGGCTTTTACGAAGTCACACTTTGCCAAATTTACTACCAGACCTGCTTCACTAAGTTTCCGGAACAAGGTCTCAAGGTGCTCACAATGGCTCTCAAAGTCGTCATCATAAATGATTACATCGTCCAAATATACGGTGCAATTTGGAACGTCCTTTACAATTTCATTCATCAGGTTCTGAAACGTTGCTGGTGCATTCTTAAGTCCGTAAGGCATAACATTACACCGGTAGGTACTCCCGTCCACAACAAAACCACATACCTCTTCAGCACGCTCGGACAAAGGTACTTGCCAGTAACCTTTTACTAAATCTACTTTAGACAAAAAATGAGCATTACCAATTTTGTCAACACTATCATCAACCCGAGGAAGAGGATATGGGTTAGTTGGAGTCAAACCGTTTAACCTACGGAAATCAATACAAAAGCGTACCTTGCCATCTGGCTTAGGCTGCAGTGTTAATGGGGAAGTCCACTTAACTGTGCCTTTCTCTATCAACCCTCTACCGAGCATATACTCCAACTCATCCCTCAGAGCTGGTAGTTTTATGGGGGGCACACGGTACGGGATTGACTTAAAGGGTAGATGGTCCCCCACGTCAACATCATGCATAGCCTGAGTAGTGAGGCCTGGGTGTTCAGCAAATACAGTGGGGTATGAACCGAACAACTGACGGATAGCATCAAACTGCGGCTCAGGCAAATGAGCTATAGCCTCGTCAGCCCTTAGGCTCGAGTTCCCCGCCCACTGATCCGCTGAAACATGTTGATCCCAGCTATCCTCCTCTCAAGCTTGACTGTCCCCCTCTCCTTCTCCACCACGGCCGCAACAAGCCAACACAGGGACAGTGAGAGGCTCAGAGGGGCGCCTCACATACTCTTTAATAAGGTTCACGTGACATAACTGGTTCTTTTTCCTCCTGTCTGGAGTGGCAACAAGGTAATCTAAGTCTGAAATTTTTTCTACAATTTTATAAGGTCCAGTGTACTTCGCAGAGAGGGGGTTACCAACCAAAGGCAACAAAATTAATACCTCTTGTCCTACAGTGAACTTCCGGAGCCTCACTTTGCGATCATACCTGTCCTTCATCAAAGCTTGTGATTCTATCAAATTTCTACCTGCCATCTCCAGACTCTTAAGCATGCGCTCACGGATTTTAAGCACATACTTTAATAATGGACAAGGCGGCACAGTCCCCTCCCAAATTTCTTTCAGCATGTTAAGGGGGCCCCTGACACGGTGTCCAAAAATCAGCTCGTTTGGACTAAATCCCAGGCACCTCCCGAGCAGCAAACAGCACATAAGGCAATCCAAGATCCCACTGAGGATGGCAATAATTTAAAAAAATCTCCTGGCTGTGCATCGCCGTCCTCGTCGAGCTCTACAGCTCCATTAGCACACGTTTGGAGCTCAGGGTCCTCTAGTTGCAACCGACGTATATCTGAGGGTGCCAAGCGATCTAACTCCCGGAGCATGGAGCACCTTCCCGATACCTACTGGGCTGCTCCCTCTGTCTCTCTCGATGTACATAACGTTGCTGTCGTGGAGACTCGTCATGCCCAGCCTCGTCACTCTCGATGACAGGCCCAGGGGCTACTCCAGAATTAAGTAATGGTGCTAATACTGAATCACCCAGGAGAGCCGCCGAGTCAAAACTCTTAAAACCAACTCCAGCTTTAGCCTCCTCCTGTTAATCGTTCCTCCGCTGGTCTGAAGACGGAGGACTAGGCTGTGACACTTGCTGCCCGAGCTCGGGTGACAACACACGCCATGGGTTGTGTCTGGCACCGCTCGACCCACTCTTGCTCTTCCCTACTCACGTCGGCCGGCCTCTCGGCAACGACTAAGGGTAGAACCTCAGAAGCGGGCATTGCAAAGTCGTTGCCGAGAAGAAGGTCGACGCCCTCCACAGGCAGTTTCTCCACAATCCCGACATCCAATTCACGTGCCACACCATCCACCTCCAACTCCAACTGCACCAGCGGGTATGACCGAGTTGCATTAATACCCTGCACCACCACCACCCGAGCCGCGTTTATAGGGTAGCCAGTCAAGTTTTTCATCAGAGTCTGGGAAGCACCTGTATCACGCAAGACCTCTACTCCATGCTTGCGCCCCGCCCACATCACGCAACCCCGCCCTCTATGGTCGCAAAAAACATCCTGAGCAGGGTTCGAGCCTCCCAGGTGCTTCTGCATTGGCTATGCCTCAGCTTCTGACGAACTGCCCCGGGCAAACTCAGATGACTTCGGAGACACACCAATGTTGCAGGCCAAAGACACAGCTGCTGTAGGTGGTTTGCTAGGACAGACTCTTGCAAAGTGCCCCTTTTTATGACAATGATAACACTCCAACTCCCCTTTGGGCTTCCCTTGGTACTCGGAAGGGCCCGGCCCCTTCTTAAATGGGACGGTGCTAGTCTTGTGGTCAGTCTTGGTATCATGGCTCTTGTACTTGTTTGCATAAGGTATATCACTAACTCGGGGGGGTGGGGCATCACGCCCCTTGTTACCTGCCTCACTACGCTGGGCAGACCCGCACCCACGAATTAGTGATAGCCGGAGGTCAGCCATCTCAGCTGCCTCCTGTAGAGTTTTTGGTTGCTTTTCTTTAATAGTTAAAGTCATTTCTGCACCAGTACACTTATAAAACTGCTCGAGCAGAAACAGCTCGGTCAACTGTTCTGCCGTCTCAGCTTTCTCAGAACGTGTCCAGTTTTTAAGTGCATCTTTTAAGTCCCGGGCATGTTCAAGAAAGGTCGCCTCCCTAGTCTTTGTAACACCCCGAAACTTCAATCGATATGTTTCCGGTTGCAACTCGTATGCCCGTAGGACAGCTCTCTTCAATTCTGGGTAGTCAATGCAAGACTCTAAAGGCAGTGCATCATAAGCCTTGAGACCCTTACCCGTAAGTCTTGAGGAGACTAGAGCTGCCCACTTCTCTTCAGGCCAATTATGCTCCCTACACTTCTTCTCAAAACGATTAAAAATTCTGTGACTTCAGTTTCACTAAATACCGGCACCAATTTGACTAATTGGGCCAAGGATTGTTCTCTTACTTGGCCCTCACGGCCCATCCGAGTCCCTGTCGACTCTGCACGAGTCTTATCTAAATCTAATTTAGCACAATATTTCTCCGAGTCGTACCTAACCTCAGCCTCATGCCTCCTAACCTCAATCTCATGCCTCCTCGTCTCATCCTCCTGCCTCCTGGTCTCATTCTCCTGCTTCCTAGCCTCAATCTCCTGCTTCCTAGCAAGCTCAAGTCTAAATACCATATCTGGAGACAGGCAGGAAGAGGGAGCTGCCACTACTGAAGGAGGGGGGGCAAAAACTGGGGAACCACCCGAGGGCACTCCAATCTGCCAATTCTCATCCCTCTGTGGGAGAGTGCTAACCTCCGGTAACTGAGTGGACGGCACTGTGGGAGTCGAGTGAGAGGGGATCTGGGGAGGAACCCCCCCAAACGCCCTCTCCTCCGAAACCCCATGTCGCCCACGCAACACCCAGGAAATCAGCTCCCCCTTGGACATCCCTACTACATTGGAAATGCCCAAAACCTTGGCTATCAGGTGCAAGCCACAAACATCCACCCCCGTCAGCCTCTCCTCCGTCACGTGGTACCGCTTACTCACAAAAACTCTAGCATCCTCCTCACTGGTTACTAACGGCACACCTTCAAATGGCATCTCTCGCTCATCGTCATTGCTAATGCACGACATACTGAAGTCCACAAAAAAATTATCGAGACAAAAGTGTTAAACTTCCTATGCAAGCACTAATTACTAAATTAACTGGAGTCTCTTAAATGCTTTACTAATTGCCATACAAAACAAAAAATCTTCAATATGCACGCTAAAATACAAACAAACAAATGTTGTACAACTCTGCAAAAAATTATACTGTTCACAAAATCCTAAGCAAGGTCGCCATTTGATACGACCTGGCACTCGGGTACACAAGGGCTCTCAATCAGGACTTGAATACGGCTCGCTGCCACAACGGAAACACACGATCCCAACCCCTGAGTACTGCCAGCCGAACAAAAAACACCAATACCCTCCAGAGTTCAATCTGCTATAACGGGGTATACAAGAACTCGGTACTAGTGTTCAACAACAGACTAATAAAGAGACAGGAATTATCTAGTCTGGTCAACAATCAAACCATGAAGTAAGAAACAACAACACCAAAGAATAGTGTTGGCTGAAGCCGAAGTAATCCACCCTTGACTAAGAACTTAAGAAGTCCTCCACCCTCTACTTCGGATCGGCACTATTACGTTACGTTAATTAATAGTCCTTAACCCTTAATTAGCGGCGAGCAACATAAGTCGAGTTAAATAAAGCTGGACTATGTGGCGGCGCTCGACATAGGTCGAGTGGCAATTTCAGCACGTAATGTGGCTGAGAGAGAGAGACAAGTGGTGGCAGGAGACTAGCGAGCGTATGACTGCTCCAGACCACCGCGGCGAACCTACTGACACAAATCTCAGCTCCCTCCTCCCTCTCTCACTCGCTACATACTCAATTATGTACCGAAACTACCGAATTACCTGCTTTTTGCACTCGCGTTGCACGGTTATTGCAAGAAAACTATCCATCATACAAGGATCGTTATGGTGTCATTCGAAAGCTCTGTTTATGCCCTTTCAGGGATAGGTACTTGTTTTACGTTCTGGGTCTTATTTAGGCATGAAAATGATCACGTAAACAGCCCTATTTTGGCTAAAAACACCCCGCTGTGCGGTACATATAATAAACCGCATAGGCCGCTCGTAAGGTGTTAAGCATCGAGCAAGGAATCTTCTGAAAAAAGTTAGATGCTTCTCGGATGCTCGTAAGAAGTACGTATCGGATTTTGAACAGTAATTCAATAAGCAAAAACACTGGCAATTAAATACTTTTAAAGGTTTAAATTGGCATAAGAATAATTAAAAGAATATGCAATAGTAAATGGCAAACATTAAAAAGAAGTACTCCGCAAATGCAACGGCAATAGCCTACTAGGATTGTGCTCATGGGCCACTAATCACTAAAGTAGCCAAGCTTGCAACACATGAAATCAATAGTGCATAAACAATATCATACATAAGGAAAGCTTCAATACTATTCTGTATCTACTAATCGAGTAAAGTCTAGCTGGGGTACTGTGGGCAAAAGGTAGCAGTGACTGAGCAAAAACGGCTCGTAGCCTAGCGAAGTCCTCACAACTGTTTAAAGTATTACGTTAACACTAACAAGTGCACTTTGAGAAATCCAGATCCCTTGTATCTGGTTTTCTCCCGGCTCCTTGACAAAGTAAAAACAAACTGTTAACAAAATACAGGGTGGGTAGGCTCTTGCCCTCACGCACTGTAAATTATTAACTCAACACAGTCAGCCGCGAAGACAACCTAGGCTTCACTGAACCGAAACGAGTATGCAGGTTTATCGCTTAACCACTGCATCAAACAACAACTCGTAACACAGAAAAGCCTTACCCCAGTCTAGCATTACCTAGACTAGGAGAAAACAGGAATAATAATAATAACACACAGGGAAATGCATATACAAGTGCAACAAACATAAATCAATCCTATTCTAAGTTAACCCTTCCAAAAATAGGCTATCTAATAGGCATATATCTCGTGAGAACTCAAGCGATACGTTGGCTGACTAGCTCTGCACCAACGGGACCATGGAAGTTAAACAGGCAGGGAAAAGATGAGATAAGAATGTAAGGTAGTAGAGAAAGTTCACATCAGTCAGAAGAATATATATAGTTAGCAAGGGAAATGAGAAGTCGCTCTGCCTAATGAGTTCTGAAGAAAAAATGGCTAGACTTCCCTTTTTATACCCGGCCCTCTAGTGAGCCCAACGTGAACTACTAAGGGACCGCCCACTGACAATCATTACGTAATTTCTCTCTCTCCTCTGGGATAGACAAAGGCTTTCCTAGCACTGAGGGGGGGGGGCAGTGCTAGTGAGTTAGGCCCACCTCCCGCATGGCGCACCCACTGACCCCCAATTGTGGCTGCCTCTCCCATCATTACAAATAAGTGTTACACACAATACTTATAACTAATGATATAAAATAGAACTCGTTGACTCAGATGAAAACAAAATACATATTCATATTACTTATAGTACAACGGCTCACATGAACTAAGTTAGGAAACTCTACATAGACTACAGCCAAAGTTCCTGCCCTGACGATCCTAGCGAGAGTGGGGCATGACTAGGCGTTCTGTACAGCATGCTCACACAGGACATGCGTCACAGAGGGAACTTTGATACATATTATACAATTGTTACATCAATAATGTTTCTTCACAGACACAGTTGCACATTGGTGTGCACACTAATAATGCCTTAGCACAACCGCATCGATTATTACATGATTTTTTTCTTCAATTCTCTACTTCCTTTGGCTGCAGCTGGCAGAGTGGTCCAATATGGTTCCCAGCCATGTGTGGTTCTTGACCATCCCCACTCAGAGGGGCATGGCAGTTGCATTTCAGGAACAAGTATTTGACCCCACACATGTCCACTTTGGTAGGCTGCTCGTTTCACATGTTGTTTGAATGCTGCTGCTGGTAGGCTCTCAATCTTCCGTCGTCGGTACCTTTTAGTGAAAAGCTCTTTTCTACTCTCATCAAGATTGATAGAAGAACTCGTTCGATCATATAAAATAATAACAAATCTTTCAATTAGCTGATACACGTCATCGCTGACACTGCTAAGAGGTGCTGACAAATCACAGAAAGCTTGGGTCACATCTGGGAATACCCTCCACACATGATGATTGTGTTTTTTTGAAATGTTAGTTTTCATTGACTGTTCAAACTCTGTCAACAATCTTGCTAACTCTGGTCCTGCTACTGTCCACCTTCGAAGAGCACTTGGGTTTTCAGTAAGCCCTACAGCACCTCCAGTCCCTTTTATTATAGCATTATTTTGTTCATGGCATTGATCAATTGCCATTCCAGAGAACACATTTGATGTTTTGTGAAGGACAAAATGTCCATTCTGGAACTGCTCACAGATTTCAGGGTGGACTCCAGACAGCATAGTCATATCCCTAATGTGCACTGGTAGCCAGCGACCATAGTGGGTGCTTTCTAAAGCGAAAAACCATGGCATCAACATAGTGAGTGCCTCTAAGTAAAGAGAAAAGTTTCCTTCTCTCTGTGCTCTCACAAAAGACAAGATCAACAGCTGAAACTCCATAGTGAGGTGCCAGAACAGAAACTGTGGACTTTGATTTTTTCTCATCTCTGTCCAAGCCTTGAAACACATTGTCTCCTCTTCTTGCTCATTGATCACCTCTGTGTAAGTATGGAAAGCACGTTGTTGTACGATTGACAGAGAAGCTGCAGTAATCTGATGAGAGCGGCGAGTCTTGGTCACATGTGATGCTTTCTCAAATGATTCTGCAGTACCAGGTGTTGCAATGTCTGATCGCACGATGACCTCCACCCATCCACTTCCCTTAAGCCATGTCCCTAATGTTCTGAGCGCCGCCATTTCTATATGGAGGCCACCAAGCATGATGACAAACTTATCCTCCCCATAGCTCTCTGGCCAACACCACTGTACTTGTTTGGCCAATGCAAATAAAGGTTGATCTACTGTCATCACTGGAATTTGTCCAGGATTGAGGAACTGCGAAGCTTCACTCACAACCTTCATTCCATGCTTAACCATTGCTACAGTGTGAGCATTCTCATAGAACATGGGTAGCATTGCACCTATAGAAACTTGTTGTGGTACTTGTGGTTGTCTAGCGGCATGAAATGCAGCCCAGGATATGAAATCTTCAGTGGCGAGTTGGTCCTTCTTGTATAGGTCTCTAACATTGTGTAACCATTCATATTCTTCATCCAAGGCATCCGGATAAACATTCTCCGAGGGTTTAATTCGGCCAGTCACCTGTGGAATGAATGGTCTACTAGTGTGCAGTCTTGCAGGAACAACGTCACTGTATTCTTGTGGCAGGTCACATACTTTTCTTGCATATTGTTGTTTCTCCAAAGATATAGGATTTCTCTCTGTACCTCGATTTAATGAAGTTGGACACTGAAAAACTGAGATGCTTGTTCCATGAAATGAATCATGAGCTGTTGTTGCACTTGGGTTATGGTCTATGTTATCTAGGGCAGCAACAGTGAACAGCTTATGTTTCAAATTCATGGGACAAACAGTCTTCTCTGCTTCAAACCGCTCACATACTTTGTTAGCAATGTCTGTTAACACTTGAAGAATACGTTCATAGGAAACACTCATCCCAAGTTTGTACATAATATCAACCAATTCTTTGCTGCGTGTTAGTGTGTGTATCTTTAAACCCACATACAGAGGCAATGGGGTTTCCCTGTCTGTTGTGTGTCTACCACACCCAGTTTTTGGTTCTTGTTTTGGCACGCTTTACACTGTTGAAGAGCATGAGTTGAGCAATAGACACAGTATGATTTTGGGTTGATGAATTCTCACGGTTTCTTATGTTTGGGCCATGCAACACCATTTCCACCAGAGCTAACAATGAAGATGGAACAGAACTGCCTTGGCAGTCAGGGGTAAATGAGCCATTGAACTGTTGTTTTATCTGAAACATCTCACGCCTAACAATCTCAGCAGCCTTTACTAACTGCAGTGCTTCATCGTCATAATCTCTACCTGTTACACATTCATCTATCATATTGTCAACATCGTCCTTGAAAATTAACAAAGTGCTCTGGCCCTTACTGTGTTTATCTGTATGACACACCAAGTCTGGTATTTGTGCCAAAATTCTGTTTTTTAATCTTGTCACGTGTATGTGTTCATCCTCCACACCAAGGGACAGCAATCGTTCTTTGTACAAATGGGCCAAATCTGTCAGTTTGAATGTGTTGATGTTTGAGTAATTTCGAGATTCATTTATGTATGATATCAGTTCAGCTAACACAATACCATGAACATTGTTGGTGGCAACAGTTTCATCAGTGGATTGTAAATATTTGTCATGTTTCTTGTACAATGCAGTTAAACAGTTTGCATGATAAACTGCATCAATCGCTATTATCAACTTACTTCCTCTCGGGCATAGGCTGAGAGCCTTAACATTCACATCACCTTCAGATAGTTTAGCCAGCAATTTTGAATCAACAAGATATATTACAGACTTGCGCACTTTCTCATCTAAACTATGTGTTGCAGCTACACGCCTATATACATCACAGTGTTCAACAATGTTATCACATACCAAACAAAGCTCATCATTGGTGTTTCCTTCAGATTTTGATGATGACCTTGTAACTTTTTCAGAGGGGCCTTCTTTATCATTCTCAAGTGTTTCCAAGAGTTTCCTTTTCTTGTTCTGTACTCGTTTCAGAATTTGACTACTGTATTTTACTCTGCAACGTTTGTGCCATGAAGCACAGTGTTCAGACAGGACACCCGCACTAAAAAAAATCAAGATTATGTCTTTTGGAAGAGCATCGGCCTCTTGGAATTGCTTAATAATTGTTTCTAAAGTAACATAGCCTTGACCTCTGTCGTTTCTTTTTGTATTGGCAGGACATTCAAGATCTTCAGATGTTTTTTCTTGGCAAAACACACATTCCTTCCAGTCTATTTCAGTCGCCATTCTGAATGTTTGATGTAGGTTATGGCTATCGTCTTATTCTCACACATGACCTGAAACAACAGAATATTCAATGTGAGGAACTATGAACATTAAGCTGGTTGCAAGCTTATTATAAGTGCCATTTCAAGAAGAATAAATAGCTACAAAATCAAGGGTGGCCGGGAATGCTACCCCACAGTGCGCCCAGACAACGCTAAAGTTGTCTCCACATAACTCTCTATATCTCCGGCCCTAATTAATATATTTTCAATCTCTTTGTGGCATTATATTACTCATAATTTTCTTAACAAAAAGTAATACAACATAAGGTACGATTTGATGCGTAATTTTCGTGATATTAATGATTTTGTAAAAGACTTTACAAAACGGTAACATAAAATATTTTACAAAATCAAAAATACCATAGAAACGACTGATTTAATCATATTTTGTTATTTAAATACATATTTTGGCAATGTTATTAGGAAGTAAAAGCTGCAAACAGAATTAAAATATATTGATTAGGAGTGGAGATATGGGGAGTTATATGGAGGCAACTTGAAATTCTGCGGGGCGGACTTTGGGGCGGCGCCCCCGGCTCCAGGGGGGGTCCACCAGAGTGTTTCTATATCCAGTTTTACTCGCAATGGTCTAATGTACATGTGTGCCAACATTTACATTTGTTTCCAAAAGTGCACAAATCAACTCCTAAGCCACTAGACTACTACTAGAATACAGTCCTAACCACCTATCTTGAATTATGTGGTAATTATATCTATGGAAATGCATGTAAATATATGTGTTTCTCTCTCTCTCTCTCTCCAAAGAACCCTCGGGAGCCAGGTTTATCTTGGACCAATAACCTGCCGCCCGTGGACGTTAAGGGGAGGTATTAGTATTTTCCCTGAACCACCTTCTCCTTCATTTCTAGCTCCATTAGTTTTCCAATGTGTATACTTTCTCCCATGTCTTAGCCAATATTAAGACCAATCGTGCCATTAAGGTATCGAATTTGTTTTACAGGCAAGCGATAACAAGCCTGTAATTTAGGAGGAACCGGCGGCCTGGACATTTTTCTACCAAAAGATGTAGGCCAACACATCTATTTCGAAAGTTGTTTTTGGGGATGGCGTGTTTTAAAGCTTGATAAAGGTCTAGGAAGCAAACTAAAGCAAATAAATTATACTGGTAATAATATAAAATATATAACTTTATAAAATAACGTCCCCAAAGCGCATCAGGTTTATATAGTCAATTGTATGAACAATTATGGTACAGTAGTGTTCACAGGACCCATGTCATATGTACAGTAGTTGTCTCTATTTATTGTAGGAACAATTATGTTACCGTAGTGTTCACAGGACCCATGTCATATATACAGTAGTTGTCTCTATTTATTGTAGGAACAATTATGATACCGTAGTGTTCACAGGACCCATGTCATATGTACAGTAGTTGTCTCTATTTATTTATGTATTTATGTTTTACAAAATATGAAACAATATCTGCATCACTGAAGTTTGGAAGTGTGTATGACTTGAATATACACAGAAATATATATATATATATATATACATTATATACAAAATGTAAGTCAGATATATATATTAGAATATATAGTTTTCCTGACACGTTGGAAAGTTTAATGTTCCTCCGTCAACAGTGTTAACTGTTATGGTGCTAATTTTATTTAGAATATATGATGTACAGTTTTCCGCACATATTCTATTACGTTGAGGTCTTGATTAGGCAGCTCTGCACCCACTTCCCCAACCCCCCTCCCTCGGTCCATCTCCTAACATCCACTATTGGTAGGAGGTTGAATGAGGGAAGGGGGTTGAAGAGGTGGGTGCGGTGCTGCCAAGTTACGATTTGCTGGGTTGGTTGACAAACGGAATATGTGCGGCAAACTGGACCTGCTGCATGAAGATAAACGTACACGTATTGTCTTGATTGTGTGAGACCAAATTAAGGTTTGGGTAAACACGGTCTTCTTTTGTATTCGGTGATACTAAGTGGTCCATTAGTTGCTGAGGACCAGAACGGTCTGTGGTCAGACTGTTGGGGTGGGTACTGGGAGGGCCTAGTAGATAGTTTACTATATCTGAAAAAGTGTTTTTTATTATTACATCTTAATGCTACTTAACGACAGTTTTCGACAATTATATTATTCATATGTATATTCCTGTATTGATATTCTTATCCGATATATTTCTCTCACTCACTCTCTCTCTTTCTCTCTCTGCTTTCAATCGCATTCTTTTCATCCCTTCCTCATTTCCATTTGAAAGGGTGTCCCCAACATTTCTTGTAGTAAGGAAAAACATGTGTGGGAAGAAGGTCATGTGCAGGGGGAAGTGAACTATGCTGCCTAAAAAAAGGGATACAATATGAATACCTATTAATATAAAAACAAGAATTACATGAACAAAATCACATACAATTTAGAGCATTATAGTTTACCGTTCATTTGACTGAACATGGAATCCAGGCATAATACATTAATTTTACATTTGGGTAAAATTATTATCTCAATACAATGACTCGTCATCCATGGCAGTCCATTGGTCGTTAATAGAGCTGTCAGTGGCAATGTCTAGAATTAACTATTTTTACAACGACATAGGTACTTAAATACATGAATATATACAACACATTAAACACTGCAACATCACCATGATTTTTAATAACTAAAAATGCACAGCTTTATACTGTGACCTTCATTATCACACATGCACTTTGAGAGCAAAGTTACGGTCTTTGAGAGTAATGCCATAACCAATTGTGAGATACAGCTGAATGGTCAAGAGATGGATAATATGAGATCCTCTAAGTATCTAGGAATAGTGTTGAGTAAGGCTGGAAGTCTGGAGAGTGAGATACAGGGCAGAGTATAGCAGGGCAGGAGAGTTGTAGGCGCACTGAGGGAAGTAATAACAAATACAGCGGTTAGTATAGAAGCAAAGCAGTCATTATATGACAGTGTTGTAGTCCCCAGCTTGGCATATGGAAGTGAAGCGTGGACGTTGCTAGAAAGACACAAGTCGAGAGTGAAAACAGTCAAAATGAGTGATCTAAGAGGAGCTTGTATAGTCACATGGCTGGACAGAGTGACGAACCAGGAAGTACTTGAGAGGTGTGGTGTTGAGCTGGATGTTGTGAAGAATATTGGGAGAATTGAGGTGGTATGGACACATAGAGCGAATGGAGAGTGTGTAAAAAGCAAAGAGGTTGTATTAAGTGGTTGGAGTTAGCGAGAGGGGTAGACCGAGAATATGCTGGAGGGATGGAGTGATGTATGTATGAGAGGGGGATGGGCTGGGAGGAATGATTAGTGCTTCAGGGGACTGGGCGGTGTCTGGAACTGCTTCGTTCGTGGTCACCTCTTCAGGGACTAGGGCGCCTTGCAATAGTTAATTATTCATTATTTACCACATGTCTGTTTATAGCTAGAAAGATTTTCAGTGTGAGGGAGCTTTTCTGATATGCTGTATTTTTTACATGTGGGATCATTATAATTGCTATTGATTCCCGAGTTTCTAAATATAAATTCATATTTTGTATGCCCGGTCAATCCCTTTGTAAATTATAGTAATCATATATATTTACCATTATTATACTAACAAAATATTGGAAAGCAAAACCTATTTAACAAAACGCATATTATACGCAGCCTTTTTAGGTATATGGAATGTAATGTCATAATGCTTTAACTGACAGTTGTCCATGTATATAAGCCACCAACCATCCATTATGGAGCCACATTAGGATTTCTCACATTCAAGTCTAGTTTTGTGTTTGTCATGCACAAATGGCAACCTCGAAAATAACTTTCACCAGGTCAACATCAATACCATTGACCTGTATTATGACTACCAGTGATTCAAGGCGATACCAAACATTATAAAGGACATTAGTTAATTTAAAAGCATCAACCGCATAACCCGACCATGGCCGCACAGAGACGCATATTTGTTTTATTTGAAAGGGCCTAAATCAATGGACGTTCGAGCCAAAATACCTGGACACACGGAGTTTGAAGTAATTTAAGTCATAGGAAGAAGGAAAGATTGATTCTGAGAGAGCTCCAGAGCTCAGCTGTTGAATAAAAATGTTTTTTGCCACCAACCAACTTCACCTCTAAACTCAATTAATGAAATCAACAAATACATGTGGCACTCCAAGGACTCAAACCCAGGATGCTCACATTGCAATTCCGCGCATTTATGCATTAAGCTATCAAGACAGAACAGTTAGAAGAAGACTGAGAATAGTATTTCACACTTGGGTTGGAGAGTTGCACAGAGTAAGGGTGGGTTTGTGTTGCAAGACAGGTGCTACGTCCTTTACTAAGAGGGGGTGGTATACACTGAGAGAGCTCCGAGTATCACTGATTATTGTAAAAGCGGTAGAATAGTGAGAGAGATGCAACATTGCGGCGAAAGAGAGAGAGACTGCAGAGAATTGGTGAGTGGACGTGAGTTAATGAGATAAAAGACTTTATTTTCTACTTTATCTAGAAGTGCTGTGTGAGAGGATCCTCTAGACATATGTGAACAATACTCAATACATGAACACACTGTGCTCCAGTACAGAGCAAGAAGCTTTGCAGGGGTAAAGAATCCCCAGAGGCGGTTGAGCACACCCAGCTTCTGGAAGGCTGCCTTAGCAAGACTGGTAATATGGTCCTTCCAAAAGAGAGCAGAAGAAAATGAAACCCTAAGAATACTGAGAGAGGATGAAGGATTGATTTTTGTATTGTTGAAGTATAAGGGATACTCTTCTGGGAGTTCACAACTGGTAAATATAATGGGAGAAATTGGGTTTTGGAAGCATTAACCCCTCCAATCCCAGCGACGGCTACTAGCCGTCAGTAGATAAGTCACTCCCCAGTCCCAGCGACGGCTATGATCTGTCAGTAATGCACTTTCCTTGTAACTGCCTGTACAAGGTTGTACCTGGTACCACGACCGTTTGATCACTGCTCTCGATATGGCAACACTTCTCAGCTTACATGAGACCCACTGAAGGGTGGGAGAGCCAGTTTTGCTTCATCTCTTGAGGTGGACATTTGTTCTATCTTGCCATTTTAGCCACAGTGCTTGGGACTGCAAGGGACTTTTATTACTGTATCCTACGGTAGAATACGGGTTAAAGGCAACAAGATTTGTTCTGCCCAAATTGGGGGTAACAATTAAATCAGAAGACAAGTGCTGTATGGCTTCATTACGGGTCGGCCTCATGCAAGACCACGAGGAAAACCGTGGGTAATGGCGTCTGAATCGTCCCTCATGCAACAGTACACCGCCAAACAAGCACACATACGGTCGTACGACCGTTACCGACCCCACACCGTCTAAGATAATTTACAACCGACCGTGCCCGTATGTAACAGACCGAGAACCGCATACCGCAGACCACACCATATATAACCAACCGCTAGAAGACCGACACCAACCATAAACCGAATCGAACAGACCGTGGGAAATTCCACGTATGGCAACAGCCAGCCGTATATATGACCCCCTGGCGCTCTACTCTGCCCACTCTCTGCACCACCTACAACGTGCACAATTGAACTCTAAACTATAGTTTAATCTTTGAATAATAGTAATCTCCATAACATCCAAACCAAACCACATCACAGCCTAATACCATGCACTCTCTATGCTACTGTATTTGCATAGCAAAGATCCCAAATACATAAAACCGTCAAGCACTTTGAAATCCTCAGCTTAATGTTACAGCTGTTTTCAGTTTTACAGTTTGTGCATGCTATTTGGCTGCATGCTAAATCATATATTCATGCATTCTTCTCTCAAATACCATTGTCTTATATTTCCCTACAGCATGGTATAATCAATAACCATTCAGATTTCAGTTTATTCCTTTCTCCATGGAACCTACTTTAAATTCTCTAATCATACCATCCAACACAATCAAGGTGACATGACACATCCCTGTCTCACTCCTATGCTGACGTCAACACTATCACCTAGCTTATCCTCTACCATCACATTCCTATAACAAATGTTACCGTCATAAACAACTTTCCTCTCACACAATACACTGTAAGTACATCCCACAGACACTACCAATTTATTTTACATCACATACATTCAAAACACAAAAACGACAAAAATGCATACTGTATAATTATGTTGTGTAGTAATCCATACTGTATTATGTATGCACCATGGACGGTAATCCTAACACTGTAAATAATACAACACATAACACAGTGGAAGGAACATGTTAACTATAATAAGAACAACGGAGTCATTCTTTGGAAGCCTAGGAGGAGACCGTTTATCATGCTTCCTGTCCGACGATATTTCATAGGTGAGATTTTGAGCTATAACGTGAGGAGAAAGGAAGATGGTAGAGAAATACACACACACATAAACACAGGTACACATACATTCACACGCACACACCATACATGCCCGCACACCTTCCTGGAAACATTGTGTTTAATACTGTCAACGAATTAGTATTAATATATATTATACACAGTTATACATTGTTTTTTATTAATGTTATCATCCTACTCGAGTACAGTACCTAATTTATCCTTCTGAGCTCTACCTAGGCCTCTTGGGAGGCTTCGTTAGCTTACATTATAATACTAATAACACTAACGTTTGTAATAATTTCGGTATATCCCTCTAATTTAAAATCAATGGAAAAACTTTAATGTTATCAATGTGTGATGCCTTACTCCTTATGGTCATCTGTTTGGTGGTAGTTATTAAAATGTAACATCCATCAATTCTGAGCAAGGAACTACAACTTTCCGTCACTTTCAAACTATTATCATTCTCAAGTAGTGAGGGAAGCTGTTGGTACAGACAGTGTGTACTGGCTAGCGTTCAAGAGCGTAAATTTGTCACGCGTGTACATTTGCGTCAGCACAATTCACAAGTTCAAAAGTTTCGTTCTTGTAAACACAAGTGAGCATGTCAGTGTAACAAGTTTAAACTTTTGTGCTGCAGGTGTAAGATCACACTTGACAACACAGAGATAACCAACAGCGTGAATCTGGCCTCACTCTTCCAAGAATCGTTAACTATGGAGAAGTTTCTTGGAGTTTGACTTCGTTAGTGTTTGAGCTGGAAATATAAAAGCAAGTGTGCCAAAACGTGACCACTAAATTTATGTAATGATTGTAAGTTTTACTTCCATCGTTATTCGACAAGTATGTGTATGTATGTACAGTATATACTCAGGCACAATACCCCAGAGCTGAGGGTGGCCGACTCGAGACAGAGCCCGAGCCGAATCAACATTTAAAGTTTCATTTCTTAGGGTCCCGGACCACTTTCGCGTTCGTTCGCCCCTTTTTTCTGTCTTGTCTAGTAGGTGAATTGTACTAGTGTAGGGGGATTCCTAGCCTCCATCCCCCGAAGTAGGAAGAGTAGTATTAGAAATTAGACAGACAGAGAGACATCTAAGGTTGGGTAGAGGATGCCAAGCTTCACTCTGGAAAGGTCCAACCCTCACCCGACATTATACATATATTACATTTAATTTGTCACAATTTATATTTGTTCTAGCTTGTCATAGGTTGAAGCTACTCAAAGGAGGGATCTTTTCCCTGAAGAAGTCAATATTTGCTCCCTTGTTAAATTGATGGACGCATAATGAATATATCAGATCAATTCACCACGGTAATATATGAACTAAGTGAAGTACCTCTCCTGCCTATGTTCACGCCTTGGTGGAAAAAGTTTGTGGTAGTTTAGTGTGAAGATAGCAACCAACAGTGGTGACTCAGGTAGTCCAACTGTCCATCAGCCATCAAACTATTGTCAAAGGTTCTGGGGAAGATGTTGGTCCCTCTGGCTCGTTATTGTTTCTTGTGGCTCAATTGACGCTACCAGAAATTCTTTGAGTTGCCGGGCCTGACACGTTGTTTTGTACAGTAAGCGACCTGGGCCCTTTAAATGGCGAAATCCCGCAGTTCTTCACGGGAGGGGATGTACGCCGCCACATACTTTATCCCCTGCGCATGCACGAAAATGTAAGCCTCCCTTGGCCCCGCCCACCTTTTCCCGCGTTTAAATATAGCCTTCAAACCGTTACTGCCAGGTCGCTCTGTAGCTCAGTCAGTAGAGCTCTCGCCCGACACCGACAAAACCAGTGTTCGATCCCACTCGGATTTAGTGTATTTTTATATTTATATTTTGTTATTTGTGTTATGTTATATTATAATATATTATATTAGGGTTAGGTTAGGTTAGGTTAAGTTAGGTTAATCTAATCTAATATAATATTTGTACATTTTGGGCAGTGGACGGGGCCGTGCATGCGCAGGGGGTAAGGTATGTGGCAACGTACAGACCCTCCCGTTCTTCACCCTCCCTCTCCATTAATAATTCTTAATTATAAGCAATATGTCGCACTTTCTATAGCTGACACACATTACAGTCATTGCATATTAATGCTCATTATATTTTAAAGTCACCCATATGTCCCCTACTATCTTCCTAGTCCTGCCACGGACATTAGTTCCAGGGCAGTAGTTCCCTTTCCAATGTTCCCTTACCCACTCTAAACCACTGTTTGGACACTTGATCCTCAGTGTTTTGGAGGACAAGCAGCCTAGAAGGGTCACTAGATCTGTGGTTGCTTGATTTCCTTTGTACTCCTTTGTACCACCTCCACCGCTCCTCCACCACTGCTGCTCCACCAGTACCACCACCACCACGACCACCACCACCACCTCCACCACCACCACGACCGTCACCACCACCACCGCTCCACCACCACGATCACCTCCACCGCTCCACCACTGCTGCTCCACCACTTCCACCACCACCACCACCACCACGACCATCACCACCACCACCTCCACCTACTCGTGGCGACAGAAAATTTGACTGTACTTACTCGGACACTGCTGACACTGCCGAGATTCTCTCGTGGCCACCAAGCTGTATATGTAGAGTGCTTTTGCCAATAAAAAACTTACCTCCCAAGCACTTTCCACCAGTAAATTATCGAGCAAAAATGCACAGGGGGGAGGGAGCATGGCGACATATGCTCCACCAGTTATGAACGTTTTTTCACTAACAAACACTAATACAAGTAAGATACACTACTTGTACTAATAAATGGCAATATAATTCACTCAATATTATATGAAAGTGATCCACAAACAAGCGAAACATATAGGCAAAAACCATGGCCCCTCGTGGAGCCCACCACCTTGCTCACGTACACCAGAGACTAGCATAACACATCACTAACATTGTTATTATACCCTAAACAAGACTAAAACAATAACCCAACAATATAGCACTTCGTTTGGGTTATATTAGGGCGGTAATACCAGCCAGGCTGGGCAAAATGGAGGCCCCTTGGTTTAAAGGGCCACGCACACCCACCTAGTAGGCTGGCTGCTGGGAAGAGACTGACTGTTTCTAACCCCGCGGGGCCCTCACAGGGACGCTTGGGGGTTGCTAGATATGTCCACATGTAGATCTAACTTATGGGACTTACCAGCCAAAAGACCGGCTCAATAGAGTCATAAACTTATTTTCTGGCAATATAATAAGTCCATATGACGCGGTAGCGTCATATGAGTTTTTGGTTCACTCTGCCATATGACGCGGTAGCGTCATATGAGTCTGAAGGAGTTAACGTTATTAACATTAGACTTAAGCTCTCCATACACATTATCTTACACGTGTTTAGAACGGTGGGTTAAGAAACAGTTTAAGCGGAGAACGGAACAGCAGCATTGATAATATAGGAGTTTTCGTATGCATTAGTAATGTCTATGATTCATTATAATGAATATATTGTTATTTAGATTTGTCCAATGCAGGGGTGAATACATGAGAAATCATTTGGATCATATCAGTCCCTTCCGGTGAGTGCCAGGCACCCGCCTTGCAACACAGTCCCACTCCTATTCTGTCCAGCTCTCAAAGCCAAGAATTGGCATTCTCAGTCGGTCTTCTACTCAACAGGTGAACTCTGGAACTTCTCCCTTAATCAATTGTTCATTTATTCTATGACTTAAGCTATTTTAAACTTCGTGTGTCCTGGCATTTCTTTTACCACAATGTCCCTTGAATTTGGCTCTGTCACTCTTTTGTCTTTTGGGAGACACTCGTTACAGGCAACCTGCCTTTTGTGTTCCTCATACACATAGACAGACAACAAATTAATGTAACGCATACGGCATTTGTTAAATGTCATGTTGCTTAATATTCTGTATATGCAGTGTAATGTATAATTGTTAAATATATAACTTGAATAAATACTATATTCAAAGTAATATACCTTCAAGACTTTATATTTCTCTTCTTACAACATATAATTATATGTATATATTTCTGAACTATAATTACTAAACTATAACACGCCACAAGCATATGCAAACAAACAGGCATGCACACACGCACGCATACGCAAGCGCACATAATGGCTATTATTATTTCCACCCGTTAATACATGAGGTGTCACGAAATAAATTATTATGATATACATATCAATTGCGTAGCATACATTTAGTACTGTTGCTAAATAATGACTTTGCTAAGTGTTCAATGTTGCAACCGAAAATAATTATCTATAAAAAGCATATTCACTCCGATAATGCTTATTGAGGCACACAATATTCTGAGGGTGTGTGTGTGTGTGTGTGATTACCGATTATGCCAAGAGTAATGCTTAGTTGACGTAGTTTGTGTTTCCGAGGTTAGAGAGTGATGGTCGACCAATGACAATCACTGTTGTCAATTGCGTGAGCATATGTTATTAGTTGCCTGAGATTGCACTGCATATAAAAGAAAAGACAATACTGTATTAGTTTAAAGAAATAGTACATTTAAAAAAATAACAAATGTAAGGTAGCTTTCTGTAGTCATAAGAGTAGGCGAAAATCTATACTATACCATTAATTATAGCATATTTATCCCCACGACTTATGTGACACCAAATTATAATATGGATTTTTAAACAGTGCTATACTGTATATAGGCCAATAGTAGATGCAAGTTGTCAAATATGCCAACATTCGATGGCGGGTCACGCAGGTATAATGTGTCTAACACAGAAAAAAACAAAACAATGCCTTATATGGTGATAATGACGTTATATGTGGACTTATTTTACTCTGTATCATTATATGTGTATCTGCCCGTTTGCAATCATATTTACATGCAGCCTAGTAAGGATCAGTTGAACTGTTGTGGCTTTTTTTCCTTTTTACTTATTTTGTTAAACGTGACATGTTTGGTAAACTTATACAAATTGTGTCACAATCTTATGATAATAATCAGATTATTTCCTTGCTCTACCATGGATCACACCTATCGTTTACTTTACATAATCCGTGCCCGACCTATATTAATGAAAATGCAATGAAACTTGTATTTTGGCTAATTATTTTGCATTATGCTTATAATCCTGTTAACAATATATTTGTGTCGTCCATAACTTCACATTTTAGCATGATTCGTTGACATTCCTAATCTCTCGCACAAATATATATGAAGCAAATCGAAATCGCCAGGCTCCACATTGGTGAAATAAGGTTGGCTATTGGATGATGGTTACTGTCTGCATAACATGTAATGCTAAATATTTAAATATTCTTCTGAAGTTATATACTTTTAACTATTTGGTATTGGCATATACAATAGATATAATGATTATCGTAAGGATTCATACAATAATGTAATTGTATTAAAGGTTGTGCTACACACTATTATTACATCTACCAAACTCAACATGACCACTCACATCCCTCTTTACAGAACGAAGACCCATTCATTCATACAGACTTACACTAATATTCTCTAACGTTTCGGATGTATTACCCATCTTCAGAGAGACGTTGTCTCTCTGAAGATGTGTAATACATAGCCTGAAACGTTAGAGCATAAAGAATCATAGCTCTTTCCTGTGTTTTCCCCCACCCAATCCACACACACTTGTGGTTCGATAACCACTAATGGTTTACTATATGCTCGCGCATATCAGTGTATATTATGGCTATTGCTATCTCTCTCTCTCTCTCTCTCTCTCTCTCTCTCTCTCTCTCTCTCTTTCTCTCTCTCTCTGCGTAGTGGTTTGGCTTAAGAGTCACAGGGACCGCACTTTCTACTTATTAAATGCCGATATAACTATGCTAATGTTTAATATTACACGATAAAATCTATGCAAGGGTAATTTATATTATGTGCAGTAAAGTGTATAAGTCTGATAAGAGACTGTCCCCTTATACATTATTTATAACGATATGGGTATTCATAAACCAAGTGCACTTTAAGTGATGGTAGATATTATCTGGAGGACCATTTGTTTGTCAAACTCTGTTGGGTATTGTTATGGTGTCCACTAAGTGGGCTGCTAAATCACTATACTCTGTTTCGGCGACGCTGAGGTAGGAATGTGTTCAATGTTCGTCTTTTAGTAATGATATATTTTTAGAGGTTTAACTAATCACGGTCGCACAAGTCAATCAGCTGGAACTATTGACATCTACGTGGGCCATTATCACCCCAGAGTCGCTGAAACAGTATAGATATTAGTATATAACAGACAGCACTACTGTTTATCTAATGCTACCACATAAAGTGTAATAGTCAGTCAGACAATCAGTAGCCAACCCTTCCATCCTGTTAAATAGGTAGGGTGGATTAGCAAGGGACATTAGAAAGGGAACAATGTTGAGAGGAAGAGAATGAATATATTAAACGCCTGCCAAAAGCAAGCACTCTAACATTCAGAACAACCTTCACCAGGCCTCAATATCATTGGCTTCACCTCATATGATATACACTTCCACAACAAAGTCTCTTCACAACATTGGGGATGATGACCTTCCAGGTGTGTCAATTAAAAGGTTACAATTACCTTCATATGTACTTCCTAACAAACTTCCTCCATTCATTCCTGAAACAACAATCGAATATAATATCCGTGTTAATAACTCCTGCATCGACCATGAACCTCCCGACCTTGGTTCACGCATATTGTTTTGGCTACAATCATACATATTATTGAGGCTAGGTGCTTGATAATTTCATTCAGAGCTGGAGAGAAGTCCGGGTGGCCACCGCGTAATATAGTATTATTATCTCGTTATATTACAGCTGTAATCATTTATACAACTGAAACCCCATCTAGCGCTTATGTAAATGCATAATATAAATGAAGATAGTTTCACTTTAAGCTTCGCACTAGCTAAAGGTCTAATACAAATGGAAGTGTTAGTCACCAGCGAGGTGCAGAACAAGCTTCTGAAAATATACGCGTTTGAAAATTTCAGAGTTCCTAAAAGGAAATTGTCAGGTAGGAGGGTGAGAATATAAATTGACTCACAACAGAACATTATGATGATCATGTCTCAAAGTCCCATCCAACGAATGTGTGCTTACACTTCATTATATTATGCGTATCATGATTATAATTATTGGTCAATGTTTTCCATATTGTGATTGTAAATTGGCATATTAGTAATGTCACACTTAACACACTCTTATGTAGCATTTACTGATAGTGATATCTACGGGTAACGGAGAGAGAGAGAGGGGGGGGGGGGGGCTGTAGAATCAAAGATTAATCAACTACTCATGTGAATATTGCTTCACTGGCATTACGATATAATACGCTTAGATTTCCATACGTTTAGAATAACTTAGTGAGTACATATAATAAAAACTGTACTTACTAACATGGAAGAGTGGGTAGCTATAAAACATTATGATTAAAAGCACCGTAACAACTCATCCTCACACCGTCCCATTGGATCCTATCTGCCCAGCAACTTTCGTGAATATCGGTTGAGATTTAACAGAAAACAAACGAGTGTAAAATTCGACCAAGTGATTACCTCTCTCTCTCTCCCTCTTTTATGGGGGTCCGTGAATGTGTAGCTGACTGTTCCTATGTACTGTTACCTGAAAGAAAGCATCAATTGTTAGAATAATTGGCCATTTGTATCGTCCTGACCTGAAGTTTATATTTTCGTCTCCGTTCGTTTGTCTGTTTGTCTGTAAACAAGATATCTCACACATTTTTGAACCGCCTTCAATTTAGGAGGTGATCATGATTACATCTTAGAACCCAGATTCAGAACTTTGAAGACAATTTAGGTCTATAATATTAATGGTAAAGGACCAGCCAGTGTAGGCGAAGGTATATGCGCTCTACAAAGTGCCCCTCTAGTTTATTATATATCCTGTAAATCAGCACTATTTTTACCTAGCATATCCTAAGCCAACCTATCTAACATAGCATATACTGTGGTGATGGGCTGGTATATCAGAGTGAGAGTTGAGCGTTCTCTGCCATACCCATAGCTTACTCTGGCTGTTCCTTTTGCTTATATATTTTCTAGATCTCATGTGACAGTGTCTCTTCCGTGGATTGACCTCCATACCGCCAACTTCAAGGTTGGCAGACTGGGAGCCAAAGCATCACATTTTTGCTCTGCCCCTCAACTTTCCCACTATAATTGGTGAGGGGCACAGGGCCTTGAATGGGGCTTTGGTGTCCCGAGCATTTCCACACCCTCCTCTGCTCCTCGCGGCTTCAGTCACCTGGGCTTTCTTAGTGGTAATCATGGAGGGTTCTGTTGGGGCGCTCCGTTATGGATTTGAACCTGCTCGGAACCTTGGGGCTGCTCGGTCAGACAGCCTGTGGAACAACAACAACAACAACCTAGCAATTACTTTGGTTCACTTTTATTTGTTCATTTATGTATCATTTTATAATATTAGTTTCCTCCCTAGACCTCCATCAAGCTTAAAAAAACACTCCCCCCATGACCCTCCTTCAAGATAAATTTGTAAATTTTTCGATAGAAATATGTTTCGACTGAAGGCCGGTTCCTCTTAAATTACAAGCTTGCTATCGCTTGCCAGGAAAAAAATCGACACCTAAATGACACAAACAGAAAACTAATGGGGCTAAACTTGAGAAAGAAGGGAAATTCCCCTTAACCTCGTACAATTTAGCCTAGTACTACTATTGTAAACAGATTAGGTTCTCTGAGATAAGGTAATCGTAGGATAGGTTTAAGAAAGACTGAGTAGAACTATTAACACATTTATGAAATTTAGGTGGTCACCACGTTCTAAGGATAAACGTTATACGGATAACGGAAAAAGACATATTGATATTCGGGACTATTAAATAGAAATACACGAATAATATACGAGAGAATGGAAGTGAATTACATAATAATGACGAAATACGGTAGAAACTCTTATAACTCTTATAATTATTGAAGGCCTTCGATATGTCTAGCGCAATAGAAAAGGACTCACCGAAGTCCCGAAAGGAGGATAACCAGGAGTTAGTAAGATATGAAAGAAGATCTCCAATAGATCGAACCTTAAGGAAGACATACTGGCGATCTGAGAGTAGATTATAAAAAGATAAATGCTTAAGAAATTTGGAAGTAAGAATAGTTTCAAAAACTTTAGAGACACAAGAGATGAGAGCAATTGGACGATAGTTGGAGGGTTGAGAATAGTCACCCTTCCTTGGGCCAGGTTGAATGAGAGCGAACTTCCAGGAAGAAGGGAAGAGGTTAGAGAAGAGACAGAGACAAAAGAGTTTGCCTAGGCAGGGAGTCAGCACGGAAGAACAGGGTTTAGAGTATAATAGGAGGAACACCATTCGGACCATACGCTTTCTATGTACTAAGCCCAGAGAGGGTAGAAAATACATCTTTAGAAGAGATTATGATATTAGGCATAAGTAGGAGAGATGGGGGTGGAGAGGGATGAATAGCACCAGAATCATCCAAGGTGGAGTTTTTAGAGAAAGTTTGAGCGAATAGTTCAGCTTTGTCAGAGGAAGAAGTGATGGTTGTGCCATCAGAGTGGAAAAGGGGATGGAAAAACGAGGAAAAAAAATTGTTGGAGAGGTTTTAGGCTAGATGCTAGAAAGCTTGGGAAGAGCTAGAGTTGGTTAGTTCAGTGCATTTATTATTGATGAAAGAGTGTTTGGCAAGTCAAAGAACATATTTCGATTGATTCCAGACAGAAACATAGGAAGAATGAGATTCTTGAGTGTTAAGGCGTCGGTACCGTTTAAATGCTTCCTCCTTGTTGCGGACAGCAGTAGAACAAGCATGAGTAAACCAAGAATATTTGCACTAGTCAGAGAGAAAGAAAATGGAATGCATGCCTCCATGCCCGATAGGATTACCTCGGTAATACATTCAGCACTCTCCGAGGGTCCTCGGCCACAGAACCAAAATTCATTCCATGGAAAATCAAAGAAGTACTGCCGGAGAGCCTCCCAGTCGTCAGCGCCAAAGTGCCACAAGCGCCGCCTGCTAAGAGGATCAGGTGGCCGTACTGGAGAGATAGGACAGATGACAGAGATAAGTTTATGGTTGGAGGAGCCCAAAGGAGAGAAAAGATCGACAGTATAAGAAGAAGGGTTAGAAATTAGAAACAAATCAAGAATGTTGGGCCGATCTCTGAGGCGATCCGGGATACGGGTAGGTTGCTGAACCAACTGCTCTAGGTCATTTAGAATAGAAAAGACGTAGGCTTGTTCACCAAGTTGGTCAGTAGAATTAGAGGAGAGCCATTTGTGGTGATGAACGTTGAAATCTCCTAAAATGGAGATTCAGAGAAAGGAGAAATGGCTAGAATGTGTTCCACTTTAGAGTTTAGATAATCAAACAATTTGGGAAAGTCGGTAGAGTTAGGGGAAAGACAGTTATCACATAAAAATTTAATATGAGAATGACAGGAAAGTTTGAGTCATAAAGTTGAGAATTCAGATGAGCCAAAATCGGAAATACGGGAGCAAGTGAGTTTGTTGTGCACGTATGCACAACATCCACCTTTGGCTTTGAAACTAGGATAGAGAAAGTAGGAGGATAGAGAAGGGGCTGCTGGCAGTGGCTTCAGACACCTAAGTTTCACACCCACTAAATATGTCGTCCGCCCTGGCTGGGATCGAACCCAGGTAGATGTCAATAGTTCCAGCTGAATGATTTTGTTTTCTATGTGATTGAGGGAGGCAAAAGGCAGAACTGCCTATAGCGAGTGCCTCCCCCATAGTTGAAAGAGTGACAGGGCCAAAATCAAGGGATGTTCGAGCCAAAATGCCTGGACACACAGAGTTTGAAGCAATTTAAGTCATAGGAAGAGGGAAAGACTGATTCTGGGAGAGAGTTCCAGAGCTCAGCTGTTGAGTAGAAGAAAGTTTGAGAGTAACGTTTCACTCTTGGGTTGGAGAGTTGCACTGAGTAGGGGTGGGATTGAGTTGCAAGACGGGTATCACGTGCCCTATGTAAAGGAGGTGGTATACACTGGGAAAGCTCTGAGGAACACTGATTATTATAGTAGCGATAGAATAGCGAGAGAGATGCAACATTTCGGCGGAGAGAGAGAGATTGCAGAGAGTTGGTGAGTGGACGGGAGTTAATGATATGAAAGGCTTTCCTTTCAACTTTGTCTAGGAGAGTGGTGTGAGAGGAACCTCCCCACACATGTGAACAATACTCAATACAAGGACGCACTATGCCCCTGTACAGAGCAAAAAGCTGTGCAGGGGAAAAGAACCCCCTAAGGCGGTTGAGCACACCCAGCTTCTGAGAGGCTGCCTTAGCAAAACTGGTAATATGGTTCTTCCAACTGAGAGCAGAAGAATAAGAGACTTGTGCGACTGTGATTATTTAAACCTTTAAGAATTAATAATTACTAAAAGACGAGACATTGAACACGGTCGGTCGGTCGCATGAGCCAATCAGCTAGACTTATTGACATCTAGGTGAGCCGTTCTCACCTCAGCGTCGCTGAAACTGAGTATAGTGACCCAGCAGCACACATAATGGACACCTTAACAATACCCAACAGGGTTTTACAAACTAATGGTCCTCGGAGTCACCGTCCTGCAGATATTATCTGCCATCACTCACAGTGCACTCGGTTTATGATTACGCATATAGTTATTAACAATTATATAGGGTGACAGTATCTTATCTAACTTATACATTTTACTGCACATAATATATAATTACCCTTGCATAGACTTAACCATGTAATATTTAACGTTAACATAGTTATATCGGCATTTTAACCCAGCACACAAACACACACACACACATACAGCTGCCACGTGGATGAGGTTGCGCCCATCCTCTTTATACCGAATTGTGATATAATTATGGACTCTACAGACCAAGCATGGTTGCTAAATTTCAGTACGGTATATCTTAAATTGTTCCTACGCATGATTTTCTCTTCCAGAAACCAATTGGTATAAGTCATAACAGGATTGGTTGTTAAAAATATCAGTGGATATATTTTTTTCATGAGCTACCCCGGCAACCTTTGATGCGCTGAGTTAGTTGAGAAAGATAATAATTGGTAGAAAGTGCGGTCCCTGTGACTCTCCTACCAAACCACTATTCCTACAGAGAGAGAGAGAGAGAGAGAGAGATGGCTAGAGCGATAACATATACTGATATGTTCGTGCATCCAGTGAAACATCAGTGTTTATCGAAACACAAGTGTGTGTGTGTGTGTCTTTGAAAAATCATATTAGCATTCTTGATTAAAAAGTTTCCCAGAGGTTACGTTTGCTTAATCGTAAATTACCCCCTTATTCCCCCCCCCCCCCCCCCCCCCCCGTACAGCCTCTTTCTCCGTACAGGGACACTGTTGTAAGCGTATCAGGTATTGTTCGCATATGATAAATGCCTCTGAAAGGGTGCAGTCAAAGGCATGTAATCTCTACTCTTCTCCACCATATTATCTACAATCTCTCCACATTGTGAAGATTGCATGTATGTTACTGTAATGCCATTATTATAATCAGTGTTCTTCACAGCTGTCCCAGCGTATACCTCTCACTCTGCAGAGACAGAGAGCCACCCGCTTTGTAACTCATTCCCACCTCTTCTCTGCCCACCATTCAAAGCCAATAGTTAACTTAAATTTACCCGTCATTTTTCAGCTCAACAAGTAAAGTATGGAATTCACTCCGTAAATGTGTCTATCCCTCACCCTATGACTTTGTTTCGAGCTTTGCGTGTCCTGCACTTACATTCCAGTGCACCTTGAATATGGTTCTGTACTAATCATTCTGTTTTGACCGGGGGAAGGGGGACAATAGGGGGTCAAAATGTTAATAAGTAGTTTTGCATCTTGTCTCTTTCATACGCAGAGAAACAATATATTAGGTAAAGGGAAGTGGAGAACATCAAACCTTTGATTGTCATATGGAGGAATTGGGTTGCTTGTAATGGGAATTTGCATTACATGGGTGAAGTTGCTCTGCGGGTCAGTTTTGTTTCATATATTTAGATGAATATATAGAGTAAACATTACCGAGTACTTATTATTATGATTAATAAATACTATCCACAAATATTAGAGTCAGCTTTCGTTTATAAGTCTGTTCAATGTATTCGTCCATTTAGTTCGTCTCTCCTT
The DNA here is from genome assembly GCA_032716605.1 of Paralithodes platypus. Lineage (NCBI taxonomy): Eukaryota > Metazoa > Arthropoda > Malacostraca > Decapoda > Lithodidae > Paralithodes > Paralithodes platypus. Next base: position 24,456,369 of record CM064490.1, read on the forward strand.
TTCCCTCTCGCTCTCTCTCTGAACGGTTTAATTATATTTGCATTGATATCCAAATGTATATGCTAATAACAAACACCTTTATCATACATATCATCATTGGGAAATGCAAACCACCAAAACTTCTCTGTGGCTACTTTGAAAGTATATAGCGTTTTCCAATAACATTTTAGTAGGACCTATTTTTCTTATAAGTTATAACACCTTTGAGGTTTGTAGCACTTATTTCCAAGCAAATCATTTACCCGCCTCTTGCGAGGTGGGCGATATGGAGGATATATATATATTTTTTGTTTCAGGATCAGTAATACATTTTTACGGGCATTTAGACACATATAGGAATAAAATACATGGTATAAGAAACATATAGGCCACGATAAAATCGATATATGAATTTATTTACAAGATCTTTATATTTTCTGAATACAATTACATATTGTATTAATAAATTCCTAATAAATTTTAAATGTTGGCCATTATAAGAGTGTGCAATGATGGTTTAGCTATAATTCAAAAGACATGATAACAAGCGTCGCCAATCACTAACTGGCAGATAGAGGAGGAAGAGTGGGGAGTTAGGGAGTGGAAGGTGGGATAGCCTTGACCCCAACTCCCCCCCCCCCCACCTTCCACCTGTGCAGCTTTTAGTACTGTGAGTTTACATGCAACTCTTCAAATAACTCCAAAGGTGAACATTTGCGGGGGTTAGACCAGGCGAAAAAATTGCCATAGAATCGCTGTCTGAGCCACAGCATGGTTTGATTTGATGTGTAAGTGGTGGCTCCATCGCATTGAAACCATTATGTAGCTGTGGCAATGTTCTTGGATTGCCTAAATGCGATAATGTATTGACAGGTTTGTGGGTTGCATGCTTTCTTTGAGTTCATTATTTAGTGTATGTAGGACATATAGTTTTATAAATATAGAGATGTTACTTACAATAGTTCACTTTATTTGTCAAATCAATGGTAATGAACGATTTCTTGATATGTGCCCCTCATTGAGATAATATTTACTTCTCGTAATTCTTATTTATGAATGCATGACATCATCTGGACAACATTAGAACAACGAGTTTAGCAGGAATTGAATTTATTGATAACGAAGTGGAACATTCAACAGAGAGTAAATATACACAAGTCAAAAGAGGGAAGCTTGTGAGCAGATAAAATGCAAATGTCTCGATCCATAAAACACAGGGAGCGAGGTAGTAAAATATCCTGAATACAAAATGTGTTGGGCTCCGGATAAAGGTGATATATCTCACTCTTTGATCTCTTGTTGTGATCTTTCATACATCAGGGTTTGGATCATACTTTGTTTTCACCAGAAAGAAGGCTGAACCTTGTTATCATACTTGCTTTCACTATAACATAACACACATGCTATCGTGTTAGAATTCCATTTTCGTATCACTAAGATTCATTTTTATATGTTCTCGCCTCTCTCCTTTCCTTATCGTCTTGCTTTCAGAATTCACCCCTCATGAAATATGCTTAACTAAGATGATATTCTGCCGCCTTTCAGAATCAAAATTATTGGTGACAGGTCAGTTGAACCAGTTCCACTTCAACCAGTGCCACTTTAACCAGTGCTAACTCAACCAGTGGCCACTTCAACCAGTGACCATTTCAACCAGTGACCATTTTAACCAGTAAGTTAGGTTAGGTTAGGTTAGGTTAGGTTACTGGTTAAAATGGTCACTGGTTGAAATGGTCACTGGTTGAAATGGCCACTGGTTGAGTTAGCATTGGTTAAAGTGGCACTGGTTGAAGTGACACTGGTTCAACTGACATGGAACCAAAATTTTTACACACTTCACGTCCCAACATTCTTAATGTCTCACACAGCCGCCAAATGAAGTTTATTTATGTCAGTGACACCTTGAGGCAGGGACACAGTGGAACATGATCGATATGATGGGAACAGAGAGAGAGAGAGAGAGAGCACGAAAGTCATATCAATAATATAATTTTGTCCATGTGAGTGAGGGGGACAAAAAGCTAGAACTGCCAGTATCGAGTGCCTCTCCCAGAGTTGAAAGAGTGACATGGCCAAAATCAAGGGACTTCGAGCCAAAATGCCGGGACACACAGAGTTTGAAGCAATGTAAGTCATAGGAAGAGGAAAATACCGATTCGGGGAGAGAGTTCCAGAGCTCAGCAGTTAAATAGAAGAAAGACTGAAAATAACGTTTCACTCTTGGGTTGGAGAGTTGCACAGAGTAGGGGGGGAATGCTTTGCAAGACGGGTACTATGTACCCTATGTAGAGGAGGTGGTACACACTGGGAAAGCTCTGAAAGAACATTGATTATTGTCGTAGCGATAGAATAGCGAGAGATATGCAACATTGCGGCGGAGAGAGAGATTGCAGAGAGTTGGTGAGTGTACAGGAGTTAATGATACAGAAGGCATGACTAGTTTAAACAACATTAGAGATACAAGAGATGAGAGCAATTGGACGATAGTTGGAGGGTTGAGAGTGGTCACCATTCTTTGGGACAGGTTGAATGAGAGCAAACTTACAGCAATAAGGGAAAACGTTAAAGGAAAGACAGAGACAAAAGAGTTTGCCTGGGCATGGAGTCAGCACGAAAGCACAGTTTTTGAGTACAACAGGAGGAACACCATCCGGACCGTATGCCTTCTTAGTATTAGGCCCAGAGAGGGTAGAAAGTACTTCTTTAGAAGAGGTTAGGATATTAGGCATAAGTAGGAGAGAGCGGGGGTGGAGAAATAGCACCGGCTTCATCCAAGGTTGAGTTTCTAGCAAAAGTTTGAGCAAAAAGTTCAGCTTTGTCAGAGGAAGAAGTGATGGTTGTGCCATCAGAGTGGAGAAGGGGAGGGAAAGACGGGAAAGAAAAATTGTTGGAGAGGTTTTGGCTAGATGCCAGTAAGCTTGGGAAGAGCAAGAGTTGGATAGTTCAGTGCATTTATTAATGATGAAAGAGTGCTTGGCAAGTCGAAGAACAGATTTGGCTCGATTTATATTGGTTTAATAATGACATAATCCCGAAGGGGTAAACATTGTAGCTGCCACGCCCACGAGGGTGGCTATACCCTGTTCCAATTAAGTAGGCCAGAAATCGTGAACCCTAACCTCAGTAACTGCAAAAGTGCTTGATCAAATGTAAATATATATGCCCAGACCTATTCCTTGACTGACCCTTCCCCAGTGATAGACATATTAGCTCGCTTACTGTAATAGTTTGTGAATTAAAGAGGGTAATATTAAAGAGTTGTTGCCAACTTACTTGGAGTATATAGACTATTATAACTATCACTATCACCACTACTCAAGCTTACTAACACTAACAACACCACTTACACTTACTACTACCACCACCACAACCAGTCACACTCATTACCATTGTCTTAACTTAACACTCACACGCATTACTTCTGCCACCATCACCACAGCTCACAATCTCTGTATTTACGAGACTCACACAATGTGTTCCATAACAACACTAGCCACCTCCACAAGAACCAAAACATCTCGCACCAACTACCAGTCTCTCACACTATATCAAGTATCCCAACTTCTACCTAGATAGTATTTAAAATACTAAGTTACACAAATATTATTATGATGCTTCAGCAAATGACCACTAGCCTTTACTTAAGAGGAGGTATTTAGTTTGTTCCCTAGACCTCCATCAAGCTTAAAATTACACCCCCTTGAGTCCCTTTCAAGATATATTTGTACATTTTTCTGTAGACAAATTTCCCCGCCAAAGGCCGGTTCCTCTTAAATTACAGGCTCGCTATCGCTCGCCAGGATAAAATTGACACCTGAATGGCACGAAAGGTCTTAATATGGGGTGAAAGTTCTTAAAATCGCTAAACTAATGGGACAAACGTTTTATAATATCAAAAGCAATGGGGCTAAATATGAGGGAGAAAGGGGTCAAGAAAAAAATCCCTTAAGTGGAGATCTCCCCTTAAGCTAATAACAAACCAGTAAATCAACAAAGTTCTACCTTTACCGATGTACAGTATATGTGTTGCTCCCCCTCCAACCATCTGGCCACCCTCCAATAACACTGATAATCCTGGTGGTAATGTCTCTCAAACTATTGTCAATGGTTACATTAAGCCAGTTAACAATGGGATACCCCTTTCATATATTTGTAATGTTGACATATTGAACTGAACCTTGATTTTTGTTATGCAATGAGGTTCTAATATTGAATACACTAAATTTAATTACGGTACTCATTACGTTTGTAATGCAGGCTATCACTCTGTATCCAATCTCAAAATCACTGAAAGTGTTAAGGAATAACCGAGATTGCGAGAGGGTACATAAAGCAGCAATGGGAGAAAAAAACAGAATTTAGTCAATGCTACCTCATTTCCTCCTTGAAGTACATATTTTGCTAATGTTAGGAATCTTACACTAACATGGTAATACTGAGAATAATAACAATATCAAATAATTGCTTAACCATGAATTACTGTAAATAATACTGTTATATTAATGCAGTTTAGTTTTATATATATATTTGACATAAAATTGGAGTCATTATAACGTATATATAATATGATTAAATATTAATAAATTACGATAATCCAGGTATTATAATTCAAAATCAAAACATTCCCCTTGCATATATTAAATCAAAACATTCCCCTTGCATATATTAAATCAAAACATTCCCCTTGCATATATTAAATCAAAACATTCCCCTTGCATATATTAAATCAAAACATTCCCCTTGCATATATTAAATCAAAACATTCCCCTTGCATATATTAAATCAAAACATTCCCCTTGCATATATTAAATCAAAACATTCCCCTTGCATATATTAAATCAAAACATTCCCCTTGCATATATTAAATCAAAACATTCCCCTTGCATATATTAAATCAAAACATTCCCCTTGCATATATTAAATCAAAACATTCCCCTTGCATATATTAAATCAAAACATTCCCCTTGCATATATTAAATCAAAACATTCCCCTTGCATATATTAAATCAAAACATTCCCCTTGCATATATTAAATCAAAACATTCCCCTTGCATATATTAAATCAAAACATTCCCCTTGCATATATTAAATCAAAACATTCCCCTTGCATATATTAAATCAAAACATTCCCCTTGCATATATTAAATCAAAACATTCCCCTTGCATATATTAAATCAAAACATTCCCCTTGCATATATTAAAACAAAACATTCCCCTTGCATATATTAAATCAAAACATTCCCCTTGCATATATTAAATCAAAACATTCCCCTTGCATATATTAAATCAAAACATTCCCCTTGCATATATTAAATCAAAACATTCCCCTTGCATATATTAAATCAAAACATTCCCCTTGCATATATTAAATCAAAACATTCCCCTTGCATATATTAAATCAAAACATTCCCCTTGCATATATTAAATCAAAACATTCCCCTTGCATATATTAAATCAAAATTCCCCTTGCATATATTAAATCAAAACATTCCCCTTGCATATATTAAATCAAAACATTCCCCTTGCATATATTAAATCAAAACATTCCCCTTGCATATATTAAATCAAAAACATTCCCCTTGCATATATTAAATCAAAACATTCCCCTTGCATATATTAAATCAAAACATTCCCCTTGCATATATTAAATCAAAACATTCCCCTTGCATATATTAAATCAAAACATTCCCCTTGCATATATTAAATCAAAACATTCCCCTTGCATATATTAAATCAAAACATTCCCCTTGCATATATTAAATCAAAACATTCCCCTTGCATATATTAAATCAAAACATTCCCCTTGCATATATTAAATCAAAACATTCCCCTTGCATATATTAAATCAAAACATTCCCCTTGCATATATTAAATCAAAACATATCGCTAGCATATATTAATTCAAAACATTCCCCTTGCATATATTAAATCAAAACATCTCCCTTGCATATATTAAATCAAAACATTCCCCTTGCATATATTAAATCAAAACATTCCCCTTGCATATATTAAATCAAAACATTCCCCTTGCATATATTAAATCAAAACATTCCCCTTGCATATATTAAATCAAAACATTCCCCTTGCATATATTAAATCAAAACATTCCCCTTGCATATATTAAATCAAAACATTCCCCTTGCATATATTAAATCAAAACATTCCCCTTGCATATATTAAATCAAAACATTCCCCTTGCATATATTAAATCAAAACATTCCCCTTGCATATATTAAATCAAAACATTCCCCTTGCATATTAAATCAAAACATTCCCCTTGCATATATTAAATCAAAACATTCCCCTTGCATATATTAAATCAAAACATTCCCCTTGCATATATTAAATCAAAACATTCCCCTTGCATATATTAAATCAAAACATTCCCCTTGCATATATTAAATCAAAACATTCCCCTTGCATATATTAAATCAAAACATTCCCTTGCATATATTAAATCAAAACATTCCCCTTGCATATATTAAATCAAAACATTCCCCTTGCATATATTAAATCAAAACATTCCCCTTGCATATATTAAATCAAAACATTCCCCTTGCATATATTAAATCAAAACATTCCCCTTGCATATATTAAATCAAAACATTCCCCTTGCATATATTAAATCAAAACATTCCCCTTGCATATATTAAATCAAAACATTCCCCTTGCATATATTAAATCAAAACATTCCCCTTGCATATATTAAATCAAAACATTCCCCTTGCATATATTAAATCAAAACATTCCCCTTGCATATATTAAATCAAAACATTCCCCTTGCATATATTAAATCAAAACATTCCCCTTGCATATATTAAATCAAAACATTCCCCTTGCATATATTAAATCAAAACATTCCCCTTGCATATATTAAATCAAAACATTCCCCTTGCATATATTAAATCAAAACATTCCCCTTGCATATATTAAATCAAAACATTCCCCTTGCATATATTAAATCAAAACATTCCCCTTGCATATATTAAATCAAAACATTCCCCTTGCATATAGTAAATCAAACATTCCCCTTGCATATATTAAATCAAAACATTCCCCTTGCATATATTAAATCAAAACATTCCCCTTGCATATATTAAATCAAAACATTCCCCTTGCATATATTAAATCAAAACATTCCCCTTGCATATATTAAATCAAAACATTCCCCTTGCATATATTAAATCAAAACATTCCCCTTGCATATATTAAATCAAAACATTCCCCTTGCATATATTAAATCAAAACATTCCCCTTGCATATATTAAATCAAAACATTCCCCTTGCATATATTAAATCAAAACATTCCCCTTGCATATATTAAATCAAAACATTCCCTTGCATATATTAAATCAAAACATTCCCCTTGCATATATTAAATCAAAACATTCCCCTTGCATATATTAAATCAAAACATTCCCCTTGCATATATTAAATCAAAACATTCCCCTTGCATATATTAAATCAAAACATTCCCCTTGCATATATTAAATCCTATATATTATGGTTCCGTAAATAGTGATGATCGATCAGGGGTCCCGAGGCAGTCATTACTCGCGCGATAAACATTCTGGAAATTAATTATGGTCGTGGGTGAAAAATGTTGATGTTTGGCTGGGGGACACTTTTAGGGTGGCTGTGTTGGTGGTGTGATTACAGTCCCTGCAATAAACAGACACATTCCAAGCGGATACGATATTATCATTTTGATTGAACACCAACTGAAATACACAATATAGTTATGGTTTCAGACAATTGTGGATGTTTTAATAGTTCCAATAATATACCAACGCGTTAATTTATGAGAACAGTAATGCGTGAAGGAAAGAACTTTATTGTATTGCTCTCATAACCAAGGATGTAGCACACATCATCTGTACCGACTCGTTAGGGTCAACATGGGGTAGCCCATGTAGTATAACATGCTAAAGGTTTCTGATTATATGTCCAAACTCAAATATCAACAACTGCACCAACATTCTGAGACACTGGCATTAACTAAAATGCACTCAAACCAACTTGTTACAAGTTTCAATTAGCTGTGGGCCGCTGTGGTCCGAGCTGGATATCCGGTACTCTGGAGAGTTAATAGTCCAAGAGTTTTACTTAAAACCAGGAAATAGTGGGGAACAAGCTGACATTTACAAGATAGATCAAGCAATATGTAAAGAATCACAAAGTAAAAGTCCTAAAGAATCCCCCTAGTGTGTTTTGTTTTCAAAATCCAACATGGCATCCAAAATGGCCACCATTTTCAGTGTATTCCTATATCTTTGCCTGTAGACAGGTTGGAAACATGGCTGAAGAGTTGAGATATAATATTATGTTTTAAGGTACAAGAAACTTATTACAACAATTATCTAGATGTTAAAGTCATTATTTCATCAGTCAATTCAATGGTAGCGTGCTTACTAAACAGTTACGGCAACAATGATTAACTCTACTATCGCTCTCGCAATGGACAGGTTATTGTGCCTCTGATTGCGAATTATATTTGTTCCAAAGAACCAGTTATCTTTCGTGAGCCTTTATATGCCTATTAAGGAGGCAACTAACTCAACATAGTTTATGAAATCTAGACTCTTTCGCTCATGGTTGACACTATAGTCTAGTTTTGTCCAGCTGATGGTAAATTGAATCCCTTAGCATGTGATTTCTCGATTCGTACTGGTAAAAATATGATACTGCTATGTCTGGGTGTCTTATTATTGCTAAGTTTTCATAATTAACAACATATTTTGTTACAAAATCACAATAATAGCCCAGTAATCAGGATGGAGAGATATCAAATTAGCATCAGCTGGAAACAAAACTGAGTATAGAGAGAGTAGAGTAAGAGGAAGCGACAGGAAAATATAGCAAAGCTGTAGTGAATAAATGTTCAGAGTTTAGCAATCGCTTTAAGGATTTACAGAATAGTCAGAAATGGAAAGCAATTGTCATGCACACCTTCAAATTTGTTCTGCTCTCTTCAACTGAAAACAGTGAACATTTCTGTCAGGTTCTCTTATCAATAACCCTTTTTACTCCAGACCAACTTCTCTATGTGCTTCATGTTACCAATTTACATAACAATCCTCACACCCGCCCTCACAGACACTACACTAACTCAACGACGTGGACGAGAGAGAGAGAGAGTTATAAGGAGTTACAAGGAATATTTAGTATATCAGAGACCTTGCAATCCATTCCGAGGAGATACTCGAAGTGGAAAGAGAGAGACTGTTTAGTGCACTACACTCCTTACAGAGTGTGCAACATACTATCTACTCTCTTCTTGAACTGTTTTACTGAAAAACTATTTACAACTTCAGAGGGAAGTTTGTTACAGGTATAACATATCGTATATGTGAAAAGTTTCCAAAAATACTAGTGCTGAACCTTTTCAATTCTCATGTCCAGCCATGGTTGCTTGTTGGATTCATATTGAGACTAACCATTTTGCTATAATCCACATTGTCAAACCCATTAATTATTTTAAAAACCTCCATGAGCTGACCTCGTAGTCTGCGTGTCTCCAACGGGAAGAGATCAAGAGCTCTCAAGCGGTCCTCGTAGCACATTCTTCTAAGCGATGGAATAAGCTTTGTAGCCATAGCTTGTATTCTTTCCATTCGCTCTATATCTTTCCTGAGTGCTGGAGACCAGAACTGAACAGGCCGTATAGAGTTTTGTAAGGTGTGAGGACAGTTTCCTTATTTCTCTACTTAAATTGCCTCTTAATAATAGCATAGCCCAATAATGTCTGAGCTTTCTTCTCTACTTCAATGCACTGCTTGGAAAACTTAAGGTCACTGCTAATCAGAACACCCAAATCATTGTCCAAGTCAGTCACTTCCAGAGGCATTCCCAATAGTGAATAGCTTGAATTGGGGTTTTATTGGTCGATATGCATCACCTTGCACTTTTCAAAGTTTAGAGGCATCTTCCATGTCTCAGACCATTTACCCAGTCTGTTGAGGTCCATCCTGAGGTGTTCAACCCATATTCACATTCATAACGAGAGAGAGAGAGAGAGAGAGAGAGAGAGAGAGAGAGAGAGAGAGTAAAGTATAGTACAGTACTGTACATACATAAATGACATCATAATCGCTGTGTAAATTCAGATTTTTCGTTCATAGCACATTTAATTTGAAACAAACAAACAAAGACTGCCCTCTCAGATAATCATTACATTCAAATCCCATGAGCCATTTCAAATATGATGTATAATATATAGAATTAGGAGGCAGGTATTGTGGTGAGATGGGCAGAGTAAATTAGAGTCAGAACAAATGTTTACTTTGAATGTATTGTAAAGATTGATTAAGGAACAAAACTGTCAAAACATTTTCTATTAAGTAAGAAATTAAAACATTTATAGGTGAAGCTAATGCACGTATTTTATAGACATATTGTCACCATCATTGGAACTAAAAGAAAGCAGTTGACGCCCTCTTGTGCTGACTGCAACAGCTGACCTCGCTCTCGGGCCTCATAATAGCCTCAAAATGGCGCCCATCATATGACGGGTTAGTACAGAAGGGGTTAATGTAATGTTCTTAGTATTATGATATGTATATAGGATTATTCTGAATATGTAGTAAAGGTATTACCTATATTTATCAATAGTGTTGTTTTTTAGTATAGTAAATTCAAGTTTTATTTGAAAAACACAAATTAGTTTTTATATAAAGCCTAACAATTAGTATAGCTATAAGTGTTAATCCAGCATCAAATTAAACTAAACATGTATTGATTGAGGCAATATACACAATCCATCCAGTATCCACAACTCCTGCTGACCACCACATAACTGAACCAACAATCTGAGACACTGCCACTAAACTATGGTCAGTGTACACAAACCAACTTGTTATGAGTTTCTATTGTCTGCGGTCCAATGTCATCAAAGGTCGGATATTCCAATAGTCTGGAAGGGTAAACTTTGGATGGCAGCGGTTGGTGGTCACCTTGTGTATTACTTTAACTGTATATTAATAATTCTTCTGTTTCTATTTTTTGTTGTTGTTCCTCTTATGTTTGGGATGTTCACATAGATTGACTGGTAAGCCAGGGATATCAAATCTGCAATAGTTGATAAAGCAATACATCTAGCATTTAGCCTGATGAAGAACGTCAGAGAAATATATTATTAATCCAAATGCGACACTGCGCTTATTTTACACATCGTAAATAAATTATGGGTGACTCAACCTGTTATGTATTACCATGTTTTTACAGTAAACCTTGTGTTTTCATGTTTCTTTGTTCATTGACATAATGTTTATTAATTATGTATTATTTTGTTTTAGGAATCCTATCCCATTCTGTGACATAAGATATCACTCGCTGTCTATTGAACTAAACAATAACGTTAATTGTGTGAAATAGAGAGCACTGCTTATCAAAAAGCTGGTCCTGTCCAGAGTGAGGTTTGGCATCCTCTACTCAATCTTAGCCGTTTCTGTCAGTCTCTTTTCCTGTAGCTTACTACTTTTCCTACTTCGAGAGTGGGATGCCAGGAATCCTCATCCCCTTGTAAAACTCACCTACTAGACGAGACGGAGAACTGGGCCATGGATCGCAAAAGTGGTTTTGGAACCTAGACAATGGAACTTTAAATGTAGTTTCTGTTCGGGCATTGTCTCAAGTCAGTCACCCCTAGCTATGGGGTATGTGCCTGATAATATACCTACATACATACATACATTATACTTAGGTTACATACAACAAAGTTAATAACAGGTAAAATATATAACAAAACTCCAATTACTTGTATTTCCCCTCCTGAACTGTACCAATGGAGCGAGATAAACATAAACAGGAAAGTATTTTTAGATTAGAGGTGGACCGGATATCCGTATCCGCATCCGCATCCGCGGATATCCGCATCATTTTGTACATCCGCATCAGCATCCGCATCCAATAATGCGGCTATAGTGCGGATATTTTCGTAACTAATAAGTTATAAAAACTTATTATATTTACACTTTTACAGAATAACTAATTAACTATTAACCCTTTGAAGCTATGACACGTTTTAGCAGTTTATTTTTGCTATCATTAGACGATTTTATGCTGCTTAGGAAGGATATGTGGGTATTAGAGGTGAACCGGATATCCGTATCTGCATCCGCATCCGCGGATATCCGCATCATTTTGTACATCCGCATCCGCAAATACTGAAAATAAATATCCGCATCTACATCCGCATCCGCAAATATCAAGAAATCAATATCCGGTCCACCTCTATTTGAGAGCAGTTAACATCTTCACCAACACCGTAACCACCACCAATACTACCAACACCAGCTAAACAGAAATATACAAACATTTACCTTAACCAATACCTGTGTTTTTTATAACAAATAATAATCCATTAATAACCTCATACTGATCATAAATATAGAAATCAACTATTGTATAGTAATTGAAAGCCTGCGCATTTCAGTCTATAATTCATCTTCTGCTTAATGAACTCATCTATGTTCACCACTACCCAGCTGTGGGAGTCAGGGTTGTTTACTGACTGACTCTGGTCACCACTACCATACATACATAAATACAGAATTAATTGAATCCCAGAAATCAAGGCCAAGATCAAACTAAGTTTTTGTCGGTAGAAGTTATGAGAAGTTAAGTAGAAAACAAAGCCACATTAACTCACGTCCTCTCACCGACTCTCTGAAATCTTTCTTTTCGCCGCAATGTTGCATCTCTCACACTATTCTACTGCTATTACAATATTAAGTGTTCATCAGAGTTCTCTCAATGTATAACACTTCCTCTACGCAGAGTATGTAGCACCCATCCTGCAACTCAATCTCACCCCTAATCTGTGCAACGCTCCAACCCGAGAGTGAAAAGTATATTCCCAATCTGTTTTCTATTCAACAGCTGAACTCTGGAACTCTCTCTGAATCCATCCCCTCATCCTATAACTTAAATTGCTTCAAACTATGCGTGTCCAAGTATATTTGCTCAAACATTTCTTGATTTTGTCCCTTTAACAAAAACAAATGTTTTGTATTAATATAATATATATATATATATATATATATATATATAAATATATATATATATAAATATATATTGTATAAGGTGCTGCAAATCAGAAGCGCCTTAGCGCCATAAACAAGAACCCCACAGCACGCATTACATGTTTGGGAAGTATTAACCCTTGTCCCTCTTTACCCCTGTTTGTAACTTCTACTACCTGGCAGGCGGGCATCGAGCTTCATTCCATGCTCTTTTTCATGCATAAACAAGAGCCAGAGCGTAATACAATGATGTATCCGTGAAAGGGCGATAATAGAGCTTTCCAATGACACCTGAATCATCCTTGTACGACCACGGGTTATCCTGTAGCGATCGCGCAACACAAGGAGAAAAACCCTAAAATACGTTTTTTTCTCGAGTTTTTTCCTGGTCTCGCGAGGCCGTGGGTGTGGAATGGTGCGGAGGTACTCTCAGTCGTGGCACTGGGTCCATGCCAAGCGGTCAGAGCCCGCCTATCGTCCTCCCAATGCGTGGACTCTCTCTCAGAGCCGATAGTGTGCTCAAAATCCCGCCCGATTAATGTCGGGCCCAGCAGGGATGGCCATGATTCTCTCATTCGACATATGTCGGGCCCTGCAACTTGAGTGTTAATGATAGATATTTGTTTAACTATTTTAGATGCAACTATGGTACTCATGTGAATTTCTAGCTTTCAAAATCACGAAACTCCTAATAATTGATAGCATATATTTGGACAATGATTATGATTACTGAAGTAACTAAATATTACAACGTATATTTGGACATTTTTTATTTCCAATCAATAACTATCCCAAATTGAATACATTTCGCAGCAAAACTTTCTTTTGACATGGTGGCTTGGTTTAATTACAAAACATAAGCCAATATATATAATATAATTGTAGTACTGTACTTATTTTCTGGTTTCCAATATACTACTAGAGTGGGCGATAAATCGACAGTAATTTAGAAGTTCGTATACTTTATTTATCAATCTTGCTAATACACTAATAACTGTTTCTCTGTTCGGGCCGAGATGAGTTCAAGACACGGATTGAATATTACGTTGACCCAACATAGGTTGTACTTTGGAACCCGAGAACTCCCGATATTCAGGTATTGACTCAAGTCGGCTTCGATCCAAAGGCTCGTTATTAGTTTCTAAAGTAATATGGTTTTTACCGGGCCCTGCTGTGTCTACTCCAGAGACCAGGGCATCAATAAATCATACCTTTATTCACTTATCTAAAACAAGAGTTATATTCCTAAACTAAACTTCGGAATGACATACTTTTACCGGGCCTACTATGTCTACTCCAGAGACCAAGGCGTTACTACATTATGACTTTTCAAATAATATATCCTCTTAACCATATACAATACATTTACTCATATGACAAGGGCGTGGTTACAATTTTACCTCAATTGCCCTTCTAAATACTCTTTGATTATGTAATATTCTCGTTACTTCATACAATACATTTCCTCTAATGACCAGGGCGTTGTTACAAGTTACCTCGATTGCCTTATCTAAATACTCTTGGATTATATATATGCGTAATCCTATTACAAACATTTTATATTCACATAATATGTGAATATAAATTGTTTGTAATATTATATACAATGGTGGTATATTATACCACCTAGTCAATAATAACTCTTAACCTAATGTAAGCAGTACCTCAATAACTCTACATGGACAAGATTCTCTGCGTTTATCCCTTTACATAGATTCTTATGATTACAATATTATCCTGGACGTAACCCGTAACCCTGGACGTACCCGTAACGCTTAACACAGAACTGACCGAATATTCCTTTAACTAAGATAACAGATTTTTTTTTCTTTATAACCAAAGATTTCGTTGATCATACGGACTAGTGTCCTTCCTACCTATTTCTCAAACTAAAGCTAGTCTAATGGCAACTATTATTTATTCCCCTCGAGCCTTATAGTTGAGTGTCTATCCTCAAGAATTATTCCCTTTTACTTTACTATTACTATCTATTTGCTGTCCTAGCAGATCCTATAATAGTTATAGCTAATCGGCATGGAGCCTTTTCTAACAAGAATAACTATTTCCCTCTCAACACATCATCATTTTATTTATAAACAAAAGTCTAGTATCTTTTCTCTTTAGTTTGTCCTGTAAGGACACATAAATTATTATGGAACCACTGGTTTAGTCACACATTTTCTCTCTTTCTTTAAGTCTGGTTTGGGCCCAATATGGGTCCTTTAAAAATATATTTATTGTATACTGCTAGGTGTGTGCTGGAACAATTTCACCACCTCAGAGCTGGCCAATAGCTCTTCTGGAAAGTCTCGCTCCCGTCTTATCTGACGTCCCTCTTGAATCGCTTGGCTGTAAGTATGCAAGCCAGCGATGTGACGACAGGTGGCTGGATACTGAAGGTGTATCCGCCTAGTAGGTGAGAGCGATGCTAGGCCTGAGGTGGTCTTTACTGGAACATTTGGGGGAGGGCTGGGTGGCTGGAATAAGTGGTTCCGAGTTCCCTTTGGTGCCCAAGCGAGGGAGAGGAAGTGGGCTGCAAGAAACTCACCCAGTGGGTTCCGAGAGGTGAATGACCGCTGCAGCCTCCCCCACCCCCTTAATATAGTCACGCCTCCCGCTCTCCGGCGCTGTGATTGGCTGAGCGGGTCGCTCGGCCACCCGCGCGTCTTGAATTCGCTCTCTCTTCGCCTCCACTCTTTTCTCTTCATAATATGTTCCTGGAAGCTGGTTGCAAATGTCTTTTAGTGGCTTACGGGAGTATAGGGCTGGCACTGATGTATTAGACCCATTGTAACCAGAGGAAATGGCCGGTGAAGAGAGCGAAAGCGAGTTTAAAGGTGTGGCGGTACACGTAGCCGTAAGCTCCAAAAAAGGAGGCTTCTGATTGGTCGGCCGGGAAGGCGAGGCATGTTTATGTCGTGAGTAACTCATCGTCAATGAACCATATTAAAATGGCTATGGGTGGTTTTCTCAGTGATAATGATTATATCACAATTTGGTTTATTTTCATAAATGTGTATGTTACATGTTACCTTAATTATAAAAATATCAAAATGCTTACCCCGGACAGCGTTCCATGAACCCATACCGTTTCTATGCATTCCTGCCAACATTCTCCACAACATACTTCTCACGTAAATTCGGGTTCATCAGTCGGTCCATCTATGTGACTCCACAAGCTCCTCTTAGATAACTTATTTCAACTGTTTTCACTCTCAACTTGTGTCCCTCTAGCAACGTCCACACTTCACTTGCTTTTGGCCATGTCACTCTTTCAGCACTGGGGGAGGCACTCATTACAGGCAGTTCTGCCTTTTGTCTCCCTCACTCACAAAGACAAAATAAAACAAAAGAGACAACTCATATTTCTAACATTTATCCCACTTGTTTAATGCATTTGAAAAAAAAGTTCACTTGTGTTTTCTTATGTTCTTTTAATTTGTATACATGACCCTGTGGATGGATAGAGTAAATTTATATCTTTGCCTAGAAACATGTAATGGACTTATTCTATGGGTTCTATGATAGCTATGGCAGTAATTAGGCTAGGCTGCGGAAATGCTTTGTTAGCTTAATAATAATAATAATAATAATATTTATTCAGTTAGCATTTTACAATGTTGGTACCACATAATATGTTACAAATATGACATGTACCAGCTTTGCATAATTCCAGCTAAGGATAGCCCAATAAGGCCGTTAGGCGTATTTCCATTGGGGTCCTTGTGGGATTAGGTTAGCTGGGGAAAAAGTGTAGGATAAAAAAAAATAAAAATAAAAGATACTTTAGAGAAAGTAGATACTTTAACGAAAGTAGATACTTTAGAGAAAGTATGTCTAGGGGGTTATATTAAGATACCTTACATTCTATAGTTGGCTGGTCAAAATATTTCAGTAATCATATCAGTTTGTTTTGCCTATCTCTTATGTCATATTTAGTAGTAGACATAAGCTTGGTGCTCCCTTCTCGCAGCTGTCCGGTTCAGGTGCTCCTTCAAGCTACGTCTGAAAGAATACAGTGTTCTCTTTTCACTGACTGACTGGGGTAGGTTGTTCCAGTCTTTGATGGCAGTGAAGAAGAATGTTAGCTTACCCTGTCCTTGGATTCTCGGGACCGTAAAATTATACATCCTATTCCTTGTATTGTGTCCAATCCTCTCATTTGCTTTAAAAAAAAATACTCCTTAAATACTCTGGAGCCCTATCATAAAATATCTTGAAGGCATTTATGAGTCTGATTTGTTTGGCCCTGTCAGAGACATTGAGCTTACCAAGTGACTGAAGTTGTTCCTGTCCAATATGCGATCTGGGTCCTAGGTTCAGCATGAACCTAACCATTTTATTTTGAGTGACCTGAATTTGTGCTTTGCTGATTTAGATGATGCAGAGTACCAAGATGACACAGAATAGTCAAAATGACATTGAACAAGCGCTTGGCATAGGGTCTTTTTGGTCGCCGCTGGCAAGCATCCCACCTGTCTATACAGGTATTTAATATGTGCTCTACATTTACTCAGGATCGATTCCAAGATTGTTTCACCTGACGGAGTCGAGTCCAGTTTTAGTCCGAGATATTTCACTTGTGACACTGTTGTTATGGGAATATCATTACAGTTGACCGAGAAGTCCTCAATGTCTTTCAATTTGCGTTTTGTTCCACATAAGATGGCTTCTGTCTTGCCCAGGTGAAGAGATAGTCTCTTGTCCACTAGCCAATCACTACACGATTCTAGTTCTTTGGAAAGTGAGGCGGCAATACTTATTGGGTCTTTTCCTGAAACCAGAAGCACACTGTCATCAGCATACAGTAATAATTTACACGATACGCTGATCTCCATTTCGTTCACATAGCAGAGAAAGAGTAAAGGATCAAGGATGCTTCCCTGCGGGACCCCACAGTTAATTGGCATAGGATCAGAAAGATTATCCTCAATTTTGACTCTTTGTGTTCTACCACTAAGATAAGATTTAAACCAGTTCACTGACCCAATAACCCATTGCTTGTAGTTTATTACATAGGATAATATGGTCTACTGTATCAAACGCTTTTTGTAGGTCAAGAAGAACCATACCGGTGTAGTTTCCTTTAGACATTTCATTACGAATGTGATCTGTTAAATGGATGAGACAGGAGTCTGTCGAGTACATGCCTCTGAAACCTGATTGAAACTTATAGAATAGATCATTTTCTTTGAGGTAGTGTTCAATTTGGGTGTATACAGCTCTTTCAAGGATTTTTGATACAATACATAATATGCTAACTGGTCTGTAGTTACTAACATCTAATGTATTTCCTTTCTTGAATAGAGGGGTTACAATGGCTTCCTTCAGTTCAGCAGGTATAGTGTTGGTGTTAATTGACAGGTTGATGATGTGGGTTAGGGGACCTGCTATACCAATTGCTCCATCTCGTAGAAATTTGGCAGGAATTTTGTCTGGTCCTGTGCTTGTATGTACATTTAGGTTAGAGAGCTCCTCAAATGTGTATTTTGGTGTAACATTTTGCATTCCAAAAGAGTTTGGGTGTATTCCTTTATCCCTGTAGACATTTTGAAAGGTGGCAGTTGTTGTTGTGTATTTGTTGAGAGGTTGCGGTAGGTTCTGTGCTAGTGTGTTTGCTATGGAGGTGAAGAAGGAGTTGAAGTAGGTTGAAATTTGCGTTTATCATTGCAAACCTGCTCATTAATTTTGAGAGCAATATTAGGGTTAGATGAATCCCTTGCCTTGTTGCTGTAGCCCGTTGTTTTTAAGTGCTTCCATAGTTTTGGGGGGCTACTCTGATATTCCTCTGCCTTATTGTGGAAATAATTAGATTTCGCTGATTTAATATTCCTACTACGTTTATTCCTAGCCCTGTTGAACTCATGTTTCAGTCCTTGATCCTGTCTATGTTTCTCTAGCCTTTTTAACAGATTGTCTCTATGTTCCAGATGGTGTAGCATGTCATTGTTGATCCATGGGTCTGACCTTGCTTTAATTCGTATGTCTTTCAGAGGAGCTATTTCGTCTAGGATGTTTGTGATGATGGTTCTGAAGCCAACCCATGCGTCATTAATGTTTGTATTTCCAAACACTGGAGACCAATCTGTAGTCCATAAAATGTCCAAAAAAAAATCTTTGTTGTAGTTTCTGAGTGACCTTGTTCTAATGACCTTGTGATTCTCTAGGGTAATTTTTGGAGTTTTACGTGTACAATATGTGACGAAGTGATCACTTATCCCCGTTTGTATAACCCCTGATTGTGATATTTTATCCTCTCTGTTACAATTTGCATGGTCTAATATTGTAGCAGAGTTATCAGAGATACGTGTGGGGGTTGTGATGAGTTGTTTGTGATTGTACATTGTCAGTATGTGCCTGTATTCTTGTACAAGCCTATTATTTCGTTGTTTGCAACACAAGCTAAAATCCCCTAGTATAATAGATTCATTCCGGGGGTCTAGTAATGACAAATTTGTTCAAATTTGTTTAAGAATTGTGTGTCGTCTGGTGGCCTATAGCACACTCCAATTGTGATGGGTTTTGTCCTAGGCAGGTGTAAGTCAATCCAAAGAGCTTAGTGGTTTTCTACATTGAGGTCGTTCCTAATTGTGTGTGTGAGGTTGTTTTTTACATACAGACATACTCCACCCCTTGTCTGTTACGATCATTACGAACCATATTGAAACCTTGAATGTTTATTTCACCATCGTTTATACTAGAGACCAGCCAGGTTTCTGTAATTGCAATTATTGAAGCTTTGGTCTTATCACCTAATAATTTTATTTCCGACACTTTATGATACATTGATCTGGCATTGATGTGGATAAAATGGAGCCCTTTGTTGTTGAAAACTCTATATTCATCTTTGAAAGTGTCCTGGCTGGATTCTGAGTTGTCATATGGTACATTTACATTAACGTACGGTAATAAATGCAAGGCACACTTATTGCATAAAAACTCATGTTCTTTACTGTTGGTTTTCTTAGAAATGCACTTCATGGGAGCTACAGTTTTACACTTTACACAGTTTTGGATCCTCTGTCGTCGTGTTATGAGTGTTTCACAAATATCACAAATGTGTGTGTGATTTTGTACAGCTGCAGTCCTACATTTAACACATTCAACTTCGTTTCTACTGTTAACGTAAGTACATCGGTTATGTACAATTTCATTACAACCGTTACATTGCAGAAGTGTACTCCTATTGTTAAATCCAATATTACAGACTATACATAATTTCCTCTTACTGTTTATCGTACGTCTGGAGGTGTGGTTTGGTCCGTGCCGATCGGCTGGGTTGTGCTGGCGTGTGAGAGAGGGGGGGGGGGGGACAGGTTGCTTCTTGTCCTTGACCCACCACCACCCCTACCTGTACCTCCCCGCGGGCGCGGTGGCACTGATGTAGTTGTTTGCTGTTGTTGTTTTCCTTGGCCATTGTTGCTGCTTCACTGGTGATGTGTTTGCGAGTGCTACCTGCTTTTTTAGTTGTTTTGGTTGCATGTTGCGCTGCTTGGGTCGCCGATATCTGTGGTAGTGATGGTCCGTTGAGGGTAGTGTTGTGTTGGTAGGATGGTGACGTTGAGGTGGTTCCTGGCTGGTGGCCTGGCTTGTGTGTGTGAGCGAGAGGGGAGGTTCTGGTGCCAGTTTGTTATAAACAAAAATTCTGCTAGGGACTGTTGAAATGTCGGTGTCTTCCTTACTTGATTTGTGGTGAGGTTTCTTCAATGTTGAGCTGGGGCCTGGGTTGATCTCTACATCTCCACAGCTCATTAGAGTGTAGCACAGTAGGCGATGTAGCGAGGTTGTGTCAAACGGTTTGCTAAGACGCTGCGGTTTCCCGATGTATGTAGCTGCCCAGGCAGGAATGGTAACATAAATTTAACTTGTGTGTGATTTCTGTGTGACGATGTCCCTCAATACTTGTTTAGTGTTGACCTGGTACACTACCGGTCCCCTCTGCACCTGTATATCGGCACAGCCCCTCTGGATGTTGAGAAGGATGATACACAGGGAAAGAGCTACGCTCGCCCCCTTCAATCCTCCCGCCATCTTGCCCCACCTTGGCTTGGCTATGTTCTGCCATGCCTCAACTTAAGGACTGGGAAATCGTCCGAGTCTCTTCTCTCTTCTTCATTAATGCTAAGTCTCAAATCACTAGCTATGCCAAATCTCAAATCACAGGCTCTACCAGGTATCAAACAACAGACTAAAGCAGGTGTAAAAGGGAGTCTCTTCTGCAGTGTATCCGATCGATGACCCGGATTGTGAGCTTCGTGCCTCCAGGTAACACTTCCGTCGGTGTTGTATACGACTTACAGCCAGTTCACTTCGCAGGGTCAGACGTAGACCTGACAAAGCTAGTATTACACTTACAGGGCTAGTATCGAACTTAGCTGGAATAGTATCCAAAGTAGCAGGGGGGGGGGGGGGGGGGAGGTCAGTCCTGGACCTGTCAAGGCTAGTATCACACCTAGCAGTGAATATTTAAGTGAATATTTTTATACTGGTTCCTGGATTGGTGTAAATAGTCTGTCGTTTCTCTGCGTTGTTCAATTGGTGGATGTTAAGAGCGAGAAGGGTTCGCTATTGCTCTGCAGTGATTTTGGTGGTTATCAAAGTCATGATTCTTTGGTGTTGGTTAGCAAGGGATCTGTTGCACACGTAAAGGGCACTCTGAACCGCTGTCATGGTGTCTTATGTGTCCTTATGGTCTGGTAGTTGGTGTGGTAGAGATCAAAGGTATATATATTTATTGCTGGCACCACAGCTAGGTTATTAGTTCTAGTAAAATGGGAAGGGGGATATGGTGGAGTGGTCTTGCCACTGGACTGCCAAATAAATACCCTCATTGGTCCCTGATTGAATAGCACTGTATGAATATTCCCATATTCAAAATATGCTACAGGGGGTCAATGCCTAGTGAGTTCATTGCTCAATAGGTTGCATTCTGAGAGTGAGAGTCCAAGTCTAGGTGAGACAGTGAAGCACTGGAGCGAGGCAGCTTCAGAGATGGGGCGGCTTCAAACCATGAGTGGGCAACTAAGCCCCATGCATCCTGCGAAGGCAAGATGGCAGGAGCTGGTTGCAGGTAAATATGCTTCACATGTCTCGCCCCCCTAGACTGGAACGAGACCTCACAGGCTTCACCGTTCAATGATTAGCGTTTGAATGTACAGGCTCTCAGCCTATGCCCGAGAGGGAGTAGTTGGAATATAGAACAACAAAAGGTTGCAGTCCAGCCCTAACTAAGCAACCATTTATTTATACAATGATTTCTTGCTTGACCAACTAATAACTACCTGACCTTAATGACTGGTTCTTACACAGAAAAACTAGATATATATCACTCGTTATGATTCTCTTTCAACCTATAAAAATATACCTAAATATCAATTAATGTATGTACGAAATATAGATATACTGTATAAAGATACATATGTTACTTGCAATATTTCACATTATTTATATAACCAATGCTAATGAATGGTTTATTGACACTTAGAGCATATTAACCTCTCGTAGCTTGTATTTATGGATGTATATTATGGATCACACAATAAACACGATAGCATTTTTAGCAGAAAGAAGCATATGTTGATTTACAAATTGGAGCATTCAACAGAATGGAAATATATACAACACAAAAGAGGAAAACACGTGAGCAGATAAAATGCAAAGGTTTCGATCCATAAAACACAGGCAGCGAGATAGTAAAATACCCTGAATATAAAGTGTTGAACTACATATAAAGGAGATATATCTCACTCTCTCATCTCTCATACATTGCACGTTTAGCTTTCATTCTGAGATTGCTCACCTTCCACATATTGTTCATTGCTCCGATAACTTACTTTCCCTCACACACTCTCTGTGTTAAATCCATGTCCACATCTGCATCCTTGCTTATCACTCCCCCTACTGTAGATATGTAAAACGCTCCATTTGCTCCAACAATTCCCCATTCAGTCGTACATTTCGATTAACCCTACGAACATCTCTATTACACATCATCACTTTACTTTTATTGACATTCACCCTCAGCTTGCACCTCCCACATACCGCACCAAACGTGTTTTCTACTCGCTGCAGTTCTTCTCTGTAGAACCCACCATAAAGGGGAAGCAGATAAGAGCCAGTCGTCTTACCTGAGGAGTACTCAGGCACAATATCAAGCATCTAAGAAGAATATAGAAGATTTAGCAATTACTCAAATACACTTAAGGTTCCCTGGGGCCTGTGCACATTATTTTTTCCACGCAGCATCAACAGTGGAAACACATCCCATTTCATGTAGTTAGTATCCCCACTGTTGATTCTTTCAGAACTAGGATCACCAGTCATTACATCCCTAATCCTGATCCTGTCCCCAACCACTAGTCCCCATGCACAACCCCCGCATATCATGCTGCCCGAGAGCGGCCGTCTGCGGGTCCCACTATGTAAATCGTCACTTTGCACCATTAACCTTTCTAGATTCACAAAACAAATACAATTTAACACGCATTATAGAAGTTGCTTTAGGTAGCTGGGGTTTTGTGGGGTTGTGCCTGTTAGAATGTGAATGTAATGGTACATGGGTTCCTACATTCTCTTAATTATGATATGTGTTTATATCCCATTCAGTATACCAGGAGTCATCATAACTAACATATTTGGTCCTAGTGGGGTTGGAGTAACCAATTTTACGATGGTTATTCGTATTTAGCATATCTCTCTGCATGCTGCAATACAATATACTGTCACTAGGATGGCCAGTTAGCGGTGTTGGTAAGGCAAAGGTGTTTTCCTCACTGAATGTGTGAACAAATATCACAAATGTTGGTTTGGTTATGGGTAGTAGTGGGGGAAAGGCAAGCGGGATAAACAGACGTGTCTGCTGTGCCGGTTATTTCGCCGGGAGTCTGGTTCATGGTGTTGTTAATTGGGCCTTGTCACTCTTTCAACTCTGGGTGAGGCACTCATCACATGCAATTCTGACTTTTGTCTCCCTCACTCACAGAAACAAAACACAAAAAGTGTGTCAGAGCCGTGTGCGTGTATAGGGCGTGTGCGTAGAGCTGTGGACACCCATGCAAGGTCAGCTCAGCTTAGCAGTCACGGCTCCGGAGTAAACAATCTTGCTCTGTCTCTCTCTCAGTGCCTCCTCTCTCTCACTCATACCCATTCGTTTGTTTGTTCCTCTGCTTCTCTCCTTTGATTTGGAAGTTGTCTCGGATCAGTGATTGTTTTGAGACAATTAGGTGAGGCTTTATGGAAGATGGGAGGGATTTTTGATTAGTTTGGGAAGAAACAAGACTGATGTTTTCTTTTAGCAAGGTGGACAAATATAATCAGATGAATATCAAACAGAGATATATTCAATAAGGGAGTAAAGGAAAGCTTATGTAATTATACAACATATACAGTATATTAAGGTATACATTATAGCTTAGATATAATTCCAACTGGTTTAACTCAATGACTGTGGGCTGTTATATAAAAAATACGGTCATCACTCCGGCACTTGTCATATGACAATTGCCGAATTTCTGCCTTGAGCGCGGAATGGTCCCATCCATAGGCCCCCGTGTCTGGGCGATCACTAGTGGCAGTGGGAGACATCTCCAACTCCCTTACAGACTCGGGGATAGCGAAAACCGCTCCAACTCGCTCACCTGTGCAATATTGTTGTACGGCAACAAGTAGTCGTACATACATGATTCAGATGTCATTGGAAAGGTCTATTCTTATGCTTTCAGGGATATGTAATTGAAATACGTTCTAGCTATTGTTTATACATGAAAATGTGCAGGGAATGAATGATAATTTTAGTCTAAAACCCCCGTATGGCGCAGTGCTGACCAAGCAATTGTCATATTACAAGTGCCGCAGTCATTGCGTTAATATACGAGTTAATCTGGGGTTATAGTGATTAATAGAGAATACTCAATGTGTGAAGACTTAGAGTAATAGTGAATTGTTGTGAAGTTAAATTGTTGGAGAGGTTTTTGGCTAGTTGCCAAAATGCTTGTGAAGAGCTTGAGTTGGAAAGTTCAGAGCATTTGTTATTGATGAAAGAGTTTTTGGCGAGTCAAAGGACAGATTTGTCTTGATGCCATGCACATACATATATAGTACGGGACTCTTTGAGTTTGAAGGCGACAGTATCATTTGAATGTTTCCTCCTTATTGCAGACAACAGTGGAACAAGCGTGTGTAAACCAAGATTTGTGTGAGTTAGTTTGAGAGAACGAAAATGGGATGTATGCTTCCATGCATGAAATAAACCTCAGTAATGCACTCGGCACTCTTTGAGTGCTACAAGTGCCACCGGATTGGGTGTCAGAAGGCCACACTGGAGAGACAGGACAGGTAACAGAGATAAGGTTATGGTCAGAGGAGCCCAACGGAGGAGAAGAGTAACAGTGTAACAAGAAGGATTAGTGGTTAGAAATAAGTCAAGAATGTTGGGCCGTTCTCCAGGGTGGTCCGGGATATGGGTGGGGTGCTGAAGTAACTGCTCTAGGTCATTTAGGATAGAAAAGATATAGTCTTGTTCACCAGATTGGTCAGTGAAATGAGAGGAGAGCCATTGGTGGTGGTGAACATTGAAATCTCTTAAGATGGAGATTTCAGAGAAGAGAGAAGGATAGAATGTTTTCCACTTTAGAAGTAAGATAGTCAAAGAAATTTGGATAGTCAGTAAAATTATGGGAGAGATAAACAGCATATATATATTTAGTAACAGAGTGACAGCTTAAGCCACAGCATTGAGCATTCGTAAGAGTCAAAATTGGGAACACGGAACCAAGAAAGATTGTTGTGTACATGCACAAAACATCTACCATTCGCTTTGAATTGAGAATAGAGATAGTAGGAGGATACAGAAAAGGGTCTCTGTCTGGTGCCTTAGATAACTTAGAAAAGGTAAATCAGGTTTGGTATAAAAGAGAGGGTGTTCCACAGAGAGGAAGAAAGGCCACGGAGGTTGCAGAAATCGATAGATAGAGTAGTAGATAGTGGTCCAGGTCAATTTAGGGAGTCATCACCTCCCCCCTCCCCCCCCCCCCCCCCAACCCCCACCCCACTGGGGACTCCGAGGCTGGGCGTGATTTAGTCTTCACCTGTGTATGGGAATTTTGCAAAGTTAATGTGATATGCAATGTGTTTGTGGTATAATGTATTGAAATTTTAAAATCTGTTTTAGAGAACAAACTGAGGTTGCCCTCAATATTGGTGAGGCACAGAAGGATCAGCAAGGGAAGCCAGGTGGTGAAACATGAGTTCCAGCTGTCCCTGTCAACCATCTGTAACATTTCCCGGGAGTTCGTCTGACCTGTTCAGCTGGTCCCTACAGCCTCCTCCGAATAGAAATGTACTTAATATGTAAATCAAATGTAACTAATAATATATTATCATAATGACATTAAATTGTATTCTTGTTGTTGTCTTTTAGACTATTGTCTGTACCGTCAGGTAAAGGATCGGGTTTGAGTGAATGTAGGAACATGATGGAAGTTATCATTCCGACCAATACCTTTTGTTTATACCATCACTACACCACCACACCCTGTGTTTATCTTACCAACACAGTGTTTTCCAGAGGCTGCATTACTATAAACTTTTCTACTCAGACGTCACAGGAGACGCGCAAGAGTCTCAACAATTTTACCTTCTCGTTTGATATTTAGAGTAAGGTTCCCTCCACTTTTACAGCAAGTTTGTGTATGTTTTACATGTATTACTATTATTCAACAGACTACATAAAGCTGGAGCAGTGTATCTACATTTGTGTATGATGGAAATACGATTATCAGTGTCCCCTAGCACTGGCTGTTCAACAGGCTTGAATTTTATTTATGGAAAATAATACAAATAATACAATGTATTCATACAAAGCTTCAGTGCATTTGCCATTTACTGTGTGGTGTTGTATATATATTGATAATGTAGTTTTGGGCAAATTATATGAGACTTGTCCTTCATTAGCTGAATACAATCATCAATGTTGCATCTCTCTCTCTATTTTCCATAGCTACAACAATAATTCACTGGTCAACAATTTTTCTTTTCGGGCATGGAAACTTAGAGCAGTTTTAGACTAATTTTGGGGTGCTGAATCCAAATCTGATCTCATATTTGCTCTATCACATCACATGGTTGTGCTAGTGGTATACCCTATTTTCATGGATTTTACCAAAAATTAACTTTTCGTCACTCATTGCGGATGGTCAGTAATTGCTTTATTGTTAGAATATGGTGTTTAATTTTTAGGATAGTGTGTTTATAAAAGTGAGGGTTCAATCCCAATAGGACACTGTAAAAATGAAAGAAGAGTATGCCAACATCAAGATTGTTCTGGAGAGGTTGCAATACCATGTTCATGGATGGGTAATTTGTGTGGATTTGAAAATGGTGAACTTTCTGCTGGGCCAGCAAGGAGGTTACACAAAATACCCCTGTTTCCTGTGCTCCTGGGAGAGTAGGGCTGCAGTAGACCACTGGGTGAAAAAGAAATGGCCACCAAGAAACAGTTTGACGCCTGGTGTCAAGATCATTAATGACCCTCTGGTTGATAGGAAAAACATTGTCTATCCCCCACTGCACATAAAACTAGGTTTGATGAAGCAATTCGTCAAAGCTCTTGATCACAGTGGAGACTGCTTCAGCTATATATGTTCAACCTTTCCAAGTCTCAGTGGCGAGAAGAAAAAGGCAGGAATATTTGATGCGGCAGAGGCTAGAGCTTGGAATGCATTCTCTGATGTGGTGCAGAATTTCCTTGGGAACAGGAAAGCTGACAACTATCAAGAGATTGTGGAGTAGCTGCTCTTGAATTTGCAAGCACTTGGATGTAGAATGAGCATCAAGGTGCACTACTTACATAGTCATGTTTGGGTGATGTGAGCGAAGAGCAAGGTGAACGCTTTCATCAAAACTATAAGTAATGGAAGAACGTTACCAAAGCCGATGGGACTCAAACATGATGGTAGATTACTGCTGGAGCTTGATGAGAGACATTCCAGAAGCTGTACATCAGAGATCGTCAAAGAAGAGGAAGTTTATGTAGTTGTAGCATGACCACAATGAATAGACTTTGTGTACATAGTTTTGTTATCTTCACACTTAATTCTTACATGCTAATGTGCATTCACTCTCACAACTTTGTGCTACGACTCATTAAATGTTTGTATCTATGTATGTTTAATTCTTCCATTATGAGCATAAATTGATGTTTCTTGCGAAAATGTAAGATTTTATATCTCAAAAACCTGATGTGATAGACAAAAACTGATGACAGATTTGGCTTCAGCACACCAACATTAGATAACATCCATTATGCGCCCTTGTATTGAGTATTGTTCACATGTGTGGGGAGGTTCCTCTCACACCGCTCTCCTAGACAAAGTTGAAAGGAAGGCCTTTCGTATCATTAACTCCCATCCACTCACCAACTCTCTGCAATCTCTCTCTCTCCGCCGCAATGTTGCATCTCTCGCTATTCTATCGCTACTATAATAATCAGTGTTCCTCAGAGCTATCCCAGTGCATACCACCTCCTTTACGTAGGGCACGTGGTACCCGTCTTGCAACTCAATCCCACCCCTACTCTGTGCAACTCTCCAACCCAAGAGTGAAACGTTACTCTCAAACTTTCTTTTACTCAACATCTGAGCTCTGAAACTCTCTCCCAGAATCGGTCTTTCCCTCTTCCTATGACTTAAATTGCTTCAAACTCCGTGTGTCCAGGCATTTTGGCTCGAACGTCCCTTGATTTTGGCCCTGTCACTCTTTCAACTATGGGGGAGGCACTCGCTATTAGGCAGTTATGCCTTTTGCCTCCCTCAATCACATAGAAAAAAAAAAAAAAAATTGGAATACCTTGTGCCAGAAAAATCGTGTTGACCGGTGAATTTTTTAATCAGTGTTCCTCAGAGATCTCTCAGTGTATACCAACTCCTCTATGTAGGGTAGTAGTACCCGTTTTGCAACACAATCCCACCCCTACTCTGTGCAATTCTCCAACTCACGAGTGAAACGATACTCCCAATCTGTCTTCTATTCAACAGTTGAGCTCTGGAACTCTCTTCCTGAATCCATCTTTCCCTAATCCTATGACTTAAATTGCTTCAAACTCAGTGTGTCCAGGCATTTGGGCTCGACTACTCCTTGATTTTGGCCCTGTCACTCATTCAACTCTGGGAGAGGCACTCTTCACAGGCAGTTTTGCCTTTTGTATCCCTTATCCACATAGAACAAAAACATATGTCAGTAACTTAAGTCTAGCAACTAATACGTCATCTGATTTCAGATGCAAAGTAGGCACATATCTCATGACTTTTGTTAACCTAAGAACGGCGAGCCTATGGTATCTAAAACGTCCTGCTGGGCGAAGGTATTGTGGATAAATCCCGACGAATTTCGTAATTTTACGATAAATATCCTTATTACTTATTCATATGAGCCTATTTTATGTTTAACCCTTTCAAGCTCCAATATGTATTTCTGTTCTGTTTTCTGGCTACTATTAGACGATTTTATTCAGATTAGTAACGGTATACGGAAGTCAAAGGGTTGATTGAGATAATATTTACCCTTATAATAACCACAGATCCTTCCTAAGCTTCATAAAAGCGTCTAATGATAGCCAAAATAAACTGCTAAAAACGCGTCAGAGCTTCAAGGGGTTAATATGAAGATATTAACATGTAACAACAATAATACAAGTGGGAATAGTATTTTGGGGGTTTTAAAGACGAATTATTGCCGACCATCCAGTCATGAGGTGAGAGGCGCGCAAGTCATATACCCTCCTCTCTTGAAGCCTGAAGCCAGACTGATGTCTCGCTAGTGAAGTCTATCTCTCTCCTCCTCCTCTACACACCTTCCATTCCACCTTGGGACCAGCTGGGATATATTGGCACAAAAAAATACCGATAAACAGAAGAATAAGAGGAAAATAGGTGATGATTGAGGGGGGGGGCGGGGAAGGAGGGGAAGTGGGGAGTGTTTGCACACATGTGGAGGAGTGATAGGAAGTATGAAGGGGAATGATCTCACTTAATCACAAATTCCTTTTTTTCGAGTGCCAGTGGGATGTTTTGAAAGACTTATTTAGGCCTTGGCTCATATGAGGACGCTCGCCCTCGTAGGGTTCAGACTCAATTGAGGACGCTCGCCGTTCTTGGGTTAACTCGTCTTAACCCACTGAATGTTACCATATACTGTAGATAATATATAGTTAAAATAAGTCTTCAGAGGCTGTCAATCCTCCTGAATTATTAAGCCAACACACTGCAAGTTAAGAATAGCCTCTGGACTGGATCCCTTTTTCGATAATTCCATCCCCTTGATTTTAATACTATTAATATAGAACAAAATATATGCTTAAACTGAAACAGATCTAGTGATGCGGGTAATCATTTCCTATTAATTATCAAGAATTACAATACCGTTATATTAAAGCAGAAGTATTGGATGCTAATGTTTGAAAACAATATACTTTGTCACTTAAGAGTGACGTCAAAGTTCTGAAAATAGCGATTCGTGCGCACGAGAGATGGCAGCGCAATCGAAAAAGAAAATGGGAGGGTACCTATTAATTTGTAATAATCCCTACCTTGTACTAATAACGCTACGAATAATCAAATCAACGATATCTATAACTTCAGTGAACATGACTGAGTTCAGTAGACATAACTAAAGACTACTGTAAAGGCCAGATCATCTTGAAATTGTCATTATTTATTAGTGGCCCCTTCATCATTGATGATGCGCCTTAACGTAGGTAATGGCCAATCTTGAACTCTAGCTTGCTGTTCAAACCTTCCCGCCCGGGGAGAGATCAAATACGATTGCCACACATCGTGAGCGAAACGCTCTTATTAAAAAAACACTCACGGACTCGTCCTTATGATGTGGGTACCACTACTTGAAAAAACTAGTAAAAAATAATTAAAATCAAAAAATTAAACTTGATCTAGCAATGCGCTTCCCTTGCGTCTGCTGTTTTGGGTACGGCACGCCTACCTCCTTGTAGCAGCTGTTCATTCTTATTCTCCCCGGGCCCGCACAGTGTGGACGTGCGTCCCTGGCACTCCTGCCTACCCTTGTTCGTCACCTTTCCTCGGTGCTGGTGAGTCCTTGCTCATTTGTACATAATAGTGCTGATGTCAGGTTAGATTATCGACTAGGTGTAGGCTAAAGTGTTAAATACGGGCCCGGGAGACTGTTTTTCTGGGTCTAAGCATTTGTGTTAGGTGGAGTTCTTGTCGTGATACGGCAAGGCTCCCCACGTGTTCTGATTCATTACCCTAGCTCACTATTAGTTCACTATTTAGTCATGAGGCTTCTTTTAGGGTGAACTGGAGCCTGTTGCTCGGTCCCTTCAGGGTGTGCAACAAGTATGCCACGTGGACTAGTGCCGTTGGATTTTCTCACTTAGCTGAGGGGTCCGGCATGGAGCCATGCTGCTCTGCAATCTTCTCAACGTGTATTGTATGTGTTGTGTGGTCGACGTTGGATCGCAGGTTTGTGCTATATGACTGAACTCATCGCCACTTGCTCACATCTAGTTGGCCTCATTAGGTTGCATTTATATATGGTTAGGAAGTGTTATCATTGATTATTGATTGTTTTTCATGTATAACCATACCATGTATGTACACGTTCATTCCTATATATTGGAGGGTTGGCCCTTCCGGCGGGATTTTTATTCAAGTGAGACTTACATAACAACGTGTCTCCGGGTGTTTCGCGTGGATTTTCCGCCGCGAAACACTCGGAGTTATGTTAAAATTCAGTTTTCCTCGATTGGTACGGGATTGCAATGAATTTTGTTTGTGTTGTTTACGGCGTATAGTATGATTCCGGATGAACCGGCATGTTACTAAAACAAATCGGGTTTCGAAGGGTTACGGCTATGCCTTCCCTCGTAATAACTTTTTCTGCCGCCATAAAACTTCACAAAGAAATCGTTCTTTTGCTTGGAATAGACGAATGTTACGCCGGCTGTTAGGTAAAGTGGGGAGCCACTGCCGCCGCGCTATTAACGGCTGAGCCGAGAAATGAACTCACCCATTCCGATATTGTAGTTTCCAGTTAAACTGTTTTGCTTTATCATTGGCAATTGATCCGCCGGGTTTAGAATCTAATTCCGTTTTAGCGTTGGTCGCCGGGGTTGATTCTTGCATCACAAGACGGGTTAGGTCAGTGTTATTCACTTGGGTAAGAAGTTAACAAATTTTAGTAGCACATGATCGGGTACACAATACTCAATTACATTTCTGGGGAATGAATTTAACGTAAGGGGAATTAAGATTGTTTAAGTGTTATTCAAGGCATTACATTTGTTTTAAGTGGAGATATATTTATATTAGCTTTTCCAGCCTAGTGTGTCCTTATGAGCATTGATTCTTGGAATTTTCTCTCACACAGGTTCGCATGTGGGTCACCTAGGAAGGATAGCTTCTCCGTGGCGGGGGGAAGTGTAATCATGGATAAGAGTAATTTCTCTTTCTGTGCGGCTCTGGGATGTCACAATTTAGCGGTTATCGGTCACTTACTGTGTGTAAAGTCTGTTCCTTGTCTAAACTTTTCGAGAGGTCATTGGTTGTCCTAATCTTGACCCAAATGTTCAGCCCTCCGCAGTGCCTTTATTAACCCACTGAGCCCCAGCTAGTTATAAATAAATGTACCACCAGGGACCAGCAGGTTTTGAAAAAAAAAAAAATCCAGAAACAATAGCGAATGGGTTAGGAATGAAGGACCGCCCCCAAAAAACGATGAAATAGGTCAAAAAGGGGTCCTATGGAGCCCCCGAAAGTCGATTTTACAAGAGTAAAAAATTGAAGGCAAAAACACCCAAAAACCATGTTTTTCCGCGCTCACGTGCACGCGGTTGGACTTTGAGAGTTTTCTACCATCGGCATGGTTGCGTGGGATACTTACACAGTTCCCATACTAATCTGAGCCCTCTAGATGCCATAGGACCGGAGTAATTAAACCCTGACGCAACTTATGCGTCGTGGGGCTCAGCGTTACATACATTGCCGACGCACTGTTTGCGTCGCTGGGGCTCAGTGGTTTAACCATGAAGATAGTCAATGTAAAACTATCCTGCTACACATTAAATCTGAATTTGTAACTTACTGTAAGACAGTAGCTCATGAGTCCCTTCAATTGGATGACCGAATTCTCGAGGATTTGTTCAAGAGTTCCTTAGTTACGTCACCCCCTCCGGGATCTTCTTCTTGTGACACTTTCTCCCGCCACCTAAAGCGAACTCGGACCGATGATCCGCCGGAGACGCCAGCTTCGGCCAGCCGGCGAGACAGGTCCAGATCACCTTTACCACGGCCCAACCCTCCATTAGATGACCAGGCTGCTAAGAGGTCTCGCTCGAATTTTGACTCCTCATTATCCGCCAGGGACAAGTCAAAGTCGACCGGCATAGGAACTCCTCATCAGGAAAGAAGATGGCTCAGGGTCCGTCAAAGCGGTCAAGAAATCTTCCTCTAGGAGTGAGGCATCAGGAGACACATCAGGAGACACATCTAGTTCTGTCTCAGGCTCTTCCCCCCGATTTACTATTCCCCTTAATCCTAAACCAGAACCTGCTGTTTTACCTGTGTTAGGAAAGGAAAGAAGTGGCAGCGTAGTTTCTCACCGGCGGGGGCATGATAGCTCCCCAAGCCGGCGTTCATTTATTCAGGATCCCAAATTTATTTATGCTTGATCTGTCTGGGCCCGGCGTTCCCGATAATACACAAACAGATACACAAGAAACCGCTGCCCGGGTTGACGAGTCTTTGTCGGAGGCTGTATCAGCGCCCTCATCCCAGTCACTGGGTTCACACATACACCAACAAAGAGTATATACTGAGGAACTGGCGTCTGGCCATACGCCCAGTTTCTCAGTTATCTGGAACGCAGGGCTCAGAGATGTCACACTCCGCGTCCCAGTCTGATCAGGAGAGTGGGCTTTTTGTAGCAAAGGACCAGTTGCAAGAGCTGTTTGATTTTATGAGGCAGGTTAAGTGTGAGCGACAGGCTGTTATTCCAACACCAGTAGCCCCGGCGGTGCGACCTCTTGGGCAAGTGTTAGTGCATCCTCAGGTTACCATAACTTCACCTTCCCTTGATGTCACTGTCAAACCCGTGGTTCTGACTTCAGGTGCCCCTGCTCTTTTGCCGTCTAACTTGAAATTGTTTTCAGAGTTGTTACCCCCTCCACTAGACAAATCCATCCCCAGCAAAAAAGGCCCTATGCCACTCTTGTATGGACCGGATACTTCCTGGTCAGTAGTTCAGCCTTTACGCCCCGAGATCGCACAACCCACGGTTACAGGTGAGTTACCTGTCCCGAGTCACTGGGTTATAGAGGCAAGTGAAGCGAAAAAGTTACGGGCCAAGAACCAGTCGGGAGAGGTACTTGATGTTGTTATTAAGGCCATCCCAAACATGTTTAATCCTGAATTCTTTGTCTGCTCGCAGTCCCCCGCCTTTCCTCCTACTTCCGCCGGAAAACTGTTTTCGACTGGACTAAATCTGATGGGATGAATCATTTAAAAGTGTTGCAGCGAACCCCAGAACTAAATTCCATTCCTTTCAGAGACTCTCATGGGGCGTCATTAGTTCATGTTCAGGGAGAGGAGTCTGGGCTGTGGGTTGCTTGGGGACATGAGGCCCACCTGTTTGCCAGCACCATTACCAACAAAAGTAGTCATCAACTTCCATCAGAAGACAATCATTGGTTTTCTATGCCAGTAGGCAAGGAGGACGGGATTCCCCAACACATTTTTTATTTTCTTGGGGCCCCGAAACTATCCTTGTGCCAGTTACCTGAACCATTTTGTCCTCCCACACAGGTCCAGATCGACAAAGATTATAAAATGAGACAGAAAACCTGGAGCCTGGCGTCTCAATACCTTCTCAGCCACCAACTTGGAGCCTCTCTGGCTTGGACGACTGAGTCGGTTAGGGACGCCTGACCCAGAAGGCTCTTTCTCTGTCCAGACGCCTTCTCCTCCAAAACTCGATTCAGTCTCTCGGCGACGTTCGGACAACTCTCTTTGAGGCTGTACGGGTACGCCAAAGTACGATATAAGAGATAGGCAAAACAAACTGAAATGATTACTGATTACGGATTACTGATATTTACTATAGGATGTAAGGTATCTTAAAATAACCCCCAAGAAATACTTTCTCTAAAGTATCTACTTCTTTTATCCTCTCCTTTTTCCCCAGCCAACCTAATCCCAAAAGGACCCCAATGGAAATACGCCTAATGGCCTTATTGGGCTATCCTTAGTTGGAATTATGCAAGGCTGGTACATGTCATATTTGTAACATATTATGGGGTACCAACACTGTAAAATGCTAACTGAATAAATATTATTATTATTATTATTATTATTATCTAAGAGTATATACTTGGTGAGGAGGCTTCCGGCGGAGATTGGTAGGAGGTTGATCTTATCTAATGTTTTTACATCTACCCTAGTTTCTAGCGAAGCTTGGCGCACCGTTAATTTTCTCCTAGACTCACAACCTGCCACCATTGCTATATCCAAGTGTGAGCAGTCAGCTAAACCAAATTTCAAAGCTAAGAGTTCTTTTCGTGGCCATTCACAGTTCAATCAGTCAGCCAAGACTTTCACAACCCCTGCTCATACCAGGACACCTAGAGGGCGAGGTCAATCCAGGGGTAGAGGGAGGTGGTTTCGGGGTCAATCTAGGGGTAAACCTAGTAGCGATGGTAGCAAGGCCTCTCATCCCCCCATGCCAAAGTCAGAGTCACAATCCTCCTAAAAAAACTGAGACACCTCAAGGCTCTCTCACTCCCAGTGCCAAGGCAAGGCGAGACGGATCCGAGAGTAGTACTGCCGGACAAGACCAGTCATGTGACTGGCAACTTCCGAGATTATTTCCGGGCATGGCCCCGGCGAACATGGGCAAGGACAGTGGTCCGCAAAGGTCTCTCGTGGTGGTGGTCCCGGCGACCATGTTTACGTTTCCCCACAGAATTCAATCGTGTTTCATTGGAGGTGGGATCCATTGTCAAAGAGATGGCACAAAAGCAGATCATAATCCTCAGTCCTATGTCAATGCCAGTGTTCATATCCCGGTTGTTTTTGGTGCCAAAGAGGGACAGTGGTCAGATGAGGCCGGTGATCGACCTCTCCTTTCTCAACACCCACATTCACAATCGGTCATTCAGGATGCTGACGGTGAATCAGATTAGGTTGTCACTCCTGCCGCAGGGCTGGATGTGCTCAATAGATCTGACAGATGCCTATTGGCATGTCCCAATCAACAAACGTTTTCAGAAGTTTCTAGCTTTACGCAACGGGGATCAAACGTTTGTCTTTCAAAGAATGCCCTTTGGATTAAATCTAGCACCCCGAGTTTTCACAAAGTTAGTCCGACAGGCTTTGCTACCATTGCTCAAACAGGGAATCATGGTTTTATGATACCTAGACGATTGGCTAGTGGTAGCCCAATTCGAGATAATGTGTCTACATCATGTTCAACAGGTATTAGATCATGTAGCTGCCTTAGGTTTCAGGGTGAACTTAGCAAAGTCTTCTCTCATTCCCACCAGGTAAATCCAGTGGGTGGGCCTTATCTAGGATACCGAGTTACTAACTCTGAGTCAGAGCGAGGACAACCGTCAGAAATTTCGCAGGAAACTCTCTTGATTTTTTCATTCTCGGACGACGAGGTAGATCTGGGAATCTCTGGTAGGCTCACTCAAGGATACAGCTGACGGTGTACTGTTAGGTCGTCTGAAGGTCAAAAGAATTATCTTGGAAGGAAACAGGTGCTTTCCGCTTTTCCCGGCGGAAACACCGAGGACAATTCCAAAATTCATCCACAACCTTCTGGCAGCTTGGGCGAAGCCAGAAGTAATTAACTCCTCCTTGACTTGGACAGCTCCCCCTCCGACGGTTTGGGTAGATACAGACGTGTCAGGAAACCTGGGATGTGGTTACCAATCAAACTTAGGCCATCAGGGTCAGGGTCAATGGTCAATATAAAATCATCTTCATATCAATGCCAAGGAGTTGGTAGTCCCATTATTCTTTTTACAGGAGCACGGCATGAGCCAGGCGGGAAAATCCCTAGCCGTCAGAATAGACAATTTGACTGCAGTGACATGCATTCAAAAGCAAGGGTCAGCGAGATCTCGAGTGTTACAAGGGTTGTCGGAAAACATATTTCGACTATCCGCGAGGCTCGGGATTTATCTTCACGCAACGTATCTGCCCGGCATGGCGAATGTATGGGCGGATGCTCTGTCCCGGAGACAAAGCACTCAAGTAGAATGGGCTCTCAGACAAAACATCTTTCAAAAGATGATTGCCGAACCCTACCATCCACAAGTGGACTTGTTCGCATCAGTGGCAAACCACAGGCTGCCTCAGTACCTCACACGCCGGAGTCTGACTCCGGCGGGGGGTCCGGAAGCATTTCTGGTAGAGTGGAACAAATAGAGCTCCATTTATCAGTTTCCACCTCCAGACGCATCCTTAATGTGCAAAGTAGTTCACAAACTACGGAATTATCGGGGCATGGTCTCGATGATCGCGCCCTTATGGCCGGCTCAGTGTAGTACAACCAATTAAAGACATGGTGCGAGAACCCGGTGTCGCTCCCGATCTCGTACTTCTACTTAGAGACAATTGGAAACCTCAAGACCTCGCTGACTTTTGCCTTGTGGATATTCAGAAGGCCAAGTAGCTACGCCAGTTTGGGGAAACTGTGACTCACAAGTTGATTAATCAGTATGCTCAGTCAACCCGACGACAGTACCAATCACACTGGAAATCATTTACTACCGGGATTGTAGAAACTGGTCAACAGCAGTCTTCATTGTCTCTGGTATTTAATTATTTAAATTATCTATTTGATATTCAAAAGTTGTCAGTTGTCACATTAAGGATTCACCTCACAGCAATTAGGACACCGTTTTTCGATTTAACTGGTCTGTCTGGGCCAGAGGCGGAGGAAAAGGGTTTCATGAGGTCTTGCTTCAGGCTTCGCCCTCCTCCTCGTCAACTCACACCCACATGGTCTCTTGATCTGGCCCTGGAGATGCTTCAGTCCCGTAAATATTGCAAGGATCCTCCCTTTGACTTAATACTAAAAAAGGCAATTTTTCTAATGGCACTGGCTATGGGTGACAGGGTGTCTGAGTTGGCGGCGATGAGTTCGGAGCCAACCTGTTTAAGATTTTCAAGGCGCAACATGGGTGTACATATTGCTCCTGCTCCTAACTTCATAGCTAAGAATGAACACTGTAATCATGTCTTTACAGAGTTCGAAGTTCCGGCTCTGAAACAAGGTGATAGGCACCATTTACTTTGCCCAGTGCAACCACTTATGTTATTTATGCGGGCTTCCCGGCCCTCACAGGCGGGAGCCCTCTGGGTTTCACGGACAGGTAAACGTCTACAAAAACGCCGGCTAGCTGCGTTATTAGTGGAAGTCATTTGTGAGAGTAATCCCGGCGTGTTGGCACGATCACACGATATCCGTAAATGGGCGGCATCACTTCGATTCCTCCATAATTACTCTCTAGATGATATTCAGCAAACCCAATTGTGGTCATCAAATAATACATTCCTCACGCGTTACCTGTCTGTCAATCTCATGAAACCTTCTCGTACATGTGTAGCATTAAGGCAGAAAGTCTAGTTTTAAGCTAATTTTGTAATGAAAAGGGGGGGGGGGGAGTAGCCTAGCTATGGACTCTACCTGCCTCTGAAGTGATACAAAATGTAACGTGTATTAAGGTCATGTGATAACCTGTTCCTTAGACTAAAGTAAGTCTAGTCAGGAATTTTTTATTTATATGTTAACACTATGGATGCAATAGAGTTTCCAATATACTCAATAATCTTAAGGATTAGGATTAGAGTGAGAGTACAAATATTTTGGTAATACAGTACCTGAGGCCATAAATATATAGGCCAACATATTATCAAATTTGGATAACAATGAGATTCTCATTTATTTATGGATGTATAAGCTAAATGAATAGTTTATTTTTGTGTTACACCAACTGTTCTATCAAACGTAATGGTGCTAACACCACAGGCTTCCTTTAAGAAACGCCGCCTGTAACTCCTTTTATATTTTTTGATATTAAACTGATCTGATTAGTACGTGTTTGTTTGGACCTTATCTAGTTTATTAGTGGTTTTCGATGTTCATGATGAATGTCCCCCTCCAGTCTTGAGATATCAGGCGCATCGTCAATGATGAAGGGGCCACTAATAAATTATAGGTTTGAATCCCGAAGGGAAGAAGGAAAACCTATATTTAGTAGTGGCCTCGGATTCATTGACGATTTTGGCCCTCCATTCCATCCCCTTCCCATTCATCTGCTACATGTTGAGAGTCTCGATATGTCAGATTAAGAACGAACAGCCGCTACGAGGAGGGTGGCGTGCCGTACCCAAAACAGCAGACGCAAGGGAAGCGCATTGCAAGATCAAGTTTAATTTTTTTATTTTAATTATGTTTTACTAGTTTTATCTAGTAGTGGTACCCACATCATAAGGACGAGTCTGTGAGTGTTTTTTTAAGAGCGTTTCGCTCACGATGTGTGGCAATCGTATTTTATCTCTCCCCGGGCGGGAAGGTTTGAACAGCAAGCTAGAGTTCAAGATTGGCCATTACCTACATTAAGGCGCATCTTCAATGATTCCGGGGCCACTACTAAATATTAGGTTTCCCTTCTTCCCTTCGGGACTCAAACCTATAATGAGGTTCACAGGCAATCCCTCTAACATATAAGTAAACCGATTTTACCATTCTTTCTTCCACTGAACACTTAAACTCCTTCCTTCAATCCACCCATTAGTTCAGGACATCCAGGCATGGCTGTATCGCTTAGCATCTCGACACAAATTGATTAATTTTTGTTGGGTCCCAGTTCATGTGGGGATCCAGGGCAATGAGGAGGCTGACACAGCTGCAAAAGAGGCTATACTAGAGTGTGAGGGCTGGTTCTCTATCCCCTCGGAGGATTTGAAATGCAGTATCCGGTTGCTGATTCGGGGGAGGTGACAGTTGAGGTGGTCTTCCCTCACTAGCACTAACCAAAAACTTAAAACCATTCACCCTTCTGTGAAGCTTTGGGACTTATCACCCGTTCACTTAGGTAGACGTACGGAAATAGTCCTCATAAGGTTGCGTATTGGTCACACATACTGTATATGACGCACAAATGCATATTACATAATGATCACCCTCCATTGTGTGCTGTGTGTGACGAGGTACTGTCTGTAAGCCACATTCTAACCTTTTGTTGTCATTACTCATTTACCAGATGCTCTGTAGGTTTTACTTTCCTTTCCCTGTCTGACATTATTTGGCCAAGATACAGATGTTTTTAAGCTCCGATCTTATTTATTGGATTGCGGTATTTTTTATGATATTTCATTCTCCCGTAATTTTTACTTGATATTCCTCTATTGATATTTTATATGTTTTAAGTAGCGCTACTTGATATCTTGATGAGTTTTAAATTTTGATATTCCTGTGATGATATTTTATTTCTTAGATGTAGCGCTGAATTATCTCTACAGATCCCAGTGCTTGGCCTTTGTGCCTATATCTTATCAATTAAATTTTCCTCAATCTATGCTACGACTCAGACTACTTCAACCTCCAGGTGCACATACATTATGACTTGCACATCAAATATATCGATGATTATCATTATTATGATTTTGTTTCTGTTGTAAGTTTCGCTAAAGTATTATTATACATCAGCCTTTCCTATTTATATTGAGATATAATAGATTGCGCGAAAGGACTAATAACATATCATGATGGATAAAGTATTTTGTGATCCACTCAACATTTACTATTGATTATGCAACTATCTATGTTCATATATCTTTGTTGCAAACTTTATAACGCTGATGATTCCACTACACACACACACACACACACACACGTATATTATTCTCATCTTGTGTTGTTTGTTTGAGGCATGACTTGCTCTTCATTTTTTCTACCCCACAGTTTATTCACAATATTTAAATATACTATAGAAACATGTCAGCCATATCGGTTATAATAGTTGTGTATTAGCCAGTAACTATGTTACCGCTGGCAACCTTTCATGTCCAGTAAGCTTGTTAACTCAGTTTGTCAGAATATTGGTGGTTGAAATAGGATTGGAAGCCAATCATCTTTGAGTATTAATAGGCTTTACAGTAGGTCATGTATCGCCTCTTGATGTGTACATATTCAACAATTTAGATATTTGTTAATACATAAATGTATGTGTATTATTTTTATATAATTTACATGTTTGTATATTAGAATACTTTGGCTATATATTTGGGGTTGCGTATTTCTAAAAGAACAAGAAATGTCCCCAATGGTTTAGCTCCTGTTGCCGACCTATTAAAATGCTCCGAACCAGTACTGACTTACTACTCTTACTCTTACTATCAATATTTGTAGCATTC
The DNA here is from genome assembly GCA_032716605.1 of Paralithodes platypus. NCBI lineage: Eukaryota > Metazoa > Arthropoda > Malacostraca > Decapoda > Lithodidae > Paralithodes > Paralithodes platypus. The sequence goes on from CM064490.1 coordinate 24,497,824, forward strand.
GTGGCCTTTCGTCTAACTTCCACTCTGTGGAACAACAGCTCTCCTCTGACAACCCTTACATTTTCTTTCTCACCGAAACCCAGCTGTCTGGGACTACTGACAGCAAACCCTTAGCTGTATCCTCCTGCTATCTCTATCCTCAGTTTCAAGCCAAAGGTGGATGTTGCGTATATGTGCCCAACAATCTTGCTTTATATCGTGTTCCAAACTTTGATATATCTGTATTCTCAACTCCCTGGATAAAGCTTTCTTACCACTCTAATATGTATAACATTGATGCTGCTCTGGTGAGATAAAACATCCCAGTTGTTTCATACTTCACTTTGTTAACAACAACCTTTGCCATATGTTCACTGCCAGAACATTCCATCGCCTCCTTCTCCGCCCTCCTCTCTCTTACTTATGCCTAATATCCTAATCTCTTCTAAAGATGTACTTTCTACCCTCTCTGGGCTTAACACTAATAAGGCGTACGGTCCGGACGGTGTTCCTCCTGTTGTTCTCAAAAACTGTGCTTCCGTGCTGACTCCCTGCCTAGGTAAACTCTTTCGTCTCTGTCTATCCTCTAACGTCTTCCCTTCATGCAGGAAGTTTGCTCACATTCAACCTGTCCCAAAGAAGGGTGACCGCTCTCAACCCTTCAACTATCGTCCAATTGCTCTCATTTCTTGTCTTTCTAAAGTTTTTGAAACTATTCTTGCTTCCAAATTTCTTAAGCATTTCTCTTCTCATAATCTGCTCTCAGATCGCCAGTATGGCTTCCTTAAGGGTCGCTCTACTGGTGATCTTCTTTCACATCTTACTAACTCTTGGTCATCCTCCTTTCGGGACTTCGGTGAGACTTTTTCTATTGCACTAGACATATCGAAAGCCTTCGATAGAGTCTGGCATAAATCTTTAATTTCTAAACTACCCTCCTTCGGTTTCTATCCCTCCATCTGTGCCTTTGTCTCTAATTTCCTTTCCGGCAGTTCCATAGCCACGGTTGTGGACGGCCATTGTTCACTTCCTCACCCTATAAACTCCGGTGTTCCTCAGGGTTCTGTCCTATCTCCTATTCTCTTTCTAATTTTTATAAATGATCTCCTTAACTGTACCTTAATTCCTATCCATTCATAAGCAGACGACTCAACCTTACACTACTCCATTACTTTTTCAGAACGCCCCAGCCAGCAATCCCTCAACGACAAATGTAATGAAGCCATAGAACTCTTAAATTCTGATCTAAATACTATTTCCAATTGGGGCAGAGAAAACCTTGTTAACCTCTCTTTAATGCTTCCAAAACCCAATTTCTCTATCTATCTACCCGTCAGGATCTCCCAGCGGACTATCCCTTATTCTTCAACAATACAAAAATCAACCCTTCATCTTCTCTCAATATTCTTGGTGTCTCTTTTTCTTCTGCTCTCATTTGGAAGGACCATATTACCAGTCTTGCTAAGGCAGTCTCCCAGAAGCTGGGTGTGCTCAACCGCCTTAGGGGGTTCTTTTCCCCTGCACAGCTTCTTGCTCTGTACAGGGGCATAGTGCACCCTTGAATTGAGTATTGTTCACATGTGTGGGGAGGTTCCTCTCACACCACTCTCCTAGACAAGGTTGAAAGGAAGACCTTTCGTATCATTAACTCCCGTCCACTCACCAACTCTCTGCAATCTCTCTCTCTCCGCCGCAATGTTGCATCTCTCTCGCTATTCTATCGCTACTATAATAATCAGTGTTCCTCAGAGCTATCCCAGTGCATACCACCTCCTTTACAATGGGCACGTGGTACCCGTCTTGCAACTCAATCTCACCCCAACTCTGTGCAACTCTCCAACCCAAGAGTGAAACGTTACTCTCAAACTTTCTTCTACTCAACAGCTGAGCTCTGGAACTCTCTCCCAGAATCAGTCTTTCCCGCTTTCTATGACTTAAATTGCTTCAAACTCCGTGTGTCCAGGCATTTTGGCTCGAATAATCCCTTGATTTTGGGCCTGTCACTCTTTCAACTATGGGGGAGGCACTCGCTATAGGCAGTTATGCCTTTTGCCTCCCTCAATCACATAGAAAAAACAAAACAAAAAAACAGAAGCTAATCTCTCAGACAAACTCCCACTGTTAATGGAATGTTTAGCTTGTGGTTGTGGTCTTATGGTCAAGTCTTGTTATAATAACTCGCTAATAAATTGGGTTTGCTTAAATCTGTAATTCGTCACTTGCTATAATATCATACATGGGTTGTTGTTATGATTGTTTACTGTCATTAGGAATCTGCATACCAATTCTACACAGACAATTATACTAAAGTACACCGACACAACGTTTTAAAAACTGGTTGATCCACTACTTCATTTGTATCATCAGAGGAGTTCACTTGATGTAATTGTCAACAAACTGAATTATCTCATTTGCGAAAAAAGGTATTTTCAAGTGAATATAATTTATTATAACTCTTAAACATACTTTCATTGAGGTACTCGACAATCCTCATTTATTTTCTAAACCTGCACTTGTGAGTATACACACAAACACACACACACGGGGACCCGCACCAATTGAGCCACAGGAAACAATAATTAGCGAGAGGGACCAACATCTTCCCCAGAACTTGTGACAGTAGTTTGATGGCTGATGGACAGTTAGACCACCTGAGTCACCACTGTTGGTTGTTATCTTCACACTAAACTACCACAAACTATTTCCATCAAGACGGGAACACAGGCAGGAGAGGTATTTCACTTAGTTCATAATGTACCGTGGTTAATTGATCTGACATAATTATTCATTATGCGTCCATTATTTTACCGAGGGATCAAATGTTGACTTCTTCAGGGGAAAGCTCCCTCCTTTGGTTAGCTTTAACCTATTACAAGCTTGAACCAATATAGATTGGGACAAATTAAATGTAATATGTATAATGTCGGGTGAGGGTTGGTCCTTTCCAGAGTGAGGTTTGGTATCCCCTACCCAACCTTAGCTGTCTGTCTGTCTATTTTCCTATACTACTCTTCCTACTTCGGGGGCTTGAGGCTAGGAATCCCCCTCCACTAGTATAATTCACCTACTAGACGAGACAGAAAGGGGCGAAGAAACGCGAAAGTGGTCCGAGACCCTAAGAATTGGAACTTTAAATGTTGATTCGGCTCGGGCTCTGTCTCGAGTCGGCCACCCCCAGCTCTGGGGTTATTGTGCTTCAGTATATACATACATACACATACTTGTCGAAAAACGATGGAAATAAAGATTACAATCATTACATAAAATTAGTGGTAAAATTTGGTCACACTTCCTTTAATATTTCAAGCCCAAACACTACCGAAGTCAAACTCCTAGAAACTTCTCCTTAGTTTAAGAGTCGGGGACAATGAGGCTAGATTCACGCTGATGGTCATCTTCCTGCGTTGTCAAGTGTGATCTTACACCTGCAGCCCAAAAGTGTAAACTTCTTACACTGACATGCTCACTTGGGCTTACAAGAACGAAACTTCTGAACTCGTATATTTTGCATGAATTGTGCTGACGCAAGACAGAGCCAGAATAGGGACAACACGACAGAAAACAATGAACACACACAATCAAAATACAATTTCACGCACATTAGAGGGATATACCGAAATTATAACAAACATTAGTGTTATCATTATTATTATGTAAGTTACCGAAGCCTCTCAACAGGCCTAGGCAGAGAGCCCAGCAGGATATAGGTACTGTACTCGAGTAGGATGATACCATTAATAACAGACAATATATAACTGTGTATTATTTATATTAATACTAATGTGTTGACAGTATTAAACACAATGCGTCCAGGAAGGTGTGCGGGCGTGTCTGGTGTGTGCGTGTGTATGTTTGTGTGCATGTGTTTATGTATGTGTGTATTTCTCTGACACTACCCATCTTCCTTTCTCCTCACGTTGTAGCTAAAAATATCACCTATGAAATATGGTCGGACAGGGAGCATGATTAACGTTCTTCTCCGAGGCTTCCAAATGATGACTCGGTTTTTGTTATTATAGTCAAAATGTTCCTTACATTGTGTTGTGTGTTGTATTATTTACAGTGTTAGGATACATTGCATGGTGCATAAGTAATACAGTTTGGCTATCTACATAAGATATACAGTATGTTGTATTATATACAGTGTTAGGATACATTGCATGGTGCATAAGTAATACAGTTTGGCTATCTACATAAGATATACAGTATGTTTTTGTTTTCTCTATTCATGTCTCTGAGAGTTAGAAAGGGACATGTGGGGTTATATCGAACATATTGTCTGAACATATTTACAGTAGGGGTTAAGAAAAATACCTTCACTTGTTTCACCATAGTGAACAACAAGTTGTATCTAACTACTATTAAACTGTAAGGCTTCACATGCCCGCTGCAACTTGACCGCTTACTAATATTGTATTATGTGGCATAATGGAAATAATCATGTGGCTGCAGTGCATAATTATCTTTCAATATGTATTTATGTTTCAAACTAAATCAATGGCATTGTAGAAATATTTGTATGGAGTGTACCGGAGGAATAGAGGAAAGCAGCAGGTAGTAGAGAGGAAATATAAGGGATATACGGGAATTAACTTACACCTGGAAATTATGTATGTAAGAATGATAACAAACAACTTACAGAGAATAACAGATGATACAGAGTAGGGCAGATTCAGAAATGTTTCAAGTTACATTGGCCAGATAATTGCCATGATTGTTTGGGTGAATATATGGGTTACGGGTAGCTAAACATTTGGATTTGCTAAATGCTATGATAAATGGGATTGGTAGGGTCTGTGGTATGTGTTTACAGTGTATGGTTTAGAAGGAAAGTTGTTTATTACAGTAAAATATATTTATAGAAATGTGATGGCAAATGAGAAGGAACAGGATACGCTAGTTGATAGTGTTGACGTCAGCGTAAGAGTGATACAGGGATGTGTTATGACACATTGATTGTGTTGTTGTTGTTCCCCAAGCAGTCAGGCCGAGCAGCCCCAAGGTCCCAAGCAAGGCCATGGCCATAACCAAACGCCCCCACAGAACCCTTCCTGCTTACCACTAATAAAGCCCAGGTGATCGAAGCCACTCCAAGGCGGGGAGCTGAGGAGAGTGTGGAAACGCCCGGGAAACCAAAACCCCACCCAAGGCCATGTGCCCCTCAGCAATTGTGTTGGATGGTATAATTCGAAAATTGAAAGTTGGTTCAATGGGGAAAGAGGCTAAACTGAAATTCGAAATATTATTGATTTTACCATGGTGTGTTAGGAGGAAGTTGTAAGGAAATAATATTATATGATAATGTTTTTTGAGAGAAGAATGCATGACTATACATTTTATGACTACTCCATAAACAAATATTTATAATTAAACATTTATATATTCATTCCACACATAAAATCACAGATTGAATTCAATTAATGTGGCCAGCTGTACATGTCCTAAGAACATGGGACAGTGACCAAATGCACTTACTACTTATCTTAACTTCTTACTCACTCTATTATCTTCCATATCCTTCCCTATATATTATTCCCCTAATGTTGTCGGTCAATATCTTGGGTTGTATTAGTAACCGATCGTATAATTAAAAAGGTTATCGCCGCCACTCCCTGCTGTCATATATTTATCGGTACACTTTCTACATTTTTCCCTGATTGCACATAATTACAAGCATTTTCTTCAAGTTGTCAGGCGCTAAATTCTGCCGTATGTCGGAGAAAGGCCAACTTGGGCCAGGTTGCCATCTTGCGGCATGCAACAAGTACCAATAGTTTACACTGAAAAACGCACAAAAGGTAAAAAAGGCATTACAGTGATGAAATCACCAAAAAAGGCACAAACAGGCCCTGCAAAACACAAAATAGGCATATTTAGGCACTAAATCGGTAAACAAGGCATATATATACCTGATTTATTTCCAGCTGAGGATCGAGAATCGTAGATGTGGCAACCGCGAAGTGATGGTGCGTGATTGGTTGGAGTGACTGGTTTCATTTCGTAGGTTGCTTGTGATACAAATAAAAATAACTGTTGCATTACAATTATTTGAATCATCATATCTACAAAGTATAATAGTGTCTTTTATTCTAAATCTCGAAAATGCCGCATAGCATTGATATTTTGCAATACAAGCAGGTATAACCGAAAAAGCATCTGTACCCAAGTCAACTGATGCCCAAACGAACACTTACCTTTCAGTTAACTTATTATATTATAAAATTAAATGACATTTGACTGTTTAAGCGCCTCTAAAAGATATTAAAACACTTAAGTGCATGTAATAATAGGCATCTATTTCATTTAAAGTAGCCTACATCTTCAGGGAATTTTGTGAATGTGATGGTGGGGGAGGGGCTCCTGAGGCGGGAAATTTAAATGTGTTAACCAGCCTCTCTAGCCCCTCTCCTCTAGGCTATTTTGAAATAAACTTCTGCTACTTTAAATGTAGTCCTTGCTTTATATTAAATTACTTAAGTGTTATAATACCTTCTATATGTGCTAACAACAGTCAAATGTCTTGTAATGTTCAAATATAATGAGCTAGAACAAGTTGACTGAAAGGTAAGTGTTTGTTTGGGCATCAGTTGACTTGGGTACATATGCTTTTTCGGTTAATGCCTGCTTGTATTGCAAAATATCAAAGCTAAGCGGCATTTTCGAGATTTAGAATAAAAGACACTATTATACTTTGTACATAATTATGATGATTCAAATAATTGTAATGAAACGGTTATTTTAATTGTTATCACAAGCAACCTACGAAATTAAACACAATCGATCCAATCAATCACGCACCATCACTGCGTTGTTGCCACATCTACGATTCTCGATCCTCAGCTGGAAATAAATCAGGTATAGTGATGACATCACCAAAAAAGCACAAAAAAGCACCTTTGGCATTTATGGCAAAATCGGGTCTTTAGTAATGAAAAATACAAGAAATCAGGAACCCAGCCACACTCCAATCATTGGTCCCTACCGCCGTGAATGCTTTCAATTTCAGTCCCACTACCTATGGTCGTTAACTATTGTTATCACATGCATGGGGTAGCAGTAGGGTCCTTAATATTTAGTTTTGTGTATGCCTGTGTGTGTGAGGAATGAGGAACAAGTCTTATAACTAGGCCTTTAGGAATAGATGTAGCTCGGTTTCATAGGTACACTACCCCATAAAATACGGGCAAACCCCGTCTATCCTACGGAGACATTGATGAGACAGGCGACAGATTATTGGTCGTGTCAAGTTATTTACTGATATCAAGGTTGACACAACCACCCGTGGACAGTTGTCTAACAGTAACGCACACGCGCACGCGCGCATACACACACAGTTGGTTGGGAAAACATATTCACACCAAACCAGAAAGTGTTTTGTTATGTTCAATTCTCAATCTCTCTCTCTCTCTCCCTCTTCTTCTCGTATTCTTATACATTCCTTTATCGTCAATGTGTTTTTGCTAGCACTATTCGTCTCTCTCACCCCTCCAGTATTGTATTATCTACTTTATCTTTTCACATATTTCAGATGTTGTCCTCTTCTCTTTCCATTTGGACAACTCCTAAATATAGTTTTGTTTATCTGGGTATATATTTAACATACAATATAGGCTAAAGGCTCAACAGAATCAGACTATGATATCCTAGTATGACTATGGATCTGGCCTATAGTGTTAGCAAGATATATATACCGACCATGCTAACCATCTCATCAATATTACAAAGTACTAATTATATACATTGTTATTGAAATAATAATCATTTATTTCCGGGTCTTTACCCAATAGACCAATGTGGCAACCAATTTACTATATAACTATTACCATTTGTTCACCGCAATTATAAACATCTGAATGCTTAACCCTTAAAAAGCGGCTCACCACATAAGTCGAGTTAAATAAAGCTGGACTATGTGGCGGCGCTCGACATAACTCGAGTGGCAATTTCAGCACGTAATGTTGCTGAGAGAGAGAGACAAGTGGTGGCAGGAGAGTAGCGAGCGTATGACTGCTCCAGACCACCGCGGCGAACCTACTGACACGAATCTCACCTCCCTCCTACCTCTCTCACTCGCTATATACGGAATTGTATCGGGAAAGTGGCTAATTACCTGCTTTTTGCACTCGCGTTGCACGGTTATTGCAAGAAAACTAGCCATCATAAAAGGATCGTTATGGTGTCATTCGAAAGCTCTGTTTATGCCCTTTCAGGGATAGATACTTGTTTTACGTTCTGGGTCTTATTTAGGCATGAAAATGATCACGTAAACAGCCCTATTTTGGCTAAAAACACCCCGCTGGGCGGTACATATAAATAAACCGCATAGGCCGCTCGTAAAGGGTTAAGGGCTAGGGTATAGCATTTTGGGACCGAAAAATGTATCATAACCGAAAAATTAGAAATGTGTCTCATAAAATTCCTCCACATGATGGCAACCATTCCCTAAGTTTGTTTTGCTCTATGCACATCTATACCATAATATATAGGCTTGGAATTGATTAAATCCCCTGCCCGAACACGTGCGTGACACTAAAATGTAAACAAACCTGTCCTACACCGCTTTTCCCCCCTTTTTTCCCGATTATATTCCATTTTTTTTTTTTTTGCTTTGGAAAGCGATATTTGGCAACTCAACCTCATTGCTGTTCAGGTTAAATCCAAGATCAATTGATCACACACTATATACGGTAACAACTTGATACAGACTGTAGTACAGCGTTGACAAACTTTGATGCGCGTTTTCTCGAAACTAAGTTTTTCATTTTTTAAACTGATATAACTCCATTATTTCTTGTCGGAACTCAATGCAAAAGTTCTCATTTTATAGGGGACACTTTAGGGAAGGAAATGACGCATAGATAACCTCCTGTGGCAAACTGAACTTGCATGGCATGTATTAAAAAATGAAAAATAATACAAAAAATAGCTCTTTAATACAAAAAATTCACACCGTCATTATTATATCCACAAAAAACTTTTCTATAAGACAAAATCTTTCTTTGAATGTAAATAATCAGACAACAAAATATGAGCCACATTCTGCAAAGGATAGTTGCAAAATAACATATAAAAAATCAGTGAAAAAATATTAGAATACAAAATGTTATTAATGGATTACCATGAAATTCACTGTGTGCTATACATGTGCTGCCCTTCATAATTTGTACACGTTTTGAACAGATATTCCAACATTTAAATGGTCTTGAATTATCGGTATACCCAAGCCCTTAACATTGTAAGCTTTGTCTCTCCTCTTACGATATTACGATAACTACTAATTGAGATGACCGTGGTGACAGACGCCTTCTTGTGAGGAGTATTATTGTTTGTTATTGTGTGTGTAGCACTCTGTGTTTTTATTCAACATTTATCTGTGTGCTTATAACATGCATATTTAAAAGATATTTAGTTTATCAAAATTACTAAACGTCCATAATGTAAAGTACCTTAGTCAAATACTTAGTCCTAAGAGATAATACTGTATGTGGTGCATTAAAACAAACATCAGTGAGTAACAACAAAGAGGAGGATATGCCACACGACAAGCTACCTATCATGGTAGCTTTGATGGTGATTAATATGTCAGGTGGGTCAATACATAGAATACTGTATGTGGTGCACTAAAACAAACATCAGTGAGTAACAACAAAGAGGAGGTTATGCCACACGACAAGCTACCCATCATGATAGCTTTGATGTTGATTAATCCCCCCAGACATATATGACGCGATCGAGTCATATGGCCGAGTGCGCCAAAAACTCATATGACGCAAGTGCGTCATATTGACTTATCTTCATGGCTCTCTAATAAGTTATATGACGCTAGTGCGTCATATGGAGCTCAGTAAGTCCGATAAGTTAGCTTACGATAAAACCGTTAATGGCAACCTCAGCCACCTCCGATAATTTTAACGGCCGCAGTGTTGTTGTGAGTGTAGTGCGAGGCGGTGGCAAGGATACCGGGCTCCCGCTTCCTTGGACTTATTGGAACATAATATGTCTGGGGGGGGTTAATATGTCAGGTGGCTCAATACATAGAATACTGTATGTGGTGCACTAAAACAAGCATCAGTGAGTAACAACAAAGAGGAGGATATGCCACACGACAAGCTACCCATCATGGTAGCTTTGATGTTGATTAACCCTTCTTTGGCGGCGCGCAACTTATGTCGTGTGAAATAAATATGGACTAAGTGGCGGTTCACAACTAATGTAGTGTGCCATTTTCACCACGTAATGTTGCTGAGAGAGAGAAATAAGTGGTAGCAGGAGAGTAGCAAGCGTATGACTGCTCCAGACCACCGCGGCGGACCTACTGACATGAATCCCACCCTCCCCATCCTCACGCACTCGCTACACAGGGAATTATGTAGGGAAACTACCTAATTACATGGTTTTAGCACTCGTGTTGCGCGATCGTTGCAAGAAAACTAGCGGTCGTACAAGGATGGTTGGGGTGTCATTGGAAAGCTCTGTTTATGCCCTTTCAGGGATAGATACTTGTTTTACGCTCTGGGTCTTATTTAGGCATGAAAATGATCACGTAAACAACCCTATTTAGGGTAAAAACACCCCGCCAAAGAATATCTTTAACTCCAGAGTTAAATCTGCGATAGCGGGGTATCCTTTAACTCGGTATAAATGCACTACTACTACAGACTGATGATCTCTGATAAAGCCTGATCACAACAACATGCAATTACGTTAATAAAGTATACAAGGAAAAAGATAGAGAGCTTAATTAAATCACTGGAATGATTTAATGCAAACAAGAAGAAGGTATAATTAACGTTACTCTAAACAATAATACACTGTCACTCCTATATTAAAGAAAGTGAATGAAAGTCCTAAAGCATCGAACGGGAATCTTCTGAAGAAAGTCTGATACTACTTAAGATGATCGAATCGGATTTTGAACTGTTATATAAAGCAGGAACAAGATATGACAAGTGTAGGGACATGCAGTGTTAACTGGCACGAGAATAACGATAAATGCACAATAGTATTATCTCCAACAACAAAAGAAGTACTTCCTCAGGCAACGTAAAAGCCTGCTCGGGTTGTGCAACCCAACAACAACCAAGGCTTACAATCAACGTGAATAAAAATGCTGCATACATAACAAAAGAGCTTATAATCCTAATCGGGTGTCTGCTAGGCGAATAAAGTCTAGCTGGGATGTCGTAGGCTAGGAAACAATGGCTGAGCAAGCGGCTCGTAGCCTAGCGAGGTCCTTAAGACTGAACGGCCAAATTACGTTAAATGACGGGGTGCTCTCTTGAGAGATCCAGATCGCTAGTATCTGGTTCTCTCCTGGCGACCCTCTCAAAGTCAAAGCAAAACGAGTTAGCACAGTGTTGGGTGGCAGAGGCAAAAGCCCTCACTCGCAACACAGTGCTAAACTCACAAGGTACACAGGCAGAAAGACAACCTAGGCTTCCCACGTATCCGTTGCGATTGTAAAAGTTCAACAAAACCTGGTACACATCGGAAATCACAACACCAGTAGCCTTACCCCAGTCTAGCATTAAATAGCCCAGCAGACAACCAAGCAAAAGGTAGGGAGACACCGTGAGTGTGTCTAACCTCTACAGACAAAATGTTAACCCCTCCAAAATGTCTAACTAAACATGGAATATCTGAGAGCTTCAGCATATAATACGTTGGCCGATATATGAAATCGTGCAGAACCAAAGGGGAGTTATGATATTAAATAGATTGTAAGAATGAGAGGTAAGAAGTTGAGAGGGAGTGAAAGGGTTCTATAGGTAGAAGTCGGGGACAGGTAGCAAGGGAGGTGTGAAAGGTATGCTGGTTAGGCAAGCTCTGAGCAAGGAAGACACAAAGGCAGCAGGGATTGCGGGGGAACCACTTCCTGATGCGGCAGGAGGCCGGTAAGGCGGCCAGCCACTCAGAGGGCCCGGCCGTGGCATGACGTCACCGAGACAACGTGTAACACTACGCATTCTACCCTCTGCCTCCTGCACTTACTCACTCACACTCTCTAGCTGTATCATTCAGTCTTATACATTAAACTTATAACTGATGATATAAAATGTAATGCATTGTCACAGGCGAAAATAAAGACCACTTCTGTACTGCCTGTGACATGACAATTTACAACAAAGAAAGTACAACATTGTAGATAGACTGTAGCCAAATTCATTGCCCTGGCGAGTGTTACCGAGTGGCCTAGCGAGCGGCTGAGCCCACGTGGCGTTCTGCTAAGCTGCAGGCGTCACACTACTGCTCTGCTGTTGTCTACCCTCACCTGTGTTTCATTACTGTCTCACCAATATTAAATGTTAGCCGTGGCAGGAATGTTAAAGGTCTGGGAGAGAATTAATCAAGGGATCACTCAGGCGGCGGTATGATTAATTAACAGTTAATGAGGCGAGGAGCAACACACCCTAGCGTCCTTGATTAAAACAATATACTCTATGAAATAATTAGCTGCACAAGTAAAATAACCAAATTTGAAGATGTGCCATACACTACTCAAGAGTTACAAATGAGGTTAGCCATCATGCTGTTAACAATATTTGAAATGGAGGATCATTACAATATAATTATTCTGTTGTGGACAATGTCTATAACTCAATAAAGGTCAAGGGAAGACCGTTGCACTAAGAACGGCAGTGGTCAGGGGTGTTGGAGGGACCTTGGTGACCCTGGTCTCTGGGTCTTTTCTTGGATGACCTAGGTGTGTGTGAATTTCTAATTTGTTTTGTGTGTTCATTCTTTTCTGTTGTGTTGTCCCTAGTCTGGCTCTGTCTTCAGTTGCCCCCCCCCCTTATAACAAAAAAAGGGAAAAGTGGGGATTAGGCCTGAGTATATAGATAGATAGAAGATGTTCCTTAAAACCCTAGAAGGGGAAACCCCCCCGGAGCGGTACACAAAGCTGAAACGGGGGTCTCAATGACCCCCCGCGGGGAAATAAAAGAAACATATTTTTCTAATGCTTTATTGATGCCCAAAATGGTTTAGTTGTATACATACATCATTATGCTAGCTAATTATCACAGTTTATAGAATATTTCCTGAGTATTTGCGTGTTGAGGCACTCATGTTCCAAATTTTCCAGGCAAAAAAATGGTGTCCACTAAAAAAATCAAATAAAAATAAATTACCGACCAAATTATCTGATACTTCGCAGTATGAAGGCGTGATGATGGGGTAAGTTCTTCCTAAAACCTGGAGGGCGTAGACCCCAGGAACGAGACGATCTGGAAGAAACAAAAGAGAGCAGGGACGCTATTTGTTCACCCGACAGGTTCTTGGGGTCAGCCATGGCGGGACTATTCAAAAGCAAGAAAATCCAGAATTAGGAAAAATATTCATAAAAAATATGTTCCTGAGGTCAAATGCCTATGAAATTGTTATGGGAAGCTGGGGAATATATATGTCAATCATATAAGCATAATACACCATAAATCTATCCGTCAACATAGCTTGCACAAGCACGAAACCAAACAAATCGAGAACGAAAATGCTTACCTTATAAGGGGAATGGTCGGGTCAATATGACCCAAACGGGCTGGTAGGGCTGCGAGAGGCGGAGCTTCGGGCTTGTAGGTGTGCACACGATGAGCGGTGGGTGTAGACTGCCGTTCCCTCACCCAAACTCGTGGCTACCAGGCCGCGTCACGCCACAACACCAAGAAACAAGCCCGCGCACGATATTTCGGGGTCGTGGTGACCCCGGTTTCCCCTTCTAGGGTTAATTGTATGAAACTACACATTGTATTAGTTTGTTTTAAGAAATACTATGTAAAGCAAGGAAAAACAAAGACACACAAAACATAAAAATAGGTCCATGTGACTAAAGGGATCTTCCATTCTTAAAATGTTTGTACCAATTGGACTTAAACTGTTGTGGGTTGTACATGTGTGGAAAGCAACTCCAAGGAAGTGAATTCCAGAGATTAAAAGTTGTTGTCGTTCCCTAAGCTGCCTGGCTGAACGCCCCAAGTCCCTTAGGAAGGCCATGGCCACGGTCGGGCTTTCCCACAGAGTACTCAAGGAGTGTAGATTGTGTTGTTGGCGTAAGTGATTTTGTTAAATGCAGTCTTCAATGATGTCTTTAATAGTATGGGGTGCTGTGTTACATCCCGGGCAGGTGTCGACGACCGAGTCATCCAGTCTCTTCTGATAGGTCAGAAGAGCTGGATAGACAAAATATAGACAAACTATTGATTGAAATCTGGAGGAAGCACATACAGTACACAGAGGAGTTGGTGGTGCGGGGCGGGTGAGTGGGGGAGGATGGGATGGGCGGGGTGGTGTGGGGTTTGGCATTGGCGATGGTGAAGGTCTTGACTGTGGTGTGCGGGGGGGTGCTCGGAGGAGTCGGGTTGCTTGAAGTCCTCGTCCTCCATGGCCCTCTTGCGCGCTGAGGTCCTCTTCCTGCACTGGCCAGTCCGGCCCTGAGTGGCACCACCTAGACCCTCTTTCCCCTGATATGAGTCAGGGTCCCTGAGCTCCCCTGAGGAGTTCGGGCGAGTCCTCTCCTCCACTATGGTGTGATGGTGGTCCCCCTGAGATAGGGTTATCTCTGGTGTTCTTGGGTTTGTTCGTCCCTACCTGACTCTGGCTGGGTAGTTTGTTCGTCCCTACCATACTCTAGCTCGGTAGTTTTCCCCCTGGTATCTGAAAGGGGTGTTACCGGGTGGATGGGACTCGATAGCCTTGGCGGGCAACCCATCTAGGGGAATTAACCCTAAACAAATTACCGATGGGCGACACGCTAATCAGTGCCACTTGCATGTGGCGATCTTTATAACAGGTAACAGGTGTCTGCATATCAGCCTAGCCAGGTGGACTCTGTCCTCGCAAGGAAGGGAGGATTCAGAAGGATGGATTTCGGGAGGTCGTTCCTGCAGCTGCGTGTTGTCTATGAGTGATTGGATGGAACGGCGAGAGAGATATGCATGGATGTGCTTCTGGAAGCTGGTTTGGGGTGGGAAGAGAGGGAGAGAAGTCAGTATTTATGTGGGGTACCATGTGCTGGGTGTTGTTTTGATATTTCTTGGTGTCTGTGGCTTTGTTGCCAAGTAGTGCAGCGGGTGGTGTTGGTTCGTGGAGGCTGCTGTCAGGAATTGAGTGTCTCACATGTCCAGATGGTCTTTGACTTTGAAGACTTTGGTTTCTTGATGTAGGTGATCTGCAGGTGTAGTAGCTGTGCAGCCTGTGATGATATTTAGGTCTTTATTTTGAATAGTCTGTAAGGTCTTATGATGTGTTTCAGCTAGGTTAAAAGCCCAGGCCGGGCTTGCATATTCCATCACTGATCTTATGTATTGTTTGTAAACTGTGGTGGTAGTTTCTTTGTTGTGTCCAAATTTTGTGTGGGCAAGTGAGCTGAGGGCGTTAAGTCTGGGTGTCAGTTTCTTTTTCATGTTTGTGGTGTGCTGTTTGAATGTCATTAGAGTATCATATGTTACTCCTAGGATTTTGGGCGAGTGTGTGTGTGTTAGGGGTGTGTTGTTTATGATGAGTTACGGGGTGTATTTGTGTTCTGTCCAGCTTGTGAGGAGGGTTGCGGTGGATTTGACTGGGGCTAAATTGAGTCTGTTTGTAGTGCACCAGTCATGTAATGTGTTGAGATAGGGTTGAAGGAAAAGTGTTGCTGTGTCTAGGTCTTGGTGTGTGCATGTGAGTGTTATGTCATCTGCATAGGAGGCTATGTTTATTTGGGGTGTATTGTGTGTATTTATATCATGCATGGACAGATTGAAGAGTGCGGGCGACAGGACAGATCCTTGCGGGACTCCATTTTGGGAAATTTCTGATGCTAGATGACTGGCCAGCAAAAGATACGTGTACACATCTGCCTGCTAGGAAGTTGGCCAGCCACCTTTTTGTGTTGTTGTGCATGTTTGTGTCATATATTTTGTTTGTTAGGTTGTGGCAGGGGATGGCATCGAAGGCTTTACTAATTCCGAGTGTGGCAAGTAGTGATCTGAGCGGTTGATGCCATTGAAAGCTCTTTGTGTAAGGTTTGTAAGAAGAGTGTTTGTGGAGTGCAGTGGCCTGAAGCCATGTTGTATTGGAGCTAGGGGTAGGGCGTGTGTAATCAGCTGTAGTACAAGGCGTTCTATGACTTTGGAGGGGGTGAAAAGGAGTGTGATAGGGCGGTGTGAGGAGGTTAGCGTGGGGTCTATGTTGGGTTTGGGGAATGTGATGATGATATCAGGAAGCATGGTATCGTGTTGTGTGAATAACTGTAGTTTTATGTCAGTGAGTGCTTGTATGCCTTGTGGTCCCAGATGTCTGAGGTGAATGTTGCTTATGTTGTCTAGGCCACAGGCGGGTGAGTGCTTGAGATTGTTGATGATGAGATTAGAAGTTCTGGGGATAAGTGAGTTTTGATAAGCGGAAGTTCTACATTGTGGAGGAGGGAGAGTGAATGCATGGGCCTTTCCACTTGCCCTAGTTCTGTGGGAAAAGATGAAGAGATGTGGTACAATTGAAGCAAGTTCCTCAAAGCATTTACCATGAAAATGTATGTAGAGTATTGCAAAGGCTGCAACATCTCTTTTTATGAATAATGGAGGAAGATCCTGCGTGATTACAGGGTTATTGACTAAGCTAATTGTTTTATTTTTAAGGTTGTCCAAATGCCTCCACATCCAATCCACAAGGGTGAACAGTATTCCATCTGAGAACGAAAATTATTTTTATTTACAATGGCTAATTGCTTGCCAGTGAAAAATTCTTGAACTCTGAATAGAAGTCCCATTTTCTTAAGAGGCATTTTTAGCAATGGATATAGTAGGAAGAGTCCAGTTCAGGATGGCATTCAATGTTACACCACAAATATGAATACTAAAGGAAATTGAAATATCTACATCATTATAAATTATGCACAAGTCAGAAATATTCTGTCTGTTAGAACATTGTATGTACTGTATGTATGTGTGTGCGATAAATTACATTATTTGTTATCCCATTCATTAGTTGTAGTTAGCAGACATTGCAGTGTTTAATATGGTATTATTGATATCAAGCTATGTAATAGAACTTCTAAATGTTTAAGAACTGTGAAGTAATGAGTCATCTCCGCAGGAATGTATTTGCTTTTTCTATGTGGATGAGGGAGACAAAACACATAATTGCCTGTGACGAGTGCCTCCCCCAGAGTTGAAACAGTGACCTTATTGTCCTGATATAATATATAAAAGAGAGAGATAGAAAGATAGTTCCCGTGGTGACCAACCAGGTAGGTTATTAAACAGGTTGTTAACATTCACCTCACACGGCAGCCACAATTCTCAAAGCTCTAAAAGTTGGTAAACAAGCCAACTTTGGTTTCTTGGTCAATTAAAAGTATTCTTCCTTAATTAGCGAGATTTTCGTAGTTTATTACTGGATACACATCATTATATAGTGTTTGGTATAAATCATATTTGTGTAGTTTGTTGAATGTTTAACAGACAAAGGTGATGGGGTTCTTCGTGTGTATATGTTGTAAGTTTGAACTTACAAAAATGTCCTACTAATGTCCAACAACCCGATTAGTTTTTTTTTACTAGCTACCTTATCCTTTGTTTTTTATTTTTGTTATTTTCTATTTGTATGAAGGAGCCAAAAGGCCTGTAACGAGTGCCTTACCCAAAGCCAAAAGTGTGATAAAGAGCCAAATTCAAGGGACGCTGGGGTACAAATGCCTGGACACATGTAGTTGAAAGCAGTCTAAATCATAAAATGAAGGCAAAATTGATTAAAGGGAGACAGTTTCAGAGTTCACTGTGCCCATATACAGAGCATAAAGATGGTTGAGCACACCTAACTGCTGGGAAGCTGCTTTTCCAAGAAAGGTCGGATGAAAAGGATACACTAAAAATATTGAGAGACCTTCGGTTTCTATCTCTTTATCTGTGCCTTTGTCTCTAATTTCCTTTCACACCACTCTATAGGTGCAGTTGTGGACGGCCATCGTCACTTCCTCAACCTAACCTCACGTGTTAGGATTGCAATGACCTATGCCTCTGAGACGTAGCCTGTAAAAGCAGAGGATATCAATATTATATAATGGAATGAGACGAGAATGGAGAGATGGATATGTGGGGTTAATCTCAGGGACGAGGTACCAAGTAAGCAATTACGAAGGCGTCTGGGCATTATGGGTATCAGCGAAATGATGCGCAAAAGCGGACTTGATTGTTTTGGACACATGGATGATCAGAAGTGCTTATGAAATGCCGGACTGTGCACTTGGGGGGAGCTGCGGGTAGTGGTAGACCTAGAAAGACATGGGATCAAGTACTCTGGTCTGATCTCAAAATAAAGAACTTGATAACAGAGGCATCCCTTGACAGGTTCGCCTGGAATGCCGCCATTTAGAACGTGAGACTGTAACCACACTGACTGTGAACGTAGTGGTCTTTAAACTTGTATGTATGTACAGTATATATATATATAGTATGGAGGAAAAGAGGGAAGATAGATTAGAACCTTGGGTTACAGAAAAACGTAATATACATTAGAGACCAACAACTTAACCTCTGATTTCAGAATATTCAAAACTTTAAATACATTTTCTATCAGATAAATGTGGGAAACAAATAAAGCAAACGTATATTGATTGGAAAGGATATACAGTATATCTATTGCTCAATGACTGATGGTATTGGTAGGTAATCTGGGGGAGTAATTGATGTGGTTCAAGATGATGAGTCGGCTGGGTCAGGATTCATCCTTTCAGGTCACGTACGAGGTGGTCAGATAATTTCCGCTGTTTTAGTGATTGGCTCCATTACTCTCTAGAAAAAGGAAAAACAAACAAGAAACAACATCGGTCTTATACTTTCCAAGCCTGTATATGCACTCGACAAAGCTACGGCTAAAATTATAAATAATTAATGTGGTGCCTATAAGTATATCCTCTCCCCAATCATGGAATTATATCGTTGTGATTGTTATTCTGGATAGTCAAGGTAGCTACTGACTTCACACATACATTCTGAGGATAATATTTTGATCCCTATGGGGATTGGGAATTTGGCCTCCATATAGGAATATCCTGTTACACTACAACGTATGCACTTTCTACCACGATATTGGATTGTTCAATTTCTTTGTTTAGGATATTTATGGATTCCTGACTAATGTATGTAATCGTTACTTTTGATGTGTTTCTCTGTAGGTACAGTGGTGTGTCTGTTATACTGTTCAGTATATATCCTGAGAATTAAGGATTGTTTATCTTCAATCGATATACACAAATATAGGTATATCCAAAGGACACTAATAACAAAACAATTATTAATGCTAATACAATATGGTTTGCCATTATAAAAACGATCAATCAAAAGGTGAATAGAACGTTTTGTAAGGTGCTCAGTGCTCACGCATGAACAGATTGCACTGCATTATCCAATAAGTCACCAAATTCTTGGACTTTGGTCTTAGTCAAGAAGACTTTTAAACATAGCGGCTCCGACTACTTATGTAGTGTCTCGAGGGCCAATCTGAGAACATCCAACGTCTCCGCTAGGATCACTGCATCATCTTCAAAATCAAGATTGGTGTTCTTTAAATTATCAATGTCTTCTCCACAGTGACTCTGCCCAACTGTCTGGCCCAATAACCAGTCCATACAAGTGTTGAAAATTGTAGATGCTAGAACACACCCCTGCCTCATACCTGAATTCACACGGAAGAAGGAGGATGCATCTCCACCACACTTGACAGCACCCTCTAGGTCAATAATCACCACAAGGAATGTATTCTTGAGATCAACATAAACTGCATGCAACCATTTTTGCAACTTAATTTGTTGTTCCATGAGAAATGTGGATCGCCAGAATCTGGTCAATAGTCGACTTCTTGGTTGTAAATATATTTTGCTGAGGTCTCTACTCCTTTACTAGGTGGCCTTGGATTGGCATCAGTAGAATACAGGCCAAGACCTTGCCTGGCACACTGAGCAGTGTGATAGCACGGTAGCTATTGCAATCACGTTAGTCACCTTTCCCTTTCCAGATAGGGGTGACTAGGGTCCTTTAATATTCAAGAGAAATGGTTCCTGTAACGTGATATCAGATCATGTGTTAGACTCATGGTGGAAAGTGTTACTAGGGCGTGTCTGTTGAATTTTAGGTCACTCTTCTCTTATCAAACTGTAGCAAGTATTGGATAGGATTTTTGTAAGCAACGGTGCAACCTACTGAGTGGATTCATGTCATTTTCAGGGTGTAACCCGAGGTGTTAAAGGCAATGGATTTCGTGAGTGTTCATTATTCAATTCGACTACTACTGAGAGAGAGAGAAAGATTGTAAATACAAATACACAAATAAAGGTTTGTGGGCACAGTACACACATTAGTTTATTTAGGGAGAGGGTAGACTCTGGAGAGGAAATACATTAATATTCTGGGAACAAAACAATAGCAATGGAGTTATACAGACCACAACGGTAAAAGACCGTTTGGAAGGGTCGAACCGTGACAAAAGAGATACTAGAGTGAAAGATTAATATTGTCAGAAGAGAGAGTGTGTAACGTGCCAGATACTTCCAAGTAAAATAATAAAATGTGAATATTAATAATAACTACTAATACTCTTGGTATCGTATCAAAATGTTGAACTTATCTTAAGATTGATATCTCCTAAATTATGTAGCGTATCACATGTATGTAATTGATATATATTTGATTAAGCAAATGCCTAATTATAATAACGTGGTATCTGTCAGCCAGAGTGGACAGAAGGGTGCTGAGCTGGTATGGTCATGTTGAACGAATGGGAGATGAAAGGCTTACAAAGAGAATATGTGAGTCAGGTACAAGGGGAGATAGAAGGGCAGGAAGACCCCCATTGAGATGGAGAAACTGTGTAAGAAAGGCTTTGGATGATAGAGGAATGACTATAGATCAGGCAGGGGAAGTGGTGGTGGACAGGAGTGAATGGAGAATGCTTGTGAATAGTTGAGTGAACACGTGGTCATTTGGAGTAAGGGGTTGGGCGCAAGTTGGACTAGATAATAGTCCATCAGGTGCCTGGCCCGGGGAGACGATTAATATGAAGGGTGTGCCTGGAAGTGTGGTGGGAGGGCTTGTGGCTTTGGCTTCGCTGCATGTCTGCCTGCCGAGATCGGAACCTCTCCGGGTGGTCAGGGGCCGGGGGAGTGCTGGAGCGACCTTGGTAACCCTGGTCTCTGGGTCTTCTCCTGGGTGACCTGGATGTGTGAGAGTTTGTGTTTTTTATCAGTGTTTATTTTTTGTTTTATGTTGTTTTTGTGTTTTCCCTGTTCTTGCTCTGTCTTGAGTCGGCTACCCCCAAAATGGGGATTGGGCCTGAGCATATAGATAGATAGATTTGCAGGATTATCCAGCACACATTGTTAGTACATTTCTTAACACACATACACACGCAGACACATGTAGATTATGTCGAACAGTATACAATATATGAACGATAAATATATAAACATGAACCAAATATTAGTTTAAATATATCGATGATTAACGAACCTGTGAACTCTTGAATATTTGTTTGCAGAACCATAACTACTCCGTCAAGTTACAAACAAACAAGAGAGGAAAAAATAGTATTTTGAAGAGTAGAAATATTCAGCATTATGAAACAACTAACTGAGGTACCCGGTGATGCCCGTGTGAAAATCCAAGTATGGGGGGGGGGGGGTCAACATAATGTTCACTTAAAACCTATTCTGGCAACCCCTTAGTATGTATGCCAAGTATGGGCTCTCCAGCGTGAAAACTGAAGGAGTAGTTCGTGAACAGACAGACAGACTCACACAAAGTACCCTTTATATAGCTGATAAGCATAAACAAATACTATTAGAATAAATATGATCGTTAATTGAATAGTGCACACTGAATAAGGAATTCATAAATTATGTTGCGATGGTACGATGATAACAAACTACACATAAAACACTCCAACATTATTGTGTTCTCTTTTTTTTCTCTCTTTTTTGTTTTGGTTCTCTCTCTTTCTCTCTCACTATTTTCCATTATCATTTCCTCGTTCACACCTCCAGTTCAGCTCCCCCCTCCTATAACTTATCACCTGTTATAAACTTATGGTTCATGGTATTGCCAAAATTGTGGAAGGTGGTTTGTGCTGTTGATAGAGAGAGCTGTCAATTGTCTTCCTCCTTCCATCTAAACGGTGATTGCTCTCTTTATACCAAATCATATATGGTTTGTGAGATCATCCTTTCCATTACTTCAAACTCAAGAATCTCGTACTTTATATTTTTCTGTGCGGGATCAAGCTAAATCCGTCCTTTGACTCGCTAAACACGCCTTACCTACAATACATGCTCTTAAATTTCCATCTCAAGTTCTTACCAAGCTTTCTGTCATCTAGCAAAGAATCCTACCCAACATATTTACTTCCTCATCTTTAATATCGGCACTTATATTTAGACACTCTGTACATGAAAATGTATTCCAGTTTCTTATTTAGTGCCTGGATGGACAAACGCAATTCAGTTTTATGTTCTACCTCCCTGCCACGAAAACAACATCCGAGTGGCAATAGGATTATTCTGTTGCTGAATCTGTGTAATCTGCGAGGGTTAACTCTCACGGATTCAATCCCGGGAAACGATGACACTGTCTTTATACATCGAGTCACACGACCACTTTAGGGAAGAATATCCTCGGACTTGTATTGTTGAATTCCAATTTATTTCGTCAATTTCAATTCAATATCGATAAAGTCATCTGGAAAAGTCATTATGTATGCATATATTACTAAACAAATTAATATAAAACAATCATTGCCATATATATATATATATATATATATATATATATATATATATATATTGCCCTTATGTATGAAAATCCTAATTAATTGTATACTGATGTTATAATACAATATGTAGTGTATTTCATTTGTCTGTATAGGTAGGGTGGCATTATTGGATATGTATAGTAAATATCGCCATTATTAGAAGCCCAATTATTGTATACATGTGGCTGTATACATGCTTGCTACATATAAAAGCCACATGAGGCTTCCTGGGGATCTCAACACCAGCGACCCCATGCATATATTCACACACTTTACAGATTCTCCTGTTATTCAATTAAATGTGTCTTCCGTCATGGTGAAATCTTATTCCTCGAGGCTCCCAGCACCTTCGAAGACCCAGACTCCATTATACTGTCTCGTTAATTGTGAACATTGTAACTATTGACCCCATGTTGAATACCTACGACTGTATATCTCTATTGACCCGATTATTGGAATTCAGGTATATGAAATTAACAACATTATACGATACCACATGTACCATCAAAATACATACATATGTTACTACACTTGAGTAATGTATTTTATTTTGTAGCCACCTAAACCTGTCACGGTATTTATATATTGATCAACGTGTTGTGTAGATGGGCTACATGAGAGGCTGCAGGTAATTAACGAAGTTATAAGGTCTTGGTTTGCTGGATGCTGACAGTACATGTTGATGTTAACAAGTTATAATTACTATTTGTGATATCAAGCTCTTGGCCTTCAATTATTTACTTCAATTATTTTACATCTGGATGGTGTAATGGTTAGTGTGTTTATAAATCTGTGCATTTTACCCAAAATTTGAATCCCGGCGGATCACATGCTTTCATTAATATAATTGAGGGTGTTTGGTGTTGGAGTGAAATACATAAAAATAGGGTTCAATATTTCGTTACTTTGAAATTCGATATGCTATGGATTTTGGCTTAAGTTAGCAGTTATTAAAGGGTGTTGGGTGCCGTTTTGTTTAAATATAAGCCGTGTGGATTTACCGTCCTTGTAATAAACAGTATAGTTGCCGTTGTAGGTAGTTATGTAAGATAGTATGCAGTTAAATATTGGTTTATCGTTAGTGTGGCGTAAGTGGGTTATAGATATTGTCTTTGTTCAATGCTGTGTTTGTATTATACCACTTGAATTGTGAAAGGATGCATTGAAGTTCATTTCATCTGTGTTACGTTAAATGGACTATTGTGTTTAATATAGCCTGGCTGATTGGAATTATATTATAAATATCTGTACCAGTCTGTTTATCAATGGATATCCGTAAATACTTATTTCTTTTATTGTATTAGCCTTATGAGTTTGTCTTTAATATACACACACATATATATATATATATATATATATATATATATATATATATATATATATATATATATATACAGGCCTACTGTATATACGGTGATATGTAATATATTTAATTTGGTAAGTAGTGAGTACGGACATGAATATTACCCAGTACATCGAATTGTGCTGAAGGGAAACTACTTAGTCGATTATGATGACCACAATTTGTGGAAGCAACAACGACAAATTATATACCCAAATCAAATTATAATACAATATTGATTGCACACTTTTAAAATATACTGGTGGTATGGTACAGGTCAAATTATATTCCTTTTAATCATAATGGCGAATAGATGTTTTTGTAGACTACGTGATTAGATCATATATATTTCTAAGCAAACTGTATCCCATCCCCACACGAAATACATACTACACAGTATGTTCTGCTTCAAATTTCAAATTTTTTAGGAATATAATGTACATGGAGAATACCGTTATAATATGTATGTAGCTATTGGACGTTCATAAGATAACATTATCATATTTGAAATTTACTGACCAGAATATTATGATAGATAGCACAATTGACTGTTTTTGTTTATGTATTGGTAACATATATGACATATGGCAAATTATTTAAGTGTAACAAATAAAATAAGTTGCATTATCTAAATACAAACATCGTGCATGCCTGATACAAAACACTATATCATTGTTCAAGAGAAGGAAGTACATTTGAGTGTACTCTGAAATCTCGCAGTATATAACAGAATGTCCAAGTTGTACTGAGTGCTGACTGAATCTGTTTTGCATTTAGAAGCTTAGTCCGGGAGCGCTCGTTTTTGTTGACTCTATCCTGTTTGTACTCACTACCGGTACGCCACAGAACCTGAGCTATATTTTAAGTACATACACTTGTCCACAACCTCACATGTATTATAAATATTATATTTATGTTCTACTTATTGCACAACAGTTAACATTACGGTATTGTATTAAGATTATGTAGTAGTTAAATAAATCTTGTAACTATTCCAACAATAGAGTTATACTACTACAGTCATGTAGAATCGCACTAAGAAGTGATGACTCGGTTTTTATAATGCTCGGACAAAAGTCTCCATATCTTTCTACCGCTGGCAACTCTCCACTGCAACTCTGTGCCCGGTCTTGTCCTAATATATATCTATAGGTCTCTGGATATTCCCAATAATTGGTCTACTGACAAAATTAACCTATTTATGCCCTCTAAAATATATTTATGTTGTAGTTTGAATAAATATATGTAAGGTTTGTTTTCAATTTTTAAATAGAATAATGAAAGTATTTATTTCCATGCGCTATCTAGCATGTTACACTCCAAGGGACTGAAGGCCTACGGTCCGCCTGCAAGACAGTCAGTCACTGCCAGGATATGAGGGAGAGTGTGTCTCTTCTTCTTTTATATCCACCTTTGTCCTTTACTACCTGCCTTTCCATCTTCCGTTCTTATATGGCAGTCCCTATGGGTTATCATATATTTATAAGTTAAATTTAATCGTCTGTCTATACAAATTACAAGCTGTTCTCGATAATTCAAACTTTTTCCAGGCAGAATGTCGTATCGTGTAGAGAATTAACCCTTGTCTATCGGCGCGCAACATATGTCGTGTGAAAGAAATTTGGACTAAGTGGAGGTTCACAACTTATGTCGTGTGCCATTTTCAGCACGTAATGTTGCTGAGAGAGAGAGATAAGTGGTGGGAGGAGAGTAGCAAGCGTATGACTGCTCCAGACCACCGCGGCGGACCTACTGACATGAATCCAACCCTCCCCCACCCTCACGCACTCGCTACACAGGGAATTATGTAGGGAAACTACCTAATTACATGGTTTTTGCACTCGTGTTGCAAGAAAACTAGCGGTCGTACAAGGATGGTTGGGGTGTCATTGGAAAGCTCTGTTTATGACCTTTCAGGGATAGATACTTATTTTACGCTCTGGACCTTATTTAGGCATGAAAGTGATCACGTAAACAACCCTATTTAGGGTAAAAACACCCCGCTGGGCGGTACAAATAAATTACCGCCTAGGCCGCTCGTTAGGTGTTAAATGTGGAAAAAAATACTGTTATATGTTTATTTGCATGCTTTATTGACACTCATGGTTTGAATATAACTTTTAACTGTTGATTTTAATTTTAGGAGATACTTTTCTCCCAGTATTGTTTGTGTAAAAAGTAATACAAGCATTAACACCTTACGAGCGGCCGCATCAGTTTTTTTCCACTACGCGCCAAGCGTGGGTTTTTTACCATAAATAGCCTTGTTTCCGTGCTCTTTTTCATGCATAAACAAGAGCCAGAGCGTAATACATTTATGTATCCCTGAAAGGGCATCAATTGAGCTTTCCAATGACACCTGAACCATCCTTCTAAGATCACTGGTTGTCTTGCAACGATCGTGCAACCGAAGGGCAAAATCGCTAAAATACGGTAATTTTGTTACATAATTACGTGTGTAGCGAGGGAGGGAGGGTGGATGTGTGTGGAGTAGATGTCAGTAGGCCCACGGGAGCCGTGGCGAGCGGTCATGAGGCAACCTACGCTCCTCCCGTCGCTCGTCTCTCTCTCAGAGCCAATATTGCACCAAAATTGCACACAGACTTAAGTCGTGCCCCGCCACATAGTCCAGATTTTTCGATACGGACTTAATTCGGGCCCCGCTAATAAGGGGTTAAGAGACTTACTCCGCATTTTAATCCTGAATCTAGTGAGCCAAATAATACGAGTTTCATATTCTTTCATTTGGCTTAGTGTCTCAATGTTCGTATTATTTGTTTTCCTCTCAAATAATGAGAGAAATATATTGCAACAATACTTTTATATCGTGTTTTTGGTATTTTTTCCTCAACTACAGTTCTCCCCGGTGTGTAATACATGTTTATAGTAGAGCCTCAATTGTTGCCAGATAGCACTTTATGAACGAAAGGTACTAGGAATCGAGAAATGACTTCTTAGCGCGATTATACTCGGCAACTTCTTGTTTGGTTCTTCACTTACTGCAATATTCGATGACACCGTTATACCTTCCGGTATTCACTGTATTTCCAATATTTTATTACAAATAATAGAAAATATATGTGAATATATGTTATCTATGTAAATCATTAATCATACAGTGCATGATTAGGTAGACGTGTGTTATACTTTTATTACTCTGCATCGATTAGTTCGGAAGTGGAACATTTTTCTTACAGGTGTGAATATTTACGGTAATTAATTTGTATTGAATGGTTTAATATCGACGGCTATGTGAATGATATTTTGGGGTTTTCATAGCAATATATTGTTTGTAGTACTTGGTATGTTATAATATAATTATAATTCAGTGGCTTTATTCATTATGATCACACATTGGGTGTCGATTGAGTGGACATGGTAAAACACAAGGAGTTAGCTTAGGTGTAGATAAGAGATGTGTCCCACAAGGATCTGTTTTAGTTCTTGTGATGTACATTATATCGCACACATACCGCGTACAATCCAAATATAAAAAGTAGTCAGCTGGCAACTGTCAAAAATTCCCCTACAACCTCACTCTCCCATTTCACAATTATTCTTCCATGTAAACGCTGGTTCGAATATCAACCGAGGTTCGTGGACCCCCCCCCCCCCCTCTCTCTCGCTCTCTCTCTCTCTCAACACTGATGAAGTAAACAAGATCGAGATGGAAAGTTTTAGAAGTATTTCCATTTTATGGAGACTCAATTCAAAGTTTTCCCCAAAAGAAACAAGACCGTGTGTGGCTTTAGTATATATAATAATTAATGTGTGGCGATGTTTTAGGGTTATTAGCTTTTCGAACCTACTGAACTATACATATATATATTGCCTGATGCCTTGATCCCCGAAGGTGTGGCCACGAACGAAACACCCACATGCACCTCCGTCCCAAGTCAGTCGACGCCCATCCTCCCAACCAGCACCGCCTCCACTCATATACTTCTTCATTCCATCCTTCCACCTCTCTCTTGGGTTACCTCTCCCTCTCTGTCCTTCTACCTCGCTCTCGTACACCCTCTTAGTCATTCTCTCGCTTCCCATAACGTTCCATAAGGCAGAATCATCTCGAGGTGTTCCTTTTCACACTTTCCAGCATGTCTACATCCATACCACATCTCTCTCTTACTTCCTCATTCGTATGTCTATCCTTCCATGTAACTCTGTACGCACTTCTTAATCCCCCCAGACATAAGTTGCTATCTTACTGATGGGGTGGGCGGAGCACTCGGTATTTCCCTCAAAACACTTTCTCTGACACTAAGGGTCCGGTAGAGGTCGGAGGTATTCGGGGTTGCCACAAACCGCCAGATTTTGATCTAACTTACCTAAATTACTGAGCTCAATATTTTTTTTTTTTTTTTTATTTTTTTAAAGAGAAAATGAACGGAGGAAGGAAAAACACAGATAAAACAAAAAGGTCCATGTGCCTAAAGGCATCCTCCATTCATAAAATGTTTGTAACAACTGGATTTAAACATTTGTAGATTGTAAGTTTGTGGAAAGCAATTCGAGGGAAGTGAATTCCAAAGAGTAGTAGCTCTGGGGATAAATGAATTCTGATAAGCAGAAGTTCTGCATTGTGGAGGAGAAAGTGTAAATTCATGGGCGCTCTCAGCTGCCCTAGTTCTACGGGGAAAGATGTGGAGAGGCGGCACAATTGAAGCAAGTTCCTCGGAACAATTGCTGTGAAAATATCTGTAGAATAATGCAAGGGATGCAACGTTTCTTCGTATGGATAATGTAGGAAGGTCCTGTGTGATTGCAGGGTTATTGATTAATCTAATAGCTTTATTTTGAATTTTGTCCAACTGCCTCAATGCAACCACTCCTCTTCCACCCCACAGAGGTGAACAGTAATCCATCTGAGAACGCACATGACTTTTATATATCACGGCCAACTGCTCGTCAGTGAAGAATTCTCGAACTCTGTACAGGAGTCCCAGTTTTTTAGAGGCATTCTTAGCAATGCTTCTAACATAATGTGTCCAGCTCAAGTTAGTAGTTAATGTTACACCGAGAATGTCAATACTAGG
Source organism: Paralithodes platypus (assembly GCA_032716605.1). Taxonomy (NCBI): domain Eukaryota; kingdom Metazoa; phylum Arthropoda; class Malacostraca; order Decapoda; family Lithodidae; genus Paralithodes; species Paralithodes platypus. Next base: position 24,526,954 of record CM064490.1, read on the forward strand.
GGAAGTGGGAATATTTACATCATTAAAAATATATGGGAGTCAGTGAGATTCTGTCGGTTAGAAAATTGAATGTACTTGGTTTTCTGTGCATTAAAGGAAACTAGATTCTTTTGTCCCCATCCATTAATTCTAGAAAGGTCCTGGTTCAGAGAAATTGCAGTGTTTATTTTTGAATTTATAAGATCGGGTTGGGTGAAAGAATTGGTAAATGTGAAGGAACTGTGGAGTGTTGAGTCATCTGCGTAGGAATGTATTGGATTATGAGTGGTAGATATGAGATCATTGATATGAATGAGGAACAGAATTGGGGCCAAAACTGATCCCTGGGGAACACCAGCATTTATTGAGTGAAATTGAGAATAAAGGCCATCTACCATTACACATATTTTTCTGTTATGAAGATAAGAAGAAATTAGTGGAACTAATGATGCAAGGCCGTAGTGTGACATCTTCGACAATAAGGATTGATGCCAGACTCTATCAAATGCCTTTGATATATCCAGTGCTATTGTATGTGTTTCACCATGTTGGTCTGTAGCTTGGTTGATTTGATGAGTAAGAAGGCAAAGCATGTCTGCAGTTGATCGACATCGTCTAAAACCATATTGCCTATCACTGATTAATTTATTATTCTCAAGATGCTTAATTATATGATTATTTAATATAATTTCAAAGACTTTACCAAGAGTGGAAGTTATAGCTATTGGTCTGTAGTTTGATGGATCTGAAGAGGCACCTTTTTTAGGAACTGGATGGATGTTTGCTTCTTTCCAGGGTACTGGGAAGCATGAGGTATGAGTACACAGACGGAAATTTTTTGCCAATACAGGAGCGAGCACCAAGGAGCAATTCTTAAGTACTATTGGAGGAATTTCATCTGGACCAGGAGCCTTATCTACCGAGAGATTCTGCAAAATAGTTTTGACATGTCTGGTGTGGATCTTAAGTGAGGGAATTTCAGGCGAATTAAAATTAAGTACAGGGACATCTTGATTTATTTCATCTAAGGTTGAGTTGGTGGAGAAAATATCTGCAAGAAGGTTAGCTTTACCTCGTGGGTCACTTACAAGATTGCCAGTCGGAGATTTTAATGGTGGAATGGATGAAGCAGTAGTGAAGTTGGATTTAAATGAGTTAAGAGTAGACCAAAATATTTTGTTATCATTTGGATTATTTAGAAGTTTATTTGCCTGCTTGTGGAGAAAGTTTGATTTAGTTAGGTTTAATACAGTTTTGGCATGATTTCTGATGTTTCTAAAGTAATTAAAGGCTTCATGTGTTTTGATCTTGTGTATGCATTGTAGGCTATTGCTTTTTGTTCAGTTACTCTAGCACAATTATGGTCAAACCATTTAGGTGAATTAGATCTTTTACTGTACTTTTGATGAGGAATAAAAGTTTCCATTCCAATTTTTACAAAATCTTGTATGTGGCTCAAGGTGGAGTGTGCATCATTAGAAAAGAAAGAGGTCCAGGGAATATCAATAAAGAAACCTTGAAGACCCTCCCAGTCTGCCCTATCGTAATGCCATTTAGTCACCAAAACAGGTTCAGAGTGGGAAGGTGTGGTAGGTGATAGACAGGTGGCCTGTATCAGACAGTGATCAGAAGATCCAAGCGGGGACCTCACTGTAACATCATAATTTTCTGAATTGGTTGTTAAAAATAAGTCCAGTAGGTGGGAATTATGATTAGGATTATCTGGTACACGGGTGGGTTGGTTGACTAGTTGAGTGAGATTAAATGAGTCTGCAAATAGCTCACATTCAAGACCAGCATCATCAGTCCTGGCTGAATGAGTGAGCCATTCAACATTATGGACATTAAAATCACCCAACACAGTGATTTCTGAAGAAGCATTTAAGTTGAGGACACTGAGTTGTGAGGACAGAGAATCAAAAAGACTTTGCTCTGGAGGAGTATTTGGGGAACGGTAGATGCAACATATGTATTTAAATTTACCAGCAGAAATTAATTTGTATATAGAATAATCAAAATAGGGACAATTGAAACTAGTAACCTCCTCCAGGGCAATTTCAGATTTTGCGAAGCAACATACACCTCCTTTAGGTCTGAAATTTTGGAGCAGTTGATAACCTGGAAAATTAAATCTAGACGTGTCAGATGTGGAGGTTACTTGAGTCTCTGTCAAAAAAAGGAGAGTAGGGGATTCTGCTTGAAGAAATTGGTGTACAGAATTGATGTTAGAGTGAAGTCCCCTTATATTGCTAAAGAAAAAGCTGCACCGACGAGCAGCTTTGGGACGTTGCAATGCTCTTGACACAGTCGCATGATGACGACCGGGAGGGCCCTGTGTCAATGACCCAACCCTGCCGGGGGTGGATATCCGAGGGACCACCAGGTTTGCTCTTAACAATTGTACTGCCATGTTTATTGGGTAAGGTGTATGGTGTTACATGTATGATATGTAGTGGGAAGAGTAGTGTTTTATGGATAGAGGATAGCAATGTAGGGCAATGTCGTGAAGTTGGATGTGTATGTTATATAAAGAGGGTTTTCCTGATACCCCTGATGTGTGAGGCAGAAAGATATGTATCCAGCTACCAAGGCCTGGGAGAGAAAATGGAATTCAGGCTATTCCCTGAGTCTCCCGAAACCTTGGCGGTAGTACTTCCCTGGGCGGGGCTGCCTACCCCTACTACCTACAATATGACGCAAATGCGTCATATAACTTACTTATTGAGCTATTTCACTAAGTTCATATGACGCGATCGTGTCATATGATACTCTTGGGCATACCGCCATATGACGCGATTGCGTCATAGATGTCGGAGGGGGTTAAGTAACTCATGTCCACCCCTCTCACTCTGAGCCTCTCCACCAACGTCCAAGCTTCGCTTCCGTAAGTCAGTGTTAGGATTACCACACTGTCATGCAAGGACTTCTTTACTTCCATGCTGACCACCCTATTTCTTGTTACTTCTTTCAGCGTTCCTACAACCCTCATCCCCTGTTGCATCCTCTCCCTCATTTCATCCATACTCACATCTTTACTCAACACACTGGCCAGATATTTAAATGAGCTGACACTCTCCACAGCCTGACACAAGGGCATTATAGAAAAACACGTTCATAGTGTCTATATTTATTGCAATATTTCGGAGACACTTACTCCATCATCAGGCAAATTTTAAAATAACAGATACACACACTTGTAAGAAAACACTAGTCGCATAGTGTATGAAAATTGTTATGCCGGGATATAATATTTTAATCCCGTTATTCAGTCTTTACAAAAGTCCTATTCTGGACTTATAGACTCAAAATATCCTCAACAGGAACACATCTAACACGATCTTAATCACAATGTAGGTACTTAATTAGGTGCTACAGAACACAATAAAGACACACATATAACTTAAACACATGTAATTTATTAATGTATGTGAAGAGATTTATATAGAATAGTTATTCCTCTGACTGATTATAGAGGTGAGACTCTTCTATTCTGGACATAATCAAATTAATGTGAAAGTCACGAGTATGGCGAGATCGGAAGTAGGGACTGAGAGTTAACTTGACTATTATAATGAATAGTAAACAAACAGGTGAATACATTTAGTCCTACGTATCGGTCTCTAATCAATAACATGGAACATGAAAATATTCTGGTATTATGTATAGGACGTATGCAATATAAGATAAACACGTTACCTATAGATTCAACCTTTGATAATAATATTTATGTGAGTTGAGTCTCTAACATATTTTATTCTTGAATTGAATTAAGTTAATATGAACTCTCCAATCACGTAAGAATGAACAGGTTTAAGTACCAGAGGAACGCACGAAGATATCTAGTTCATCATTTGCTCACGGGTGGGGAGTGGCGCACGCATAGTTTAAATAGCACGGGTTAAAATAAACTGACCAGGTAGCTCAATCAGGTCATTCTAGGTACTGCGATGTTGGAAATAATATTTATGGTTAGTGCGACGATAATCTTAGGGGTTGAAATAATCAAGTGAAATTAACAGGGGAGGTATACGGAATTATTTTTACAATTCAATATATGCTTAACTTGAAATGAGCAAATTATCACATAAACATATAACTCGTCAACGATTATATGTGATAATATCTCGGGTCGAGGAATTCAGATGTAGTATTATACCTCTATTAGTGAATAATCAAAGGTTTAATATCACTTGAACGAAAATAAATAAATATATAGTCAACAGAACGAACGTAGTTAACCAATATTAAGTAACGCTTAAATAAAATTAGCGTGTACGAATAATTAGTATAATACTAATGATAAGTAAATGGCGCACACGACGAAGTTGTACTAATGGAAATACCTAATAAAGCATGAAAGGAGGTCTGAACTAGTTAGCAGATTCCTATAAAGAATTCACACAAATAGCGGTATATCCAAATGATGAATAATTACATAATAGATCTATGCAAGGCTAGAATTCCTAGACGAGAAGAATCAAATTTATCTACATCAGTAATAGTATGAACGGAAATACTGTTCATAAAATAAAAAAGTTAACACTTTATATCAAGTAAGCGTAACTTAAGTTCTCTCGAAGAAATTATATTAATTAATCAACAATGAATCTTCTTATAAGAGGGGGGACTAAGATATAAAGGATATGAAATTGAGCATAGGTTCTAGGTAAAAGTATGAAGGAAATAAATACACGTAATACACTTCAACTTCAACTTGTAACATACATAATAGAATGGACATATACAAGTAAAATCTGTGAGTATTTGGCTTAGTGAATTAATTAACACGAGTATGTAACGTATGTGTAAGACGTTCTAAGAGAGTTATAGGTCAAATATTAACACTAGATCTTGGACACAGATCTATATAACAATTAATATGAATTCTGAAAGATTAACACATACGCAATAATTAAGGATCTTGGGCACAGATCTATATAGAATTCAGCACTATAATATTCACATATTTTACCTTACCTTTACAACAATAATCACAACATAAGATACTCCGAGACAGTTAGGGTAATATAGGAGGGTAGTGGTTCGAGAGTAAGTCTGGCCGATGTAGAACGTAGATTCACTGGTCAGGACTTCAGGAGGAGCTGCTTCTCACAATCAGGACTTCAGGATCCGGACTTCAGAAGCCACACAACAGGCTCGTCGTATTCTCGAGGGTAGGGGGAAGGGTGAGACAATTTTCCACTGCTGTTAGATGCCCTGTGCTTTGCAGCCTTAAGGACATTACCCCAGTGGATGTTTGCTTAACTTTCCTACAGCTTCTTTGAGACTATGTTTGAATTAATTCTTGTCTCTAACTTACAGGAACTCAATGTTAAAAGGATAGAGTGAATCGTTGTGATAGAGTTGTTGAGGTTAATACTTAACTAAAGCATACATGATGGTTATTATTGGATACATTAGGATAATTGGTATTTTATTTAATACTTAGGTGAGTCATTTAGCTTAATACAGACGTAATCATAATTCTAGTGATTAGGTCATAATTGGGGTTCATTGGTGATCTTTTGAATAGCTCAGTTCTTTTTATCTTCCCGCAATGGTTGATAGTTATCCAGGACCATAACAAGAAGCAGGTTTTCTTATGCCCACCTGTTCTGGTAGCATTCAGGCCTTTGGTGTTGCATTTGCATAAACATCTGCTCGTCGTAATGCAAATCTGGTGGCTGGACAAATGACGGCTGGTGATTGGTGAACATCGTTTGAGAGCTGTACTGTGATTGGGTCAAAGTATTTCCCTTTTGCTGGGGTGACTGACCTAGGTGACCCCGCTCTGTGGTCCGTAGAATATGGGAAATTCCTAGGGTCATGGGGTACTTCGGTAGATGATGTTTCCTTTGATTCTTGGTGTCTCGCTTCTCCTTTCTGCACACCGGTACGCTAGCAATCTTACAGGTGAGGTTTGACCCCGTTCTATCCAACCCCATCACTTCAAAAATAATATTATAAAGCCTAACCAAAATGACATTATATAGACATATGAAGAAAGACTATGGTAAACCTAAATACGTATCATAAATTGATGGCATAGAAAACAAAAGTGCATAGATGACATAATAAATACCACAAACATTATAAATTAATCACAACACTTCTAAACAGTATACATACGAAAACACGAAAAATATCTTACATTAAGAAGATGTTATTTAAAAACACAAAAGGTCGGCTGATTTTTCGTTACTTACTCCATTATCAACTCCCCTATATCAACTCTGGGGGAGGCAATCGTCACAGGCAGTTCTGCCTTATGTGTTCCTCACTCACATAGACAACAATAAGATAAATATATAAATAAATAAACCTCTTGTACCTGATCCCCCATTAAATTAGGGTCAACCTTCCTTGTAAAAGTGAAGGAGGTTGAGCGTTGGAGGAAGTCATTAGTATTTTTTGTTTTTGTTTTGCAATTCTGAACTGCGTTTAAACACAGTTCTCCAGCGGTGCAGCCTGAACCGGATAGGTCACTTAACGTATTTCTGCATATTGACTACCAGAGTTACACAGAGTTACACAGATACACGGACCAAACAGACCTTGCGGTCCCAACTAGGTGGTCCGGCCTTAATACTACTAGACAGGCACAGTTTATAGTGGAAGAATAGGACAGTAAAGTAGAGGGCTCTCTCAGAGAGAGAGAGTTACTTATATTGACTCGTTATATCTTGAATATAATTATATATTACAATTGCATAGCAATACCACACATTTGTATGTCAGTACCTTCAAGTACAGGTATGTGCCAGAGTATATACATACCTGCACTTGAGGGTACTGACTCATATTGTATATTATCTGTTTGTCTGAACATATATCCTTGTTAACAAATCTGAATATAATATTTATTAGTAAAACACATATATTTAATTGTTAACGGAATTCCACCAGATGTCGCAGGTAATACACAGCTGCCAAATACAATTGTGACACCAAATATAATTTTCCCTTTGTTACTTCCATGTTCATTTTATACCTACTAATGCTGCTGGTTATTTAGTTTCTTTAGGTTCAAACTAACTACTGAGAATAGAACTTTCATACTAAGAACCTGACTCCAGATATGCAATTATAAATCTCCTCAATCTCTACCATTGATACCGAATACACGGTTGGGTTTCACAAGTTTTTATTTTACTTTGTATCAGGGCACTGGCACGGATGATAAATAGGTACTTGATTGAGTCGTATTTATATAGAAATAACTCTCAAACCTACTTCAAGAATGAATAATAATATTCTTAAAGCATGGATGATATATAAATCAGTTGATAATAATAATTGATAAATCACAGTTGAATAAACATATGATGAATATATAAATATCGCATAAATGCTAACAGAGCGGATAGTCTCCAAGAATAGCTGAAATCCTGAAAGTCAAGGTTAACGCGTGGTAGAACGTGAGGCGGGGTAAGGTAAAAATACTGAGGTAACAACGTCTCAGTTAGATAGCATATATAAAATAAGAACATCAGCTGAATGGCAAATAACTAATGAGCTATAAGTAAAGAGAAAGGGTTTAATTCTCTACTAACGTATACAGTTAGGTTTAACAATCGTAGTTCAGGGAACTGAGCAAATAAAGATAAGTCATATATAAAGGCAAAGCCCTCGACATTCTTATATTAACTATATTAACGCAATGTGGGCAAAATAGAATTATTATGAATTCAAGTTAAATGTTTAAACTGGTTGTTAAGCCAGGAAACTTGAATAAAAATGAGTCTAGCTAAGAGACACGATAACACTTTCTGTGAAAATGTATACACAATTAAAGAACCCTGATAATCCTATTCACTTAGTATCAGATCTGTCAGGGGTGTTCACAATAGTTACGTGTAGTTTGCGGGTAATCGGGGCGAATGGATATATATATAAACTTAGTGGCAATACATGAATATATATATAATATGAATATACAGGATATATATAAATCAATCCCAGGATAGCGTTTGTATGTACTCACGACCCGAGTAACAAAAGGACTAAGGTGAGAATAAAAGATCTCGGGTATTTACGGTAACTTGAACACATAACATATCCTACACAACCTTTGCAATAATCACGAAACGCAATAAGTAAACAAAAAGCTCTTAATTTTGAGTCGGAGTATAGTAGAGAGTAGCCTTGTAGAGATCTGACACATGTGGGGGCGACTGAGTGCGTGGTCCGTCTTGGCCTGGTTGCCAAGGGCGAGGCCCGGGAATACCCTCGCACAGATAGCACTAGCGTAGGTCATTTCCGGTACAGCATACACACACTCTCTCGTCCGAGAACCGTCTCTGCTTGAAGTGCACGATCTAAGAGGATTTTGTCTAGTCCCTACGGATGGTGCTATCCGGTCGAGTTGTTCACGTGTACTCCCCCACAGGTTACCCATGGGACACAGTGCCTCGACTTGCTTAACTTTACACTGTTTTCAGCCAGGTAGTATTTGATTTTACGGAGAGCGACAAGTCTGGTGTTTCCGGAACATAAGAGGCATGGGAAATATCGTTTCTGATTTATTATGTGGTTGTTTAAAGCCTTAAAAATACAATGCATATATGAATATGTGGGGAATGGTATGTTTTATTTATAACAATAAAAGTGAATAGCTTAAAGCCTAGCTATACATAGGATAATTTATTTACAGTATTGGAGGCCTCTCTCCATTTAGAGGCTTGTATAGAGCGGTCTGTTTGTCCTCCACGAGGCTATAACCTGGTTCTTCAAATAAGAACTAAGGTTGGTTCCTGAATATCCACTCATGGTATTGTGGGTATGGTGCCCAATTATCCCTAATCTACCTGAAGTGTGTGGGTTCGAATCCTGGTCAGGATACCTTTCTCAAACTAAAACGAAAAAATTGAGTTTACTAACGCATTTCACAATATATGGTTGCAGTGGCTATACAAATCTGCAATTCAGCTTCCATTATTACTCTTCATTAAATACTATTATCAGTTAGCCAGACTGTCCAGTGGAACAGTTGCCATATTTCTTTCCGACGGCCATTTTATGCCTCACCCTTCGAGCTGTTCCTGCTGTTATTGTCCAGTGCTTCTGTGTTGCATGTAGTAAATTCAGTTCATGGTACGATTACCTTGGAATTATAAACCTGAGAGTTGCTTCATTATGATGCTCTGTTAATTTGATCGGATCCTTTAGGTTTTCACCACTCTCATGATCTATAGTTAACATTGTGGTCTTGGTCGTAGTTCTATGCTGAAGATGGCTTAGGTATTATAGCCTACATAATGTTACAGCCTGGTCCCCGGTGCTGTGTTGTTCATTTGTTTGTTGTCTTAATGTAAAGAGTACTCGGTGAACATTTGTTCAGTATGTGTTCCAATTATCTTGTGAACCATAAAATGCCTGATTGAAAATATTATTATAATTCTTCATCAAAGACTTACTGTACGGCAGAGGGTCTGGTTGCCATGGTAACTAACTACGCTTGGCCGTGTTTGTCGTTGGAAGGCAACAACACAAGAAGGACAATTTGATAGTTGACATATCTAGTATCGTCAGAATACGGACACAAAGCAAAAGGAGCTATTATATGATAAACAGCACTTCTAGATATGTGTTTATTTTTTGTCTATGGATCCCCTAAAACGTCGTCGAACAATATTACGTATATTTGCAGTGTTTCTAAAGGTAAAACATTCCTTCAAGTTAGGACCTTATTTGGCTTTTTTTTGGTGTGGCCATATAACATAAAGGTGTGTGTTTTCACTTGAATAATGAACACAATATGATATATGCACGGTAACGATAACAGCATTATATATTATGTCATACGCTCATAATACCTACTTCGATCCTTGCCTTGCTAAAGGTTCCTATATTATCATAATTATTCGTATCACTTGATGGAAAAGAGTTCCAGTGTATGCCGTAACTTCAAATAGTACAACAGAAAATAACACTAAGAAATAATATATACATGGAGAACGTATACACCAATTTTACTTATCAAAATCAATATCTAAGAAGACCTAATTCAAATGCATAATACTACTTATGTCAATAATACTGAATGATGCATGCTAGCAAATATCTGTAAATAGTCACCGGTAATTCGAGTTCAAACAAATATATACACAAATAACAAATTATCTATAATGGAATGATAATCTAAAGAACAATAACAATGTCAGATGACATTTAATACACCTGCACATTCCAAACATTTACAAGTCACGTACACTAATAACTGTCAAACATACAGTATATATGAACATATATTTTGTTTTCTTATTCAGTGCCCGGACAGACATGCGCAATTCAATGTTGTTGTCTACCTCCCTGTCACGTAAACATCACCCGAGCGGCAATAGGATTATTCTGGTGCTGCATCTGTGTAATCTGCGAGGGTTGACTCTCACGGATTTAATCCCGGGAAACGATGACATAGCTTTTATAGACCGAGTCACACGACCACTTTAGTGAGGAACATCCTCACACTCAGATTATTGAAATACATTTGTTATTCAGCTTATTGTAACTCACTTTTGACAGTATTCAACTTGACCATTACCCAAACGGTATTAAACGATCTATCTATCTATCTATCGATATATAACTCCGGCACATACACCATAGCTGGGGTTGCCGACTCGAGACAGAACCCGAAAAAAACCACACACACACAAAACAAAAATTCACACACACTAGGTCGCCCAGGAGAAGACCCAAAGACTCAGGGCCATGTGGGGTCTCCAGCAAGATTCCCAGGTCCCAGACCTCCCGGAGAGGTTCCGGTCTCAGCAGGCAAACATGCAGCAAAGCTCTACCCCCACATACCCGCCCACCTATATCCAGGCATACCCTTCATATATAACGGCTCCCTGGGCCAAACGATCTCTACTCAAATTATAGGTTTGGGGTACATAGTTATACATATAAGTTTATAAAATGCAAGGTTAATATAATATAAACATATATTTGTCTACTTTATATCATTGTTTTTACGAAATTTACGTTCACTGTCACACATTTGCTTCAACTTATTACATAGTAATTCCATATTTTAATTTAGTAACGTACACACTTATGGACCTTCGACCCATTTCTGCAATGCCGGACTTCAGTTATTTACCACTTGCAATATTCGGACAAAAAGGAAGATGGATCTGTAGAAATCGATATTTAGCAGAATTACTTGCTAAAATATCGTTGTAGTGCATTAATTTTATAACACACATCAAATTCAAACTATGTTCTATCCATCCAATCCTTATAATATTATTCCATTTTTGTTTCATATCGATAATTACGGCACAACTTTGTTGTAGCCTGAGACACGCGAATGGTTAATTGTAAACCACTTACTATTGCACTAATACATGTTGCATTTACACGTATAACCAGTACAGCAATATGATTATATTTGATATGATTATCACATATAACTACTGCTATTGGAGTGACAATATGTATTATACCTAACTTTGGCATGGTATAATTTTTGTTCGATCAATACAGTTATTACGGATAAGCAAACATAATCATATGATGGAGTGTATCGTACACAGCTGGTCTTTGTTCCACTTTTACGTCCATGTCACACTGACTAACTTTATGACAGTCAGTAACCAACATTGATCCATACAATGGTGAACACATTTATAACCGTATGATTATAAACCAGTGTGTTTGTGCATAATCAGTTTTATATAAAAACACAATATCTTATCTAGTATGTTTGCGACTATATGTTCAATTTGAGGTATTCTATCTATCTATCTATTGCCTGACGCCGTGATCCCCGAAGGGGTGGCCACGAACGAACCGCCCCCATGCACCTCTGTCCCCAGTCAGTCGATGCCCCTCCCCCCAACCAGCACCCCCTTCGTTCATGTAGTTCCTCACTCCATTCTTCCACCTCATATTCGGTCTACCTCTCCCTCTCTGTCCCTCCACCTCGCTCTCGTACACCCTCTTAGTCATTCTCTCGCTTTCCATACGTTCCATATGGCCGAACCATCTCAAGTTGTTCCTTTTCACACTTTCCAACACATCTACCTCCACACCACACCTCCTTCTTACTTCCTCATTAGTCTGTCTATCCCTCCATGTAACTCCGCACGCACTCCTTAAGTAATTCATTTCCACTGCTCTCACTCTTGGTCTGAGTCTCTCAACCAACGTCCATGCTTCGCTTCCGTAAGTCAGTGTCGGGATTACCACACTGTCATGCAAGGACTTCTTCACTTCCATACTGACCACCCTATTTCTTGTTACTGCTTTTAGCGTTCCTACAACCCTCTTCCCCTGTTGTACCCTCTCCCGCACCTCTTCATCCATAGTCCCATCTTTACTCAACACAGATACTTAAAAGAGTTGACGATCTCCATAGCCTGACCGTTCAGCTTCACCTCACACTCTGTGACTTCACCCCTTTCGAAGACCATAACCTTGCTCTTACCCGTATTTACCTTCAAATTCCGTTTTTCGCACACTGTTCCAAACTCATTTACCAGACCCTGCAACTCCCATTCATTATCACTCATCATAACTGTATCATCCGCAAACAGCAGTATAGGTAGCCTCCACTCAATTCCCTCCCTTTTCAGCGATACACCAACATCCACTGCTCTTGATAGGATTTCTTTCATGACTCCATCCATATATACAGTAAACAACCACGGGGACATCACACACCCCTGTTTCAAACCAACATTCAGGTCAAAGAACTCGCTCTGCTCACTCTCCACACGTACTGCCGCCTTTGCACCCTCATACATGCTCTTCACTGCTTTCAGCATTGAGGTATTCATGGTTCTATATACTTACACTTGTATTGTGTTATTTTCATATTTTGTGAATGACTACACTAACAATCATTGCTAGGCCATGACAACATTGGCACACGAAAGTACTTCACAATAAATATCACAAAATACACAAGAAATAATGGTTACAAACTTGTCGGCGAGATGTTTAATTCACTTTTGTTTTAAATGTATTCAACTAATGTAACACATTGCCTAGAAAAGCTATACAGTGCCATACAGTCCACGCATTTGCACACTGCCTAGATACAAAATTTGCCATTAATTCCTGACTGACTGCGTGTGTGCCCAAGTAATGTCACTATATCAATATAATTCGTAGTACTATATTTTTGTCTTCTGGCCTACAGTGTAGTGAAATGAATAGGAATAGGAGGTGTTTGTGAGTGGTAGCGGGTTTACCCTGTGTTGGTGAGACTTAACTAAAAACAGTGAGGGAAGCCATATAAATGAAACAGGAGTTCCACCAACTCCAAATCTCATGCCTATGAGGCCTCCCCTGGGTATTGTCCTGCTTGATTGGGGTTTACAATCTCCCCGATATATATATATATATATATATATATATATATATATATATATACATATATATATATATATATATGGTTGTTAAGTTTAATATATGGAGAACTCTGTTACCGTGGTGTTCTTCGGATCCATGTCGCATATAATTTTACATTAATGGTCAAAATTATAGATTAAATCTTAAGGTTCAGGAAGTATGAAGTCTAAGTATCAGACACATTTATCAGGTATGTATGTATTAACATTCAACGTGATTAACAAATTAAGATATTGAATACAAAACTAATATAAAGAAAATACAAGTTGCACCACCAAGTAGGGCAGTCTTAGATTTACAAGAATGTATTGGATAACGCCTTTTAAAGTACATATGTTGAATTAGTAAATGCAAGAGAATCTCTGAAGCAAATCTGTTTATTATTCCTTACTGTGCGGGCATATTTCCGCCATATTATGGCTCATTCAGGCACTCCTGATTGATTAAGCAAGTAACTGAAGGAAATAACATGTATTCAGCCAGAAACTAGAAGAAAATAGCTTCAAAATGACACCAAAATGAGCTTCATAGCTTGCAGGCTTCACCCGCAGCGCTACCATAGACATTCGCTAAAATTAGCAATCTCGCTACATATACGTTTGGCAGCAAGTATTTCTCGCGAGAGAATGGCTCATACTCCTCAGTGCACCGGCCGGCTGGCTGGAGAAAGGATGGGTGCCCTGTTGCGCTCCCGCTCCTTCACACTCTTTTCCACAGGCTTTAAGAGGCTTTAAAAGCCTGTAAATTGCCATGGCGTTCCGGAATGTCTCCCGCAGCCAATGTTAAGGAGTTATGTGTTTAGTACCTCCACGTAAATTGTACTCTAATAATGGACGCACCATATCCCTGTGGAGAACAAGTATAAGTATTGGTTAGAAGAGTGCTCTGGGAAGCTGCTTTAAAAAACATTGTAATAATACTATGATCCGTCCAGTAGCGAGCATTGGAAAAATTAAATACCGATAATACGTAGTAATTGTGGCTGTTCGCTAGTGAGAAACAAAATAAATGGGCTTCATAATATGTTCTACTTAAGTTTGTTTTTATCAATCAGATATTGTATATATAAAGTTGTAGAGTTTGTCTGTATCCCTTTAGCAACCAAATTATCGGGATTAGAGAGATAAAACTTGATTGGGTTACGCAAGGGGAACCAGGATTTTTTTTAAGCAAACAGAAGATAATACATAGAACATATTTGCTTTTGCGAAATACTTAATAACTCCGGCTGCAGTTTGAATTTACACTCATGGGATCGTGATGTACACAGTGTGTGAGTTCCTCTTCTTGTGGGGTATATTGTATATTGTCTTGCTTACAACATTTATATTACATTGTCATCTCATTACTGATCATCTTACATACCCGTCTCTTTCCCATCAAATATATCTTTACTTCCCTCTCCCGTCCGTGTAAGATCTTGAGTATGGGAGCTGTTTCCCTTGGCAAATATGCAGCGTCATTAGGACCTTGATCCTTAAAGCATGCACTCTGAATCTTTATTATTTTCACTTTACCTCTCAAGTACTAAGGTATATGTGTAACCCAAGTGTAAAAGCTCTGCCGTTTGCATATTTCATCAGTTTCAAAAACATTATGTATTCATGCTGCATTGCAATCACCTTTTTCTTATGTTACCCTCCATCCTTACTAGTATTAGTATTAGGATATTTTATATGGCGTGTCAGTAGGCTTTGTGGTAATGCACTGATACCAAGTACATCACAAATTCCATCCCAACAATATCATACCATTGATACATCGGGATTCGAGCCCGGGACCTTAGGATTACTATTCCCGTGGCAAAACCACTAAACCACACCTCCCCCCCACTAACAATTATATTGTGACATCTGGAAGATAACCAAGATGTGACGTGTGACCAGGCCAACCTGTTGAACGCGACTTTACACCTACAACTGCAAGAAATGATCCCACTCTCTTTCCTACATGACGAGAGAGAGAGAGAGAGAAAGCAGCCTAGCTGGTGTGGACGTGACATTCCACACATCCTTCACATTCCTCAAGTTCCCGCCAAAGCGAGCGAGAGGGGCGGGGCACCTGTGACGTGGTGAGCAGCCCCCCCTTCCCCAACCAACTTCTAACACCTGGTTGGCTCCCGCACACCTGTTCTCGTCGGTAACTGGCTCTCACACCCTGCCTGCATCGGATTGGATTAGGCACGTGTATCCTGACTTCTGATTGGATTAGCTTGGTCCGGGGAACGATATATAAGCCTGAGATTTGATAATTCAAACTAAACACATTCTTAGCTGGGTGGTGGACAGCGGCATGGAGAACAGGCTTGTATAATTATTGTATAAGGTTTATTTTAATTTGTAGGGTGAAACTTGTCACCTCTACCCGGTAGGAAAGCTGTGACTATTAATTAACCCGAGGTATGTCGAAACATACACTCCTTTGATTTAGGATTTTGTGATTGGAGAATCATATAAGTTTAATTAGAGAGATCTATATTTTGAATTACTGTTTACTTTTGGTGATTAGGATTAATGTTTGATTCAGAGATGATTTGTGACTGAATATTGACTACTTTACCTGTTAACATATTAACTAACTTGATGTAAAGCTATTGTCATTCATAATTAATGATTAAGCCTTGTATAAGTTAAATACTTACCTGACTTTATGTAGAGCTATTATTCGGAATAGGCATTGTAAAAGTCCTATACATAAATATTGTCTACTTAAGCCTACTAAACTTTAATTTGTACTTTAGTGAAATCAGAACGTATGCAAAACGATCCTGAAATCTATCATAACTTTCATTGATTATTATTTTGATTAATTGTAAAATACCTTATTTACGTTTATAAATACAATTCCATTTTATATGTGACTTTCTAATATTACCTTACCATTTTTATTTAGTCCAATGTCTTTCAGTAATAAGAATAAATAAGATAAAATACTAAAGGAGAATAATAATAAACTAAGAATAACGAGATAACATAGAAAGAGTAAAACAATATTTAAAGAGTAAACAAACTTAAATTAATTATATAAAAGGATCTTAATACTTTGCTGATAATCAAGATTAATTGATATATTCTAGCGACTTAAAACCCTTGCTTACATATCGTACTTTTAGTATTCTTAATTAATAGCCTATTTCATATTACACATTCAATGTAACTTTAAATAGTTCCTGATTAAATATCATTGAAGTGTATCAGAATATAAAGGATAACTGTCCCAACAACTAAAGGAAAGCAAGTAATAAAGTACAGACTTTAATCGTTTACGTTCTATTGGCCTTTAGCTGTTTGATACACTTTCATGTTAACTGTTCTATCTTTATTTATTTAGTTAACCACTTCTAAGTCAAGATACGTAACAATATATATATATATATATATATATATATATATATATATATATACACAGGAATATCCACAAGGAAAGAAGAAAAACACTGAGCCCAAGCGCTTTTGTGTATTAAATCTTCAGGGGAGGTCAGACAGACCTAATGTCTGACCTCCCCTTAAGATGTAATACACGAAAGCGCTTGGGACTCAGTGTTTTTCTTCTTTCCTTGTTAATTTTCCTGTGTATATATATATATTCTGACATACGGAGCCCTGTATGTTAATTTAAGAGTTAGAATTAGAGTTGAAGGAGTGCCAAACTACCCAGGCGGCAAAGCAGACTAGCGAGCGAACCAGCGAGTGGGAAACCAGCTCGTCCGCATACCAGCAAACAAGCCTTCACAGCTGCGTGCGTCATAGGGGACCCTGCAAACTACTTCATGACCCGACGCTATGACGTATGATCGACGCCAAGAGACTCCATTGGACCACGCACCTGCTACGTAACTCGAGGAGCTGTGATTGGGACGCGCACTACCCGCCGCCTCCTGATTCGTTCCTACACCATCATTGTTTAGTATATAAGACCTGAGTAGTGGGCATTCAAATCAGTCTCATTTGGAGTTAGGGAAGGTGAACTTGCAGCTGGAGGAAGACGGGGTGAAGTATTTGTGACGCTTCTGCATAGTAGCCACGTGCGGGCATGCGCGCGCGTCGGCTGCCCAGCCATTTAGAAACCGGCTGGCAACAGCCGGCCGGCAGGCTTTTCCTTAGTATATATCCTACGACAACGTAAGTAATGTCTGGGATATTCTTATGTTGTTTCACAGCTTGAAGCTGCCCTTATTCTAAACCAACGCATCTTAGTATATTTTATTCTCGATAGTTGATTATTTCATTATAATATATAAGATGTAAGTCTAGTGAGGGCGGGAGGAGACGAGCGGGAGAGAGAGAGACCGGCTCGGAACGTTGCTTCGCTTGCCAGCTTGGGACGAGCCTGAAGCGTTGTCATATGCATTTGGTTGCAACGTTAGGCTTAGTTTCGACTCACGCACGGGGTAGAGGATTTTGACCCGGCAACTGTGTTGAGTGTTGCCAAGCATGGGATGTATTTTGCATGCCTAGGGTGGGGTCCAGACAGATTCAAGACTCAGAGCTCACCTCACTGTCGTACCCTTCGGACCCCCTTGATATCTATCCCTCTCAACCCCACTTAGAAACTTTCTCTCTTACTTTGTATACCTTCTTTCCACTACTTCTCCAATTTATTTAATTATCCCATCCCCTTGATAGACCTTATATCTATTATTGTATTAACGACGAGCTCTCAGATAACTAGATAGGATTAAGGGCCTTATGCAGAGATGCAATTGTTAATGAGACCTAGGAAGCTTTTTTTGTTCTCATATTTGGTGGTTTCATGCTTGCTAGTGTGTTCTTGTGTCAGGTTAGCAGGGGCTAGACCAGAGGGGAGGCTTTTTGCGATCCTTTAAGTAAAGTCTGCTGGTGCGAGTCCTGTGGACCCGCACGACTTTACTAGGATACCCGTGGGAGTCTGGGGGCATTTTCTTGTCTGTGTCCCTGTGTGTCTAGTGTTGTGTTGTGTGAGGGCCCTTGCCTAGTCCACTTAGCACTGCGCTAGCACGTCTTGCTTTTGTTTTAGGGTCGCCAGGAGAGAGTCAGATACTTGCGATCTGAGTCTCTCAAGAGAGCACCCTTTCAATTAGAGTAATTTGGCACACAGACCTGTGAACGTCTCTAGGCTAGAGCAGGTGGCTCAGCCCGGGTATCCGAAGCCTATATCCTTCCGGCTAGACCTCTGCCGCCTGGCAGATTAACAGCTAGGGGTTTATTATCTCTGTATGCTCGTTATTGTGCCACAGTTTACCGTTTTTGTGAGCATTGTGAGTCAGGGTGTGGCTCAGAGACTCTGTCCGAGCAGGCTTGCCTGACTAAGACTGAGAAGCACACCTGTATGTGGTTATGTTGCGAGTTGCTACCTTTATTTAATTATACCTATGCCATTATACACTGTATGGCCTATCACTAGTATTTATTCCTGCTTATGAGTTAAGAGTTCTCTAAATCCGTAACGTACTTTCTTTGCTAAGCATCAGACCCTACAGTAGCCGCATGCAGTTTAGAAACCCGCATCTTGTCTACCTGTACGATGTTTTGAGGACTGTTTGCTTTCACCTTCTTTCACGCAGGGGTGATTAATTGTATTAATTAACGTAACGTTAAATGTACTTTCTTCTAGTTTGTTATTAAATTGTTTCTGCAATTTAATTCCGTTATCTATCTTTTCCTTGAAGCTTTAAGTCAACTTAATTGTGTGATCTTTTAATATATAGCCTGCTTGACTATCAGTAGTCTATAGTGCGTGCACCCTGTAACCGAGTCATAGGATACCTTGTTGTCCAGGCAGGACTCTTGATGGTTTAGTGTGGTTTGTTGCCTGGGTTTATAGATAAGGGTTGGTTCTAGCGTTTTCCGTTGTTGCTTGTTGCCGCATACCTAGTCCAATAGAAAGAGCCCAGTGTTTATATATCCCAGGACGTAACAAATGGCGACCTTGCATAGGATTTACTGAACAGAGGAATATAGTGGTCATTTGTTTTGAGATTCCTTAGAGGAATACAGTGGATAATAGATTTTTTTTTTTGGAGCAACCAATATAACACATTAAAGACTTTAAATAACATTAGTATATACATACTTGCATAGGAGATAAGGCATATTCTATAACCGTGATAATTACTGCCGTACACAAGCATGTCTAATACATCAGAACACAGTGATGGGTCAGGTCACGATACGGGCTCGGAGGGAGAAAGACCTGTGGAGTGGCTAGTCGATAGCGAGGAGGGTGCTAGAAGATTTTTAGAGGTGCCCCTTACCGCTGAGAGGGTGTTGAAGCTGAATAAGTATGGCTTAAAGTGTGTGGCAAGTCTTTAGGGTCACCAGGGTTTAAGTGGCATGAGGAAAGATCAGCTGAGGACTTTGATATTGGGTTTAGAAGGGAGAGACCTGGGTGGAGAGGCGACTGGGGGCCCCGATCCCCAGCCCCCCCTCCACTCTACCCCCGTATCAAACGTCAGGGTGCCTGAATTTAGTACATACCCCCAAGTTGATGGTCAATGGCAGCGTGGAATTCAATCACAGGGACCCTCTCCATTAAATGCACCTTCCCTTCCTCAAGGGTTGACTCCAGATTTGTTGTTTCGGCTTGAGATGGCCCAGGTTGAGGCCGCCGAAAGACAGGCTAGTGTGCAGGCTGAGGTTGCTATACGAGAGGCTGAACTGCAGGCAGAGTCTACTAGGTATCGGGCTGACAGGGAGCTGGAGAGATCTCGAGTGGAGGTAACAGACATCGGGACCAATCATTGTCGCACCTGCTTAAACTAGTTCCTGTGTTCCATGAGTTATGTGTGGCTGAGTTTTTTATGCGATTTGAGAAGACGTGTCAGGAACACCAGTGGCCTCAGGAAAAGTGGGCAGCATTAGTTTCATCAAGACTCCTAGGAAAGGGGTTAAAAGCGTATGATGCACTACCTTTAGAGTCCTGTGTAGTTTATGATGAGCTAAAGAAGGCTGTGCTACGGGCCTATGAGTTACAACCAGAAACTTACCGCTTGAAGTTTCGGGGTGTTACTAAGGGCAAGGATAGTACCTTCCTAGAACACGCCCGGGACTTGTCTGATGCACTACGACATTGGCTGCGTTCTGAGAGGGCAGCTACTTTTGAGGAATTGAGTGAGCTGGTTCTCTTGGAGCAGTTCTTTAAGTGCACAGGCGGGGACTTAACATTAAATATAAAGGAAAAAAATCCTAGAACTCTCCAGGAGGCAGCCGAAATGGCTGACCGCCGACTGTCATTAATTCGAGGGTGCGGAGCAGCAGCTAGGAGTGAGTCGGGTGCAAAGGATCGTACCCCTCCTCCTCCCAAGAATTTTGATACACATAAATACACAAAACCATCTAGCACTGTCAATAAAACTGAACATAAACCAAATACTGTCCCGTATAAGAAGTCTAATGGTACCTCCCACTCCCAAGGGAAACCAAAGAGTAAAGAGTGCTTTGCATGTCACAAGGAGGGTCACTTTGCAAATGCTTGTCCGAACAAGCCACCAAACAAGGTTGCGTCATTGGTCCGCAGCATAGGGGTGTCGCCTATATCTTCTGAGTTTGCCAAGGGTAGTTTGTCAGAGGTTGGGATACAGCCTGTGTTCAAGAGTCCGGAAGGCTCGAACCCTGTCCGCGACGTCTTTGGGGGTCATAGAGGGCATGGTTTTGTGAGGTGGGCTGGCGAAAGGCGAGGAGTTAAGCTATTGCGTGATACGGGGGCTTCTCAGACCTTGTTAAAGAACTTTACTGGTAGGCCGATTAACGCTGCTCGGGTGGTGGTAGTTCAGGGGATCAATGCTACGAAGTCCTACCCGCTGGTGCGGATGGAGCTGGAAGTGGGTGGTGTGGCGAAGGAGCTGGATGTCGGAATTGTAGAGAACTTGCCTGTTGGGGGCGTCGACCTCCTCCTCGGCAACGACTTTGCGGTGCCTGCTTCTAAGGTTTCACCCTTGGTCGTTGCCGAGAAGGCGGCCGACGTTAGTAGGGAGGAACAGGAGTGGGTTGAGAAGTGTAGCGTACAAACCATGGCGTGTGTTGTGACGCATTCTCAGACATCCGGAGCCTTGCAGCCACCACCTCAGTCTATCAAACCGCGGAGGAAAGGTCACAAGAAAACGGGAAGTGTTGGTCAATTGGAGAGTTTTGAGCCGGCAGTGTTTCTTGGTGACTCATTATTGGCACCTATGTTAGAGTCTGGAGAGGCCCCGGGGCCTGTCACCGCTAGTGCAGGTGCAGGGCAGGAAGAGACTCTGCGACAGCATCGTTATGCGCAGCGTGAGGAAAGGATGGCTCAGCGGGACATTGGAGGTGGAAATAAATTATTTAAGATGAACTTGGGTAATCTCGCACCTGCTGATATATGTTCCTTGCAGCTGGAAGATCCTGAAGTCAGGGCGTGTGGTAATGGTGCTGTCGAACTGGAGAGCGATGGGGATGCGCAGCCTGGTGATTTTTTCTTGTCCGAAGGGATCTTGTATCGGAGACATCAGAATCCCAAGAAAAAGTGGGATGGCGGGTCAGGATTAGTGGACCAGTTAGTAGTACCGAGGGTGTGCCGTGAGAGCTTATTGAGATTAGCTCATGATGTGCCTTTGGCAGGGTACCTGGGGGCACGTAAGACGGAGGCAGCTCTGAGCAAGCTTTTCTGGTGGCCTGGGTTAAAGGCGAGTGTCGTGTCCTGGGTGTCACAGTGTCACACTTGTCAAGTGGTTGGGAAACCCAATCAGGTCATCCAGAGAGCCCCGTTACAACCCATCCCTGTCATTGGGCCGCCCTTCAGCAAAGTAGTTATCGATATGGTTGGCCCATTGCCCCCCACTAGTGCCGGCAATAAATTTTACTAACTGTAATGGATGTAGCAACACGGTATCCAGATGCTTACCCCATGCGCAACGGGATGGCTAAGACTGTTGTCAAAAACCTACTTGTCTATTTCTCTCGTTATGGCTACCCTCAGGAGATCCAGTCTGATCAGGGATCCAATTTTACTTCTGCTCTGTTTAAGCAGACCATGCAGCAACATGGGATAGTGTCTGTGGTGTCATCTGCCTACCATCCCGAGAGTCAGGGAGTTTTGGAAAGGTGGCACTCGACTCTCAAGAGTATGTTGCGGTGTTATTGCATGGAAAATGGGAAGGACTGGGATCTAGGTCTCCCATACGTTTTATTTGCTGCGAGAGAAGTACCTGGGGAGAGCTTGGGATTTAGCCCGAACGAGTTGGTTTTTGGACACAGGGTCAGGGGGCCCCTCCATATAGTCAAGGAGATCTGGGAGGGAGTCACAAAGCCATGCTCGCTTCTAAAGTATGTTGTTGAAAGCTGTGAGAGAATGCTAAAGAGCCTGGAGGTAGCAGGTCTGAACCTTAAGAGTTCACAAGCTCAGATGAAGGACAGATACGACCAGAAGGTGACGCTGAGGGAGTTTGAAGTAGATCAGGAGGTACTGATACTACTGCCTCTGGTGGGACACCCCTTGTCTGCCAAGTATTCTGGTCCATATCGGGTTGTAAGGAAGGTTTCTGATCTCGACTATTTAGTAGCTACTCCTGATCGTAAGAAAAAGAACCAACTTTGCCATGTAAATCTGATGAAAGAGTATGTGAGGCGCCCCTCCGATCCTCTCACTGTCCCGGTGTTGATCTGCAGCGATCGTGGTGGAGAAGGAGGAAGGGACAGTCAAGCTGCGGGGGAGGATAATTGGGATTGTCATGTTTCCGCAGATCAGTGGGCGGGGAATTCTAGACAAGTGGCTCACGAGTTGATATTGCACCTGCCTGAGCAACAGCGTGTAGCTGTGCAGCACTTGTTTGATTCAAACCCAGCTGTTTTCGCGGAGCATCCTGGCCTCACTACTCAAGCGGTGCACGATGTCGATGTTGGGGACCACCCGCCCTTTAAATCAGTGCCATACCGTGTTCCCCCTATTAAATTACCAGCACTTAGGGAAGAGCTGGATTATATGCTGAAACGTGGGCTGATTTCTGAGGGTGCAGTAAGGTGGACTTCCCCAGTCACACTGCAGCCCAAACCAGATGGCAAGGTGCGGTTTAATATAGATTTCCGCAGGTTGAATGGTTTAACACCCACAAATGCCTACCCTCTCCCTCGCGTGGACGACAGTGTGGATAAGATAGGAAAAGCCAAGTTCCTCACTAAGATAGACCTTTTTAAGGGATATTGGCAAGTGCCCTTGTCTGAGCGAGCGCGAGAGGTGTGTGGGTTTGTGGTGGACGGTGCCACATATCGTTGCCATGTTATGCCATACGGGCTGAAAAATGCCCCTGCAACGTTTCAGAAATTAATGAACGACATTGTAGCCGACATTCCCAACTGTACGGTGTACCTAGATGATGTCATAATATACGACGAGGATTTTAACAGTCACTGTGCTCACATCGGACAGCTTTTTAATAAACTGAATGAAGCAGGTTTGGTGGTAAACCTGGATAAGTGCGATTTTGTCAAAGCCACAGTTTTGTACCTGGGGTTCGAGGTGGGGATGGGTCCGGTGTGCCCTCCACAGACAAAGATCAAAGCCATCGATCAGTTTCCCCAGCCTACGACTAAGAAACAAATCATGCAGTTTCTAGGTATGATAGGCTATTATCGTCGCTTCATCAAAGGCTATTCGACTGTACTTGCACCTTTAACTGACTTATTATCTAAGGACAAGAAGTTCCGGTGGTCTCCTGAGTGTGCAGAGGCGTTTTCCTTGGTGAAACACCTGTTATGTACCCACCCCATACTCAGGGCCCCGGACTTCAGCAGACCTTTTCAGCTGGCGACTGATGCCAGTGGCGTAGGGGCTGGGGCTGTCTTGTTACAGACAGATGATGAAGGTATCGAACATCCAGTGAGTTTTTACAGTAAAAAATTCAATAGTGCACAAAGGAATTACTCTGTAATTGAAAAAGAACTCCTGGCGATAGTGCTGGCGCTCAGGCACTTCGATGTATATGTTCCTGCTTTCGGACCAGTCGTAGTGGTTTATACCGATCATCACCCTCTGAAATTCTTGAATCAGTTTCATAACCGGAATATGAGGCTGACCAGGTGGTCACTCATGCTTCAGGAGTATAATCTGGACATACGCCATATTGCCGGTTCTCATAACGTGATAGCGGATTGTCTATCAAGGGTGGATGATGTTGGTTAGACTGCCACAGGATTGAGGGTTGAGTGTGGAAGAAAATAGGCTGTCACTGTAGTTCAGCCGGAAAAAACAAATTAAAAAAGCAAAAACCTTATAAAAACTCTTTATTTTTTATAACGTGTAGAATTTTGTATAAGATGTTGTAGCAGTATCTAAGTTGAATGTTTTCGCTTATTGTCGCTAAGTTAGTTGAACTTGCTCGGTGGAGCGCAACAGTCTTTATTTTGTTTATATATAGTGCCTTGTGTCGCAACAGTGTGTGGTACTATGAGAAGCTTTCTGTTAGATATGAAGAACTTAGTCAAGGGTCTTATATCTTGGGGGAGGTGTGACGCTTCTGCATAGTAGCCACGTGCGGGCATGCGCGCGCGTCGGCTGCCCAGCCGTTTAGAAACCGGCTGGCGGAAGCCGGCCGGCAGGCTTTTCCTTAGTATATATCTTACGACAACGTAACTAATGTCTGGGATATTCTTATGTTGTTTCACAGCTTGAAGCTGCCCTTATTCTTAACCAAGAATTTTCCGCCGAAAAGCACTAGTCTTCCCGCGCTCACCATTATGCAACCAGAGGGGCTAGAGACCTCTACTCAACACCATTCGACAGAGCAAGGTTTGTGGAACATTATTCTTTTTTATTCATAACATTACATGCCATATTTATTGAATTACAGAGGAGTTAACATAGACCAAAGATCGTCAAAACATCCGGTACCACAGCACAGTCGCAAGATATAGCCCCCGGGGCTGGAGGGTTAAATACCACCTATAAACATGTCCTTTTTCCCTGTATATTCTATAAGACAGGGAGCACCTAGAAACTAGATAGGTACTCAGATCGGGTAAGGGAAAGTATCTCACATCCCCTCCTGAGATCTGAGTGCTCTCTGGCCTCATAAGGTACTCACTGGCCATACCAAGTGTTTCTGACCTCCTGTAGTGTTAACCGACCTGCAATACATGCAACGGCTGATCCCGGTCAGGTAACAATCTTGTAGCTGCCCGGCCCTAGTTCACTTGACAATAAATTCTGAACCGGTGAAGACCTAGTGTTTTCCGACCTATTGGTAGTCTTCTAACTATTAATAGAAGGCTACTACTGCAATATATAACCCATGAACTGCTAGAACATGTGCAAAATAAACGGCCAAGTTGAGGGAGGGAGGAGTAGGGGGAGGGGGGCATAAAGGGGGGATGAAGGGGAGGATATGTTATGGAAAGATACCACTACTTTCTATGTGTCACCCAAATGTCAGACATTTCCTGACACTTACATGAGACATGTAGTGTTATTTTTACACATGTTTAACCCTTAATTAGCGGCTCACCACATAAGTCGAGTTAAATAAAGCTAGACTATGTGGCGGCGCTCGACATAGGTCGAGTGGCAATTTCAGCACGTAATGTTGCTGAGAGAGAGAGACAAGTGGTGGCAGGAGAGTAGCGAGCGTATGACTGCTCCAGACCACCGCGGAGAACATACTGACACGAATCCCAGCTCCCTCCTCCCTCTCTCACTCGCTATATAAGGAATTGTATCGGGAAAGTGGCTAATTACATGCTTTTTGCACTCGCGTTGCACGGTTATTGCAAGAAAACTAGCCATCATAAAAGGATCGTTATGGTGTCATTCGAAAGCTCTGTTTATGCCCTTTCAGGGATAGGTACTTGTTTTACGTTCTGGGTCTTATTTAGGCATGAAAATGATCACGTAAACAGCCCTATTTTGGCTAAAAACACCCCGCTGGGCGGTACATATAAATAAACCGCATAGGCCGCTCGTAAGGTGTTAAATACCATGGCTTCCGAAAGGACCTTCGCAGTCCATAGGTTAAGAGACGCTTTGCATAATTGAAACCTGGCTTTCAGGTTTCCTTTACCATAATCGATTAATATCTGTTGTTGGGGTTTAACGATAACTTTAATTACATTTTGTTCAGCCAGGTAAGGATCCATTAAAGGAATATAATAATACTGTTAGAAAACCTTTATCATTAATAAAACATAATTATTTTGATCACACCCTTACGTAATGTATACTGTGTATAGATAGAATATACTTCATAATCAGAAAGCAACATCAAGATCTATTATCTATCTCTCGCTCTTGTGAAACATAACAATTAGTATGTCGTTGAAAGCAAGTTAATGAAAATACAGTGTGGATCCAGTAGACATAGAGACATAGTGTGTGTTAGTGTGTGTCAAGAATTTGTGTCAAAACATTAATTTTGTAGTTTAACACTGTAACAGCAATAAAGACTAGTCATCTATGATACTATTTGTCATCCTCTAAGCCAAAGGATGTATTTCCTTCTGGTTTCCAAAGCGAGCATAAATATGCATATTATTTTGTTTAGGATGATAATGAGGCAACTTTCTCATAGTCATTATTGGTAAGTGTGATATAAGTCTGTGACGATGCTCTTTATCTGTTATTTATTGCCTCGTCCCGCATTCTTCGATTATTTTGCCACACCTAGCAGGATATTTAATACAGTACATAAACAAACTTAAATGCTGATAGGAAAACTTTAACATTAGTGGAGTAATAAACTATATTAAGGTTTGGTCTAGAAGTTAACTAGAGTGCAGAAAATATGAGTAATTATAAATACTTTTAATCGAATGTAATATATGTTACTGAGCTATGAAACATCAACCACAACGCTGGCTTACTGACTCAAGAATTAATGGACCTGGTGGAGTGGCCTTGTTACTGGACTGCTAACTTAAAGGTCCCGAGTTCAAAAGCCGATGGGTCAGTGGGAAGATATTATTCGGATGGAATCTGTTTCCAATAAATTAGCCTTGTATGGATATTCCCAAATTCATAATATGCTATGGTGGCAATACTTAGTGAGTAAACATCTCAATAGTTGGCATTTGAAAGAGGGAGGGTCCGAGACTGCGAGACGGGACAGCAGAGATGCAGCTTTGAGGAGTCGGAGCTTGCACCAGGACACAAGAGCACAACCAGGCGTCGTGGATATACAAAGTTGTCACCACGAACGAGCTGGTTGAAACATTCAGACTGTCTCAGTTTGCCTAGGCAGGGAGTCAACACGGAAGTACAGTTTTTGAGAACATCAGGAGGAACACCATCTGGTTCGTATGCCTTCTTAGTATTAAGCCCAGAGAGGGCAGAACGTACAACCTTAGAAGAGATTATGATCTTAGGCATAAGTACGTGAGAGGGGGGTGGAGAGGGAGGAATAGCACCGGAATCATCCAAGGTGGAGTTTTGGGCGAAATTAAGGGAAAGACGAGGAAGTAAAATTGTTGGAGAGGTTTTTGGCTAGATGCCAGAAAGCTTGGGTAGAGCTAGAGTTGGAACGTTTAGAACATGAGAGAGTTTTTGGCTAGTTGAAGAACATATTTGGCTTGCTTTGTGGCAGAAACATAAAAGGCAATAGATTCTTGTGTTTGAAGGCTACGGTAACTTTTGAATGCTTCCTCCTTGTTGCGGACAGCAGTAGAACAAGCGTGAGTAAACTAAGATTTGTTTGCATTAGTCTGTGAGAAATACAGTGTCGGCAGCTAAAATGGAATGTATGCCTCCATGCCAGAGATGATTATCTCGGTAATGCGTTCAGCATGCTCCGATGGTTCCTGGCCACATAATCAAAAGTAATTCCGTGGGAAATCAAAGAAGTACTGCCAAAGAGCCTCCCAGTCTGCAACACCAAAATGGTACAAGTGACACCAGTTGGGGGGGGGGGGGGCTCTGAAGGCCGTACTAGTGAAATAGGACAGGTAACAGAGATAAGGTTGTGATCAGAGGAGCCCAACAGAGAGAGAAGATTTACAGTGTAACTAACTGCTCTAGGTCATTTAGGATAGAAAAGATGTAGGCTTGTTCACCAGGTTGGTCAGTGAAATGAGAAGAGAGCCATTGGTGGTGGTGAACATTGAATTATCCTAAGATGGAGATTTCAGAGAAGGGAAAGATGGATAGAATGCGTTCCACTTTAGAAGTAAGATAGTCCAAGAATTTTAGATAGTCAGTAGAATTAGGAAAGCAATAAACAGCACAGATGTATTTAGTGAGAGAGTGACATGATACCTTAAACCAGTGTTGAGAATTCAGAAGAGTCATTGTTTGGGAAAACGACAGCAAGAAAGATTATTGCGTACATACTGTACACATAATATCCACCTTTAACTTTGAATTGAGGATGGAGATAGTAGGATGATACAGAGAGGGTTTGTTTTTAGTAGTCCCATACTGGTAAATATGTGTCGAGAAAATGACCCAATTAGTTAAAAAGGTGGACTTTTTGTTAATGTTGGTGGCTGACATCCTGATAAGTCACTTATACGATTACAAGATGTATTCAAGGTGGAAAGACCTCATACATCCTGAACATAACCAAACAACATAAAAGAAAACAGCAAAAATGTGTTTTACTAATGATCTCAATTAGGCAAGAATGGAACATTTGGTGCTAAGAGAAAATATATAAAGCTACGATGCTATTTGTATGGTATATTTTAAGGCACATACCATATAATATCAGACAAGTAACTCAAACTAATACAAACGGACAAAATCGTCAAATTAAGTAAAGATCGATGTTTCTCATGAGCAGCTAATACATAGTGGAATAAGACTGAACCTAAATGCGTTATCTATTATTTGATAGACTTTTAATCCAAAAATTGAGACCGTCCTCAATAGAGGTTTTTCTGGTGCACTGCAACCGTCCTCAATAGATCCAGAGCATAAACAAACTTAGAAAACACCCCAGTGGCACTCAAAACAAAGCAATTTGAAATTAGGTGAGATAAGTCCCTTCCATTACTTGCTACTACTCCTACACATGTCTCACCCCCCCCCCCTCCCTTTTCTCCCCCTCTTACCCCATCCTCAATTATCCGGTATTTTCCCTATTATTCCTGATATTTATTGAGTATTTTGGTGAAAGGATGGGTGGGAGAGAGGGAGGAGGGTGGAGGAGTGTATCTCCAACCCTCTAAGCCAGTCTGAGAGCTCCCCTTGAGTCTCAGTACCATGCTAAACACGAGAGGGAGGGTGTTCTTCTCTCTACGACCGTAGGGCTAAAATATACAATTTGCACCTGCCAATTGCTGTTACCACTTGTTTTATTGCTTTCCAATGTTCATATGTTCATATTAAAAGCAAAATAGGCGGATATGGATAAGTAATAATTATATATGTTACATATGACGATTTTGGTCAGAATAGAACCAAATAGCTTCGCTTGGCAGGAGGGTTTGAACTACCATGGCTTTGCAGTTGATGAGTTAAGAAAAGTATAGGAAACATGCTAATTACATTAACCCCTAAAGGCTGGGTGTTTGCATCAATTTTCCATTGTGCAACATCGTCACTATTGGCCTTGTGATCAACTCACCCCGCTCCTCTTTCACACCCCCAATCCTCTCCCTACTGCCCCTCACCATCTCCCCCACCCACAGCACTCCAACTACCGCCCAGTGTTTACATAGTCTTTCCGGAGAGCATATATTTGTTTTTCCTATGTCTATGAGGAAGATAAAAAGCAAAGGTACTTGATAATTATATTTGATTGATTATTGTTTGTTAGGCATGTATGAAGCTACAAGATGTGTAAACAAAAACAAGGTCATTGCACGCTAAATATGTCCGGGAGGGTGGTGGCGGGAATATTTAAATGGCCAGATTCTGGGAGGTAAGGCAAAATGTTTCTTCCTATGAAAAAGGTGCTGGATAAGAGGGAGAAGGCGGGTAAATAAAGTAGAGGAGACAATGACCGCCATTTTCTGAAGCTGCTGAGATAAACACAAAATTACCATTATCCGCTCCTAGCGTGAAGAGCCTGGCAGTAGCCTGGGTATGATAGTAACAAAGGGGATGGAGAGGGGAGACAGAACAGAGGAAAGGATGAGAGTAAAATTATTATTCTCAGTATGAATATGAATAACATAATATGTCGCAATGATGGGGATATGAAAGAGGAAGGGTCTCTCCTCACCCTATGTTCCTTCCAGCATTTAACATACATGAAGACAGTTGGAAGTGAATAACCTTGCAGTGCTTGGAATTCGTCAGAATTAACCCACGGGACCCCAGCGCCACAGTGTATGCATCGGCAATGTATGTAACGCTAAACCCCAGCGCCACATACGTTGCATCCGCTACTTCGAAATGATTTACTCTTGTCCTATGGTAGCTAGAGGCTTGAGGATGGTATGGGAAACTACCTTATGATGTTGCCGAACAGTGGCGGTATGCGGCAACTCCCTAGCCCATCCGCGCAGGTGAGTAAGGGCGGATGGGGAAGGCCAGTTTACCCACTTATCCCACCGCCACTTTGTGCTTATTTATTCTTATCCTATGGTAGCTAGAGCGTTCAAATTTATATGGGATATACCTTATGATGTTGCCCAACAGTGGCAATACTTATCAATTGGCAATAGCCAAGTTCCGCCGCGGTGGGGAGTGGGGAGAGAGAGCGCGGGAGTGGAAGGACTGGGTGGCCTCCCACCTCCCTCCCGGCCCAGTTGCCTTGTTTATGTCGTTGCCTTGCTATGTTTATCGCTCCCCTAACGCTTCCCATAACATAGTTGACTCACCACCAGGTGTGGAAGAGCAGGAGGATGACCCAGACCCCACGGCATTCCTCACAATTCCGCCAGGTCATGGTAGGGGCAAGAAGAGACGAGATAGTGTGTGATGTTACTACGTACACAGCAAGTTGAGGCTTTTGTGTACACTCGTCCTCCCCCATTCCCCCTGCCTTCACCACCACCTTCACCGTCTCCCCACTAAGAATACGTCAAAACCCATATTTCTAAGTCAAGGGTGCCTAAAACAATGTGTAACACTCATTTTCTATCTATAACATATACGGTAAAGTATAAAATCAATAAACAGAGTACGTGAGAGAGGCATAATAAAAGTGAGAGTGTGTTAAGGGGAAGTCGGGTGTCATTCAGCTGGCAGTGTGTACGTGCGTGAGTCCATGAACAAGGTGGCCGCCAGCCCGCCAGTCATCATGGTAACCACGACGCGCGCGAGACTTGCCACACCCTCGACACTTACAAAACTTGAATCTATGCACTTATCACACTGTAACTTCACTTACAATGACAATATGTGATACATGTTGCTAATATTTGAACTATGAAGGCACACGTGATGCTCGGGTGGTGTAAATAACCGTCACTCGAAAATTGGACGCATCGTACATCTGCCGCACTGCCGCGCTCAGCTGTGGTGGTGCGGGCGGGAAGCTTGAAGACCGGCCGGCATCAGCTGATGGCTGAGGCTCCCCCCCCCCCCCATAGGACCCCAAAATGACCGAGGTGAGTGTTTTTGTGTGGTATTCTTCATTTCTCACCTATTTAAGCTATTTAAAAAAAAAAAGGCCAAATCTGCTGGTCTCTCAGTGTACAGTTAATCTAAACTAGCTGGGGTACAGTGGGTTAATTTATTGTATAGTTGGAAATGGAAAGGCAATTTCATGCAAACCTTCACCTATAGCAATATATACACACACATTTGTGTCTTTGATATATTCAGATTGTGCTATAATTAGTTTTGTTGTTGTTGTTGTTGTTGCTGTTCCTTAGACTGTCTGGCCGAACAGCCCCAAGGTCTCGAGCAAAGCCAAGGCCATAAACGAGCACCACTCCTAGGCGGGGAGCTGAGGAGGGTGCGGAAATGCCCGGGAAACCAAAGCCCCACCCAAGGCCCTATGCCCCTCAGCAATTATGAAGGGAAAGTTGAGGGGCAAAGGAAAAATGTGACACTTTGGATCCCAATCTGTCAACCTCTAGGTTGGCAGTAGGGAGGTCAATCCACGTAAGAGACACCGTCACTTGAGATCTAGAAAATACATAAGTAAAAGGAACAGTCGGAGTAAGCTTTGGGTTTGGCAGAGATCGCTCAGCTGTCACTCTGATAGACCAGCCCATCACCACATGACTAGAACCTAATCCTCTCAGCATCATCTAGGAAAGGCCCTAGAAAGCCGCCTTTGGCTGGGGGGGATAGCTCCCCTATTTCAACTCCTTACGGGGTTGGGCACCCGCCAGCTATAATTAGTTAACCTGCCAGCTGCGACGGCAACTGTTTTTTTTTAAATGCCCACTTTCGCGACGTCTTTAAAGGGCAATTAGGATTTTTGTTGGTATAATTACCATATAAAGCACTATTAATGCTTCACATGCACATACTTTACTTGAATAATGAGCGTGTGAACATTTAAGAACCAGAAAATAAGTGTTAAGGGGAAATATCCAGTATGAAACCATATATTTGTGACGGGAGGGCTAGGAGAGGGAGGCGGGAGCGAGTGCGACATAGATGTGCTTTCTCTGCCTGGTTAAGGCATGCTGACATCCTGGTTGTCTACAGGGCCTTTATAAGGACGGAGTGAGGTAGGGGAGTGTACAGAATGTGACTAAATGTATTTGGGTAGGAGAGGAGGTGGTGGTAAAGAACATACCACCTAATCACATAATGTGTCGGGAATAGTGTGATGATCCCGACAGTTTTGAGTCCAATTGGGTATTTGAATTTGGCGGTATTGTATAGCAATTTCGGCTAGTTCTTTATGTACTGTAGTTTATTATTAAGTGTAGGTTAAATATTAACTGTAATGCATAAATATTTACATAAGCTCTAGATGTATCATGAAACCAAATCATAGGGTATACTTATTATGAGCAGGCACTCATTATGTAACTTCGCCAAGCGATAAGACGCCAGCAGTTAGTCTCTCAAATCAACCATAAGATCAACAACTCCCCCCCCCCGGCTCTGACTCAATATATAATTACCATGTGCTACCAATATTAATCTATATCAACAGTCCTACATCACCAGTCTTCTAAGCTAAGTTCATTGTATCGATACTGTATTATGTGAACATTTCTACATGTCATGCAAATGAATTAGCCGTGTGTCTACAAAGACTGGAGTCCACCCATTGAATTCTTGGTAATTATTATATAACTATTTGTTGGGATTATTTCACGTACCAGTGAGTTAGAACATTAACCTATCTATTAAATTCCCTACATATATATGGTCCTTCGTGCCCTAGTGCTTAGAATTTTGCCTTAATAGCGTTTGTTTGCTTCCGTTCGCTTCAGGTATTGCAAATGGCTGCCGCCTCGAACTTTGTTGGGCCGACAGCCCTTTCACTTGTTTATTAGCCTAGCTTTCTCCCTCAAGTTTTTTTTTCAGGGCGGCACCGTCTCATTGGTTTTTAGGGGCTAGTATCCCGGTTTTTTAGACGTTGTGCTCCTTGCCATTTGTTTGTTGGGCTAGTGCTAGCTGTGGTTTTTTTTCCGTTGGTTGCCATTTCGCGTGGTTGAGCTAGGCTAGGCCTGCAAGTGTCTGTGGCAGATTTTGTTAACACTATTACTGGTAGCCTACATGGTGTTCTTTATGTTTTGTCTTTGTGAGACTTTTCTTTAATTTTGCTAGGCGGGAGGGTTCTCATGTGTCCTTGTATATTTCAATTTCATAACATAGGCTAGGCCTAGTTGCTTATGGTGGAGGTCATGAGTGTCGGTCTTTGTTAATTCCTAAGCGATTAACAGTCAATAGTCAGACATGATTGTGGCTTAACCAACTAGGCTTACCTATAAAGGGCTTTATTTAGTTAGTGCTTCACCTTACCCTTTATTTTGAATGGATTTAGTATTTAATTCTGTTTTCGGTACATCATGGCTCAAAGGAATCATCTCACAGCTGCGTCAGGGAGTGGCATTGGGGTGAATTGTATACCATCCTCCTCCTACAATCAGAGCCCGGGGAAAGTGGTGGGCATATTAGGCCACAGTTATGTCAGTCGCCTAGGAGTCTCCCGCCGAGAGTTTTACGACCCGGGTTTTGTATTGAGGGCGTTTAGTGCCCCAGGAGCCACTCTCGATAATATTAGATCCAAACCAGCTTGGGATGATCTTTTGAGCGTAAGGCCCGAAATCACTGTCTTAGCGTTGGGAGGTAACGACGTCGTTTCTGGGGTAGTTCCACAGGAGCTAGCGACTAAGATCAAGGATTTGGCCTTTGAGATTGAGGCATCCACGAAAGGTCGCTGCCTTGTATTGGGGTTGGAGCAAAGGGCGTCTCCTCGGGGAATTCCAGCAGGTGCGTACCACAAGGTTAAGAACTCGGTCAATGCTCTCCTCAAGAGGAACCACAAGCACCTTGGTGGTCGATTTTCCCCATATAGTTTCGGGAGCCAATACATGTCCGAGGACGGCGTCCACCTCACCCATGAAGCCAGCGATCGTTTGTTGGCCCAGGTCGTTAAGATGGTAAGGGACTATCTTGCGTTGCAGTAGCCAGTCTCCTCATTGATAGCCCCAGTGTACATTATGTTGTTGTCCAGTTAGATAATTTCCTTTAGATAGTTTATATTAACCCTTAAAAAGCGGCTCACCACATAAGTCGTTTTTAATAAAGCTGGACTATGTGGCGGCGCTCGACATAGGTCGAGTGGCAATTTCAGCACGTAATGTTGCTGAGAGAGAGAGACAAGTGGTGGCAGGAGACTAGCGAGCGTATGACTGCTCCAGGCCACCGCGGCGAACCTACTGACACGAATCTCAGCTCCCTCCTCCCTCTCTCACTCGCTACATACTGAATTATATGGGGAAAGTACCGAATTACATGCTTTTTGCACTCGCGTTGCACGGTTATTGCAAGAAAACTATCCATCATACAAGGATCGTTATGGTGTCATTCGAAAGCTCTGTTTATGCCCTTTCAGGGATAGATACTTGTTTTACGTTCTGGGTCTTATTTAGGCATGAAAATGATCACGTAAACAGCCCTATTTTGGCTAAAAACACCCCGCTGGGCGGTACATATAAATAAACCGCATAGGCCGCTAAAGAAGGGTTAAGGGGGATGAAACTACTATGTAATTTTCTTGAGTAATGGGAGTTTGCCGCTGTTGATTCCTAAGCGAATAACAGTCTGTAGTCCGACCTCATTGTAGTCTAAGTTACTAAAAATTAGACCTTAACGATGACAGATTTAAAGAAACTTAAGATTTTAAAGGGAGGGATGAAGGGAAGTTTGAATAACTGCTTAAGAGATCTTGATGATTTTCTAGAGAGTGCCTCGGCTGATCAGATAAAGGGCAAGAATGCTACTGTAACTAAATCACTAGCCACCTTGGATAGTTATCCTCAGCAGGTATATGGTTTGTTGTCAGGTCCTGAAGAAGTGGAAGAAGAAATGTCAGCAGATCTGGAGTATATTGAAGATGTTAATACAGGATTAGTCAGATTAGCTTCAACTCAAGAATCACACCCTGTTAAGGATACCGGTACTCCAATAGCAACTGGTTTTAACCTTCCAAAGCTTACTTTGCCTACCTTTTCCGGGGATCCAACTACCTGGACTGGATTTTGAGACATATTTGAGTGTTCCGTTCATCGGAATAAGACCCTTACATCCATCCAAAGGTTTACTTATCTCTGTGGACAGTTGAAAAGGGAGGTATTGAAGCTGATAGAGGGGTACAAGCTAGAAGCTACAAGCTATGAGTCTGCAGTGGAGCTCTTGACAAGAACTTATGGGCGAGAGAAAGTAATAAAGACAGCATTAATAAAAATGTTCTTCGCTCTAGATCCTCCATCGTATGATGTGACCGAGTTAAAGGAGTGCTATGCCTCTTTTGAGAGCCTCCTCCGGTCAATGGAGACGATGGCCATCACGAAGGAGGAAATCTACAGTGTAAACATCTTGAGTAAGGTACCCTCTCCCCTTAAGGAAATAATTAGACGGCAATTAAGCGATACTCCACTGGACTTAGAAGCGTTGGTGCAGAAATTCCAGACCGAAGTCTTCAATATGGTGAGTACTGGACACTACCGACAAGTGGAGATGTCGCCATCCACTGCGGCTTTCCCGGTACAGACATCTCCTAAACAGAAGAGGACGATCACATCAGGTTGAAAGTTGTATAGTGTACGCGGTCATCCATGGTACCAATGTCCTAAATATCCTAAGGCTACACAGAAAATTGGCAAGGCTAAATCACTTCATTTATGTACCAGTTGTCTGGCAAGAGACCACTTAAACAGTACTTGCACCAATTCCTACATCAAACCCTGTAAGTATTGCAAGGGGAAACATTGGTTTTCCCTTTGTACCCAGTCTGATCGGCACGACGGCAAAGAAAAAGAGAGAACCACTAAAGAGTCAAATTATAAAAATAAAGGCAAGAGTAACAAAGTATCTGATATGTCCATTGCTTCTAGAATCTAGAGAGTGTCAAATGCTTCCTACTATAATGCTGCCAGTGGTGGGGAGTAATAATAAACATGTAATGACTCGTACTTTACTCGACCAATGCTCACAGAGGTCATTCGTTCTGTGGTCATCATTGCCACAGCTCAAGTGTACCAGCAAGGGTCAAGAGAATTTGAGTCTCCATGGTTTCACCGGTGAAGTAGATTCCAGTAACTACGATATAGTGGAGATTTCATATGTCTACAGAAGGAAGGCATGTCCCATCAAGGCTGTTGTGGTCAACAAACTTCCTAGTTTCTATGTGGCATCAGATATTCAACCACAATTGAAATATCTCAGAAGCAAGGGTTTTAAACTGGCTGATGATCAACTCTCTGCTAACAATGGAATTATGCTACTGGTCGGAGCTGATTATTACTACGACTTGGTTCACCCTGGTTATCGGCGGATAGATAAGCTGATATTGCTCCCCACGATACAAGGGTATGCCATTTCTGGATCCTATGCAACTTCATCTCAAAACACAAAGGTGGAGGTAGTTACGGTCCAGTACGTAGCAGTAAGCACCATAGACAAATACGTTAGGTCTACTGTACCTGATAATCCATGCAATGATATAGACAAGCTATGGGACTTAGACAATATTGGAATTGACCCACATGAATTTGATCGGGAGTCCAAGCTAGCGTTGAGCTCATACGAAGAAACTAACGTATGATTCTGACAGGAGTCAGTATGTGGTAAGGCTCCCTTGGAATGACAATAAGAGTAAATTACCTACAAATTTCCATCTAGCACTTGGTAGATTACATGGCCTTCAGAAGCAGTTTGTCAAGGATCCAAATTATTGCGAGACTTATGCGGCAGTACTAAACGAGCAGGTACAACATAGATTTGTTGAAAGAGTAGATCCCAGTGAGTATGGCGATAACATTCATTACCTTGCTTACCATGGGATAAAAAAGGACAGTTCCACCACTCCTGTTCGTATTGTATATGATGACTCAGCAAAATCCAGTGATCGCTCTTATAGCCCGAATGATTGTCTGTACACGGGTCCGTCCCTGGTCTCTGATCTCATGCAAATGACAGATGTAAATATATATATGCATTACAGTTAATATTTACTCTACACCTAATAATAAACTACAGTACATAAAGAACTAGCCGAAATCGTACTTGCTATACAATACCGCCAAATTCAAATACCTAATTGGACTCAAAACTGTCGGGATCATCACACTATTCCCGACATACTGCCCGCCACCAAAAACAATATACAGTAGCTATATACAAAAAAGGATATCAAAGATTCAAAGATCACCTTGGTTAATCTTAGATCTCCAAAGATCCACGGAACTCATAGCCGCCCTCCTTTTGGGGCGAGCGCCACTGGAAGCCAGAGAAGGATCATCCTTCTCATTATCAACTGCTCTACCCTGAGGAGCACTGTCACCAGCACTCCCCTGTGGAGGTATATCAGTAGAGTTACCGGTATCATCAGGCAGTTCTACATCCTGCTCCAAGGGGTATAACCTTACGACTGGGCGAGTAGTAATCCCAGTCGAAGTCTGTAATCTAGCAACCCTAATATGACCATCAATGCCCTGGAACAAATTGACATTCCTACCAAGCTTCCAATATAACCTGGGACGCTCATCATGAATCAATACGACATCCCCGATATGAGGCCACCGTTGATTCGTCCCCTTGATTACATTCGAGTGATGTTCGCGAAGAGACAGCAAATATTCCTGTGCCCACCTTTTCCATAAGTTGTCTGACACCTTGATCATAATTATGCTGGAAGCGACGACGTGTGGCGTCAGCATCCCCGAACGTAGGGTCTTGTATATCCTCGTGGGTTACTGACGACCTTGGAAAGGGATTCAGATTTCGTCCATGTGTTAGCATGGAAGGCGTAATGGGTAAAGGATCATCAAGATCTGCCGAGGTATAGGTCAAGGGCCTGTTGTTGACTGACATCTCAATCTCTGTCAAGACTGTTTGCAACCAGGGCCCTCCCTAATTCCTTCTTCATGGCAGACTTGACAATTCCTATTGTCCTCTCCCAAATCGCCCCGAACCATGGTGCACGTGCTGGTATAAATTTCCATTGACAACTCTTTCCAGTGAGGGTAGACACAACCTGCGGGTCATCCATTATATCCTTGAGAAATTTGGATGCCCCGACAAAACAAGTCGCATTATCGCTCAGAATCAATTGATGGAAACCGTTGCGACCTGTAAAGCGCCTTAGAGTATGTAAAAATCCCTCACTGGATAAGTCTTCAATCAATTCAATGTGAATCGCTCTGGTTACCGCACATGTGACGAGTACGGCATATACCTTAGCGATATTACCGGGCGATTCCCTAATTTGAATCGCTCCCGTATAGTCTACCCCGGTTACCTGAAATGGATCAGTCCTTTGTACCCTGAACTCAGGTAAAGGAGGTAGATCAACTGGGGAGTAAGACTTACCCTGTAATCTTTTACAGATAGTACAGCTATTGTGGATCCCCTTAATTGCTTGTCGCATCTTATCGATCCACCAACGTTGTCGCATATAAGCCAGAACATAATTTACGCCAAAATGTAGGCAGATCCCATGGCATTTGCGAATCAACAGTTTGGTAATCAAATGAGAGGAGCTAAAGAGAACAGGATATTTCGCAGAATCAATAATGTCCGCCTTTTGGATCCTGCCTCTACACTTAATTATGCTTCCTTCCATATATAATCCTAGCTGCCTCATTAAGTTTGAGGGTTTAGCCTTTGACTCCTTGTTCAGTATTTCATGTTCAGTAGGATAAGATTTTCTCTGTACTAAACATATTATTTTCGCTTCTGCTGATCTCAATTCATGGAGTCTGATATGCTTCGAATCTTCACTAAGGAAAGACCCGTTAGCCCGACTTCTCATATTGTTAATGAAACGGTATATCCATGCAAATACCCGTATTACTTGATCGTAGCTGCCGTAACGTTCCCACTCTACCAACTTGTTATCCTGATGTGTAATACTCACAGTCGAACTACTTAACACATCATCTTGGGGCCGACTTGAAGGATCAGATATGCATTCCCTGAAATCCTGAGGACATGCAGTTGGAGATATAAGCCATGTAGGTCCTCGCCACCAAATAGAGGATGACATAAACTGTTGCGCCAAGATCCCCCGGGAAATTATGTCACTGGGGTTATCCTTGGTGCTCACATAGCGAATTTTAGCTGTAGGAACTAAGTTATGTATCTCATCAGTGCGATTGGAAACATAAACAGGTAACACCTTCTGGCTGCGTACCCAAGAAAGTGCTATTTGACTGTCGCTCCAGACATAGACATCATTAATCTGTAGTATGTCTGTATAAGCATCCAGTGTAAACTTTATTAGACGAGCAGACAGAAGCAATGCAGTAAGTTCTAATTTAGGAACTGTAATTTTCTTAACCCTCTCCGACATATGACGCGATTTTGAGCTTATTAGGGATACTTTAAAGCCTTTGTTACCATCAGGGGTACTTAGAAACCTTTAGTTTAGTTACTTCAACCTCTGCAGTTGTCTTTGAGTTAGCTGTGGGCAGAAAACTAATTTTGGAGAGGT
The DNA here is from genome assembly GCA_032716605.1 of Paralithodes platypus. Taxonomy (NCBI): domain Eukaryota; kingdom Metazoa; phylum Arthropoda; class Malacostraca; order Decapoda; family Lithodidae; genus Paralithodes; species Paralithodes platypus. The sequence continues at coordinate 24,567,239 of CM064490.1, forward strand.
AATTATAAGTGTGAGAGACTCTATTTCTTATTGCTAATCTGGCAACCTCTGCGTCATATGAGTCTGAAGGGGTTAATAGGGGCTACTTTGGCCTTTGCGAGAGCCAGTTTTGCTTCACTACCATTGCATAAGTATATGGCAGTACCGTACGCACTATTACTGACATCAGCAAAGGCATGTAGATCCACCCGTTGACCACGTATAACTTGACGATCAAGTTGAATCTTGCAACATGTGGAAAGGTCCGACTGAATGAATCGCCAAGTATCTTGTAGCTCAGTCGGGAGTGGTGTGTCCAAATCTAGTTTTAGCCGCCACAGTTGCTGTAAAAACATACGAGCACGAATAGTGACAGGCAGCAAATAGCCTAGGGGATCAATCAACCTCGCAGACAAGCTTAAGCAGTTGCGCTTGGTCATAATCTCACTGTCGCATGGCATGTGACAGAAGGAAATACAATCTGTTATAGTGTCCCATTTGTGGCCTAAAAACTTCATCTCACTCTTCCCAGTATGTACACCGTCAGAAGCAGATTGACCTTACATAAGATCACTATTAGTGGCCCATTCTCTCAAGTATAAATGATCCTTGGCAAATATATCGCGGATCTCCCAGCATCTCTTTAGCAATAAATCTTCATCGTCTCCAGTGCCTTGAAGATTGTCCACATAGATCCCCCGCTTGATCTCATTCTTGAAATCAGGAGCTAGTCCAGCCTCTTCAAGATGTCGCAAGATAGTAGCGTTGAGAAGAAACTGGGAACAGGTCGCTCCGAATAAGACGACTCTGAATTTGTAGACCAGATACTCTGAATCTAGATCCATTGGGTCCCGTGGCCATAAAAATCTTGTCGAGTCCCTGTCTTCACGATGGAGTTGAAGCATCAGGAAGGCCTTCTCAATATCGGCGACCCATGCAAATTTATGACATCTGAAGCGTGTTCAGTATTTCATGTTCAGTAGGATAAGATTCCCTCTGTACTAAACATATTATTTTCGCTTCTGCTGATCTCAATTCATGGAGTCTGATATGCTTCGAATCTTCACTAAGGAAAGACCCGTTAACCTGACTTCTCATATTGTAAATGAAACGGTATATCCATGCAAATACCCGTATTACTTGATCGTAGCTGCCGTAACGTTCCCACTCTACCAACTTGTTATCCTGATGTGTAGTACTCACAGTCGAACTACTTAACACATCATCTTGAGGCCGACTTGAAGGATCAATATGACATCCCCGATATGAGGCCACCGTTGATTCGTCCCCTTGATTACATTCGAGTGACGTTCTCGAAGAGACAGCAAATATTCCTGTGTCCACCTTTTCCATTAGTCGTCTGACACCTTGATCATATACTGGAAGCGATGACGTGTGGCGTCAGCATTCCCGAACGTAGGGTCTTGTATATCCTCGTGGGTTACTGACGACCTAGAAAAGGGATTCAGAATTCGTCCACGTGTTAGCATGGAAGGCGTAATGGGTAAAGGATCATCAAGATCTGCGTCAGAATGTGAGTAAATGTATTAGGGGAGGAGAGGAGGTGGTGGTAAAGAACATACCACCTAATCACATAATGCTTCCATTTCACTGGCCCTGGGACTTCGCATTCGCCCAGTAAAATCTTCCAATAGGAGTGTCGTAGCCCCTGGGTTAATATATTTAATTCTCTAAGACGCTCCTCGTATGGTTTGTTCATTAGGCTAGGTATCATTTTGGTAGCTGTACATTTAACTCTTTCTAGCTTCTCTATATCTTTTTGGTAGTAAGGGCACTAGGATTGAACGCAATATTTCAGAAATGGGCGGACTAAGGAATTGTAAAGAGTTAGGATTACATCTTTGGATTTATGCTCAAATGACCTGTCTATGAAGCCAATGATTTGTTTTGCCTTCTTAACAACTTCTGTACATTGTTGACTTCATTTTAGGTTACTCGATAGTGTTACTCCCAAATTAATTCATCTGTCTATACTTTTAAGCTGGATGTCATTCATCGAATAGTTTGCTTTCTCATTTCGCTTTCCGATATGGAGTACTTTACATTTATCCGCATTGAAACTCATTTGCAAATTTGAACCCAACTTATCTAGATTGTGTTGCATATCTTCTACTTGTTCTTTTGAAAGTACGCTATTTGCAATTTGTCTATTCACCAGCCAGCAAGAGCATGACTATGTTTTGCTTTCCCGAAAATTATAATACAATTATCATCGCAGTTGACGCCAAAGGTTGAACTATGCAACATGCTTTAACATCTGCTTTGTGTTCAGTGGGTAGTGAAATGTGTTTAAGTTTCTTGTATGTTATTAGTTTACAAGATTAACGTTGTTCTTCAGTTGTTGATGTTGTTATTAAGGTTATTATATTAGTATCATGGTTATCATACCTGCGATGACTAAATCCCACCAAAAAGCTGGTAATGGTGTTTTAAGCTGAACTGCTGTAGGCTATTCCCAAATTATAGTATCTGTTTCATATACATAAAGTGGAATAATTGGATATGCTGGTTGATAATCAACACTTATTACATCGACAACTATCACCAACAACCCACCATCTAAAGTTCTACTTTCAGTAATCAATCAATCTTCATCAACCAGTCAAACATTGTTAACCATTTAAGTAATACCAGGCCATCTGTCAAACTAAATACATGTTTAACCTAATAGTGACAGCCCTAGCTTCATCTAGAATGACAATGACTTTATGAGTGATAAATGTGTTAATTAGCTATGTCTGTTTACACAACATAAAACACACGTTAGGGGTATGGGTATCCATGGCTCTCTGTATCCCCAGAAGCGAACAGGGAATGTGGCTTGCGCCTAGGTCTGCTCTTAAAAGTCCACGTTGGTGATAGTGATACTGGTCACTGCTTCTTGGATTATGCTGTCTAATTATTGGAGGCCACAAGCGTTCGTGAATGTTACACATAGAGGTGGTCCCTCGGTTCCTTGGTATACAGCTACACATAGAGGTGGTCCCTCAGTTCGTTGGTATAGTGTTACACATAGAGGTGGTCCCTTAGTTCCTTGGTATACTGTTACACATAGAGGTGGTCCCTCAGTTCCTTGGTACACTGTTACACATAGAAGTGGTCCCTCAGTTCCTTGGTATACTGTTACACATAGAGGTGGTCCCTCAGTTCCTTGGTATACTGTTACACATAGAAGTGGTCCCTCAGTTCCTTGGTATACTGTTACACATAGAAGTGGTCCCTCAGTTCCTTGGTATACTGTTACACAGAGGTGGTCCCTCAGTTCCTTGGTATACCGTTACACATAGAAGTGCTCCCTCAGTTCCTTGGTATACTGTTACACATAGAGGTGGTCCCTCAGTTCCTTGGTATACTGTTACACATAGAGGTGGTCCCTCAGTTCCTTGGTATACTGTTACACATAGAGGTGGTCCCTCAGTTCCTTGGTATACTGTTACACATAGAAGTGGTCCCTCAGTTCCTTGGTATACTGTTACACATAGAGGTGGTCCCTCAGTTCCTTGGTATACTGTTACACATAGAGGTGGTCCCTCAGTTCCTTGGTATACTGTTACACATAGAGGTGGTCCCTCAGTTCCTTGGTATACTGTTACACATAGAGGTGGTCCCTCAGTTCCTTGGTATACTGTTACACATAGAGGTGGTCCCTTAGTTCCTTGGTATACTGTTACACATAGAGGTGGTCCCTTAGTTCCTTGGTATACTGTTACACATAGAGGTGGTCCCTTAGTTCCTTGGTATACTGTTACACATAGAGGTGGTCCCTTAGTTCCTTGGTATACTGTTACACATAGAGGTGGTCCCTTAGTTCCTTGGTATACTGTTACACATAGAGGTGGTCCCTCAGTTCCTTGGTATACTGTTACACATAGAGGTGGTCCCTTAGTTCCTTGGTATACTGTTACACATAGAGGTGGTCCCTCAGTTCCTTGGTATACTGTTACACATAGAGGTGGTCCCTTAGTTCCTTGGTATACTGTTACACATAGAGGTGGTCCCTTAGTTCCTTGGTATACTGTTACACATAGAGGTGGTCATTCAGTTCCTTAGTATGTTGTTAAACACAAACAATCCTTCAGCTCCTTGGTCTAGAGTTACACAAAAGTATTGTAATAATATGCTGTCCAATGGTCTTTTTCATTTGTCAATTTCCCGTCAGTAATTCTTCTGAGCAAATTATTACTCTCCTCTCCTATTTAAGTATTTTAAATATTTGATGTGTCCTTCCATTATTCTAGCCTCCATTGTTGAAGCTATCCCCTCAAGGTTACCTTATTGTGCATATCTTGGTGCCTCTAATATGTGCATATACAGTATACCTTATTTTCAATTTGTAATTTGTTTATTTCTGTTTTTGTTTAACCTATTATACTTGAGCCATATAGGACTGATGGGATCACCACACTCTTCCAATATATATATTTTGTTTATATAAGTATCCTATTGCAACTGAGATATTACTGTATATGTTAAATTAAACATTCTATTTGCCTTTTTTATTGCTACATTTGTCTGTAATTTAAAACATTTTATATTAATATTTACTTTTAAACCTATGTATGTCATTTGTTTGACTACTATTTTTGTGATACTAGTTGGCTTATCTTTCAATTTTTTATTTTTTTTATTTTTAATATCGATTAAATCATCCATTTTTAGTTCTGCTTCCTGGATTGTATTTGCTAATAGCAATCCATCATCGGTAGAGGATAATTTTAGTTTTTTGGAATAAAACTTGTCTTTACCCCTTCTTGCCCGGGCTCGCCATCCTAAGGACATTATTGAGATCCGGGCGATCTGGCCGAAAAACGTCTTTAACCCTTATTTAGCGGCGAGCAACATAAGTCGAGTTAAATAAAGCTGGACTATGTGGCGGCGCTCGACATAACTCGAGTGGCAATTTCAGCACGTAATGTGGCTGAGAGAGAGAGACAAGTGGTGGCAGGAGACTAGCGAGCGTATGACTGCTCCAGACCACCGCGGCGAACCTACTGACACAAATCTCAGCTCCCTCCTCCCTCTCTCACTCGCTACATACTCAATTATGTACTGAAAGTACCAAATTACCTGCTTTTTGCACTCGCGTTGCACGGTTATTGCAAGAAAACTATCCATCATACAAGGATCGTTATGGTGTCATTCGAAAGCTCTGTTTATGCCCTTTCAGGGATAGGTACTTGTTTTACGTTCTGGGTCTTATTTAGGCATGAAAATGATCACGTAAACAGCCCTATTTTGGCTAAAAACACCCCGCTGTGCGGTACACATAAATAAACCGCATAGGCCGCTCGTAAGGTGTTAATAGGCTACCCGTATCTTTGTTATTTTACCTGCTAGGGAATTCCCATGCATCTCTAAACGTAGTACCGTTTCTTATCTGTAAACTGGCATTGAGTAGAGCTCTCTAGGTCAACTGGTTCAGTTGTGATGACGAAATCCGTGGAGAGAGATTCGATGCGATGTTCGCAATATCGGACCTTTGCATACACTAATTTCGTCATAGCATAAAACAACAACATTGATCTGACGTCACTTCTTGGTTTCGGAGGTGAGGTGTCGCAAAGACAGGCTTTGTTTACATGCGTCGGATGCACAGCTTTCAAACCAAACTTAATAGGCTTTCAAGCTTACAGATTTTAAAATGACACCCGGGCTCCTGCCCATCTGCCGCGGTATCATTTTAAAATGACACACGGGCATTTATTTAATGATATCATACGTTATTCGCTTGAATAATGTGGTTGATCCCGAACAGCCCTGTCTAATGCCACTAGTCACTTGAATTTGAATTTACTTTGTTACGTATCTTGACTTAAAAGTGGTTAACTAATAAATACAGATAGAACAGTTAATATGAAAGTGTAGCAAACAGCTGAAGGCCAATAGAACGTAAAATATTAAAGTATGTTCTGTTGTTACTTGCTTTCCTTTAGTTGTTGGGACAGTTATCCTTTACACTCTGATACACTTCATTTATATTTAATCAGGAAACTATTTAAAGTTACATTGAATGTTTGATATGAAGTAGGCCATTAACCTCTCCGCTGCGTAGGTGGGGTATTGGCCACCCCTCCCTGTGCGGAGGTATTTAGAGTGTTTCCTACACTCAAATCATCATGGTACCATAAATAGCATTAATACTTATCCATATGTGCCTATTTTACTTTGATTATAAAGGTATTAACCTGTTACAGCAATAAAACAAGTGGAAACGGCGTTTGGATGGTCAAAATCGGCGATACAGGCCGGGAGTTACATAACATATGGCTGAGGCAGCCTGCCAGCCAGCCAGCCGTGAAGACGGCTGGAGAGACACCGTTGCGCGGTAGTCTCTCTCTCGCTCTTTCCCACACTTGGTAACATAGATGACCACGCCCTGCTAGCAACTCGCTAATGTTAGCACGAATATGTACCTAAGAATAAGGGAATAACAGGGAGAAAAGGTGATAATTGAAGGGGGGGGGGGGTGGAAGGAGAGGATGTGGAGGAGTGATGTTTGGCATGGCCAAGGGGCAATTAAAAAAAAAATAATAATAAAATGGGCTGATTTAAATGTTTTTTTTTTAGGCCTTGGATTATATAAGGCCCACCAGTAAAACTGATATCAGTCTTGCCGCACTTGCCGGGTTAAGTAAGAATATAAAAAGTTTGGTATATAAGCAAGGGTTTTTAAGTCACTAGAATATATCAATTAATCTTGATTATCAGCAAAGTATTAAGATCTTTTATATAATTAATTTAAGTTTGTTAACCCTGTTACGTATCTTGATCCTCAAGTGGTTAACTTGATGAATCAAGATAGCACAGAGATATATATTAAGGTATCAGTCAGCTGAAGGCAAAACAAAAGTAAAATCTAATAACATGATTTCCTGTTGTTGCTTCCTTTCCTTTTGGATCTTAGGACTTGGTATCCTTTATTGACTGATACTCTTTAAATATGAAACAATAATGAAACTAATTAAAGTCATGTAGTATTTATAAAGAATTATTATTTAACCAAAGGCTATGGTTATGAACCGAATACGTTATATCTAAAGAAGGACTATTACTTCTATAAAAAGTCTTGAAAGATAAATATTGAGGTAAGAATGTTTCTGTCTCTTACCCTTTTTGAAATGAATAGCTAGTTTTTTTAGATGTCCTTTTATTTATATTTAATGTAATTATTCTTGGTTCTTGTCTTACGTTAATAGTATTATATTATTATTATCATCAGGATTAATATCAAAGTCACATAAAAAGTTAGATAATTATATATTTAATAATTAGTTAAATGTATTTCTTAACCACGTAACATTGAGGTTTGATTAGGAGTAAATTAAGTTACAGGATCGCTTCATAGATTCGATTCAGGTCTCACTCAAATAATATGAAAAGCAAAATAATATTTTGAAGCTAAAAGAATTTTCTTCAGCTTAGGAAATCACTAGAAGTAACATTAAAACAGCCATGTTAGTCTAAGGCGATATTACTAATAAGAGACAATAGCATCACCGTACTAAGCACCGTTAAGCAATGTAACCTTAATTAAAAGAAAATTAAAGAAATCGTAAGTATTAATATAAAACAATAGTATTGCTTTCATCATAACCCAATTACTTAAAGAGTTGCTTTAGTCCACAAGTCAGTCAACTAAAATAGTTAAGTACATAATAGTAGCGTTAACGTTAACTCCCAATCAAATAGTTAAGTACATAAATAGTAGCGTTAACGTTAATTCCCAATCAAATAGTTAAGTACATAATAGTAGCGTTAACGTTAATTCCCAATCAAATAGTTAAGTACATAATAGTAGCGTTAACGTTAATTCCCAATCACATATCTCACTAACCAACATAACGTAAGTGTTTACACGGAATACACTTAACACACACTTATATAATCTGACCGACAGTCACAATCCCATTATAATACTTCACCCCGTCTTCCTCCAGCTGCAAGTTCACCTTCCCCAACTCCAAATGAGACTGATTTGAATGCCCACTACTCGGGTCTTATATACTAAACAATGATGGTGTAGGAAAGAATCAGGAGGCGAGGGGTAGTGCCCGCTCCAATCACAGCTCCTCGAGTTGCGTAGCAGGTGCGAGGTCCAATGGAGTCTCCTGACGTCGATCATATGTCATAGCGTCGGGTCATCGAAGTAGTTTGCAGGGTCCCCTATGACGCACGCAGGTGTGAAGGCTTGTTTGCTGGTATGCGGACTAGCTGGTTTCCCCCTCGCTGGTTCGCTCGCTGGTCTGCTTCGCCGCCTGGGTAGTTTGGCACTCCTTTAACTCTAATTCTAACTCTTAAATGAACATACAGGGCTCCGTATGTCAGAACCCTTTAAAGATAGTTTTACTCTTTCTATTATCTCGGTATTCTCTTAGTTTATTATTATTCTCTTTTTAATGTTATCTTATTTATTATTTTTACTGAAAGACTGACTTAATAAAAGATGGTAATGAAATATTACAAAGTCACATATAAAATGGAATTGTATTTATAAACGCAAATAAGGTATTTTACAATTAATCAAAATAATAATCAATGAAAGATATTATAGATTTCAGGATCGTTTTGCATACGTTCTGATTTCACTAAAGTAAGACTGAAAGCTTTGTAGGCTTAAGTAGACAATACAAATGATAGGACTTTTACAATACCTATTACGAATGACAAATAGCTTTACAAAAGTCAGGTAAGTATTAAACTACTACAATGCTTAATTATTAATTATGAATGACTATAGCTTTACATAAAGTCAGTTAAGTATTAACAGGTAAAGTATTCAATATTCAATCACAAATTATCTCTTAATCAAACATTAATTCTAATCACCAAAATAATCCAACCTATATGATTCTCCAATCACAAAATCCTAAATCAAAGGAGTGTATGTTTTCGACATACCTCTGGTTAATTTAATGATCACGAGTGGTACGGTGACGCACTGAACTAAAATAGAGACCTATCTATACAAGCCTGTTCTCTCCATGCACCTCTTATCACCTTCCAGCTTAGAATGTGTCTGGTTTCAATTATCAAATCTAAGGCTTATATATCTTTCCCTGACCAAGCTAATCCAATCAGAAGTTAGGAAACACATGCCTAATCAAATCAGACCAGGCAGCTCACGTCGACCAGTTACAGGTGAGAAGCAGGTGTGGTGGTCCAATGAGGGTAGGTGGGGGGGAAGGGGGCTGCTCACCAGAGAGTGTGTACAGGAGAGAGGAGTCTTCCTATGCATTCTATTAATAAAAAGGTGCCTCTAAACGTTGCCAGTTACCCTTTTTCGACATTTTTTTTCAGCGCCATCTATTGCAGGGTTCCAGAACTACTCAACGTGAATAAATCTACGGATGTACCCTCCATTGTTTTGTTTTTTATTATATGTACCGGTACACTACTTTTTGTTCTCTCTCTCTCCATCTCTATGTATATGTATATATATATATATGTTTGACCAAGTTTGAGTGTGGCTGTGTGTACTTCCAAGTTAGTTACTTATATTACAATGTAAATACTTGTCTTCAATTGAGATTAGTTTTTTATATAGGCTACATTCATTGTTAATAAATTTAGTCAATAGAAAATAATTATCAACAGCCTTCATGATCCATTGCAAACCATCCTATATTTTCAAGGTCAACCACAGCCTCCGTACATCATCATGGAGGCTTGGTTCAGCTTGGTAAGCTATGTAATTAACCCCTTCTATACCGACGACGTCTTTTGATTTTATTCTGGGTCCTACTAATCGATTGTATTCACTTTAGGAAGGATCTTTAGCAATTATAAGGCTTCGAACTATCTCAATCAACCCTTTTAACTACCACAGATCCTTTCTAAGTTGTATAAAATCGTCTACATATTGCTAGAATAAAATATAACATACGTCGACGGTACAGAAGGGGTTGATGGAGTATTGTTCACAATTCAGTGTAGGCAATACTTTGGAGTGCTTTTGCATATCAATGTACTCATAAATCATTGTATTCATAATGACTATGGCTGATATGGTGATAGCAAACAAGTTACATGAGTTTCTACAGACTCTACACGAGACACGTGTACACCATTGCAGCAAGGGAGAGGAACTGTCAATTAACAGACGACAGAAGTATTTTCCCGCGATAGGGAGGAGCTATGCGCTACCGCCATCTAGTGCAGGGTTCCAGCCAAATCTGTAAATAATGGCCAACTACTATTAACCCTTAATTAGAGGCTCACCACATAAGTCGAGTTAAATAAAGCTGGACTATGTGGCGGCGCTCGACATAGGTCGAGTGGCAATTTCAGCACGTAATGTTGCTGAGAGAGAGAGACAAGTGGTGGCAGGAGAGTAGCGAGCGTATGACTGCTCCAGACCACCGCGGCGAACATACTGACACGAATCCCAGCTCCCTCCTCCCTCTCTCACTCGCTATATAAGGAATTGTATCGGGAAAGTGGCTAATTACATGCTTTTTGCACTCGCGTTGCATGGTTATTGCAAGAAAACTAGCCATCATAAAAGGATCGTTATGGTGTCATTCGAAAGCTCTGTTTATGCCCTTTCAGGGATAGGTACTTGTTTTACGTTCTGGGTCTTATTTAGGCATGAAAATGATCACGTAAACAGCCCTATTTTGGCTAAAAACACCCCGCTGGGCGGTACATATAAATAAACCGCATAGGCCGCTCGTAAGGTGTTAACACGGCTGATTTTCCAAGACTCCTCTCTCCTATTCTTACTCTATGCTGCTCACTACGTCACAGCGCCCCGCCCTTCACACGCAGTTTTGGCGGGAAGCAAGGGAAGAGCCGGGCCTCTCTCTCCTCTCTCTCTCTCTAGTCATGTAAGCAGGATTGAGTTGTTGCCACGAGGTTGTAATTGTAAAGTCACGTTCAACAGGTTGGTCTGGTCACATGACATCCGGTCGGTACGGATGTTACAACTTTTATATCCTCTATTTATAATTATGTTATCACCTTCCCAGAAGTTCAACTGTCTCTGTGGGTTCCTCACCACCGTACAGCTTCTTGCTCTGTGGAGGGTCATAGTGCACCCATGTATCGAATATTGTTCGCATGTGTGAGGAGGTTCCACCCATACCGCCCTTCTCAAAAGAGTAAAGTCAAAAGCACTTTTCCTTAACTCATTTCTTCTTACTAGTTCCCTACAATCTCTTGCTGCACGCCGCAATGTTGCATCTGTTTCATTCTTCTTTCGCTATTACAACAATCGGTGTTCTTCAGGGCTTTCTCGGTGCATAACCCTTCCCTAGCGGCGAGCGCGAGGCACCCGCCTTTCAAATCAGTACCACTCCCATTTTGTATAACTCTCCAACCCAAGTTTTTTTTTTTTTTTTTTTTTTTTGGGGGGGGGGGGGGGGGGGGGGTTATCATGCTTCCTGCCCGACCATATTTCATAGTTGAGATTTTGAGGTATAACGTGAGGAGAAAGGAAGATGGGTAGGTGGCAGAGAAATACATACACACACATATAAAATCACACATATACAATCATACACACTTACCGTACAGCCATAGACCCCCGCGCACCTTCTTGGACGCATTGTGTTCAATACTGTCAACGAATTAGTATTAATTTATATTATGCACCGTTATGTTTCATATCATAATTCATAGACTACAGTAGATCTGGACTGGACACGAAAATGTAACTTTGCTGTAAGGGACCCAAAATCAGAGAACAAACCCCCAAGTTCGAACCTCGAAACTGCGGAGATTCGAACTTGGGGGTTCGTTCTCCGATTTTGGGTCCCTTACTGCAAAGTTCCAATTTCGTGTCCAGTCCAGATCTACTGTAGTCTATGCATAATTATATCATCCTACTCGAGTACAGTACCTAATTTCTACTTCTGGGCTCTCTACCTAGGCTTGTTGGGAGGCTTAGGTACATTACATTATAATAATTATAACTCTAATGTTTGTAATCATTTCGGTGTATCCCTCTAAATTAAAATCGATGGGTAAACTCTAATTGTATCAATATATGATGCCTTACGGTCATATGTTTTGGTGGTTGTTATAAAAGAAAACATCCATCAATCCCGACCAAGGAACCACAACTTTCCGTCACCGTCAAACAAGCATCATTCTTAAGTTGTGAGAGAAGCTGTTGGTATAGACAGTTTGTGCTGGTACTTGGCGCTAGCGTTCAGGAGCGTAAATTTGTCACGCGTGTACATTTGCGTCAGCACAATTCACAAGTTCGGAGGTTTCGTTCTTGTAAGCACAAGTGAGCATGCCAGTGTAACAAGCTTAAACTTTTGGGCTGCAGGTGTAAGATTACACTTGACAATACAGGAAGATGACCAACAGCGTGAATCTGGCCTCACTCGTCCTAGACTAGTAAACTATGGAGAAGTTTCTAGGAGTTTGACTTTGGTAGTGTTTGAGCTGGAAATATTAAAGGACGTTTGACAAAACGTTACCACTAATTTTTTGTAATTATTGTAAGTTTTATTTCTATCGTTTTTCGACATGTATGTGTATGTATGTATATACTCAGGCACAATACCCAGAGCTGGGGGTGGCCGACTCGAGACAAAGCCCGAGCCGAATAAACATTTAAAGTACCAATTCTTAAGGTCCCGGACCACTTTCGCGTTCCTTCACCCATTTGTTTGTATCAATGTATATTTGTTCTAGCTTGTCATAGGTTAATGCTAACCTAAGGAGGGAGCTTTTCCCTGAAGTCAACATTTGCCCCCTCGGTAAAATGATGGACGTATAAAGAATATATCAGATCAATTCACCACGGTAAAGTATGATAAATGAGAAAAGCTGTGTGTGAAATACCTCTCCTGCCTATGTTCCCGCCTTGGTGTAAATAGTTTGTGGTAGTTTAGTGTAAAGATAACAACCAACAGTGGTGACTCAGGTGGTCCAACTGTCCATCACCCAACAAACTACTGTCACAAGTTCTGGGGAAGATGTTGGTCCCTCTCGCTCATTATAGTTTCTTGTGGCTCAATTGGTATGGGTGCCCGTGTGTGTGTTTGTGTGAATACTAACAAGTGCATGTTTAACAAATAAGTGGACATCCAACCTGTTTCAACACCTGCACCAATCAACATAGGTAAGCACCCTAAATTGCCCCTCTTTCCCCCCCCCCCCCTAATATATACAGGCCCATTTACATATAGAAACAACAAATTAGGTATGCTTAGCTATGTCCCATAATCCTACATGGAAGAAGGATCTACACAAACTGACAATCCATTTACTATGTAATAAAATAGCGAACTGTAAAGTTTAAGGTTACACTGAATACTAAGTGAAAGAAGTGTTAGTGTTAGAAAAATTATGTATATTTATTGAATATTGTTACATGACCATAGATATACTGAATAATGCATAGTCAGTAGTAATACAGGAACGTGTAGTAAAAAAGCTAGAATTAAATTGTCGATACACTATACAAACATTTAATACAATACAAAGGGGAGAAATACTGATTCATTGTCTTCCATTGTTATGACAAACACGCAAATAGCTCTTATTTTTTTTTTTTTTTTTGCTTTATAATTTTTTTATTAACACAATTGCTTCTCTCTCTCTCTCTCTCTCTCTCTCTCTCTCTTGTCCCCAGAGTAAATGACCTGTGATACAAACTTGACAAGCAGAATGAGAGGGGTAAGGAACGAAGATGTGGGCAGGGAGAAGGATAGAAAGGAGTGAATTTCACGCGGAATACACAATGATCATCCTTCTTAGATGCAAAATACTTTTCCGAACCTTGGTGCAGGAGATATAATTATAATTTTGTTTTGTTTTCCAGGTGATATAATCATCGTATAAACAATGTGCAGGTGTTATTTAAGTCTCTCAGGTTCGTTAAAGTTTCCTTTAAACTTATTTCCCCTACCGTTCACTTTCAAGCGTTAATTGCACTACCGCAAGATGGTACACACTTTTGTTATCGCTCTGTTTTAAGCAACATTAACCTGTACACTTGCAATTTTTTATACATACACAGATAGAGGAAGACCCATACTATTATATAACCGGAAAACAATCTCATTATATCAAATGATCACATTGAAAACACATTGAAGTTAAACAAAATTGATGGCGTTGCTGTATTTTTGTAATTATGTAGGAACCAAATGTAGCATGTGTCCTCTATATACTGTTGACAACAAAGCTCTTGTTTAAATATAATTAATATTGGCTTACATTAAAAGTCCATTATGCTAAGCAATGACAAATAATACAATGTTTATTCAATAGACATGTGTTTTTGTCCCTTTTTCAGATGTTATAGGTGTCTAGTTTGATTATTGAATACTTTGCAGATCCCCCTTATACCTTATTCCAGTGTCCTAAAATACCAACTAGTTAATTTACTGACGGACTCAGTTGTGCCTGATAATACACCATTTGTAGTAGGAGCATTCTTTTGCAAATCCTGTAAGTGTAGACGTGACTCATTAGCTCTAGCAAGCAACCTCGTCGAGGGGAAGGAAAACCTGAACTGCAAAACATTCTCATGGACTCCAGCGACCATGGCGGAGAGCCCGCTCGGTTGGAGTATGGCATCGACTCAACACCACAAAAAACGTATCTGCCACCACACCCAATGTAGGCAAAGGGACAGGGGATCATGGTAAATACTGCTGGGCGGGTGCCCACAAAGTCGTGCCCAGCAATTTTGGGGTTCCAATACCCCGCTCTGCTAGCGGGGCTAGATGTACTGTTCCTGCCAGTTGAGCAGAAGTGCCAGTTGTGACAAGTGGAGGTCAAAGCTTTCGGGACACCTTCATTCTGGATAGCAGTGGATCCCTATACTAGATACTCCTGACTTTTGGAATGGGTATGGGAGCGCGGACGAGTCATAATCTTAACTTTCGGAGGGGTCTCTGGGTCGGAGCCTGGAACATATTGACCCTCTTGGGTGATCACCACTACCTGCTTTATCGAGGAGCTGGAGGGGCGGGTGGTCCAAAAAGTAGTGAGGCAGCTTGGCAACAGTGAAATCAGTTACAATGGTTGCACATACTACTGGTCTGGCTGTGGCAATGGAGCTCAGCATGGAAGTAATCCCGACATTGACTTACGGGAGCGAAGCATGGACGTTGGTGAAGAGACTCGAACCAAGAGTGAGACGGTGGAAATTAGTTACCTGAGAAGTGTGTGCGGAGTTACATGAAGGGATAGACAGACGCATAAGGAATTACTAGAGAGGTGTGGTGTGGATGTAGATGTGCTGGACAGTGTGAAAAGGAAGACCTTGAGATGGTTCGGCCATGTGGAACTTATGGGAAGCGAGAGAATGACTAATTGAGTGTACGAGAGTGAGGTGGAAGGATGAACTGACAAAGTATATGAGTGAAGGCGGTGCAGGATGGGAGGAGGGGCATCGCCTGACTGGGGACAGAGGTGCATGGGGCCGTTTCTTTCGTGGCCACTCTTTCGGGGATCACAGCATCCGGAAATAGATATATAGATAGATAGATATAACAAAATACTGGAATACAGCGGAAAGTAACTACAATCGTTCTTCACTATTAAAACAAAAAACACACAAAGAACATTTAATAGTTAAATATTTATAGTTTAAGCCATTAAGAGGGAAATTAAATAGAGTATATAAACTCACATGATTCAAATCATTCATTAACAGTTGCAGTGTCTGTACTTTCAATAACACAATAGATAAACAGTTTGTTCGTAACACTGTCGATGAACTGCGTTTCCAAATTAATATATTCCTCTATACTGTGATACTCTTTATGTTTTTTTAAAACCCTACATTGGCTAATTACATTATTTATTAACAGCCTCTTAACACTCCACGAGCAGCTTGGTTAATAACTTCTACTACCTGCCCAGCGGGCATATTTACCCTAAATGAGCTTCATTCCATGCGCTTTTTCATGCATAAAGAAGAGCCAGAGCGTAATACAATTATATATCCGTGAAAGGGCGATAATTGAGCTTTCCAATTCATAGTGTGCACGGGGTTAGTTCCGATTTTTCCACCAGACGGCGTGGGGCATCATTGGCCCGCTACTCCCAAGTAAATAAACACGTTGAACTCTATGCGATTGAATCGGTTTCTACTGTAATAATTATGCTCGTAATCCCGTGTCTAACATGAACACTATGGAAATTGAGTTATCGCCATACATTCTTAGTGTTCTGAAGTGGGAGGGTCCCTAGTCCCTAGAAGGGTAAAATAGAGGGAAATTACGACAATGAAGACTTATTACTGCCTTGTGATAAAAGCAGGGTGTATGAAGAGTGAACAACACCGACTATATCTCCTTATATACTGGGCTAACGTAAATACTGTAGTATCATTATTTACATGTCGACTTTATAATTTTACACCATACAGTAGTATGTTGATATTTATCCGTTTTCCGTATATTTTTTTAATGATTACTATGCGAGCGAAGGCGAAGCAGAAAACAAAAGTTTGTTATAAGACACCAACATTCCATTATTCACTTCCTTTCTGTAATATGTGTTTTATTGTTTATATATATATATATATATATATATATATATATATATATATATATATAGAGAGAGAGAGAGAGAGAGAGAGAGAGATCAAATAATGTCCACGTTTTGGAAATTAGATATACTATTAAGATTATAAGCCTTGTTACAACAGCAGAACTGCGCATGAATACCGTACAGAAATCTTTGGGAACAGAATATTAACCCCTTCTTTACCGGTAACGACTTTTTGTATTTGATATCAGCTACATTTAGACGATTTTGTCTAAACTTGGGAAGGATATATGATATCTAAAAGGATTAATTGAGATAGGCTTTACCCGTGTAATGAGTAGACGTCCTCCCTAAGCTGTACAGAATCGTCTAATAGTGGCCAGAATATAATGATAAGTACATCACCGGTACAGAAGGGGTTAAAGGCACGTAACACAATCTACCGGTACATAGGCTAGGCCTACTTATAATTTCAGTGATGCATAATACAGGTTTAGTTAATTAATATGGTCAAATCTCCGATGTATTTAGCTTATTGTAATACCCTCTACCCGCAAAAATCCCGCAACCATAGAAATACCCGAGTTGACAAAATATAGCCGATCAGGTTTGGATTTTAATCAACATTCGATGTCAAACAAGTTCAAAAGTTAAAACCTACACCAAATATCATTATATGGGCTAGACTTAAAAATACTAACTGTAAATTGATGAATTTTACACAAGGTAGTGTTTGTGTGGGTGGATGAGTTTAAATAAAGGAAATTGTTTCAGTGTTTTCGACCATTCCATCCTTACAAAGCTGTTTATATCGATCCTTTGCACAATCCATTTATCCATTTACCTTCCACTGTTAGATAACATATGATTCATCACGAAGTGTAGCCTACCTGCGGAGATGAAACGCACTTATATATCATAAACTATATGAGAAGATCAGAATTTTAGACCAAACCACATGGATCATAATGTAGGTAAGGTATGTCCATAAACGGTACCGGTACCAGGTATATAGTTTTGCTTCAACCGACAAACGTCATGATAAATCGTATATTCTCCTATTATGGGAGGTAACATATTTTATACAACGGACTTTGCTTAAACCTCTTCAAATAAACTGTCAGTTAAGTTAATTCTTAGGTAGGTTTGGTGGGTTTCCTATTGTTGCACGCCAATGGTTGGTAAAAGAGCCAAGTTCAGATTTATATAATTTTGCTGCATTAAAATGGTGAAACTATGATGGACTTTGCTTATATTGCCAACGAGACTACTTAATTTAGTCTAAATTGCCCTGCATACAGTATATAGACGCAATTTATCCGACACGTAAGCATATTATATAAATGATCTATTCACAAAATTGGCATATGTTGGGGTGAAATTAATAAAATATAGATTATAAAATATGCATATTTTCAGTTGATAGATACCGGTAATGTTGGGCATAGCCTAATCAACTCTTTTCATATGTTTCGTTTTATTACCGGTACTTACTTTACATCTAGCAGCTTTGCCATTGTACCAAGATCAATGCCTTACATTGTGCTTTGTTCCTTATGCTATTTATCATGGAATTTGTCTGTTGAAGCAAACGATATACTTGTACCGTATATGTATACATTTTAATCTATATGAAGAGGTCTAAAGACACACGATTATTCCTTGTCTCTTCATTTAGTATATAATATATACGTTTGTTATATATCAGCTGGTAGGCTACACTTCGTGATGAATCGTATTGTCTCTCATTATGGAAGGTAAAATAGATTGATATAAACATATCTTGTGTAAGAATGGAATGGTCGAAAACACATGAAAAATCTCCCCTACCCTCACCCATCCACCATAACAGACATTTCATATACATCATTAATGTGGTAAATAGATTGATGGTGTCCTATTAATCTTTTGTTTTCAGTTGGCTTTGTATAGGATACGGTAATCTATTGTAGGCTAATGGTATACGCTTTGCCGTGAATTGCGGTTACCTCCCTAATATATCGATAAACATAAATGTGTATGCAAATATATTGTGTAAAATGAGACAATACATATCAGTACAGATAATTGTTAAGCCTAGTCCTTATACAAGAAGATATTAGACAGTTTCCAGACGGCGATGGATGATAAAGAGCTTTGCGCTTTATATACAAAACAATAACAAAACTTTACTCTTATATACCGTTGCCGTCTGATAGGTACTGTATACATCTGTAGTTTTATGAATGAACTAGGCCTATATATATGTGGGTAAAATTACTTAAAATATGTTCATAATAATCCAAACAAATCACACATATTAAAGGAGAGAGCTCAATATTCAGTCTTATCATCTATTCATCATATTGTTTTATGTTACTGCCTTGAAGCTTGTTATTGTTTCCTTAATATATTTTCCTTACATCTTTGATTGTTTGAAATCAATACAAAAGCACATTTTCTTGTCCGTGTGTGCTAAAACAGCCTGGTACAACACAAACTTGACCAGTCTCTTTGTGTACAAGTGCGCGGCAGCCCCGTACCAAAGGGCCAGGTACTGGTTTGTTTATTATTGTCACGTGACCTGACGTCACGGCCACACTATGAATGACACCAGAACCATCCTTCTATGACCACGGGTTCTCTTGCAACGATTGTGCAACACGAAGGAAAAATCCCTAAAATACGGTAATTTCCTTACATAATTCCCTGTCTAGCGAGGAAGTGGGTGTGGATGTGTGTTGAGATGGGGCCAGTTACGGCGCGGGAGCCATGCCGAACGGTCAGAGCCAACCTACGCTCCTCCCACCGCTCGGACTCTCTCTCAGAGCAAATTATGTGCTCAACATCACAACCGACTTAAGGCGGGCCCCGCTCTTTTGTCCATGGTTCTCTAGACCGCCTTAAGTCGGGCCCCGCCAAAGAGGGGTTAAGGATCATTATATCTGCTGTAGCATGTATTCCTTTCTGCCATCACCATTCACTACACCTCATCAATCTGTTCAGTACCTCTGTCAGACAACACTCACAATGTTCCCGTTGGTTGCATCCACTATGTCAGAGTCAACCTGTGTACCAATTAACAGTAACATAAGTCAGACCATTACCCAGTCATTGTTAGTGTGTGTATATATGTATATATATATATGTATATATATATATATATATATATATATATATATATATATATATATATATATGAGAGAGAGAGAGAGAGAGAGAGTAAAGTGATGATAATTGACATGTTCGTGAAAACTTGATTGGGGTAATGGATACCCAGATCTTGGATACAGTAAACTGTGTTTCCTTCAGTAAAATACAGTATATTCAGTTACATGCCAAGAATATTGATAATACAGTGTTATGTTTCTGGGCGAGGTGAAATGACACAAACAATAGGCCAAACTTGAAATTCAAAACTAATGACAAAACCCTCTCCCAAATATCCAGGTTCAAGGAAAACTAGATTAAACATTCTTAGTTTAATTAAAATTAAATATTATAATGTAAAAATAAAATCAGTCTCTTCAGGACGAGAAATAAGAATATATAATGCACTATGATTACCAGAAAATATGCAAGGACAAAAATAAATACCTCTATACCTTTACTGAAGCAATGCAAGGTAAAAATAGTTATATCACAGGAATTAATATTTTCTCAAGATCACAGGAAATGGTTAATATCTGTGTTTAATAACTTAAGGAAATGCACACAATATCACTGAAAGCAATACAAGTAATTAATACAACTATAGTAACACTTGAGAAAATATTTCTTCTAAAAATACAATAATGATACAAGCAATACAATAAGGGGTAACTAAATTAATCTGATCAAATTCACAAACTTGGAAAACTAATCACAAGTTAATTAATGCTTAACACTTATAACATTAACAAATGCAATCAAAAGGAAATAACAAAATAATATGAATTTACAGAAACTCGATGATAATTAATTATTAACCCGGGAACTGCGGGAAGACTCTTAAGAGTTCCCCCGGCGGACTGCGGGAAGACTCTTAAGAGTAAGGCTTTTGAACACGTACCAAAACCACGGGTTTATAGGCAGGCAGCTACAAATTGGTGTGGGTGTAGTACTACATGGCAACTCTCGGTACCACTCCGCCACACGCGCGTCCCGCACTCGTGCAAGCACCACCGCGCCAGAACCCAAGCGCTTGTCATGGAGCCCACACGTCCCTCATGCTCGCGCCCTGATGACACAACCAGCCCTCCTTCTGCTGGTGTCAGCCACCGTGGAAGGCAGAGGGTGGCTACCAGAAACCCTAGCTACCAGTACGACATGCCCTCAGCTCGGAGGACGAAGCACCAGCACCAAAAGCACGTAAAACACGTGCAAGCAAGGCAATTGCACAGAGGTCATTGGCCTTTGAGGACACTGCCACCACGACCGAGGCCACTGCAACAACCACTACCACCACCACTGCCACCCCTGCCACCAGTATCAGCGACGCAGGAGGCCACCCTAGGGTGTGCAGAACCTGCGGGGGCAGGCAAAATCAAAGGAACGGGCGTAGGGAAGAAAACCCGTACGCCTGCCACAGTGACCCTGCCACCACCACCACCACCAGCCGCCCCTGGCCCGGCTGCCCCTGCTGCCCCTGCCCAAGGAAAAGGGAAGGGGAAGGGGAAGGGGAAAGGGAGAGGGAAAGCGACTGCTGGCCCTGCCGGCCCTGCTGTCCCTGCCGGCTCTGCTGCCCCTGCTGCTCCTGCCGCCCCTGCTGCCCCTGCCCAAGAAAGAGGGAAAGGGAAAGGGAAAGGGGCGACAGGCACCACCATCATCTTGCCTGCCTCCAGGCCCACTGCACCACGCACCACTGCCGCCCCTGCCGGCCCTTCTGCCCCTGCCCCTGCCCATAAGACGCCCCTATGTGCTAGAGTGAGCAGAAAAAATCTGACACCATCCAAGTACGCCGCCCTGCTGTTTGGTGGTGATTCGCAGGGCATTGGCAGCCCTGCGGGTTTCGACGACGACACCCTAGCACGGGACCAAGGGTGGGGGGATTTGGGAGTGGAGAGTGGAAGTGAGTCAGACGTCGGTGATGAGAATGAAGAAGGGCGTCTGTCTAGTGAAGAGGAGGAGGGTGATGATGCTGTGTTGTATCGCGAACATGACAGCGATATTTCAGACGCAGAAGCAGACGGAGACGACATTCCGATCCCTGGCATGCCTTCGTTTGAGTGGTCTGACGGGGTCAATTTTGTGCCTGACGTGCCCAGTTCAATCCTGGTACGTCAGGTACAACTGATGACTGGCCCTGTGACGAAAACGCAAACGAAAGCGACTTCTTCCTCGCTTTTTTCGATTTGGAGGTAATGACTTACATCGTTGCCCAAACAAACGCCTACTACAGGTGGGTGTTTGGCAAATTGGACGTCATTTCTCCAAAAGCGAGAATACGAGGCTGGGTGGATACGACTGTGGAAGAATTCATGACGTTTTTTGCCTTGTTGTTCCTCATGCCTCTTTGCATGAAGCAGGTGTTGCAACACTACTGGAAGCACGACCCTCTCATCGCCACCCCAACTTTCAATAAGTTCATGACTCGTGACAGATTTTTGTTGCTGCTAAGATTTATGCACTTTGCAGACAACGAAAATCCTAACAGGATTGACAGGATATGGAAAGTTCGGGATGTGTTCACCATGTTGTTGGAGAGGTATAGGAAATACTTTTACCCCTTCCTCAATTTGGTGATTGATGATTCGCTCGTGCTCTTCAAAGGACGTCTTGTTTTCAAGCAGTATATCCCCTTGAAAAGGCATAGGTTCGGAATCAAGCTCTTCGTGTTGTGCGACTGTGAAACTGGAATAGTGCTTGACATGATCGTGTATACAGGAACTGCCATTGACGTACCGAAAGCCGCTCCCGGTGACCCCATGGGCATGTCAGGTGCCATCGTCAGGAAAATGTTGGCACCTTACCTGGGCAAAGGCCACATTATCTACACTGACAACTGGTATACTTCTGCTCTCTGCCAGTTTCTTCATGACAACCAAACAGGGTCATGTGGGACTGTCAGAAAGACAAGAAAGTTTATGCCCAAGTTCACAGGTGATGTCATTCCTCTGTCAGATGCCTCCTCCAGTGACACACCTTCTGAAGACGAACTGGCCAAGGAACACCGCGAGAGGCATGTCCGAAGAAGGCGACGAAAGGGGCAGAAGTACAAGCAACTTGAAAAGTCCGGGAAAGTGGTAGCCCTGAAGTGGAAGGACAAAAGAGACGTTCACCTGCTTTCCACAGTCCACACAGGTGCCCAGATGGACTCTGGTAAAATCCACTACCGAACCAGGAAGACCATCTATAAGCCCGACATGGTAGTGGACTACACAAAGAACATGCGCCTGGTGGACAAGTCTGACTGTCAACTGTCAGGTGTTGAGTGTCTGAGGAAGACTGTGAAGTGGTATCACAAGCTCTTCCTCCACCTAGTTGACATCACGATGCTCAACGCCTACAACTTGTGTTTGGTGAAGAGAGAGATGGCCCCACACCAGAAGCTAAAATTCCGGGAGTTTGTGTACAACGTTGCATATCAACTCCTGGAGAAGTATGGCACCACCACTCACAGACGTACGGCATGGCGTGGGGATCACATCCCTGACCGCATCCAGCTCGGGGTTGAAGGACACTACCCAACCAACACCGAGCTGGTTGGCACTAGTCACAGGCAGGTGCAGTGCCACGTCTTCAGCATCAGTGTAAGGAAACCCCACGTAACCAAAAGAGTCACCTCAATGTGCGCCGAGTGCAAAGTTGCACTCTGCTTGGGTGACTGCTTCAGGGACTACCACATGTATAAAAACTACTGAGTGCCACCCCCTGCCCTGCCCTGCCCTGGACTCGCGCCCTACCTTACCTGACCTGACCAAATTGATCACGCTACCTCATAATATTACATATATATTATATAATGTATAAGTTCCAAAGATGTCCCTGTGATATAGCTTTTTACATTATATAATTGTATCTTTCATTATTTAGTTTATAAGTTTCATTTATAAGATTTCCTACATGCCTTCTTTTTGCCTTCTATATGCCTTCTTTTTTAGTATATCAATATATATGTTTGTTATAGCCAAAGTAATGTGTATATATTTTCTTACCTCAAATGAATTGTACCAAAATAAATATGTTTCAATAAATCCTGTCAAACCTACTAAGATAATAAAAAAAAAAAAAAAAAAAAAAAAAAAAAGTCATGTCATTGTATTCTTACAATATGATATATTATATGAATATTTCATATTGTTAGAATACAATGGCATGATCTTGTAAAAAAATTGTTTTATCAAAATTTATCTAAACAGTATAAAACCTTCCCCCTCTTGGATTCGATCCCACTACCCTACCACACTTTGAGTTTTCCAGTCTGTGACCTTACCAACCATGCCACAGGAGCTCATACCAAATGTCACTCAAAACTTAGTGTCTACAATCGAAATGACAATATAAAAAAAAAATTGAATTATCCCACCAATTTAAGTTTGTAAATCGATGGGATTATCAATTATATCATGCAAAGGTTTATAAAAGTTTGTCTCGGTCAAGAATTAGTAATTATATAACTTTATTATGTCAAAAATTGCCCAAACACTCAGCAAAATTGCCCCTCTCAGTGTGACTCCAGTCATTATCACACGGTCAGTGGGTCAGTGGGTCAGTGGGTGACCCTTCCCTCCCTCCATCCACAACACCTCTCTCTGTCTGAGTTTGGCTACCAACTAAATTTGTATAAATACAGCATGCATAAAATACTCTTCACAAATACATTTGTATTGTATAATATTGTAAATAATAATGAATAATAACTGTGTGGGTGTCGAAAATTGCTCAACCAGCTTTCTTATACCTCGCCTACGCCCTTACGCGCGTATATTGGATTATACATAGTCATGACTGTCATACAAATACTTGCAGTAGGTCTCGAATATACATTTAGATTGCATATTACTTGGAAATAAATAAATATAAGTTTTCTGGTGGCAATCTACCCTTTCGCAAGTGTCAGGCGACACCAGTCTATATTTAGCTCTCTATCAAAAAAGGTTAACTGCCGATGTTTACTGACCACCCTCGTTCATGGTCTATAATATAGTACTTTATTTACAGTCAATGGCCTACATATTTCTGTGGTACTTCACATGTGTCTAAAATGCAATGTCTGCTTGCATAAAAATGCAATTCTGAAAGCCATTTATACATACGACATACGCTTGTCTCACTTTCTCTCTCTCTCCATTCCTGACTCATGTTATTGTAGACCTCTGGGTGGCAACGAACCCCAGACACCTGCTAGACATAAGGTTAAAAATCCCAAGACATCCATACGCCTCGGGCGCCTCCACAATTATCACACAGCTGCGTATGTTTCTTGATAGCTGCGTATGTGTCTCCCTGCCTTCACTCTCTCCACGACTCACTCCCTGCCTCCCTCCCACCCACCCACCCCCACCCACCCTTTTAGGCTTCCGTCTGCTAGAAACTCATTGATAATGTGCGTAAAAATCGCATGAATTGGTCTATATGCGGTATATATATTGTTATATGGGACGTCTACATACGTACAAGTCTGTGTTATAGCATGGCAGTGCTCTAAGTACGAGATATACGTGATATTTATGGCGCAACACACCCTCTCCCCCTTCCATTCCCAGCACAACTCAATCACACCTTGGTTCACGCATAGAAATTCATTGATAATGTGCGTAAATATCGCATGAATTGGTCTATATGCGGTATATATATTGTTATATGGGACGTCTACATACGTACAAGTCTGTATTATAGCATGACAGTGCTCTAAGTACGAGATATACGTGATATTATAGCGCAAACCACACTCTCATCTCCTAAATTGCCGCCAAACCTCCAACCCGTCTTCATTCCCGCCTAAAAATTCATTGATAATTCCCTTATATATTGCAAATTTTGGTCACTATGAGGCATATTCATTGTTATATGGGTGGCCTACACATGTATACGTACTCTACATAGCCTAAAAGGGATAAAAAAAGGAGATATACGTGATATTACGCGGTAACCCACCCCCTCCTCCCTCCGGTTCTATCCCCTGGGCGCGTGAAAATTCGGCCGGGAAATCTCGTCGCTCGATGACAATCTAGCCGCGCGGTGCCATTCGCTCCACATTTTTCAACTACGGACCGTTCCCCCACCCCCCCCAGAAATTTTTTGGGGGGTCAAATATATATGGGCCGATGCACGCAAACATTCCCTACACGCTGATGTACTTTTTATCGAAATTGGCAATGGGTCCCAAAATCATCATACATGCGCACAGTATGTACCTGTAAAAAAAAACCTGTGCGCCGCGGAGAGGTTAACTGATCACTAGATAGCCTTAACTTATAATAATGCACAATATCAATAATAGGCTATAATATGAGACACACTTTATAAACTCAACACTCAAATCACAAGAATCAGCTTGCAGGTTGCTTAAAATCTTATGAAAGTAGCCTGGAGAGATATAGCACTTCACAAGTTATAATAATCACTATGTGCAAAGAGAGAGAAAACAGGCGTGGTTGTCAGCTGGTCAGTTGAATCTGCAGTCAAGACTGCAAGTACGCAGGGGGTATATATACCACCAGAAATACTAGAATGTTTTACTGCTCTCGTGAATGCAATGACGCATGGTAGAGTAGTGGGGTTTCTGAAAAATGTGAATGTTAGGAGCATTTTTAGGTAAAAGTTGGGAACCAGAGTTTTTAGCATATTTCAGGTATGCTGAATTCGATAAACCCGGTTCCCAAGCGAAATTTTGAGTTTTTGACCATCTAATTTGCATAAACAAAATGGCCGCCAAATTGGAAATTTTTGACACTTCATGAACCATTTTCTCCAATATCTCTCTAACTAGGCAAGCAAAAATGACAAATAAAGTGTCTATACTTATGTTTTGAGGGTCAGAGAATGTGATTAAGGCATCTTTAAAGTGATTAGTGATAAGCCTTCACGTAAATGTGCAAATTAGTGGCTGCAATTATAGAACAATCAATTTCTCCAATATCTAATGCTAATACTAATACTAATTGTTTCTTTTATTTGCAGACTACAATGGATCCAGTAGTTACTTTGAAGAGGCCTTCACCTGTAGATTACAGCTTGTGCATCTTCTGCCAAACTCACACAGCCAGTGTTATTCCTAGTAATGCAAGTGACCATGGACTCTGAGTGTAGCACAGGATCTAGTTTACTGTATGAGCGGCGGCAGAAAATGGACTCCCAAACATATTGGTCTTGCCAATACACTACATCAAGCCACACGATCAAAAGATCTGGTGGAGTTGTTCCACAAGGCAGGCCACTGTTTGAGCTATGAACAGGTGTTGCAAGTAGACACTTCCTTAGCTGAGAGCACCCTGAAATCTATGGACCAAGCAACCGGGGCCATTATTCCACCAAACATTGTAGCCAATGAATTTATCCACTACACTGCAGATAACATTGACATTCTTGATGAGACACTTGATGGAAAAAATACTTTCCATGCAACTCAAATGGCAACATGGCAGCGGGGACAGAAAGCCGATGCTGAACTTCTGATGTTAGAGCCATCTGCTAGACATACGCTGCTCGTGCCAGATGTCCTAGAGAACCTGTATCCTGTCAATATAAATCCTGCCACAAGTGAGCCAGTATTCACAGCCCCTGTTGACAAGGTATGGTTCATGAAACCTGAAGGAGACAGTGATTGTGTAAAACAAGCACAAACAACGGACATGACTTTTTTCCTGCGACATCAAGATTCTGCCACAAAACCTTCTTGGACAGTATTCAATCAGTCAGTCTCAACAGAGGAACCAGAGCAGACAGCAGTAGGGTATTTGCCCATAATTCTTGCTCCTGCTCACGAGTTAGATACGCTAAATACAGTTGTAAAGAGGTGCATGGCGATATCTTCACATTTCGGACAGGAGCATACAGTCCTTACAGTGGACCAAGCCTTATACTGCAAACTCATGGAACTGAAGTGGTCTGTGGAAGAATATCGGGATAAATTAATCCCTCGCCTTGGTGGACTTCATACCGCGATGAACTTCCTGAAGGCTATAGGAGATCACATGGCTGGATCTGGTTTAGCTGAAGTGTGGTGTGACGCCGCCCGGCGTGGGCAGAATGGTTGCGTGGGGCATTGCAGCTCGCTAGCGCTCGCCAGGATGGGGGGATGGGCTACAGTTGTCCTAGAATTATCTGCTTTGAGTGATTGGTGTCGTGTGGCCACAGACAGTCTAGAAATGGTCTTTGTTTTGGTCTGTGACCGCGCCTTATATTTTATATTCGCTATAATATAAATGTTGCTTGTGTGGGAGGCGAGCGAGAGAGGGTGAGGGAGTACACCTGGCAGCGGGGTGAGCTGTGGCCCGGCTCGCTTGGGCGCTGACGGCCTTGGCGGCCGGGTGGTCAACTAGTCCCTGCCCATCGCGGCCGCGTGTTCTTTACCAGCTCAGAGCTTGCCTGACACGCGTATCGTCTACATCCTTTGCAATTCTGTCCCCCATACTCGCCACTTTGCATACTATTTCTCTCTCTCGACTTCTCCTTTCTCATTCTCTAATCTTTATTAAACTCAACATCCCTTCTGGTTTCAGCATAGACGTTCACCGTCGGCCAGTCGTAGTGTACGCGAAGCTCTCAGATATTTCCATGTATTAGATTAAGGAGGTATTATGCTTTATTGAGGGGTTGGAGAGACGGACTTTTCCGTGTGTGTCCTCTCTCGGGAAGGTTGTAGACCGGTATATGTCTCCCTGGCAAGGTGTTGAGTGATTCTGCTTGGTTATTTAAAGCTAGACTAGGGGTAAGGTTACTGTGTCGTTGTCTCCGATGTGTGCAGTGTTAGCTAAGCCCTGTACGACATCGACAGGTACTGTGGGAGCCTAAGTTGTCTTCGGGTGGGTTTACTTTGCGAGCACAGCGCTGTGGTGTGAGAGGGCCATAGCCTATCCCTCACAACATAGTGCTGCCTCTTTGTGTTGACTTCTGAGGGATCGCCAGGATAGAACTAGGTACTAGAGACCTAGATTTATCAAGAGAGCATCCCCGTCATATAACGTAATCTTCATTATACCACCTTCGGACAACGTTAGGCTACGAGCCGCATGCTCGCCCATTGTTGCCCTGCCTTGATACCCCAGCTAGACTTTATTAACTGAGCAGACACTGGTTAGAGATAAGCCCCCATTATTATATGTATGCAACATTATTATTCACTGCACTTTTGAGCCGAGGTTGTTGTTGAGTTGCACAACCCTAGTAGGCTGTTGCGTTGTGTCACGAAGCATTTCTTTAGTTGTCGAGCATTACTACCTTTGCGCAGTCTTTATTATTCGCCTGCCTATTATTACTATATGTCCTAGCATTTATTGTGGCCCGTATTCTGCATTATAATTGTTCAAGATTCTTTACGAACATCTTCCCAGCATCAGACTTATTTCAGAAGTTTCCAGTTGATGTTGCAGGACTAGCATTGCACTTTCTTTAATACAGGAGTGCCAGTTATTTGAGTATCTACCGTAACGTTAATTAATCACGTTAACTATCTTTTCTTTGTGTAACCTAATCGAGTAATCTTTTACTGTTTGAGAATAGGCTGTTTCATCGAGCGTCAGCCTAGTGTGTGTGCACCAGTTACCGAGTCATAGGATACCTCGTTGTCCAGGCACGACTCAGGGCGGTAATGGTGTTTTGTTTTCCAGTGTTTAAGGCAGGGGTTGGATCTAGTGTTACCGTTGTTGCATTTTGCCATTATCAAGTCCAATGTTGAAGAGCCCTGTGTCTTTGAGAACCTGGATCGTAACAGTGGCTAAAGAGTGGACTGCTTGGGGAGGGTGCTGTGCAGCTTGTCCT
The DNA here is from genome assembly GCA_032716605.1 of Paralithodes platypus. NCBI lineage: Eukaryota > Metazoa > Arthropoda > Malacostraca > Decapoda > Lithodidae > Paralithodes > Paralithodes platypus. Next base: position 24,596,582 of record CM064490.1, read on the forward strand.
GTCAGGAAAAGCGTACAATAAGGCTATGAGAGCTCACAAACTTACTTTGCAAGCTCTTTGGCGGCTTTTGTTGCCAACATTTCTCCTGTTTGCTGCAGAGTCAGACAAGGAATACCATGATGAAGTTTCTGCGATAGCTGCTGATGACAATCCCGAAAGAATTCCCGAGCTGATAAGATGTCTGAAGCAGGAACGGTTTCACAATCTTCTGAAAGGTTTCATAGCAAGTAAATCTGATGATGTGAACTTTGTCTTCTGGTGGAACTATATGGACATGGTCTCAATACTGTTGCAGTTCACTCGAGCTCAGCGTGATGGAATCTGGGACCTTCATCTCCACTCCTTCAGTCTGATGTTGCCATACTTCATGCGGTATGACCACCTGAACTATGCAAGATGGGGTACAGTGTATATAGCCGAGATGAACCAACTACCAGAATCCGTGTTATCAGAGTTTCAAAGGGGTAACTTTGTTGTAAAACGTTCTGTTCAAAAGTTCAACCAAGTAGATCCAGACCAAGCCATGGAGTGGATAAATGGTACAGGAAAGAAAGCAGGTGGAATCATTGGCATCACAAAGACAACATCAGCGCTTTGTAGATGGACCCTTTCGTATAATATGAGGTCTCACATTGCAGCTGAAACGCATGCAATGTACAACAACTGTCCTGGTAGTGCACGTGTTCACAATGAAGCTACCAAATCACGGCAAAAGCGGGACAACGATGACGAGATGGCATTGCTCTCGGCCTTCCAGGGATTCAAGGTTTTTGCATCGGTTTCACCAGCGTCATTGCAGAATCTGGCCACAAAAGACCTAGCAACAGAGGCAATCCAAAACTCATTACTTTGTGCCAAAGAACTCGGACAAGAAAAAGTGAATACATTCGTTGAGGAGAGGATGATTGTACCTGAGCAAGGTGACAAGCCAGATGTCAGAATCCATGCACCCCTACACAGGAGTAATGCCAAAACGTTTGCATCTCTGTATGAAGTGGTCAAAGACAATAAAGAGAAAGACAAGAGAACTATCCTGAAGGCAGATAGAAACGTGCTTCAATGCCTTCTAACTGCCTATGAGGCAGGTCGTCCAGTTGACTTGCCAGCTGTCCTAAAGCACGAGCTTCTGCCAGTTCCTGTATCACTCGCTGAAATGAATGGTACACTCCGCACTGGAAATAAGTCCATACTGGCAGATAAGTTAACGGAAGACATAATCTGCCCTGAAGCTATTGAACTTCATGACTCATCATCCTGCCTAATCATTGATGGACAAGCACTGGTGGTTGCTCTGGGAAAGCCTGACAATGCAATGACCTTTGGGGATTTGGCCGACACATACGTAAGAGCAGTATTAAAGGCAGGTTCTAACTATCAACGGGTAGACATTGTGTTCGACAGATATAGAGAAGAGACAATCAAGGGTGGTACGAGGACACGACGCACGAAAGCAGATCGACCAATCAGACGAATTGTTGAGGGACGTGATGTGCCTCTTCCAAAAAAATGGACTAACTTTGTGTCGCTCCCTGCTAATAAAGCTGATCTTGCAAATTTCCTGTCTGAGGAACTGTGTTCTCAGGCACCTGATGATAAGGAGATTGTAGTTGCCGGGGGATTCAGAGAAGAAATTGAGGTTAGGTCATCAAAGACAATCACTGATTTGACTCAACTGAGAGCCACACATGAAGAAGCTGACACTAGGTTGGTGTTACATGCTGTACACAGCCAGTTCAATACAGTTGTTGTGTCATCAAGGGACACTGATGTTCTCGTGCTTTTGGTTTCCCACTTCCCACGTGTACAATGTGAACACCTCTGGATGATGTCTGGTACCACCAAGAAAAGGCGATATATACCCATTGATGCAGTTTTCAACAACCTACCAAGAGATTCAACAACAACTCTTTTACCATTTCATGCATTAACCGGGTGCGACACCACCTCCTACATCGCAAATCACACCAAAAGGTCATCATGGAAAGTCTTCAAACAGCACCATCAATTGCTCATAAACTTGGGAATCGGTGAACTCACATAGGAGACCATTCGATCTTCAGAAACGTTTGTCTGCAGAATATATGATGTGCACAAAACAGACTCTGTTGATGCAGCAAGGCATATACTGTTCTCAAAGACTGCCAAACCAGAAGCAATGCCACCAACACGTGATGCTCTCCGCTTCCATTTGATGCGAGTACACTATCAAGCAATGATTTGGAGAAATGCTCACTGTGCTGTACCTGAGCTTCCTGCACCCACAGACATGGGATGGAAACATGGCGATTCAGGACTACAACCCAATCTGATGTCATTGAGTCCGATCCCACAAAGTTGCCTGGAAATTATTTCATGTGCCTGCCAGAAACAATGCAGGACGCGTCGGTGCAAATGCCGCAAATCCGGGTTACGATGCACAGCAATGTGTGCATGTCAGCAACAGAGTGATGATCAAACTCCTTGTATTGCATGAATATGGTCTACTCCAATAAATAGTTCAGGTGAGTGACAGATATTGCCCTGTTTTGCCTGCATAAGCATCAAGGAGTATCTTGGGATAAAGTCGGGAACCATTGATTTTTCTCTAATGACAGCCGCTAATATGTATATTAAAGTCTAGGCTTATTACTAATTCCTTTAAAAATGCCTCAGTGACATTCCCTGACCCTCAAAACATAGGTATAGATGCTTCACTTGTGATATTTGCTTGCCTAGTTAGAGAGATATTGGAGAAAATGGTTCAAGAAGTGTCAAAAATTTCCAATTTGGCGGCCATTTTGTTTATGCAAATTAGACGGTCAAAACTCAAAATTTCGCTCGGGAACCGGGTTTATCGAATTCGGCATGCCTGAATTATGCTAAAAAGTCTGGTTCCCAACTTTTACCCAAAAATGCTCCTTGATTCTTATAGAGGGCCTTTTTTAGGAAATCCCACTATACTATGGCTAGGAGAGACAGACTGAATCCTGACAGGTCTACAACTTTCGAGAAGCAAGCAAATAAGGGGGAAACAATAAAATATTACCCTAATCTGGCTTATATAATCAATATTAATATTGGATTACATAACCCACAGTAAATCCGGTATCACACCAGAGCTATAAAGATCTTTCATAATATATAATTCGGTCGTTAGTCATGTTTACCGGTAGCGGATAACATTTAGTAGTGATTAATAATGTGCTTAAACTGTTCCAGGAAACATTTATCACCTTTTACGAGGACAAAGATGCTAATGAGATAATGTCTATTTCAGTATAATAATATAATTATCAAATGAATATACGGGAACCCAGTGTTAGGCAGCTTTGTGCTGTATTATTCTCTCCCACACACTCTTATCCTCTCTCTCTCTCTCTCTCTCTCTCTCTACTGTATACACAGTTTATATACTTGTCACTCAAATAGGACACCGTACCTAGTGATTGGAAAACTGCAAATATTTCTCCCACAATGTGTGCAGACCGTAAGGAAGGGAGATATATATTGGCAATGTGGGAACATGAGGTGGAAACACTGTCATAAGAAGACAATGTATCATATAATTCTACGCACACAACGGGATTCACAATGAATTAGGCAAAAGCCTATAGGCCTACACACACTCACATATCCCAAAGTCATTGTTTTAAAATATGATTAGTAATTAATGCCACTGCTATATATATATATATATATATATATATATATATATAGCGAATTACAATTTGAATAACTGCGATAATTTTGCTTTATAGCTTATAATATTGCTTATATGTTGATGTATAAAACAATGAAATCTAGTACCTAAACTTAAATGATTTCCTTACCCATGCTGCACTTGTTTGTGTTAACTCGTATAACTTAAAAAGTCATCATCCTTGTACTGCGTTTACAACCACTACTACTACTACAGTACATTTACTGCTACTATTTTTGTTTTATGTGAGTGAGGGAGACAAAAGGCAAAACTGCCTGTGGCGAGTGCCTCCCCCATAGTTGAAAGAGTGACAGAGCTAATGCACTGAAACTAGCTACAGCACACATTCTATCCCAATAATATCTTCCCATTGACATATTGGGATTCGAACCCGGGTTCATTGTATTACCATTCCAGTGGCAAGACCACTCTGGCACACCTCCCCTAGTGTACTGTCTGATGGCGTTATAGAATTAAAAAATGTAAAAGAGAGAGCGAGATGTGAAGGCATGCTATGTACTGTTACTAAACGTGGTATTTATCTTATTTGATCGACCTTTGACATGGGTATTGTGAATCTTGATGGTAAACTAACTAATCAAATAAATACCCTCCTCATACATCCATTTGGAACGGGATCTTATAAGGGAAGATCCATTTTGTTGATGTACGTTTTAAAGGCGCAAAGTATCTCCACTAAATGATCTGATAATTTTCCTCCGACGGTTTCCCTCCCCAGTGTATCACCCTCCCTTTAACCCCTCTCTCTCTCTCTCTCTCTGCTGTTGTCTACCCTCGCCTGTGTTTCATTACCGTCTCACCAATATTAAATGTTAGCCATGGCAGGAATGTTAAAGGTCTGGGAGATAATTAATCAAGGGTTCACTCAGGCGGTGGTATAATTAATTGACAGTTAATTAGGCGAGGAGCAACACACCTGTTATGTACTCCAATTTATCCAATTATTATTTCATGACTTATATATGTACAGGGGTACTTATATGGTAATCTAATAATCTAATAACTCTATTATAACAGCTTATAGTATTAACATTGTATTTTCCTTGTATCAAATACAATGGATGCAGACCGTGGGGCAACAGGATGTATACACTTGACCCCGCAGGTCATGGAATTCACATATGTCAGGACTGATGTCATCAAACCAAGTCACACAACATCACGTGTCACAGCGCCTGTAATATTGGCATGGATACTGTGAGTGGAAAGTTTTACCTAGAGCGGGTCTCGTTGTGAGACCCCACCCTAATACGTCATTATTGACAGGTACCAGGATTTGTTGTGATGTACACATGGAATGGTAATGAGTGGTTTTGCGTCATAAAGAGGGGCGTAACCCGAGATAATATAAGGAGGATCTCCAGAGCTGGAAGGTAGAAAACACAGAGACCCCAGCTCGCTCATCGAGGGGTCAGAGATCAGCTCTGTATGTGATAAACAGACAATATACCATACTTGAATTAATCTTACTATTACGAATACTTATACAATCAATATATTAGTGTACTTCTGAATAAGTCTTAAGATATCTTTCATTAAACTATTGTGAATTATTCTAAAGTTTCAGTTACCTGTTTCTAAGTATTATTTTGAGTTATCTAATTAATCCCAGGGTAAGCCTGCGATGGTGGCAGTATTTATAAGGGGGAATTGATACCAATAGCAACCCTATTTGCACTACCATACACACCCTCCTGTCCTTGATTAAAACAATAAACGGTGTTTTTTAACAACCCTATCAAACTGAGAGGATCAATTTAAAAATGGAAAATACACACATATTGAAGTATAAAGTTTTCCCAAAAAAGGCATTATTTATAAGATAAAAGCCCATTAGGATATTTAGCGAAACGGTTTGACGAGTGTTACGATCCAGGTTCTACAAGACACAGGGCTCTTCTTCATTGGACTAGATAAGGCTAAATGCAACAACGGTAACACTAGTTCCAACCCCTGCCTTAACCACTGGAGAACAAAACACCTATACCGCCCTGAGTCGTGCCTGGACAACGAGGTATCCTATGACTCGGTAAAAGGTGCACACTATAGGCTGATGATCACTGAAGCAGCCTATACTCATACAACATACGATTACTTTATTAAGGTATACAAGGAAGAAGATAGATAGCGTAATTAAATCGCAGCAACGATTTAACAGCAAACTAGAAGAAGGATTATTTACGTTACGTTAAATAATCAGTAAACTGTCACTCCTGTCTGAAAGAAAGTGAAACAAAGAAAGTCCTAAAGCATCATGCCGGAATCTTCTGCAAAAGTCAGATGCAACTAAGAAGTACGTATCGGATTCTGAACTGTGTATTATTACTGTGGGAACATATATAGTGTAGGGACATACGGTGTTATCTGGCACAGGTGTAATTATAAAACAGTCGGCAGTCTAAACTCTAACCACAAAAAGATGTGCTTTCTCCCATCAGGCTCTGGTTGGGTCTCTCAGCAACAATCACGACTTACTATAAACATAAGGAGCAATAATGCTGCACACATATACACAATGAGATTATAAACCCTAATCGGAGGTCTGCCAGGTGGACGAAGTCTAGCAGGGGAGTCGTAGGCTAAGCTACCTGGGCCGAGCCACCTGCTCGGTAGCCTAGTGTCGTTCTCAAGTCTGTGCGCCTATTTACATTAAATGACGGGGTGCTCTCTTGAGAGATCCAGGTCTCGTGTACCTGGTTCTCTCCTGGCGACCCTCCTAAGTCAAAAGCTAACGAGCTAGCACAGTGCTGGGTGGACTAGGCCAACGCCCTCATGCCAACACAGTGCTAGGCTCTCAGGTACACAGACAAGAAAATTACCTAGGCCTCCGCAAGTATCCGGTACAGTTGCATAGGCTCAACGAAGTCTATGCTCATAGGAAACTGCAACCTGATAGCCTCTCCCCAGTCTAGCATCGACTAACCTGGCAGACACCCAAGAAAATAAGGTTGGGGCAACACGATGAGTATGTCAAACCTCCCCAAGCCAAAATGGATAACCCTCTGATCCAAAATGCCTAACTAAGTACATATAATATCTCTGAGAGCTCACTGTATAATACAGTGACGGATCTATGAAATCAACGTCAAGGGGGAAGGGCAGTTAATTAATAGTAGGATATACAGAGAGAAGAAGGTAAGCAGTGGTAGAGAAAGTTCGAAATAGGGGGGTGAGGTGGGCTGATAGATTGCAAAGGGATGTTAGCGTTACAGCACTACGAGTAGCTCTGAGGGAGACACAAGGACAGGAGCCCGCACGACCGTCCCAGGACCGCGGCCGCCAATCACAGACGACTAAGTCACCAGGCAGCAGGGCTGCAGAAGGCGCCAGGAGCCACCAGCATATCAAGGGCGCGGGAAAGCGCGCGAGCGGGAAAACACCTCGAGTGAGGGAGGCAACACATACCTACGCACGCACATATTACCACCACGCTCGCGCTATTCTCTCTCTCCCTCCACAATGCATCTTATATTCTACTAATGATATAAAATACTTCCCGTTGTCACAGACGAAAGTAATGACCACCACGGGACTGTCTGTAACAACACGAACACTATGAAAGAAAGAACAACATTCTCTGATAACTGTAGCCCATTTCACTGCCTGGGGAGAGGGAAGAAGAGGATAGGGAGCCAACCACTGCCCCCTCGTGGTCGCTGGGGAGCTGACGCGCGTTACACAAGTCAAGCACAAAAACTCTGCATATGATTACCATGTAAACTGGACGAAAGTACAGAGATAGTATACCATTTACCTATTTACACGGTCTACATGACATCAGCTAAATATCTAAAAACATTGTGAAAATATGTGGTTAGCAAGAAAATGATCTAGTACCCGAAACAGTGTAGCAAGAAAATTGATCAAACATTTGCAACACTGTCGAAGGGGCTTAGTTTCGATGCCAAAGCCTGGGTGGCTGTCAGAACTCACCAGAGGGGTAATTCAATAGTTTATGAAACACAGATTCACTAGGTAATGGGAGTTCCCATACATTTGTTACTAATCTAGTTAAGATGATGTATGTATACACCCATTCATAAAAGAAAGGTACCCCCTGATCAAGAGATCTGAAGCCTTATGCTATTTAGTTGTGGTAACACTGGCACTGAACCATCGACGTCACGAACGTGGGTGGTGACTGTGGGAGGGAGTAGGGACCTAATCTGAACGAAGCAATGCTTCACTTCGCATTGAAAATCGTTTTGCTACTTTCTCTCTCTCTCTCTCTCTCTCTCTCTCTCTCTCTCTCTCTCTCTCTCTCTCTCTCTCTCTCTCGGAAAGGACGTCCTTCCTAGAGTGTTTGAAGCATTTAAAAAACAAAATCTGACATAAGACGTCCATCTAAAATTGGCATACTCCAAGGAGATCACTATTCGAAAAAAATTGCCAAATTTTTATTATTGAAAATTATGTAGGATTCAGGTGGGATATGTCTATTAGAAATCTGAATGTAATTAGTTTATAGAAAGATAGACAGACATATAGATGTGGATATGAGAGAGAGAGCGCGCGAATTGGCAAAACGATTTTAAATGCGAAGTGAAGCATTGCATCATTTAGATCAGCTCCCTACTCCCTCCCACAATCCACAGTCACCACCCACTTACGTGCCGTCGATGGTTCAGTGCCAGTGTTACCACAACTAAATAGCATGAGGCTTCAGATCTCTCGATCAGGGGGTACCTTTCTTTTATGAATGGGTGTACAGTTATGTTCAGGAATATCTTGAACATTTATGGAGGGCAACTTATAATTTGGTATTGAAAGGATTATGGCAAATTGGATAAACCAGCCATTACATGTTGTACACTAAGTCATGTGATCATAAATACCTGACCACATCATTATACTATAAGTAAGATAGCAATAACACACACACGCATACATACACACACTTTCTCTCGGCCATATTTATGTAACGCGAGGTAGTAAACAAATCGATAAGAATTAATGAGTGTCTGTGTTTGCATGTGCATCATTGGTCATTACTCCTTTTCTCAATTATAACTTAAGGATTTGTCTTATTATTCTTTGGCATGCGTGTACAATAATTACAGTTAACAGACAATTTGATAAAGGGGAGCCATAAACAGGATGTTGGTTCTTTATTCGAGCAGCTAGGAGCGGATTTCGAAGCTCGGCAAACCAACTCGACCTAAAACAAATGTAATTTACTGCCGCTATGTGATATCAAGGCTTACTCTACATTACAATAACCATGTACAGTCAAAGAAAATCCAATATCCAATAAGTTAGCGATGCAGACAGTAATCTTTAACACCTACAATTGCAAACTCTAGCATGCAAATTTAATTACTGCCAAGAACGTGGTGGTTGTATTTTAGATATAAGTGAAGGGTGATGTGTTTTCCTATGTGAAATGGTAGATGCAGAAATGCATGGAATAAACATATTGTAAAGTGAGCTGCATTTTAATTTGTAAAGGCAACACCAATATTCTGATGGGAAACAATCTTGGGTATTAACTAGGGGACAGAGGGAGTAGGATGGAGGGGGAGGGGGAACATCCCTAACTAGGTAATAGAGGTAGCAGGATGAAGGAGGGGGGAAGGTCAGTATTCGGATTAGACAGAGGGCTTGGACAACACTCAAAGTAACATTAAAATTGGATAACTCTTCAACAACAATTTATTTTATATTTCATAATTGAATACACTACTTTTGTTTTTCAGTGTTTAGTTAGTATCTAAAGTTTGATAGTGCTGTTCAAAAACACCCTCTATCTACTCTATGAAATTATTTACTGCTCAAGTAAAACAACTAAATTTGAAGATGTGCCATACAATAATCAAGAGTTACAGATGAGTTTAAGCAACATGCTGTTAAAAATATATGAGATGGAGGAACATTACAATATAATTATTCTGATGTGGACAATGTATGTAGCTCAATAAGGGTCAAGGGAAAACCGTTAAATTAAGAACAGCGGTAGAAAATAGAGGGAATTTTAGAGTTTATATTGAGCACAGGTAGGTGAAGATGTTAATTGTATGAATTCCACACATTGTATTATTTGTTTTAAAGAAATACGATATAGAGGAAGGTCAAACAACGACAACACAAAAAGGCCCATGTGCCTAAAGGTATCCTCCATTCATAAAATGTTTGCATAAATTGGACTTGGGTTGTGGGTTGTACATTTGTGGAAAGCAACTCCAAGGAAGTAAATTCCAGAGATTAGAAGTTCTGGGGATAAGTGAATTTTTATAAGCGGAAGTTCTACGTTGTGGAGGAGGGAGAGTGTATTCATGGTAATTTCCAGCTGCCCTAGTTCTGCGTGGAAAGATGAGGATATTTGGTACAATTGAAGCAAGTTCCACAGAGCATTTACCATGAAAATATCTGTAGAGTAATGCAAAGGCTGCAACATCTCTTTGTATGAGTAATGGAGGAAGATCATGCGTGATTACAGGGTTAGTGACTTATTTAATTAATTGCTTTATTTTGAATGATGTCCAAATGCCTCAATGCAACCACTCCACAAGGGTGAACAGTATTCCATCTGAGAACGAAAGTGCCTTTTATTTACAATGGCAAACTGCTCGTCAGTGAAGAATTTTCTAACTCTGAATAGAAGTCCAATTTTCTTCGAGGCATTTTTAGCAATGGATATAGTTATTCTGGTAGGTGGTGTCCAGCTCAGGCTGGCATTCAATGTTAAACCAAGGATTTATCTATCTATCTATTGCCGGACGTCGTGATCCCCCAAAATGATGCCACGAACGAAACGGCCCCATGCACCTCTGTCCACAGTCAGTCGACGTCCCTCCTCCCAACCAGCACTGCCTTCACTCATATACTTCTTAACTCCATCATTCCACTTCTCGCTTGGTCTTCCTCTACCTCTCTGTCCTTTCACCTCACTCTCGTACACTCTCTTAGTCATTCTCTCGCTTCCCATACGTTCCACATGGCAGAACCATCTCAAGGTGTTCCTTTTCACACTTTCCTCTACATCCACACCACACCTCTCTCATACTTCCTCATTCGTCTGTCTATCCCTAAATGTAACTCCGCTCACAATTCTCAAGTAGCTCATATCCACCCCTCTCACTCTTGGTTTGAATCTTTTCACCAACGTCCATGCTTCGCTACCGTAAGTCAATGTCGGGATTACCACACTGTCATGCAAGGACTTTTATACTTCCATGCTGACCACCTATTCGTGTTACTGCTTTCAGCTTTCCTACAACCCTCTTCCCCTGTTGCACCCTCTCCCACACTTTTTCATCCATACCTCCATCTTTACTCAACACACTGCCCAAATACTTAAATGAGCTGACATTCTCCATAACCTGACCGCTCAACCTCACCTCACTCTCTGTGGCTGCACCCCTTTCAAAGACCATAACAAGCTTGCTCTTCCCCCGCATTTATTTTCAGATCCCGATTATATTTCCCATTTTCAGGGCAAAAATATGATCTAAACATCCTCTTCCCTTCCTAATCCCTCCCTGCTCGTCACCTATCCATTCCTCCGTTCTCGCTCAGACTCCCAATCACCCCTCCTACTGTACACCTTCCCTACTACGCTTAGAAGGCATATTCCCCGGTGGTTACCACACACTCCTCTTTCCCTAACCTAGTCGTCTCTCTACTGCTCTCTTGAACTCTTCCCTGATCTCCTTTGTTTTTACGATTTTAGTTTTCAGCAAATATGTTAGCTTGTTCGGTTCCATATGACCTTGTTGTTGCGGTGCCAAGATTTCTATCAATAAATTCAATTCCCGGGTCTCCTCCTCCTGCAACCTCTCCACCCTCTTCGCCGCTCCACCTTTCTCTTGCCTCCCTCTAGCTCTCCTCACTCACTTTTTTGTATCCTAATTTTAGCTACTACTACATAATAGTCAGACAGACCCCTCCCTCCCCCCCCCCAATTTCTCTATACAACCTAGCATCCAGCACAAAATTTTTCATTCGTTCATCCATACATATATAATCAATCAATGCTTTCGTTCCTCCATTGTCCCATCCCTCCTCCTCCACACCACTGTCCATGTGTATCTGTTTATCATTTTGTGTCGGAAGAAGTAGTACAAAGGAGTACAAAGGAAAACAAGCAACAACAGATCATGCGACCCCTCGAGGTTACGTGGCCTCCAAAACACTGCTGTTCCAAGTATTGCAACAGTATTTTGGAGAAAATGTAGTAAAGATATGAGAAGAAAGTACTGCCTTGGGGCTTACTCCATGGCAGGGGAAATTATATTAGGATATATTAGGTTATTGAACGAACGAACACTACTAAAGAAATGTTTTATTCAATTACAAATGCAGTCAACCTTGGGTTCAGGGCAAGGTGCTTGTCTCGGCAGGCAAACTTTGAAGGAATCAATGGTGTTGCGGTCTATGACATCTCGGGGAAGCCCATTCCACAAGTTGACAACTCGATTGAAGAAGAAATTCATGGATTTGTTAGAGTTGAATGATTTACCAATGATTTTGCAGCCATTTCCCCGTGTGTAGTTTGATCGGTCAATCGTGAAATATTTACTACAGTTCATGTTGTCGATGGCTTTAATGATATTGAAAACTTGAACAAGGTCACCTCTCAATCTGAGCTTGGTTAATGGATGTACATTTAGCTATTTAACCCTTCTTGCCCAGGCTCACCATCCTAAGGACATTATTGAGAGCCCGGGGGATATGGCCAAAACACGTTGTAATAGGCTAGCCATATCTTTGTTATTTTAACTGCTAGAGAAATCGCACACATCTCAAAACGTAGACCTGGTTCATATCTGTAAACTGGTGTTAAATAGAGCTCTCTAGGTCAACTGGCTCAGTTGTGATGACGATTTCCGTGGAGAGAGATTCGATGCAATGTTAGCAATATAGGAAATTTTCAGACACTAATCTCGTCACAGCATACAACAACATTGATCCGACGTCTCTTTCTTGTTTTTGGAGGTGCGGTGTCGCAAAGACAGGCTTTGTTTACATGCGTCGGATGCACGGCTTTCAAAACACTCTTAATAGTCTTTCAAGCTTACGGATTTTAAAATCAGACCCAAAATCCTGCCCATCTGCCGCGGGGTCATTTATGACAACCGGGCAGGAAGGGTTAAGACGTTCCTCATATGGTTTGTTCCGAAGACGGTATAATCATGGTAACTCTACGTTGAACTCGTTCCAATTTGTCTATATAGTTTTGATAGTAAAGTCACCAGAACTGAACGCAGTATTCCAAAAGTGGGCAGACTAATGAATTATAAAGGGTAATGTCTTCTGATTTATGTTCAAATGATATACCTATGAAACCTATAATTTGGTTTGCCTTCTTAACAACTTCAGCATAATGTTGACTTGGTTTTAAGTTACTGGATATTGTTACTCTTAAAGCGGTTTCTATGTCTGCACTCTTTAGCTGGGTGCCATTCATCGAGTAGTCTACTTTTTCATTGCGGTGTCCGATATGAAGTACTTTACACTTATCTTCATTGAAGCACATTTGCCAGATTATAGCCCATTGTGAAAGCTTGTTTAGATTGTTTTGCATATGGTTAACATGTTAATTTGTCAGTACGGTATTTGCGATTTTTGTGTCATCTGCAAACTTTGAGATTGTACCGGTGAGACACTCATCTATGTAAGCCAATTTTCTATCCAATGTACCGTATGTTATTGAGAGGGTTTATTGAGATCTTATTGAACCCTACGAGTCCTAGAGGTAGATTTTAATGTAAACAAAAACCGCCTAATGGTAACCAAAATATGATGGACATTACCCCATTGTCATGAAGGGGTTAAAAATGTATTATCCTCTGACTGTTGACTCTTGCAGGAAAATAGAGGGGTATACACAGTTAGGCGGGAGCCACAGATTTATATCATGGGAGACATACAAACAAAGACACACACTACCGACAGATCCATATATATATAGTAAACCATACTAGGATATATCGATATAAACAGGTACGGACATTCATTGGTAGCTAGACAGGTCGACAATTGCAATTCTTCAAGCACACAAACACATAGGCAGAATACAGCTAGCCAAGCAAAAATACAGGAATAGAGAATTACACAAATAGGCTATACATTTTCACATGTAAAAATCTTTCTGAAAATGGAACCACAGACCAGGGCTGAGCCATACCACACGCAGGTATCATAATATATTATATTATGTTAGGGACAGGTTGTCTACCAAGAGTGTAATAAATGACCGTATTGGTGGACCAGTGTATTTGATGGCAATCCTGCATTCTCGCATCATTGCAATCTAGTTATTGTTGTTGTTCCCCAGGTTGTCTGACCGAACAGCCCCAAGGTCCCGAGTAAGGCCAAGGCCATAACAGAGTGCCCCCACAGAACCCACCCTGCTTACCACTAAGAAAGCCCAGGTAACCAAAATCGCTCCCAGGCGAGGAACTGAGGACGGTTCGGAAACGCCCGGGACACCGAAGCCCCACTCAAGGCCCTGTTCCCCTCAGCCATTATGAAGGGAAAGTTGAGAGGCAAAGGAAAAATGTGACACTTTGGCTCCCAATCTGCCAACCTCGAGGATGGCAGTAGGGAGGTCAATCCAAGGAAGAGACGCCGCCACTTGAGATCTAGAAAATATATAAGTAAAAGCTCCCCTATAGCAATCTAGTATTCTGGCATATCAATATATATAATTATATACTCAATCATATACATTATTTTAATATACATAATGACTACACTCTCAAATGTCATTTCCCTGATAGTAACAATGTGTACAATAGCGCTAAGAAGTAGAGAGTGTATAGGAGAGGGGTGTCTTCCTATGTATTCTATTAATAAAAAGGTGACTATAAACGTTGCCAACTACCCTTTTTCGACATATTTTATCAGCGCAATCTATTGCAGGGTTCCATAACTAATCAGTGATCAAATCTACGGATGCATCCTCCATTATCCGTTTATTTTTATTACGTACCCTTGTCTCTCTCTCTCTCACTCTCTCTCTCTCTCTCTATATATATATTTATTTATTTTTGTCGACCAAAGCTTGAGTGTGGCTGTGTGTATGTCCAAGTTAGTAGCCTAACTGTTATATTACAATGTAAATACTTTTTCTTCAATTGAGATTATTGTTATTCATATATATTCATTGTTAATACATTTACAGTCAATATCAAATAATCATCAACAGCCTTCAGATTCATTGCAAACCATCTCCTTATCCTCAAGGTCAACCGCAGCCTCCTTACACCATCAGTCCTTACCAAGCTGAACCAAGCCAGGCAAGCCTCCGTGATGACTATTCACGGAGGCTTGGTTCAGCTTGGTAAGGTATGTAATTAACCCCTTCTATACCGACGATGTATTTTAATTTTATTCCGGCTCCTACTAATCGATTTCATTCACTTTAGGAAGGATCTTTAGCAATTCTAAGGCTTCGAACTATCTCAAACAACCCTTGTAACTACCACAGATCCTTTCTAAGCTGCATAAAATCGTCTAAATATTGCTAGAATAAAAAATAACATACGTCGCCGGTACATAAGGGGTTAATGGAGTATTGTTCACATTTCAGTGTACTTTGGAGTGCTTTTGCATATCAGTGTACTCTGTAATCATTGTAATCAAAATGACTGTGGCTGATATGGTGATAGAACACAATTTACATGTGTCTACAGACTACACGAGACACGTGTACACCATTGCAGCCAATGGAAAGGAACGGTCAATAAACAGACGACAGAAGTTATTTTCCCGCGATAGGGAGGGGCTATGCGCTACCGCCACCTACTGCAGGGTTCCAGCCAAATCTGTTAAATATGGCCAACTTTATTTTATTTTTCATTTTTTTTCTAAGTGATTGAGGGAGTCAAAAGGCAGAACTGCCTATAGCGAGTGCCTCCCCCATAGTTGAAAGAGTGACAGGGCCAAAATCAAGGGACGTTCGAGCCAAAATGCCTGGACACACGGAGTTTGAAGCAATTTAAGTCATAGGAAGAGGGAAAGCCTATTTTTGGGAGAGAGTTCAAGAGCTCAGCTGTTGAGTTGAAAAAAGTTTGAGAGTAACGTTTCACTCTCGGGTTGGAGAGTTGCACAGAATAGGGGTGGGATTGAGTTGCAAGACGGGTACCACGTGCCCTACATAAAGGAGGTGGTATACACTGGGAAAGCTCTGAGGAACACTGATTATTATCTATCTATCTATCTATCTATATGCTCAGGCCCAATCCCCATTTTGGGGGTAGCCGACTCAAGACAGAGCAAGAACAGGGAAAACACAAAAACAACATAAAACAAAAAATAAACACAGATAAAAAACACAAACTCTCACACATCCAGGTCACCCAGGAGAAGACCCAGAGACCAGGGTTACCAAGGTCGCTCCAGCACTCCCCAGGCCCCTGACCACCCGGAGAGGTTCCGATCTCGGCAGTCAGACATGCAGCGGAGCCAAAGCCACAAGCCCTCCCACCACACTTCCAGGCACACCCTTCATATTAATCGTCTCCCCGGGCCAGGCGCCTGATGGACTATTATCTAGTCCAACTTGCGCCCGACCTCTTACTCCAAATGACCACTTGTTCACTCAACTATTCACAAGCATTCTCCATTCACTCCTGTCCACCACCACTTCCCCTGCCTGATCTATAGTCATTCCTCTATCATCCAAAGCCTTTCTTACACAGTCTCTCCATCTCAATGGGGGTCTTCCTGCCCTTCTATCTCCCCTTGTACCTGACTCACATATTCTCTTTGTAAGCCTTTCATCTCCCATTCGTTCAACATGACCATACCAGCTCAGCACCCTTCTGTCCACTCTGGCTGACAAATGTTCTTGCTGCCCCACTCTCCTACGTATCTCTTCATTCCTCAATCTGTCTCTACGAGTAACTCCACACATACTCCTCAAGCAGCTCATCTCCATCACATCCAGCCCTCTTTTCTCCTTTTTCTTCAGAGCCCATGTCTCAGCCCCATACATCACTGTTGGCACAACAATTCCTTGATACAGTGCACTTTTTACTTTCACTCCAAGATTTCTCGTCTTCCACATACTTCCCATTGCTCCGAAAACCTTCCTTCCTTCACACACTCTCTGTTTTACCTCCACTTCCATACCTCCACTCCTGCTTATCGTTCCTCCTAGATATTTAAAACATTCTACTTGTTCCAATATTTCCCCATCCAGCCTCACATCTAGATTCACCCTATGCTCTCCCCTATTACACACCATTACTTTACTATTATTGACGTTCACCTTCAGTTTCCTCCTTCCACAAACTACACCAAACTCTTTGACTACCCGCTGCAGTTTCTCATCAGAATCCGCCACCAATGCTGTGTCATCAGCGAACAGCAACTGATTCAACTCCCAATCTCTACCATTCTTTCCTACTAAACCCAATCCTCTTCCCATAGTTCTCCTTTTCACCTCCCTCACCACACCATCCATAAACATATTAAACAGCCATGGTGACATTACACAACCCTGTCGCAAACCTACCTTTACCTCAAACCATTCACTCAACTCACCATTTCCTACTCTCACACATGCTCTGCTCCCTTCATAAAAACTCTTAACTGCTTCTAACAAATTTCCTCCTATTTCATAAATCCTTAACACCTTCCACATTGCTTCACGGTCCACACGATCATACGCTTTTTCCAAGTCCATAAAAGCCCAAAATATCTCCTTATGCTTCTCTAAATACTTCTCGCATAACTGTCTTACTGCAAACATCTGATCCACGCACCCTCTTCCCCTCCTAAAACCGCACTGTTCTTCTCCTATTGCAACTTCCGTACACTTTATTATCCTCTCTATCAACACCCTTCCATACAGCTTTCCAACCACTGACAATAAATTAATACCTCTATAACTTGAACACTCCTGCCGATCTCCCTTCCCCTTGTACAACGGCACAATACATGCACTCTTCCAGTCTATTGGTACCATTGACACAGCAAAGCACACATTGAAAAGTCTCACCAACCAATCTATTATCACATCTCCACCCTTCTTTATACACTCCACAGCAATACCATCCAAACCTTCTGCTTTTCCCGCTCTCATTTGTTTCACTGCTTCTTTCACCTCATTTTCCTCAATCCTTTCATTCATTCCCTGCCACCTGGGTGGCCTGGGTAACCTATCTCCATCCACCTCTGCTTCAATCACTGCTTCTCTTCCATCTCTTGTATTTAACAAAGATTCAAAATACTCGGCATATCTTTTCCTCACTTCAACTGGTTCCACTAGTAATTCTCCATTTTCATCTTTCACTGACTCTTCCCTCTTTTGTCCTCCTTTCCTTACTTTATTTACCTCCTTCCAGAACATCTTCTTTCGTTCTTCAAAATTCTCACTCAGCCTTTGGCCCCACCTTTCGTTTGCATCTTTTTTCGCTTCTCTAATTTTCCGTTTTGTCTCTCTCCTTTTCTCCTTGTACCTCAACACTACCATCCTGTAAAACTCTCTCAAAACACTGTCTCTTCTCCTCAACTGCCTTTCTCACCGTATCATTCCACCACTCGCTTCCCTTCCTGATAGCTCTGCCTCCTACTTTCCTTTTGCCGCATACTACCTCTGCACTTGCTTTCACTCCTTCCTTAAACTGTTGCCATTCAACCTCTACTTCTCTCTCTTCCATCTCTCTCACTTCCATCCACTTTTCATTTAGTCTTTCCTTGTACTCCCTCTCTTTTTCACTCTTCTCTAACTCACTAACTTTTATTACCTCTCTTACTTCACGCTTGTCTCTTATTCTCCTGTAACTCTTAACTCTTAGCTTTCCCTCCACCAGGTAATGATCTGACATACCCTCCGCCTCACCTCTCATCACATTCACATCCAGCAGTCTACACAATCTTTCCCTTGTCACCAGCACATAATCCATCAATGCCCTCTCTACAATCTCTCCCCTCACAAGTCTATGCCAGGTGTACTTGTGTATACGCCTTTTTTTGAAGAACGTATTACCTACACTCAATCTACACTCTTCACATACATTTTTCAGTCTTTCTCCACTCTCGTTTACACCATCCACACCAAAACTACCGATAACTCCCTCAACAGGCGATTATTATAATAGCGATAAAATAGCGAGAGAGATGCAACATTGCGGCGGAGAGAGAGAGATTGCAGTGAGTTGGTGAGTGGATGGGAGTTAATGATACGAAAGGCCTTCCTTTCAACTTTGTCTAGGAGAGCGGTGTGAGAGGAACCTCCCCACACATGTGAACAATACTCAATACAAGGACGCACTATGCCCCTGTACAGAGCAAGGAGCTGTGCAGAGGAAAAAAAAAAACTAAGGCAGTTGAGCACACCCAGCTTCTGGGAGGCTGCCTTAGCAAGACTGGTAATATGGTCCTTCCAACTGAGAGCAGAAGAAAAAGAGACACCAAGAATATTGAGAGAAGATGATAGATTTATTTTTGTATTGTTGAAGATTAAGGGATAGTCCGCTGGGAGTTCCTTACGGGTAGATAGATGGAGAAATTGGGTTTTGGAAGCATTAAAGGTAACAAGGTTTTCTCTGCCCCAATTGGAGATAGTATTTAGATCAGAATTTAAGAGTTCTATGGCTTCATTACGTTTGTCGTTGAGGGATTGCTGGCTGGGGCGTTCTGAAAAACTAATGGAGTAGTGTAAGGTTGAGTCGTCTGCGTATGAATGGATAGGTACAGTTGAGGAGATAATTTATAAACATTAGAAAGAGAATAGGAGATAGGACAGAGCCCTGAGGAACACCAGAGTTTTTAGGGTGAGGAAGTGAACGATGGCCGTCCACAAGCGCGGCTAGGGAACGGCCGGAAAGGAAATTAGAGACAAAGGCACAGATGGAGGGATAGAAACCGAAGGAGGGTAGTTTAGAAAGAAAAGATTTGTGCCATACTATTAACACGGCTGATTTTCACAGCACGCCACTCTAGGGTAATCTTGCTCTATGCTGAGAAGTCTTGACTCGATTTGTTTAACTCTCGACCAAAGTCCCCAAATCTGGCTACCATGGCAACTCTTCACTGTCACTAGGAGCCCGGACGTTTCCTAATTTTAAACTATAGGTCTTTGAATATTCCCAATAATTGGCCTCTTGACAAAATTAACCTATGTATGCCCTCTAAATTTGATTCATGTTGTAGTTTGAATAAATATAAGTAATGTTTGTTTCCAATTTCTTTATAGAATAATGAGAGTAAGTAAATTGCATGCGCTATCTAGCATCTTGAACTCCCAGGCTCGTAGGATATTCAGTGACCAAATCAGTCATTGTCAGGATATGAGGGGGATGTATCTCCTTGCTTTTATATCCACCTTTGGCCTTTAACACTTGCCTTTTCATCTTCCATCTTTATATGGGTGTCCCTATGGGTTATCATATAATTATTCTAAAAGTGAAAATTCATCATCTGTCTGTACACATTACAAGCTGTTCTCGAGTATTCAAACTTTCTCCCAACATATTTTGGAGACGCTTTGTTTTTTCAAGCAGACTGTTTTCCCAATTAAAGAATTAAATGTGGAAGACAAAACAAATGTTATATGTTTATTTACATGATTTATTCACACTTGTGGTTTGAATAATACTTTTAACTGTTGGATTTAATTGTATGAGATACTTTTCTTCCAGTATTGAAGAGACTTTCTCCACATTTCAATCCTGAATCTAGTGAGCGAAATACTAAGAGTTTCACATTCTTTCGTTAGGGTTAGTCTCAACTTTCGTATTATTTGGTTTGCTATCACATAATGAGATAAATATATTGCAGTAATACTTACATATCGTGTTTTTGGTATTTTTTCCTTAAATACAGTTATCCCCGGTGTGTAATCAATGAATATAGTTGAGCCTCAATTATTGCCAGATAGCACTTTCTGAATGAAAGGTACTGGGAATCGAGTCATGACTTCTTAGCGCGACTGTACATCTGCAGCAGCAGGCAAAAACTAACATTTTCTGATTGTAATATACAATTACATGTTCAAACCAATCTGTTTGGCTCATCCATGGCAGGTAATAGAGTTACGAAGGTCAGGTTGTTGCCTCGCTTTCATCTGTGTTATAGCTAGTCCAGTCAAATTATGCCATAATTATAGCCACCGAACCTGGAACAAATTGCAAAATAAATGGTTTCACTTGCATGGTGTTATGATACACCCCAGCAATGCCAGAACAAAATTACACCCCAGCAATGCCAGACAAAAATTACACCTTATTATACCTGGGGGAGGGGGGGGGGGGGGGGAAATGCCTCAAAATTGCATTATAATGCAAATTAGGTTCCGCCATTTATGGAAAACCCTTTTTAGCTGTAACTTCCTTAATTCTTAGCCAAATCAGTTCATTCAAGTTTCTAACCCTATGATTTGAAGGTCAAGGAACATTATTAGCCCATTAGATCTTATTTCAGACCACTTCGTATATGGGAAATATGCAAATTACGACCCGTGATTATTGGTATGTTCGAGAACCGATACTGAAATGGTTCTGTTCGTTCGTTTTTAACAAGGAACCACATCGGAAGTAGTTCTGAACTACATGCAAGTGGTTTTGCCCGAGAGACGGATATTTTTGTGTAACACATTATGGCGCCACAGTTACAATAAACCACAACAATGGACCACAACATACACACACTGGATGGCTCTGGAACATTTCATGGAATGGGAATTATTGCAACCATCACCCATGGAAAGGTGAAGAGCAAGGCCATACCTAGAGTAAATGTATCAGCAGATGAAATCAGGCGAATTGGGACGATAAACATCAAGTATTTCAAAACACACCCGTCTCAGCAAAAGCAACTCATATGGAGAGCTTGTTAATTTGGAAATAGTTTACCAAACTGTAAAATCAGACCTTCTGTGGAAGATATCATTGCTTCTCCATTCCCCTCGTCCTGCTTGGAGTGGAATGATGCAGGCAATCCACAGTGGTGAGTTTCCAGGAAAATCAGCAGTTATGTTCATGGCTATGATCAACATGGCTCCTACAGATATGTCATGCACATATTCAACATTGGATTTCATTTCTTAGCAAGTAAAGAAATATGAAGCAACACCAGTTGTGACATTTGACCAACCACTATATGGTGGAAGGCTGTTTCAATCATTCATGCCGAACCGACTGGAAGTGACCTGAAATCAATTATTGTCCGCCTAGGTGGACTGCATCTCCAAATGAATTTCCTTGGATCCATACGTGATCAGGTCTGGAGGAACTTCTTGAGAAGGTTTATGCTAACAATGCAGTGAAACTCATGCTTAGTGGTAAAGCTATTGCAAGGGCTGTGAGAGGACACTTCCTGGTGGAAGCAGCTCTCAATACTGTGCTAGTTGCCAATGCACACAATGTTCCACTGCCACAACAAGTCGAAGAGCCAAATGAACCTTCAGAGGAGGAGGAGGAGAAAGTCCAGCAGTCTCCTTCACCAGTCAATGATTTGTCAGAGGTTCGCCAACTGCTAAATGAAATATTGGATGGTGCCAAAGCAATTGATGCTGTTCTTGCATCCCGTACAATTGATGTAATCGGTAACAAAATAGATGAGGAGAAAAGGTTGATGAAAGACAAAAGAACAGCAACACTCTGGCTCCAATACATGGACATGATTGATATACTGCGGCAGTTAATTAAAGCAGTTTCCATGGAACTGGTTGCTTCACTTGCAGGCAGTGCAGAATATGTTACCCTTCTTTGCAGCTGCTGGCCCTTATCAATACACAAAGTCTGCATACCTCTACCTTCAGATGATGGAGCAACTTAGAGACCAGCATACTGATGTTAATAACAAGTTCATGGACGGATACCATGTTATAAGAAGAAGTGATCGTTACTGGGCTGGGCTGTCAACAGACCTAGTCATTGAACAAGTGATCAGCTCAAGACAAGTGGTGGGTTGACCAGGGGAAGAGGAATGACAGAGATGCAGCGATTAGTCTGGATCATGTCAATGCCAGCATGTGCGGAAATAAACCAAGCGATGCATGAATTTACAGGAATCAACTTTGAAACTAGTGAACAACACAAAGATATGGGCAGTGCTAGACAATTAAGGGATGTCAAAGACACATTCGTGCTTCTTGAGACACTCAAAGAATGGAATCCCTTCGCACCTGATCCTTCTCTACGCAGCATTGCTAATGGTGTCCTTGCAACAACAGATGTGAATGTAGACCAAGCAAAACAGGTTGGAATGGGAATACTGAATGCAATGAAGGGCCAACCTGTGAAAGACTACATATTCCATCGGAAGGATAAGGTTACAACCCTGGCATGCCAACATTCAATATCTGTTCATGGTGAAATAGTGCAAGTTGACCCACAGCTGCTCTTCCAGAGACTTACAGTGTTTGCCATTGACAAAGCATGAAGATCCGAAGTCTGTATTTGAGTATGAACTATGCAGTTATCCTCCAGCTATATTTGATTCGTCAGTTATGCCAAGACAAGCTAACAAAGCAGTCCTTGCAGACACCATGTGGAAACTATGCCAGAAGGATCGTCCTCACACAGATGGTCAGTCAGCAGAACATCCAATTGATCCTCAACAGAAAGTGCAGCATATATATGAACTACAGTAGAGCATACATACTGGATGGTGGTGCACTACTGCAGCGTGTACTTGGGAACGTGGTTTACATATCCAAAGTCTTTGTCAGCTATATGTTGACTATATCACCAAGAGATACCAGGGTGCAACAGTTGTCTTTGATGGCTATGAAGATGGACCCTCTATAAAGGATGCTACTCACCAGAGGAGAACTGGATCCAAAATTGGGCCAACAGTCAACTTCACAGCCAGGACAGTAAATAACGTCAAGAAATATGAATTCCTCTCCAACAAGACAAACAAACAAATGTTCATTAACCTCCTTAGTGAATCCCTCGTGAAAGCTGGATGCAAAACAGTTCATGCAAATGTTGATGCTGACGTTCTGATAGCACAAACTGCGGTTGAGTCAGCGAAGACAAGCGATACGTGGTGGTTGGCGATGACACCGACCTTCTTGTGCTCCTCTGTTTTCATTCAGATATGGCAGCACATGAATTGTACTTCATCCCTGAGCCAAAGAAGACCTCAACCAAACAACGTGCCTGGGACATCAAGAGTACTAAATCAGTGTTAGGCCTCGATATCTGCTCAAGACTCTTGTTCATACATGCAATACTTTTATGCGACACCACATCTCAGCCATTTGGTATCGGAAAAGGTGCCGCACTGAAAATGGCCATCAAAAGTGTGTACTTTGCGGAACTTGCAGATGAATTTTGCAAGCAAGATCTATCCAAAGAGGACATCAGACAACTAGGAGAGAAGGCACTTGTTATCTTATATAAGGACTCTGAGGATGAAGGACTGGACAGCTTACGATATAGGGGATTTTGTGAAAAGGTTGCCAAAAGCTCAAAGTATGTTCAGCCTCAGAGTTTGCCACCGACATCAGCTTCATCACAGTACCACAGTCTTAGAGTCTACTTTCAGATTCAAGAATGGAAGGACAGTTTTGGAACTCTGGAACCAGTTAACTATGGATGGAAAAAAACAAGAGATCTCCTTCTTCCAATTATGACAGACCTGGACCCAGCCCCCAAAGAACTCCTGGAGATTGTGCATTGCAACTGCAAGGCTGGATGTAGTACCAGAAGATGCACTTGTCGGGCACATGGACTCGAGTGCACAAGGCATGCGGACAGTGCAAAGGTGAAAGCTGCACGAATTCCCCAAAACCAGACCTGGATGAGGATGATGAATCAGAAGAGGACTCTGTAGAACATGTGTAGATCTTCATGCCAGGGTGAAACTAACTTTGTATGATCATCATACTGGTGTGACATACCTCTGTCAAACTCAAATCCTGTACATGTGGCGAGATGCTAGCAGAACCAATATATTTCGAGGAGTAACAAGAATATTATTGCTTTTTATCATTTTTTTTCTTCATAATTGCTGGTCCTAATTTGCATATTTCCCATATACAAAGTGGTCTGGAATAAAATCTAATGGCCTAATAATGTGCATTGACCTTCAAAATATAGGGTTAGAAACTTGAATGAACTGATTTGGATAAGTAATAAGGAAGTTACAGCTAAAAATGTGTTTTCCGTCAATGGCGGAACCTAATTTGCATTAAGATGCAATTTTGAGGCATTTCCCCCAGGTATAATAAGGTGTAATTTCGTTCAGGTATTGCTGGGGTGTATCTTAACACCATGCATGTGATACCATTTCTTTTGCATTTTGTCCGGGTTCGGCCACATTATGACTTGACTAAGGTGCCTTTCAGTTGTTTTGGGTACAGGAAAGCTGCAAGAAATTGTAAGGCAAAACATATTAATTTGGAAGATAGTGCATAAATATATATACAGTATAGACACACACACACATAATGTAGCTGACTGATGAAGTTTATAGTCAATTGTCAATGAGCTTCCCATAACAGTATTTGAGAGTAATTGTAGACTGGATACATTGGTTTGGCAACATTTGGAAGGAAATTCATTTGAGAAAAGTTATAATACCTATGACAGGTATACATATACATGCACACTGAAACATATATATATATATATATATATAATTATATATATATGTATATATATATATATATATATATATATATATATATATATTTATACATACAAACCCTCACGTCCGGACGCTTTGACACACACATGTAACCAACAGTCTCACCAAAACGAATACTGAACTCGTAACGCTCGCTGTCAAAGCGAAATTGCTAAAATTCAGGATCAGGAAATTGTGTTTTTCCAGCGTAGCCAGACTCATAGATTATGCTACAGTAAACAAGGTGCCTGTGCATGATACCTAGGACACACGGATGCACACAATTTATACCTAGGACACACATATGCACACAAATTATACCTAGGACACACATATGCACAACATATTCACATACAACAAGACATTATAATATACATAAGAACAAAAAATAACATTAACATTATACTTATGAACACGTTGAAAATATATTAAACACAACTAATAATTATTATTTACACTTACGCTCGTCCAGAAACACATATAGGATTAAAGTAGTATGTCAATTCAATTATTGTAATTTAATAAAATTACTGTACTTACTCTAATTTTAGTTCGAAAATTCCTAAACGATTGTTATCGGATAATGTGATATAGCAGTGAAATCAATACCACAAAATATAGGTACTGGATGAATCTAAGGTTCTTGGTGAATACTTTATGCGTACAGAAATAATTATCATAATGCAATGATAATTAGGCTCTTAATGCAATATATGAGAAAGCCACACAAATACCTGTTAGAAAAATAATGTACTATATATATTTTTGGTTATGTGAGTGAGGGAGACAAAAGGCAGAACTCCCTGCAATATATACAGTATATTCTATAATTTCACCACAACACCAAACATCTCCAATTAAATTAATGAAAGCATAATTATAAATTATGTGATCCACCGGGATTCGAACATGGGTTATCACACACAGATTTTTAAACACTCTAACCATTACACCACCAGGTGTAAAGGTTTATGCACACGCCTACAGCTTATCCATTCTCGAATACTGGATCTTAAGCTAATCATGTTCATATTCCCAACCGCGCTATGGTAGCCTAATGTTGAAGTGAGAGGAAAGAATATTCAAGAGGCACAGATCATATACAGTAGACCGGCCTCGCTACGAAATATCCTCCAGGATAATTTCTCAGTTCTCCAGTCGTGTCACTCTTTCAACTCTGGGGAAGGCAGTTCTGCCTTTTGACTCCCTCACTCACATAGGAAACAAAAGTATATATAAATAGACCTATATATATATATATACAGTATATATATATATATATATATATATATATATATATATATATATATATATATATATATATATATTCCTTTTTTCTAGGCTTGGGTGTCCCATGGCGGTGTTTCAATTTCCTTGCTGCGAATCGAATCGAGGTGAGATATGGGACAATATTTTCAGCACTTTTTGTTTTTTGTTTTTGGGATCTTTTTGAAGTCTGGTTTATTGTCCGGCTAAAGTCTCCCATGATATGAATGCACTATTGTTTGTTATAACTAAAATAATGGTTGTAGGTAATGGGTGTATGTTTGACTTTTAAAGGGTAGGGATTTAGTTTGGTGTTGTTCGCTGAACACATTTGAGTCTGTCTTTGTCTTTTAGTAAATAGGGATACCAAAACTGGACAGCCCTCTAGGGATGCGGCTTCACAATACTATTATATAGTGGTATAATAGTTACGTATTTGCTATGAACAAAAACAAAAACTCAGATAAAATTTTGATTATGTGTATGAAGGAGGCAACAGCCAAAGCTGCCTGCAACAAGTGTCTCCTCCAAAGACGAAATAGTGATAGTTTTGTTTCTTTTTTTGGTGTGTGTATTGAAATGATGTGTGATGTGCTTGTTTAATGTAGTGCAATGAATAGGATGAGGAAGTGTTTTGTGGCAATGTTGCATCTCTTTCACTCTTATATCGTTTTTTCAACAATCAGTGTTTTTACAGCTCTCTCAGTGCATACCCCCTCCTTTGTGGCGAGTGCAAGGCACCCACCATTCAATGTAGTCCCACTCCTATTCTGTCCAGCTCTCTAACCCAATAATTGGCAAATGTTCTCAATCTTTCCTCAACTCAACAGATGAACTCTGGAATTATCTCCCTCAATCAGTCTGTCCTTCATCCTATGACTTTAACTGTTTTATACTTCGTGTGTCCTGTCGTATTGATGCAGACGTCCCTTGAATTTGGCTCTGTCACTCTTTTGGCTTTCAGGAAAACACTCGGGCAGGCAAACTGCCTTTTATCTCTTCCGTACACATACATTACAGTGCCCAACAAATAGTGTGCATTGATTGTGTCTGCAAAGTTTCATAATTAATTTATACTAGCCATGTTGTTACTACAGGGAAACATTTAATACAGTAAATATTGTTTATTTTGAAATATAGTATTGATACAAGCGACACTCCTTACAAATCCAATTAAAGTTATATTATATCAATTATAAAATATTATTAATATTATGATAAGTACAGTACAGAAGACAATTTGTTTTAGAATCATATCTATAGCCATTGTATTGTTCTTGTTTAACCCACTGAGCCCCAGCGACGCAGGGTTTGCGTCCACAATGTATGTAACGCTAAACCCCAGCGACGCATGGTTTGCGTCCTGGCCGGTCCGGTCCCAATTACTCCGGTCCTATTGAAGTGACCTCGAAACGGTACCATACATTTTTTGCCGACTTTACATTGACACACAATTACAATTTACAATTTTAACAATCACATCCGAACTGCGTCTGATGCGGAAATTCGCCCCAAATGTTTTTGGGCGCGGCCCGGCCGATTGGGCGCGGCCCGGCCGAGATTCGAACACGGGCCCGCCACGTGGGAGGCGAGCGCCTTAGCCACTACACCAAGAGAAGTACTCCGCTTGGCGTGATAGCTCAAGCAGATTTCAGCATCGAATGCAGTTACCGATACTTTGCCACAATCCAGGCATTACATCACATTATCGTACATGTAGCGAAGACTCCGAGCGAGCGAAAGCAAACGAGGCACAAGTCTGAGCGTGCCAACTACAGCGAGGCTCCGAGATAACGATCACCACCGACATTCCTTATATCGATCACTTGCCGGGCGGGTCACACACCACGGCAAGGAGGCAGTGCAGGAAATCTGCCACCATACCTCCCCAACGAACCGGAGTCACTGGGACATCATCTCTGAGAATTTCTGAGAGCTCTAGCCTTAGCAACTGTTGTAGCCGACCAGTTAAGGCAAGCCAGTACACCATGGGGATTCCCCCAACTAAGCCTCTCAGATATCCCTTTACAGCTGCCACCAGTGAAGAGACCTCGCAACGGCACCATACAATTTTTGCCGACTTTACATTGACACACAATTACAATTTACAATTTTAACAATCACATCCGAACTGCGTCTGATGCGGAAATTCGCCCTAAATGTTTTTGGGCGCGGCCCAGCCGAGATTCGAACTCAGGCCCGCCACGTGGGAGGCGAGCGCCTTAGCCACTACACCATGAGAAGTACTCCGCTTGGCGTGATAGCTCAAGGAGATTTCAGCATCGAATGCAGTTACCGATACTTTGCCACAATCCAGGCATTACACTATGGCACCTAGAGGGCTCAGATTTGTATGGGAACTGTGTAAGTATCCACGCACCCATGCCGATGGTTGAAAACTCTCAAAGCCCAACCGTGTGCGCATGAGCGCGCAAAAAACATTTTTTTGGGGGGGAAATTGCCTTCAATTTGTTACTCTTGTAAAATCCGTTTTCGGGGGCTCTGTAGGACCATTTTTTGAGCATTTTGATCGGTTTTTCGTGGTTTTTCCTTCATTCCTAACCCATTCGCTATTGTTTCTGGAATAAAAAAAAAATCAGAATCAGCCAGTCCTGGGTGGTACATATATAAATATTTAGCTGGTACTCAGCAGGTTAAGTAAATCCAGAAATCTTGTATTAGCTAGTGACAATTGTGTGTGTGTGTTCAGATCACTAGTGATCTGAACACACACACACAATTGTCACTAGCTAATACAAGATTTCTCACAACTAAGCTGAATAACATAACTGATAATGTCGCTCAAACTTATTAAAGTATTGATGAAGAAATATGCCATATGATTAGTTTGTGTGTTCTGCCTGAATACATAAAATACGAAAATACATTACAGCAGAATCTGGTAGGCTGTTGGGGGTTCGGCACATGAGGGTATAGACTGTCCGGGTCCGGTATCCTGTGTGAATTGTGGTGGTGGAGACACTGCTTCGTCCAAATCTTGTGATCAATATAGATTTGAACAGGAGGTATTGTCTCTACGTGAGAAAGAGAAACCGAGTTTTGCTGAAGCTAAAGATCGTGTGTCATCTATGTTTGTTCGCCCTGGTGTTTCGTTCGCATCTCTCCTCTCAAAATCCAAGCCTGCTGCACCTATGCATAATGTTCCTTTTGTGAGACGTCACGAGTCTTCTGCTCCATGAACGGGCCTTCCTCCGCGATTTTCCTCCGTTGAAAAGCATCCTCCTGGTCCTCCTCGTGGGGAGTCTGAGACTCCTGTTGTCCCCTCCCTTGCTAACTGTACCTGAGGCTGATGGTCCCTCTGTCATTGTGCAACCTCCTTATGTGACAAGCTCTGTGGCAGGTCATAATTCCGATTCAGCAAGTATAGGCGTGGAGATGGAGGTTGAGATTGCCAACCTCAAGCGGCTGAGGAGTGAGGAATTTTTGGAGGAGACCCCTCCTAAGGTTCAAACAAGCATGCCTCCAGTGAGCTCTGGGAGTGTCCCTCACTCGGGATCTCAAGATGATTTGCCATCAACGTTGGTGGCTGATAAAGACAGCCTTTCTGGAGTTCCAGTTCCTGCACCTAGCTCAGGTGAGACAGGGGATGCGTCTTCGGTAGCACCCACGGCTTGCTCACCAGCTCCCTTCGACCCAGCCTCCTGCAAACAGCCTTCGGTTGATTTGGTTGCGGACGGTCCGGGTCCGGGTGACCCTATCGTGGCTGCGGACAAGACAATTATGTCTAAACAAAGGGTCTATGTGCCTCGGTCGCGTACTGCTGCCAAGGCGGATGTGGCTGTGGATAAGGATCCTTCCAAGGGGAGGTGTGGTGGAGTGGTCATGCCACTGGATTGGTAATCCAATGGACCCGGGTTCAAATCCCGATATGTCAATGGGAAGATATTATTGGGATTGAATTTGTGCTGTACCTAGTATCAGTGCATTACCACAAAGCCCACCGAAATGCCAAAAAAATACCCTCATTGTTCCCTGATTAAATAACACTGTATGAATATTCCCATATTCAAAATATGTTACAGGGGGACAATGCCTAGTGAGTTCACTACTCAATAGGTGGTGTTCTGAGAGTGAGGGTCTGAGTCTGGAGGGTGAGACGGTGAAGCACTTGAGCGAAGCAACCAGCCGCTTCAGAGATGGAGCTGCTTTGAGCCATGATGGATGCTTCACATGTCTCACTCCCCAGGCTGGAACAAGACCTCACGGGCTTCACCGTGTTGAGCGGTGGAATGTACAGGCTCTCAGCCTATTCCCGAGAGGGAGTAGTTGGAATATAGAAAAAAAAAAAAAAAAAAAAAAAAAAAAAAAAAAAAAAAAAACAACGTGACGCTAGATTATGATCATCCTCCTCTCGATTGGTTAGACCAGGACCCCCCCCTGGGAAGAAGGGCTTTAAAACCCTTCCCAGAGAAAGTCCTACATAAATATTAGTGCTTTCAATCTTTTATATTTGATATTAGTAACACCTTATGTCTACAACAATTTGTCTTCGATGGAATTGTCGTGGTGTATTGGCAAACTGGGAGGAATTACAATTACTTCTCTCTGATCTGAGTCCATTGTGTGTTTGTCTTCAGGAGAAAATGGTGGGGCTTCGACCTTTGTCTTCACCTACGGGTTATTCGGTCTTCCATTCCGCTCCTCCCCTTGCTAGTGGTCATAGCGGTGGGTGTGCCATTTTCTGTCGTTCCGATGTCCCATTCACTCCCTTTACTGTACAGTCTCCCCTTCAGGTTGTAGCAGTACAGATGCACCTTGAAAGGTGTTTTACCATCTGTTGCTTGTATCTTCCACCTTCAGTCCCAGTATTGCGAGCTGATTTAGAGACCATTATCCGTCAAATTCCAAATCCTTTTGTTCTCCTTGGCGATCTTAACCCGGCAAGTGCTGGAAGACTCTTAAGAGTTTCCCCGGGCGACTGCGGGAAGACTCTTAAGATCCTGGGCCTAAACAAATCCATTTAAAACACCCAAAAAAATACTTGAACCCTTTTTTTTTTTTTTGCCCCTGGGCCATGCCAAATATCACTCCTCCACATCCCCTCCTTCAGTTATCACCTATTTTCCCTGTTATTCCCTTATTCTGTGGTCTATTTTTGTGCTAACATTAGCGAGTTGCAAGCAGGGCATTGTCATCACTGTTACCAAGCGAGTGCAAGGGAGAGAGAGAGAGTATTGATCGACAGTCTCTCTCCAGACGTGGGGAAAAGTGGAGGGGGGGGAGGTTGCCTCAGCCATAAATTATGTAACTCCCGGCCTTTATCGCCGATTTTGAGCATCCAAGCGCTGTTTCCACTTGTTTTATTGCTGTAACAGGTTAATACCTTTATAATCAACCTAAAATAGGCGCATATGGATAAGTATTTATGCTATTTATGGTAAAATAACGATGTTAGTAATGGGAACAGCTCAAATATGTGCACACAGGCATGTGGTATCTCATACCCCCCATGCGCATGTCTTAGGTTAATGGTCGCCATCCAATATGGGAGGATTCGCTTTCCAATCCTCAGGGTGAGCTTCTTGCCTCCTTGGTTGGTGATCAGGATTTGGTTGTCCTGAACAATGGGAGGCCAACCCATTTCCATGTTCAGAATGGCACTTTTTCTGTTGTTGACCTCACCATTACTTCTCCTGACTGTGCCCTTGATTTTTTCTGGGACATTTTGGATGATCTGCATGGTAGTGACCATTATCCAGTGTT
The DNA here is from genome assembly GCA_032716605.1 of Paralithodes platypus. Taxonomy (NCBI): domain Eukaryota; kingdom Metazoa; phylum Arthropoda; class Malacostraca; order Decapoda; family Lithodidae; genus Paralithodes; species Paralithodes platypus. The sequence goes on from CM064490.1 coordinate 24,628,803, forward strand.
GGTCCAGTCCTCTCACTTTGTTCCAACTACCCGTTTGCCTCGCTGGTGTCTGGGTAGGGCTGACTGGCCTCTTTTTGGACAACTCTGTGTTTGACTTGGCTGTACATGATATTCCAGCTATTGATGATGCACGCCACTATTGTACTACGACTCTGTTTCAAGCGGGGCTTCCTTCCATTCCACGATCTTCGGGTGTATTTTCCCGGAGACCTGTACCGTGGTGGACTGCAGCCTGCTCTTTTGCTCGTGAGGTTTATAAAGCCGCATCTCGTCGATACCATGCAAACCGAGAGGTGTTCTTTCTTAAAGTTCAATTTCGCAAAATGCGTGCTTGCTATCGTTGGGTTCTGAAAGATGCTCGCCGAATTTCGTGGAGGTCCTATGTTTCTATGATTACTTCTTCCACTCCTTTGCTTATGGTGTGGAAGAGAATATGCAAGATATCTGGAAAGTTTTCGCCCTCCTCTCCACCAGTGTTGAGGATCCAAGGTAATCTGGTGTCTGCACCTGGTGATGTAGCCTCTGCCCTAGCTACTCATTTTTGCAAGGTCTCCCAGAGTGATGATGCCAAACCTTGTGCAAGTGCCCGACGTACCCAAGAGAGGCAGGGTCTTAATTTCCGGTCTCATGGCGGAAAAACTTATAATGTTGACTTCAGTATTCGTGAGCTGTGTGCAGCCCTCTTGGAGTGTGGTGACACTGCTTCTGGTCCTGACGGCATCCCATATGCCATGCTTCGTCATCTCACGAATGCCTCCTTGGTGTTTTTATTAGACTTGTTTAAAATAGGATTTGGGTTGAGGGTACTCTACCTGCAAGCTGGAAATTGGGCATTGTCTTTCCTATTCCTAAGCCTGGAAAGGATCATTGCAATGTGTCTAATTACCGCCCAATTTGTTTAACGGCGTGTGTATGCAAATTGTTTGAAAAAATGTTCAATGTCAGACTTGAGTGGTGTCTGGAGAAGGGCGGCCATCTCTCCCCTTCTCAGAGTGGCTTCCGCAAACTACGTTGTCCTTCTGACAACCTTATCCGACTTGAATCCTCAATCTGTGAAGCTTTTGCCTCTAAGCAACATCTTGTGGCTGTCTTTTTTGACCTTGAGAAGGCTTATGACACAGCCAGGCGACATGGAATTCTACGGCAACTTCATGCCATTGGATTACATGGTAGCCTGCCGGTGTTGCTTAGAGACTTCTTGACTGATCATGTGTTTCGGGTCTGTGTGGGTTCTTCCCTTTCTGCACCACTGTGCCAGGAGGAGGGTATCGCCCAAGGTTGTGTCCTAAGTGCATTTTTTTTTGAGGCGGCCGTCGACAGTATTCTCGACGCTGTGCCTGCTGGGGTTTCCTCGTCCGTATATGTAGATGATTTGGCTATCTGGTTTTCTGGTTCCCGCATGTCTGCTGTTGAGAGACGTATGCAACTTGCGTGGGACAGGATTTCTGTGTGGGCTGATTCTAAGGGCTATCGGTTTTCCCCATCAAAAACTCTGGCTATGCACTTTTGCAGAATAAGTGGGGTTCACCCAGACCCTGATCTAATGCTCTGTGGCAGGAGACTCAGTTGTGTGGCAGAGACAAAGTACTTGGGTCTTACGTTTGATTGCCGTTTGACTTGGGTTCTGCACTTGACAAATCTGAAGGCATCGTGTATGAAGGCTTTGAATCTGTTAAGGGTTCTGTCATACACCTCTTGGGGTGCTGATCGCAGAACACTACTGCATTTGTTTCAGGCATTTGTCGCATCCAAACTGTCGTATGGCTGTGAGGTCTACTCCTCTGCCACAGACTCCAGACTTAAGACTCTAGATGATGTTCATCATGCTGGTCTCCGTCTTGCAACTGGAGCTTTTCGGTCGTCTCCGATTCCCAGCTTGCTGGTGGAGGCTGGTGTACCTCCCTTAGATCTACTGCGTCAATCTATGGTTGTCCGCTGCTGGTTTCGGATTCGGCGCCTTCCAGACTCTCTTGTTTGTACCCGTGTCTCGGGTCAATCTTTGTTTTCATATTATGGCAAATTCCAAGGATTACACCCTGGGTCTTGCTTGAACCGTCATTCTGCAGGTTTTTAAAAGGATCAAATGATTCAGTCGCTCCTCATTCTCTTCTTCATATGTTTTTGGAACATTCTTCTAGTCATAATAATTCTGTGCCTGTGTATACTGATGGCTCTAAATCTGCCTCCGGTGTTGGTTTTGGTGTTGTGTTCCCTGACTTCAGCTGTGGAGGTAGTCTTCCTTTAGCTGCCTCAGTTTTTTACTGCGGAATTGTCTTCTATCATTTTATCTCTGAAATTGGTGTTTGCTCACCGCAACAATCATTTTATTATTTTTAGTGATTCTCAAGGGGCTTTCATGGCTCTGGAATCATTTCATTCTTCCCATCCTATATTTTAGCGATTTTAGAGTGGCTGTTTCTCATTCATTGTCGAGAGAAAAAGAGTGGATTTTTGTTGGGTCCCTGCACACGTTGGTGTCAAAGGTAATGAAAGGGTGGATGCTTTGGCGAAAGCTGCAGCTTTGAGAGCTTCAAATGTAAATTACCCTCTGCCTGCTTCAGATCTGAGTACTCCTCTCATGTTTGCTGTTCGTGCTTGTTGGCAGGCACGGTGGGATTGTGTTACTGTTAATAAGCTCAGGGAAGTTAACAAATTAATCTCGCCAAGAGCTTGCCCTACCATTCCTCGCATATTGGAAACTGCTTCGGCTCGCCTCCGCATTGGACATACCAGGCTCACACACGGGTTCCTTATGTGTGGAGGTGTACCGCCATTCTGCGATGACTGTCTAGTTCCCCTTACTGTCAGGCACTTGCTGGTTGAGTGTCCCAGTTTAGTCGAATTACGTCGGAGGTTGCTTTTGCGGCACCGGAAGGCAGATGGTACTTACTGTCTCTCTTTGGTGGTTGTCTCTCTTTGGTGCTGGAGACGATGTGTTTTTATTTCTGAAAAAGGCTGGCCTCTTTCAGTTTTTATGATTACATTGGTATTACTCGGATATCTAATTTTACACATGTTGTTTTACGACTTTAGTTAACTGCAAATATGTTAGCTTGTTCGGCGCCATATGACCTTGTTGTTGCGGTGCCAAGATTTCTATCAATAAATTAAATTTTTTGGTAGGGTGTTGACCCAACGACCACAATAACTGTTACTACCTCACCAACACTTTGGTAATGGAACCAAACACAAAACACTGTGACAATAATCTTGAGAGTATAATCAGGTTAACAGTGTGGGAACAGTTAACAGGACCACCACCGCCACCTTTTTGGAGAATTAGTCCAATATGTGTATAATACCCGCCATATTGCTTACCTTAGGTTGTAAAGTAGTGTGTATATTATGTATGAAATATAATAAAAATAGTAATATTTAGACACTTTGTCAAATTATATACATGTTATAGTTACGGTACATACAGGTACACATTACAGAATGCAAGATGATGGTGTTATTAAAGACAGACGACGACAGTTGTGACCTCCACCTGGTTGATAATGTTATACTGCATTATTCAAGGCAAAACAATTCAAACTTATATATTTATGCAATCAAACCAACATCAGTGGTAAGAATATATGGATGTATATAGTATGAACGATTGTATGACTTAATTAAAATTATTCCGTGGCAGTGTTAATTAACTTTATAGTTTCAATCTCACGTGAAGTCTATCTATCTATCTATTGCCTGACGCCTTGATCCCCGAAGGGGTGGCCACGAACGAACCGCCCCCATGCACCTCTGTCCCCAGTCAGTCGATGCCCCCCCCCCCCCAACCAGCACCGCCTTCGTTCATGTAGTTCCTCACTCCATCCTTCCACCTCATATTCGGTCTACCTCTCACTCTCTGTCCCTCCACCTCGCTCTCGTACACCCTCTTAGTCATTCTCTCACTTTCCATATGTTCCATATGGCCAAACCATCTCAAGTTGTTCCTTTTCACACTTTCCAGCACATCTACCTCCACACCACACCTTCTTACTTCCTCATTAGTCTGTCTATCCCTCCATGTAACTCCGCATGCACTCCTTAAGTAATTCATTTCCACTGCTCTCACTCTTGGTCTGAGTCTCTCAACCAACGTCCATGCTTCGCTTCCGTAAGTCAGTGTCGGGATTACCACACTGTCATGCAAGGACTTCTTCACTTCCATACTGACCACCCTATTTCTTGTTACTGCTTTTAGCGTTCCTACAACCCTCTTCCCCTGTTGTACCCTCTCCCGCACCTCTTCATCCATAGTCCCATCTTTACTCAACACACTGCCCAGATACTTAAAAGAGTTGACGATCTCCATAGCCTGACCGTTCAGCTTCACCTCACACTCTGTGACTTCACCCCTTTCGAAGACCATAACCTTGCTCCTCCCCGTATTGTTACGACTGGGGTTCAAATATATCAGGGCTCTTATTCATTGGACTAGTAATGGCATAAATGTTACAACGGAAAGCGCTAGCTCCAACCTCTGATGTATATTCCCAGTGAACAAAGAACACAAATACTCTACAGAGTTCCATATGCAATAATAGGCTATCAAACTCTCAATAAATGTGCGTCTACTCTAGGCTTAATGTTATGTGAAAACAGCCTATTACTACCTATAACCGAAGGTGCTTGGTTATGGTATGCAAAGTAAGGTGGTAAGAGAAGTTACAGCTTACGTTACTTTAATCAATAAATGTCAGGCACTCCTGCATGAAAGAAAGTGCACTAAAGTCCTTCAACACTAACAAGGAATATTCTTTAAATGTTAGATGCTATAAAGATGCTCGTATCGGAAATGGAACCCAAAAAGGCAGGCAGCGGAACAATGCTCGTGCAGGCTATGCACACAAAAAGGCAGAATATATAATGCCGTCGGAGCCAAGAATATCCTAAACACAACAACAATAATAATAATCGCCACGACAATGCAGTATTCCTATCAACAAAAAGAGCCTAAGTCGTTTGTGTCTCAATACATCAAACTAGGCTGCGAAATGCTTGTGTAATCATAAATGGGTATGCATAAAAAGAGTAATTAGGTTAATATACTTAATGTCTACTATGATTGATAAAGTCTAGCTAGAGTCAATGATACGAGATACTGGTGCGCATGGCATGCTGCATAGCCTAGTGCAAATCTCAAGTCTGTGCGTCAAATATTACGTTATAATGAAGGGTAGCTCTCTTGAGAAACCTTAATACCGAAGTATTAAGCGTTCTCCTGGCGTACCTCAAAGACAAACAATCGAGACTAGAACAGTGCAGAATGGTATAGGCAAAAAACCCTCATTCGTGCATGCTCTACTCTCAATGGCACACAGACTAGAATTTACTCAATCAACTCCAGTTCTCAGGTATGTCGTGCCGCTTTTAACTGAAGCCAGCACTCATAGGAAACAATACCTTATAATATCAGACTCCTAGTCTAGCATTATCTAATCCAGCAGAACACTAATAACTAAAGGAAGCAGTACTAAACAATATAAATGCCAACCAATGCTTCGTGATCCACTTATCTTAACAACTAACATACATAGGTTATATCAGACCTTAACACACAATACAACTGGCCAGCATGAAGCTGATTTTGCAGAGTTAACCAGAGGGGGTAAAATATTAATAAAAGGTGGTGAAAGATATGGAAAATGAGAGAGATAGGCAGAGGAAAAGATTCTCAGGTACGGAGCGGGGACAGATAGCAAGGGAAAAAAGATGGTGTGTTCTAGAAACCAGATCTGAGGGAGAGAGTGGCGAGGAACTGTATATATACTCGCACTAGCTCGAGCCGCGTGGGAAAACAGCGGTTACAAGTCATCTAACCACTAGCAAAGCTTACAGCATGGTAAGGGCCTCTCTCCACCAACCCCGCGAGGCAGCCAGCCGTGACGTCATCGAGCGGGACAAAAAACACTGCGCGCCCCCTCTCACTCTGTTCTACTCCCTCTCTCTCTCCCAGATCCTATCATTACTAGTTAATGATAAAACATATACTTTACAATTAAATATATAAAGCCTTGACATGGGTGAAAACAAAAAGCCTTTCTGGACTGCCCATGACACGAGCTTTCACATGAAATAAAGCACACTCTAATACACAAACTGTAGCCCCATCCACTGCCCTGGCGATCCTAGCGAGTCACTGTAGGACAAGCCATGCGGTTCTAACGGAGTGGTTAACGTCACAGTATTCACGTGAAGTGACGGTTGGAAATGAAAAATGACTAGAAATAATGACATCGGAACGAATGTCTGCAAAGAGAACAACCTTATCAGTAATGGAAAGCATGTGAGTAAAGAGTATGGTGAGAAAAAACAACAGACACGAATCCCGTGCATAAACTAAGCATATTTATGATTTATGAAAGGGTGCTCTGTCCAGGCAAGTAATAAGTCAATCGACAGTATTCACAAAGTACAGAACATTAATGCGAGATATGAGGGGGGGGGGGGGGGGGGGGGGGTGTAAATAGCCATGGTTGAAGTCTCAAAAACCGTGTTTGAAGGCATTGGCTTCCACGAGACTATAACCTGGTTCTTCAAATATGAACCAAGGTTGCTTTCCTTATATCCGGTCTTGGCCGAATAGTTACGTTGCTCGACTCTCCCAAATATACCTGGAGTGAGTGGGTTTGAATCCTAGTAAGGATACCTCTCTCCCAACCTGTCGTACATTGTCATTAGATATTATTTACTTTGATTTTTATAAGGCCTTTGACAAACTACCCCACAAACGTTTATTGATAACATTAAAAGCGCATGGAAAACAAGAGGGCGTGTTGAAATAGATCGAGAACTGGCTCAGTGAAATAAAGCAAATGCTAGTCATAAACGGAAAAAGCATCAAAGTGGACCAATGTAACTAGCGGGTTACCCCAGGGATTGGTTCTTGGGCCAGTTTTCTTCCTAGTTTATATAAATGACATAGATGAGGCCCTCACCTGTACAATCTCAAAGTTTGCAGACGATACCAAAATTGCAAATACTGTACTCTCAAATGAACATGTAGAAGATATGCAAAATACCCTAGATAAACTACCACGCTGGGCTCAAATTTGGCAAATGGGTTTCAATGCGGATAAATGTAAAGAACCCCATATCGCGACCAACATCGAGAAAGCAAACTATTCATTGAATAGCACTCAGCTAAAGAGTATAGACAGATAAACTGATTTGTGAGTAACAATATCGAGTAACCTAGAACCCAGGCAACAATGTTCAAAAGTTGTTAAGAAGGCAAATACAATAGTTGGGTTTATAGGCAGGTAATTCAAGCATAAATAAAAAAAAGAGTAATCCTCACACTTTACAATTCCCTTGTCCGTCTTCTTCTGGAATATTGTGTTCAATGCTGGTGCCTCTACTACCAAATGGATTTTGATAAACTTAAACGAGTTCAATGTAGAGTAACCAAAATGTTATCTAATCAAAGAAACAAACCATACGAGAAGTGTCTTGGGTAATCAAGTTAATTTCCTTTAGCCCAGCGCCAGATCAAGAGGTGACCTAATTCAAGTCTTCAAAATCATCAAAGGCATCGACAACATGAATTGTAATAAGTACTTTACGATCGACCAATCAAAGTAGGCTACACACGAGGAAACGGTTGCAAAATAATTGGTAAATATTTTAACTCGCATGAGTCTAAGAACTTCTTCTTCAATCGAGTTGTGAACTTGTGGAGTGGACTTACTTGAGATGTTATAGACTGCAGCACTGTTGATTCCTCAAACATCGTCTAGACAAGCACCTCGCCTTAAACCCGCGACTGATTGTATTTGTAAATGAATTACTTTTTTCTCAGATACATCGAGGATCACTTGTAGCTGTGTTATGTTATTAACCCAAATTCTTTCCTACTAACATCTCCTAACGCTGCCAGGGACATTGGTCTTAGGGCAGTGCTTCCCTTTCCAATTGTCCTTTACCCCCTCTGAACCACTGTTGGACACCTTGAACAGCAGTGATTTAGAGGTCAAGCAACCTCGAGGAGTAGCTAGACCTGCTGTTGCTTGACTTCATTTGTATTATTTTGTACTCAGGTAATTCCCAGGTATGTTACTGGAAGCCCTAATTGGGGATTGAGGTGAAAAGGTAAATGGGACCCTTAATTTGTCCGGGTTGAGGCTAAAGCGGAATACTTGGAGGAAGATTGCAAGATTAAGGTGCATCTAATTTGCATGCATTAGGTATACAGGTATATATATAATTACGCTTCTAAGTTACTGTTACTTTACTTTTTTCACCAAAGGCACGGGTGTTCATTAACGTTAACTATGGGTAAACAGCGTGTTTCGTCATTTTAGACCCATTTATATAATTATTTAGCTCTCCTAGTTCGGGCATATGTGTGAATGACCCCGCCCCTATGGGGGCTAAACTCATTGTCTTTTGTTTGCTAGGCATATCTCATCTTCTTAAGCGTATATCTTCCCTTTCTTACTCTTAACCTAACCACCATTTACCTGTTAATGGTCAAGGGGTCATCGAACAATATGTCCAGGCATTTGCGTGCCTTCACCCATTCTCTGTCTATCCCTTGAACTCGAAGTTATCTGGTGTTGGAAAATAATAGTTATTAATAATAATACAAATACTAATAATTCGACTTTGTACATGCATAGAGAAACACAATTATGGTAGGACACATTATTATGACACATTTAACAATATACAGTCAAACACTACCAGCTGCTTCATTACTCGGCTTTAGTCATTGTATTATCATATCAGTGTAACTACAGTATTGTCATAATCTAGAATCATATAAAACAACGTTTTGAATGCATGATTGCACTGTCATTGTTCAACGATACATTATAGTGGTATAGTTGGTATAATATCTGAATTATAACGTCATGAAAGGACCGGCACCTTACCTCCGGTTATGGTGAAATTATTGCCATCAAAACTAGTTCAAAAGAGTTGTGAGATAACACATAAACAAATACAAACTGAGCTTTGAATGCACCTCTGACAAAATATTAGTTGGTGACATTCACTTACAAAGAAATATGAGAACAAGGAAAACGAACTGTGTGTCAGATAGTTATACAGAAACCCAAACCGAACAGACCTTGTGGTCCCTATTAGGTGGTCCAGCCTTAATACTACTAGACAGGGACAGTTTGTAGTCGACACAAATAGGACAGCAACGTAGAAGGCTCTCTCTCTACCCTCCATCCCTCTGGAAAATAGGATGAAGTGTAACCCTGTGGGTCAGGAAATGCCCACAAGGACTGTCTGTATAGGGTATAGAAATACATTAGTCTGAAAGGGAATATACACTTACATACCTACTGCTTCATTCATATTAATCCAATCCCCATCAGCTGATCTCCATCTGCAAATAGAACGTGTGTGTGTAGTACAGTAATATAATTATATGTATACAAACATGAATGCATCGTTGTTTGGTTAGGTAGCTATTTACTGGATAGTAATACACGATCATTTAGTATACAACGCATCTAACTATATATTCCGGTTTGCTGAACAAAATTTAGTTAAATTAAGTTAAAGTACAAAATAATAACTAACATTCATTAATTTGCAGAATGAATGTAATTAACATAATTTGTGTATATGTTAATGTGTTTGTATATTTCTTGCAATCAAACACAAACAATGACTATATAAATATACTAAATATATATCATATATGTATGTCGTATACTGTTTCATAGACAAATGTAGACAATGAACGAATTGATATATAGCCAACGTTATTGGTCTTTTGTGTTTTACTTATAATATGTACTACATACATCTCTATGCTCACAACGTATGTGGTTTATTTCCTTCCATAGACATTCTTTCAATTTGTGTCAAGTGTCATACTTGTATCAACATAAACTCCATGCTGGACTTTGTCTATTATGATGCAAGAAAGTGGGACACGAAGGTAGCAGAGGAATAATGGGGATATTCACAAAACTATAATCTTTGACTTACTATTGTATTAGTACGCTGGAATTAGAGTCTTCCCTGGTAGCTAGTTTAGGAGTTGTATACTTTATCAATAAACAATAATGTGAAGAAGAAGGGAATTCCAGTTTCCTACACACTAGTTTGTAATCAAACTTGCTGGATCATACTGTTATTCAGGTCAGTAGGCTTGAGAGCCGTAACTTGCAAGGCAACCAATGATAAGGACATTATTAGAGAGACCCTTTCATCTCTGTCGGTAGTATTGGGAAAGTTTTGTGTTGTTGTCTGAACCACTCGATGTGTGTAATGTAATTACCTCGTAAGGTTTTGTGATCACTACTCTGGATTTGTGTGTTTGGGTGGTGTGATCGTTGTTATCTTGCCTCAGTTTACAAGACACATATCACTAGCAATTATTTATCTATCTATCTATCTATATGCTCCGGCCCAATCCCCTCTTTTCCTATTTTTATTTGTATTTTCTACTGAAATCTATGTTATTATTGTTTAGTTTCTTGGGAGTGGCCGCCTCAAGACAGAGCAAGCACAGGGAAAACACAAAACACAACATAAAACAACGAACAAACTCAGACAAAACACAAATTCACACACAGCAATTATTTAATAAACAAAATAGTAATGACCCGGCCTCGTATAACATTTCAACCCATATTTTACATTGTTTGTAAATTATATTTGGTATACACTATTACACATTATATACATTTATGCTATAATTAAATCACCAGCCAGTCACCTATATATTCATAAATCTGTAGTAAAGTTATGCATTCCCGATTTCAAAGTTTGCCCCCAACTATGGTGTTAAGCTAATATAGGTACCATCATCCTAAGAGTGCACACGAAGTCGAATATAGTTAGTTGCATTTCGTATTTCCAATAATGATTTGCCTATGGACATAATTCAAACTACTCCCGCATTACGCATGCTGATCTCTTAACCAAACTAATGTAGACACATGTTTATACCTATCAACTTCTACTTCAATATATATCTCTTTCTTTCTCTCTTACCAGGTAATAAAAACCTTAGTAAATATATTCGTTCTGTATTTATTAGAGATTTACGACCATAATTCGGAATATAGTACAACAGCACAATACATTGGATTGTGAAATACTAAACAAGTTGAGCAAATGAAGCTTAAATATAATTAACAAACTTTATACTTTCCGCCCTAGAATATTTCAATGTGTGAAAGAGTATTTAATTAACATACTGTATTTACATTGTATTTGCTTTTCAAAACAGGTGATCCTTTTATGATACAATCATAGCATAAAAAGCAAAAGCAAATATATATAGCCCAGTTAGTCTAACATACATGATATAACAAAACAATGGAAGCAAATTCAGGGATCTTGATAGTAGATTACCTTAGCTTACCATGGCTATATATGAAGATGTATAATTAATTTAATGTATTTATATAACTAATGTATGTACATACAATGACAGTGGATCAAGTTAACAAATCAATTTGAGATGGTCATTAAAGGTTACTCTTGCAGACAATCGATATCAGTTTCTGTTGAAGTACCTCATGGTTAGATCATAAGACCAGTATAGTCAATTGGGTTAAAAAACATTATTTTCTTAAATTTGCTGTGCCTCAGGCATTATTAATACTAGGGAGACACTACATATATCATTGGATAGAGTACATATAAGGCAGCAGTAAATATAGCCTAGCACATAAGAATAACGAGGTATTACAGAATAAACATATTTGTTATTACCCTGGACAAAGGGGTAAAAACGAATCACGTGTGGAGTAAAAACAAAAAACATAGCAAAAAATTGAAGTATATGACAACAGAGATATAACTACTGCCCCTCTGCAGAGAATGGGTGACCTATTGTGGCACACATCATTCAAGTGTGTGATAATTGTATTCTGTTCAATCTCAGTGTGGTCTATTTTGTATTACCCCAAATGCATGTTAAATGTCGGGGTAAAACAAAACACCTATATACCTACTGTATATGCTGGAGTTATTTTTGTATTACCCCAATTGCATGTCAATAGTCGGGGTAAAAAAAAACATACCGGTGTGTCGGATACTGGAGTTGACAGGAGAATCACTGCAGGGGAGTGAAGAAACCAACTATAGTATAACACCTTAAAGCAGACAAAAAGCGCTACCATTCCAGGTATTGAACATTAATAAAAAAGTCGAACGGACAAAATAAAACAAATCTGTCGCGCAGCGGTATTTACGTTCCACAAATGTTTATAGAAAAAAGCCGTTAGCATAAAATGTTGCTTATATTGTGGGCAATCTGTAAAAAAAAAAAAAAAACAAAAAAATTAACATATGAGGACCTATGTTTTTGTTTTCCCCAACTATCCCTATGTTTTTTTTTACCCTGATTGAATATATGTTTCAACATGGATGTATTGATGTAGGGCTATTTAAGTTCTGACATAAGACACAAGTGCACTTACATTATGACCTCATTAACCCTTCTTTAGCGGCCTATGCGGTTTATTTATATGTACCGCCCAGCGGGGTGTTTTTAGCCAAAATAGGGCTGTTTACGTGATCATTTTCATGCCTAAATAAGACCCAGAACGTAAAACAAGTATCTATCCCTGAAAGGGCATAAACAGAGCTTTCGAATGACACCATAACGATCCTTTTATGATGGCTAGTTTTCTTGCAATAACCGTGCAACGCGAGTGCAAAAAGCAGGTAATTAGCCACTTTCCCGATACAATTCCGTATATAGCGAGTGAGAGAGGGAGGAGGGAGCTGAGATTCGTGTCAGTAGGTTCGCCGCGGTGGTCTGGAGCAGTCATACGCTCGCTAGTCTCCTGCCACCACTTGTCTCTCTCTCTCAGCAACATTACGTGCTGAAATTGCCACTCGACCTATGTCGAGCGCCGCCACATAGTCCAGCTTTATTAAATACAACTTATGTGGTGAGCCGCTTTTTAAGGGTTAAGATAGATGAGTTGTCGGAAAAAATGGTAATGTTCATTGTTTATCTGTTGTGCCCATAACAATGTTTTAAAGTTTGTGTGTCTGTGTATCTCTCGCTCGCGCTCTCTCTCTCTCTCCCCACGACCAAAGTTCACTAACAATTAAGCTCTCACTGGCAAAACATGATTTAATTAGTCAGCTGTACGTGCCATTAAGAGAGTTGGGGGAGAGTTAAGCGTGATCTGTTATGTTGCAAGGCGACCGAATGTTTCAAAAGTCTGTCTCAGGCTTATACGACACAAAGAAAATATAGATAAATATATATGTTGTCGATATGAAAAGGCTATTTAAAATAAAATATATAAATTATCGTAAAAGATGACTTATAGGAAGAAATGTATTCTAAAATTAGAAAGTAAAGGGTGATAATTGAGAAACTCAGTAAATGGGGGGGAAGTTTAAACAATCGCTTTTAGTGCATACAAACAAAAAATGTGTTTAAACCGAATAGTGTAGTCTGTTTTCTATGTGAGTGAGGGAGACAAGAGGCAGTACTGTCTGTAGCGAGTGTCTCCCCCAGAGTTGAAAGAGTGACAGGGCCAAAATCAAGGGACGTTCAAGCCAAAATGCCTAGACACACGGAGTTTGAAGCAATTTAAGTCATAGGAAGAGGGAAAAACTGATTCTGGGCGAGAGTTACAGAGCTCAGCAGTTGAATAGAAGAAACTCTTGGGTTGGAGAGTTGTACAGAGTAGGGGTGGGATTGTGTTGCAAGACGTAGAGGAGGTGGTATACCTTGGGAAAGCTCCGAGGAACACTGATTATTATAGTATATAGTATATAGTATATTATTATAATTATATTATAATAACGAGAAAGATGCAACATTCCGGTGAAGAGAGAGAGATTGTAGATAGTTGGTAAGTGGACTGGAGTTAATAATACGAAAGGCTTTCCTTTCTACTTTGTCTAGGAGTGTGGTGTGAGAGGATCCTCCATACACATATGAACAATACTGAATACAAGGACGCATTGTGCCCCTGTACAGAGCCAGAAGCTGTGCAGGGGTAAAGAACCCATTGAGGTGGTTGAGCACACCCAGCTTCTGGAAAGCTGTCTTAGCAAGACTAATAATATGGTCCTTCTAAGTGAGAGCAGAAGAAAAGGAGACACCGAGAATATTAAGAGAAGATGAAGTATTGATTTTTGTATTGTTGAAGTGTAATGGATAGTCCTCTGGAAGTTCTAAACAGGTAGTAAGATGAAGATAATGGGTTTGGGAAACATTAAAGGTAACAAGGTTTTCTCTGCCCAAATTGGAAATAGTAGTTAGATCAGATGATAAGTGTTGCATGGCTTCATTACGTTTGTTTTTGAGGGATTGCTGGCTGGGGCGTTCAGGAAAACTGATTGAGTAGTGTAAGGTAGATTTGTCTGCGTATGAATGGATGGGACTGGAGGTACAGTTGAGAAGATCATTGATGAAAATTAGAAAGACAATGGGAGATAAGACAAGTGCCCTAAGGAACACCGGAGTTGATAGGATGAGGAAGTGAGTGATGGCCGTCCACTACCGCAGCTATGGAACGGCCGGAAAAGGAAATTAGAGACATAGGCACAGATGGAGGGATAGAAACCAAAAGAGGGTAGTTTATAAATTAAAGATTTGTGCCAGACTCTATCGAAGGCCTTCGATATGTCTAGTGCAATAGAAAAGGTCTTACCGAAGTCCCGAAACTAGAATGACCAAGAGTCAGTAATATATGAAAGTAGATCACCAGTAGAGCGACCCTTAACCCCTAACCATCGGGGCCCGACTTAAGTCCGTATCAAAAAATCTGGACTATGTGGCGGGGTCCGACTTTAGTCTGTGTGCAATTTTGGCGCAATATTGGCTCCGAGAGAGAGACGAGCGACGAGAGGATCGTAGGTTACCTCATGACCGCTCGCCACGGCCGCCGTGGGCCTACTGACATCTAATCCACACACATCCACCCTCCCTCCCTCGCTACACACGTAATTATGTAATAAAATTACCGTATTTTAGCGATTTTGCCCTTCAGTTGCACGATCGTTGCAAGACAACCAGTGATCGTAGAAGGATGGTTCAGGTGCCATTGGAAAGCTCAATTTACGCCCTTTCAGGGATACATAATTGTATTACGCTCTGGCTCTTGTTTATGCATGAAAAAGAGCACGGAAACAAGGCCATTTATGGTAAAAAAAAACTGCTGGGCGTGTAGTGAAAAAAAACTGACCCGCCGGCTCGTAAGGCGTTAAGGAAGCCATACTGGCGATCTGAGAGTAGATTATGAAAAGAGAAATACTTTAGAAATTTGGATGCAAGAATAGTTACAAAAACTTTAGATATACAAGAGATGAGAGCAATTGGACGATAGTTGGAGGGTTGAGAGCGGTCACCCTTCTTTGAGACAGGTTGAATGAGAGCAAACTTCCAGCAAGAAGGGAAGACGTTAAAGGAGAGACAGAGACAAAAGAGTTTGCCTAGGCAAGGAGTCAGCACGGAAGCACAGTTTTCTAGTACAACAGGAGGAACACCGTCCGGACCGTACGCCCCAGAGAGGGTAGAAAGTACATTTTTAGAAGAGATTAGGATATTAGTCATAAGTAGGAGAGAAGGGGGTAGAGAGGGAGCAATAACACGAGAATCATCCAGAGTGGAATTTCTAGCAAAAGTTTGAGCAAAAAGTTCAGCGTTGTCAGAGGAAGAAGTGATGGTTGTGCTGTATCGGGCACTTGTAGCGGTCTCGGATTTATAGGGTTAAATTTATTTTCCTTACCTCAACATTTCCCGTGGATCGTTGTAGAACTATGGAGTAGTCTGGAACATTGTTTATTCACTGGGAAATATATATAGAGGTATCAAAATAAATACGCACTGGGCTTTTATTTATTTATTTATCAGAAAAATAGAAGTTTGTTAGTCCTTTAATATGAATTGGAATAATGCACTATACTTCCCTTGCGTTGGGAAAATGCAAACTAGTAACTTACTGACATGGTTAAATACTAGAAATGACTGACGGAAGTCATTGTAAGTTAAGCATTTACCGATATAAGTTCTATTGTATACTTAATAAAAGCAACATAGAACTGTAAGTTATATGAATTATATCCTGTAAAGAAGGAAAGGACTTACTAGGGAAGGTTACTAAAACGTAAGTATGTCACTTGATACTGTTATTGAGAAATATCGTCACTTGATACTGTTAACCCGTACTGTACCGTAGGATACAGTAATACAAGAACCCAGCAGTCCCAAGCTATGTGGCCAAAATGACAGGAGATACCACCTTTTCACCTCAAGAGATGACGCATGAGTGGATCTATCACCTTTAAAAAAAAAAAAAAAAAAAAAAAAAAAAAAAAAAAAAAACATACGATTAGCCTTGTACAGGCAGTTACAAGACAAATACTTTACTGACGATTATAACCGTCGCTGGGACTGGGAGGTAATTATCTACTGATGGTTATAGCCGTCGCTGCGATTGTAGGGGTTAATGAGTCTTACCCTGGAGGCTGAGATGAGGGACCCTCCAAGGAGGCTGTTGCTGACTTGACTGAGGCAGTGCATCTTCCCTGAGGTAGGGGCCCGCGCCCCTACCTCAGGGAAGATGCGGCTCTAGCAACACCGTGTGAATACAATGTGTGACAAAGTTGCTAGCAATTACTTCTCGTTTTCTTGGCAATGGGTGTGTGATACAAGCTTGTGATCGTGGGATCCATGCTTGCCTAAGCTTAGTGGAAAATTACCAGCGTCCATTGTGATGGTGTGAACTTCTATAGGGAGACCATCAAGACATTTACAGTTCTCTATATGATTAGTACTTTGAATATAGTGATATATAAGTTATAATAGTACTTATAGTACTTATAGTAATGTGTACAGCTACCTACAGTTGCGCTGTTACACCGCTCAGCCACACCGCTGAGGCCCACCGAAGCTGAAGGTGTGGCCGAGGACCACCGAAGATGAAAATAACTAAGGAACATATGTACACTAACTTTATCATCCCCAGAACCTAAATAACCCTGTACCCAGTGTATAGCAATGCCAAGGAAAGTGCGATTTAGGTGAGGACCAACTTACACATTTGCATTAGCAGTTGCCTGCTGTCTCACGCCAAAGATCAGTGGCGTATATAGGGGGGGGGGGGGGGACTCGGCCATCCCCCCCCCCCCCCCCCCTTTTGTCCCAGTAGGCCTATATTATTCGTCAGGTTGGACGGTTGGTCAACTTGGTCGTGTACAGAAGTTTCTCTCAACTTCATTATTGCGAGTTTTAGTTTATTTTTATTTTCTCTCTCTCTCTCATTAATGCCATTTTGCGAGTTTTAGTTTATTTTTTAAATGTTTCATATAAAAGGTAATATTGCAATTTCCATAAGTTCCAGGAATGAATGAATCAACAATTGTATAGTATTATGATATAGATTATAGCAGTGTTTGTATACATACTGTAGAATTCCCTAATTAAATATTTGTCAAACAGCTCCTTTTTTTGTTTAGCCAACATATATAATCTTCTGTATATTGTTTTACCATTGAATATCAAATTAGTGCAATATATCCCTGCTGAGGCCTCAAAAGGACCCTAAAAATGCTTGATTTTCAAAAAGATCCGGGGGGGGGGGGGGGGGGGGGCTTACAGCGCCCCCCCCAGACTCCCCAGCTGTAGAGGCTCGCATCGCTCGCCCACCATTATATTACATTTAAAATAATGGATTCACCCTTATGGCCCCCCCCCCTTCCCAAGGACCTATATACGCCACTGCAGGAGATCAACCCTGAACGAAAGACGAAAGATGAAGGGAACGGCCTACTAGGATAAGGTTGTTGACGAGGTGAGTCAATAGGGGAGCTGATAAGGAACCATTTGTGTACTTTGTGACCAAAGCATTAATTATACCTAGTGCACTGATACTAGTACACAATGGGAAAGTTTTAAAAGGTGGAGGGAATCTGTATCTGCATCCTGGTGCCTGTGGCAGCCCCTTTTCAATTAATTACCATTAGAGTTCGAAACACTGATTTTTGCCCCAAACTGTATACTGTGATAGAGATGTCAAACTAGTCTAAAAATACTCGTCTGGAAAAGGGAAACATATTATATTCAGACAATGTTTGGCTAATGTTGACCGTTTGCCTTGTACTGGATCCTGTAGGTTAACTTTAAATTATCGATCATGTATTTGCAGGTGGAATTTGAAAGTCTCTCCCTCTCTCTCTCTTCTATTAGCCACTATCTTCCTCCCGCCTAATAGTCTACCATTATTATTTTTTACCACCGCCTAAACCTGTAAGTACTTTGATGTTATCATTGAAATAACGTCACATCTTGTACCACGATATTATAATATATATATATACACATACATTCCACACCCAGCATGTTGTTTATCATAAATATAGCAACACATTGGGTAGGACTGTAATATTAGTTGAATATGTATATGGCAACGGCCACATTTTCAGGATATATTGATAAAACTAAGTTCATTCAATGATGAAATTAACGCGATATAAGTGTGTAATATATTTATATTCAGTGTGTATGCCACTATTTGAATAATATTATCTGATTGCGATTTAGAGTGGCCCTGCGGACCCAAGCATTACTACTGAAAGTTGCCGATAAGTTAAGCTGTCGATCACTTCCCAACAAGACCAATTGAAAGCTCAAAAATGTTGATATATTTACCCTTACCCTTGTTTACTTACAATATATGAGAATGTATCAGTTGTGTTACCCTTCCTTGGGACAGGTTGAATGAGAGCAAACTTCCAACAAGAAGGAGAGACGTTAGAGGTTTGTCAGAGACGAAATACTTCGCCTATATTGTTTATTATAATCTAGACAATATTCGTTTAGTTAGCAATTGCATAGTTATGGGGAGTGTTCCCTAATTTAAAATATTTGTGTGTGTATGTATAATTGTATATACTAAGGTACATACCCCATACTTCGGGGTGGCCAATTCGAGACAGAGCCCGAAATGAAACGACATTGAAAATCCCAATTATTAGGGTCCGGGAGCACTTTTGTGTTCCCTCGCCCCTTCCTCTGTCTCGTCTAGAAGGTGAGTTTTACAAGGGGATGGGGATTCCTAGCCACCTGTAAAATATATATAGCATATAGAATAATTATAGCATAGTAGTAGTAGCAGTAGTTTAATTTAATAAAAGTAACTGTTTTTGTGGAACAACACTCAGTTTCCAGGATGGCATTTCACAATAATACAGTAGTGTCCAGTAGACTAATGGAAATTATAACAGAGTATATTCTTACAGTTTGAATAATTTCGGCATTTTGATAATGTGCAGAAGTTCACATTCCAACATTGTGTTTATAATTCAGAAAACAAAAGTGACAACAAATCCATGTTCTATATTACCATTTGCAGATTACCCTGCAACTCATTACAATAACTTAACGGGATTGCCTTTGTTTTTTGTTCTCCCCGACAGTTTGGTCGCCCTGAATTACAGTTTGTTCTGCCGTTGCAATTGGAATTCCTCTCCATTTGCGTATTTAGATTTGTTTTAAATTATCTGTATCATGTAATTGCAGGTGGAATTTGAAAGGTATCTCTCTCTCTATCTCTCTTCTATTAGCCACTATCTTCCTCCCGCCTAATAGTCTACCATTATTCTTTTTACCGCCGCCTAAACCTGTAAGTACTGTGATGTTATCATTGTAATAACGTCACATCTTGTACCACAATATTATAATATATATACATATATATATATATATATATATATATATATATATATATATATATACATTCCACACCCAACATCTTGTTTATCATAAATATAGCAACCCATTGGGTAGGAGTTTAATATTAGTTGAATATGTATATAGCAACGGCCACATTTTCAGGATATCTTGATATAACTAAATTTATTCTGTGATGAATTGAATGTGTAATATAATTTTATATTCGATGTGTCTGCCACTATTTGAAAAATGTTACCTGAATGCGATTTAGAGTGGCCCTGCGGACCCAAGCATTACTACTGAACGTTGCCGGTAAGTGATGCTGTCGATCACTTCCCAACAAGACCAATAGAAACCTCTAAAATGTTGATATATATACACTTGCTCTTGTTTAGCTACAGTATCTGAAAATGTACCTGTTGTGATACCCTTCTTTGGGACAGGTTGAATGAGGGCAAACTTCCAGCAAGAAGGAGAGACGTTAGAGGTATGACAGAGAAAACATATTTTATCTATATTGTTTATTATAATAAAGACATTATTTGTTCAGTAAGCAATTGCACAGCTTTGGGAGGTGTTCTCTATTTTAACCCTCGTCTAGCAGGGGGTTTTGGGCAATTTTGGGCATATTCAGACCCTCCTGAATGATAAATCAAGTATCTGCATGAAAAGAAATGTATTCAGCAAAAAACTAGGCGCTAAAAGCTTCAAAATGAGACTAGACCGAGCTACGTAGCACTCGTGGTTCTCATACAGTGGTACCAGTAACATGGGAGTTTAGCGTATAGCGGTATATTTTTCCCAGCTATGCTCACTACTGGCTACACTGCCGGCCTCTCGAGAACACAGGGAGGGTAAGTCGGTGGGTAGCGGTAGGCCCTGGGAGTCGGACGTGTGGCCCGCTGCGCTCCCGGCAATTTGCATTCGATTTTAACCCTTTAAAAGCCATAATAATGCTCCTAACTTGCTGCAAATTGGCGCCCGGCTATAGCCGGGTGCCGCTCTTTAAGGGTTAAAATATTTATATGTGTATGTATATAAAGTTACATACCTCATACCTCGGGGTGGCCAATTCGAGACAGAGCTCGAAGAGAAACAAATTTGAAAGTCCTAATTCTTAGGGTCCGGGACCACTTTTGTGTTCCCTCGCCCCTTACTCTGTCTCGTCTAGAAGGTGAATTTTACAAGGGAATGGGGATTCCAAGCCCCCTGTATATAGATAATTCAATTTATTACTGATAAACATAAAAAAACAAAAATATATATATGGCACTCGGCGTTCACAGGTAAGGCAATGCGTGCATGACTAAATCCTATGGGTGTATTTACTGCATGTTAACACTGTTAATGATAATGCAATAAATATACAGTATATCGTCTACACAAAACATTCCAATACAAGGACATTATATAATAATGAAAGAAGCGTAAGGAAACAATCAAACGCCCCACATAGTGATTTCCCCCTTTAAGCTGGTTCTCATTTCCCTAATACAATTTACCACGCTTTCCAAATTCCAGTAACTAGAGTTGAAAGTTAAAGGGGAAACTTTATATTAAAGCAGCAGTGCAGGATATAGCTGTGCGAGGAAAA
The DNA here is from genome assembly GCA_032716605.1 of Paralithodes platypus. NCBI lineage: Eukaryota > Metazoa > Arthropoda > Malacostraca > Decapoda > Lithodidae > Paralithodes > Paralithodes platypus. The sequence continues at coordinate 24,650,009 of CM064490.1, forward strand.
GTTAATATTTTGAGTTCGTATATCTTTAGTTAATTTAGTTGTTAGGTATTTAGTGTTTATAGTTAATTTGTGCCAGTGTCCTGTAGTATTATGCCAGAAATAATATATTATATTTGTGTTATTTCTATTGACAAACCCTAATGGAGACTTGGACAATATTTCTCCTCAGCATTACTATATCGATTTACTTAATATAACTACATACAATTCATGATATTCCAGAGTATCCATATGCTAATAGTCAATGTAGGTGTGTAGAAATTGCACAGAGAAGGTGAGCCAGGACAGACAACACAGGAGGGGTGAGGCAGGAGAGACAACACAGGAGGGGTGAGGCAGGAGATACAGCACAGGAGGGGTGAGACTGGAAAGACAACACAGGAGGGGTGAAGCAGGAGAGACAACACAGGAGGGGTGAGGCAGGAGAGACAACACAGGAGGGGTGAGACAGGAGGGGTGAGGCAGGAGAGACAACACAGGAGGGGTGAGACAGGAGAGACAACACAAGAAGGGTGAGGCAGGAGAGACAACACAAGAAGGGTGAGGCAGGAGAGACAACACAGGAGGGGTGAGGCAGGAGAGACAACACAGGAGGGGTGAGGCAGGAGAGACAACACAGGAGGGGTGAGGCAGGAGAGACAACACAGGAGGGGTGAGCCAGGAGAGACAACACAGGAGGGGTGAGACAGGAGAGACAACACAGGAGGGGTGAGGCAGGAGAGACAACACAGGAGGGTGAGTGTATCCATATGTCGTACTAATAGTATTTATGAACACAGAAAGGGCAAGACAGGAGAGACAACACCAGGAGAGGTGAGTGTATCCATATACTGTACTAATAGTATATAATTATAAACAACACAGGGCGGGAGAGTGTATCCATATACTGTACTAATAGTATATAATTATAAACAACACAGGGTGGGAGAGTGTATCCTTTTGGTAATAGTATTATGTAAACAACACAGGGTGGGAGAGTGTATCCATATACTGTACTAATAGTATATATAAACAACACAGGGTGGGAGAGTGTATCCATATACTGTACTAATAGTATATATAAACAACACAGGGTGGGAGAGTGTATCCATATACTGTACTAATAGTATATATAAACAACACAGGGTGGGAGAGTGTATCCATATACTGTACTAATAGTATATATAAACAACACAGGGTGGGAGAGTGTATCCATATACTGTACTAATAGTATATATAAACAACACAGGGTGGGAGAGTGTATCCATATACTGTACTAATAGTATATATAAACAACACAGGGTGGGAGAGTGTATCCATATACTGTACTAATAGTATATATAAACAACACAGGGTGGGAGAGTGTATCCATATACTGTACTAATAGTATATATAAACAACACAGGGTGGGAGAGTGTATCCATATGGTAATAGTATTATGTAAACAACACAGGGCGGGAGAGTGTATCCATATGGTAATAGTATTATGTAAACAACACAGGGTGGGAGAGTGTATCCATATGGTAATAGTATTATGTAAACAATTCATTGCTCACATTCAACCTGTCCCAAAGAAGGGTGACCGCTCTCAACCCTCCAACTATCGTCCAATTGCTCTTATCTCTTGTCTTTCTAAAGTTTTTGAAACTATTCTTGCTTCCAAATTTCTTAAGCATTTCTCTTCTCATAATCTGCTCTCAGATCGCCAGTATGGCTTCCTTAAGGGTCGCTCTACTGGTGATCTTCTTTCATATCTTACTAACTCTTGGTCATCCTCCTTTCGGGACTTCGGTGAGACTTTTTCTATTGCACTAGACATATCGAAAGCCTTCGATAGAGTCTGGCATAAATCTTTAATTTCTAAACTACCCTCCTTCGGTTTCTATCCCTCCATCTGTGCCTTTGTCTCTAATTTCCTTTCCGGCCGTTCCATAGCCGCGGTTGTGGACGGCCATTGTTCACTTCCTCACTCTATAAACTCCGGTGTTCCTCAGGGCTCTGTCCTATCTCCTATTCTCTTTCTAATTTTTATAAATGATCTCCTTAACTGTACCTTAATTCCCATCCATTCATACGCAGACGACTCAACCTTGCACTACTCCATTAGTTTTTCAGAACGCCCCAGCCAGCAATCCCTCAACGACAAACGTAATGAAGCCATAGAACTCTTAAATTCTGATCTAAATACTATTTCCAATTGGGGCAGAGAAAACCTTGTTAACTTTAATGCTTCCAAAACCCAATTTCTCCATCTATCTACCCGTCAGGATCTCCCAGCGGACTATCCCTTATTCTTCAACAATACAAAAATCAACCCTTCATCTTCTCTCAATATTCTTGGTGTCTCTTTTTCTTCTGCTCTCATTTGGAAGGACCATATTACCAGTCTTGCTAAGGCAGCATCCCAGAAGCTGGGTGTGCTCAACCGCCTTAGGGGGTTCTTTTCCCCTGCACAGCTTCTTGCTCTGTACAGGGGCATAGTGCGCCCTTGTATTGAGTATTGTTCACATGTGTGGGGAGGTTCCTCTCACACTGCTCTCCTAGACAAAGTTGAAAGGAAGGCCTTTCGTATCATTAACTCCCGTCCACTCACCAACTCTCTGCAATCTCTCTCTCTCCGCCGCAATGTTGCATCTCTCTCGCTATTCTATCGCTACTATAATAATCAGTGTTCCTCAGAGCTATCCCAGTGCATACCACCTCCTTTACGTAGGGCACGTGGTACCCGTCTTGCAACTCAATCCCACCCCTACTCTGTGCAACTCTCCAACCCAAGAGTGAAACGTTACTCTCAAACTTTCTTCTACTCAACAGCTGAGCTCTGGAACTCTCTCCCAGAATCAGTCTTTCCCTCTTCCTATGACTTAAATTGCTTCAAACTCCGTGTGTCCAGGCATTTTGGCTCGAACGTCCCTTGATTTTGGCCCTGTCACTCTTTCAACTATGGGGGAGGCACTCGCTATAGGCAGTTATGCCTTTTGCCTCCCTCAATCACATAGAAAAAAAAAAAAAAAAAAAAAAAAAACACAGGGTGGGAGAGTGTATCCATATGGTAATAGTATTATGTAAACAACACAGGGTGGGAGAGTGTATCCATATGGTAATAGTATATATAAACAACACAGGGCGGGAGAGTGTATCCACATGTTAATACTGTAGTATTATATAAATAACACAGGGCGGGAGAGTGTATTAACATGCTAATAGTATTATAAACACAACAAAGGAAGTTTAGTTGTCATTTGATAATTACATAAAATGATGTACTGTATTTGTAAAATTGTCGAAACCTTTAAGGCAATGTAGATTACATATACTAAATAATTATTCAGTGAATGAAAAACATTTTTAGTAAGCGTCTTTAGTATTAGAGTATTAACTTACATGCTGGCAAATGTGTATCTGTATTTATACACAGCTGCCGTAAGTAGACATAATACATAATAGGTTCATAACTTTGTATTACGAAATCACACTTATATTGTTTGCATACTGTTTTAGATGTTCTAACTTTGTCCAATACTACTGTCATTGGCTCATGGTCATTCCCAAAATCCAACTTGAAACAGACCTCCACATTTTGTCTTTGAGGTGAAGCCGATAATGCTGGGTGATATTGGTAAGTGAATAACGGCTGACATTATGTGTAGACATTCTGACAATATGCTTCAGTATAAATTATATCCTGCTGTATATAATCACTTATATCCTGCTGTATATAATCACATATATCCTGCTGTATATAATCACTTATATCCTGCTGTATATAATCACTTATATCCTGCTGTATATAATCACTTATATCCTGCTGTATATAATCACTTATATCCTGCTGTATATAATCACTTATATCCTGCTGTATATAATCACTTATATCCTGCTGTATAATCACTTATATCCTGCTGTATATAATCACTTATATCCTGCTGTATATAATCACTTATATCCTGCTGTATATAATCACTTATATCCTGCTGTATATAATCACTTATATCCTGCTGTATATAATCACTTATATCCTGCTGTATGAAATCACTTATATCCTGCTGTATATAATCACTTATATCCTGCTGTATATAATCACTTATATCCTGCTGTATATAATCACTTTTATTTGTTGATTCTTTTCCTTACCAGTGACAATGAAATTGACTACATCATGACTCTAAATTGTTTAAGTTTCCTTTATTTGCAAGTAACGCTTAACATTCTGTTTATCTCTCTACACTACACTCTTATATTCCCTAAACCCCATTATATATTATGCTGTTTCATTACTCATCAACTGAAACATCTATTTTAGTAATCGTATTTCGTGTATACCTTTCAGTAACATGGTATGATGGTTAGTTACATATTTACTAATTTTGTATATATTTATGTATTGCAGGACATCATGATCCCCGAAAGGATGGCCACGAATGAATTTCCCCCAAGCACCTCTACCAGCTGACAGGGGACCCACCAATCCTGCTTTCTGTCATATACGTCTCAACTCCTTCCTTCTGCATCTCCCTCTCTGTAACTCCCACCTCACTCTCAAATAATCTTTGTCATTTTCTCATCCAATACGTTCCATATGGCTGAACTTTCTCAAGGGGTTTCTTTTCATACTTTCCAGGACATCCTACTTCACCATTCAAGGAAGTCTAATAACATAATAATTTCCGGTATTGTCCCCCGGAATGATATAGACAACAGATTCTACAACATAGCCACTAGTACAACATCGTCGACTTGCCAACCTCTTCAGGAAGGTAGACATCGGTTTTGTCAACACGTGGGATCATGTTTACTATGGTAAAAAAACAAAAACAAATCAGGAGCTATCGTCTTCAAAATATATGTAATTATTCGATAGAGACATCTGTTTCCTTTTCTGAATATCTAAGAACCAATATGTTGTACAGTATATAACTTTAATTGTTTTTCAATATTTGTAACGCCTTAAGTTGGATAATTGCCATCAGTATTCACATTAAATATAACGTTGTGATCATAATAAATGTATTTAACGTTCATTAACCATAACAAAGTCTGTTATTATTCTTTGTTTCTATATATTTTACTTCACTGTCCTTCTCCCTTGTATGTGCCTCGGTTCTCGTCAAAAGCTCCCATGTTCCTCTTGTCAGTCACAAAATTGGTCAACCATGTTTTTCCAGTCGGCAGTGAAGCAACGTTTCACTCTGCTATGTACTGGTACCACCTGTCAACCTTTACTCCACGAAAGTGATTCTTCTCTTATTTGTCAGTGGCAATCGTTACTTTACATTAATTTCCTGCCCCTTGTACCTACTCCCGTCTTGTTATATTACACTCTCCGATCTGTCCTGTATACAATAATGAATGGGACACGATTGCAAGTAATACATACACACTATTATGGACAGATTTGTCAGCAGTTGACATGATCTTGCATTACGGATGTATGGTTGCAACCAGGTATTAGTAGTACAAAACGTAGCGATGTACACCAAATATTGTCAACTGAATACTGAAACATGCAATATCAATCTATATAATCCAGCACAAATTTAAGCACAATACGGAGTCAGGTTTAAACGTGTAATATTACAGTATTTATAGAGAGTCGACGATTTACAGAAACAGTGTTACAGCTTCATCTACAACGGACATTACCAACGGACATTATAACACATATAGATTGGTTATAATTTAATTAGAAATTTATATTTTTTTTATTATGAAAACGAATCATAAAGCATAAGTATACATTAAATAATGTATCAATGTGTGCAGTAAATTACCTTCAACAATAAGAAAATAAGCAATTAAAAAGCTGACTAACATATGGATAACATAAATTAGTTTTACAAACGAGCAGTGATTATATATTTGAATAAACAAACTGATAAATATCAAAAGTATGGATATAAACAGGTTTTCTTTCTCCATCAAATCCCGACAACTAATTTGTGATTAACAATAACAGATCAATTTGTTATTATTTCATAACATGTGATATGCTTAAGTATTGAATACACCATTGCAACACAGGCATATTTCTCTTACCGTATACCTCTGTGAGCATATGTTATGATGTATCGGTCGCTCTAACTCGGTACAGAAAAGGTTATCCAATTAAAACAACTCATGTGGCAAAATATACCCATTGAAGCAAGAGAGATAGCACAGGAGGGGTGAGGCAGGAGAGACAACACAGGAGGGGTGAGGCAGGAGAGACAACACAGGAGGGGTGAGACAGGAGGGGTGAGGCAGGACAGACAACACAGGAGGGGTGAGACAGGAGGGGTGAGGCAGGAGAGACAACACAGGAGGGGTGAGGCAGGAGAGACAACACAGGAGGGGTGAGGCAGGACAGACAACACAGGAGGGGTGAGGCAGGACAGACAACACAGGAGGGGTGAGGCAGGACAGACAACACAGGAGGGGTGAGGTAGGACAGACAACACAGGAGGGGTGAGGCAGGACAGACAACACAGGAGGGGTGAGGCAGGACAGACAACACAGGAGGGGTGAGGCAGGACAGACAACACAGGAGGGGTGAGGCAGGACAGACAACACAGGAAGGGTGCGGCAGGACAGACAACACAGGAGGGGTGAGGCAGGACAGACAACACAGGATGGGTGAGGCAGGACAGACAACACAGGATGGGTGAGGCAGGACAGACAACACAGGATGGGTGAGGCAGGACACACAACACAGGATGGGTGAGGCAGGACAGACAACACAGGAGGGGTGAGGCAGGACAGACAACACAGGAGGGGCGAGGCGTGAGGCAGGACAGACAACACAGGAGGGGTGAGGCAGGACAGACAACACAAGAGGGGTGAGGCAGGACAGACAACACAGGAGGGGTGAGGCAGGACAGACAACACAGGAGGGGTGAGGCAGGACAGACAACACAGGAGGGGTGAGGCAGGACAGACAACACAGGAGGGGTGAGGCAGGACAGACAACACAGGAGGGGTGAGACAGGACAGACAACACAGGAGGGGTGAGGCAGGACAGACAACACAGGAGGGGTGAGGCAGGACAGACAATACAGGAGGGGTGACAATAGTCTGGTCGAGGTAACCCAAGGGACGGACCCTACTATGACCCTCCATCCTCTACTTAACCCTTGGCTAGCGGAGTTTTTTTGGGGCTTATTTGGGCATATTCAGGCCCTCCTGAATGATAAATCAAGTATCTGCATGAAAAGAAATGTATTCAGCAAAAAACTAGGCGCTAAAAGCTTCAAAATGAGACCAGAACGAGCTTCGTAGCACTCGTGGTTCTCATACAGTGGTACCAGTAACATGGGAGTTTAGCGTATAGCAGTATATTTTTCCCAGCTACGCTCACTACTGGCTACACTGCCGGCCTCTCGAGAACACAGGGAGGGTGAGTTAGTGGGCGGCGGTAAGCCCTGGGTGTCGGCCGTGTGGCCTGCTGCGCTCCCGGCCATTTGCACTCGATTTTAACCCTTTAAAAGCCTTAATAATGCTCCTAACTTGTTGCTTTTTGGATACAGACTTAAGTCGGGCCCCGCTCTTTAAGTGTTAAGCAAGGTCCCACATGTATAATCGCAAATTTACAAACCATGGTTGTTTCAACTGTGATTAGTTCAACCATGGCCAGGCTTATTATAAGTTTAACTATACACTGAAGTGCGAACTTTGTCATCAACTTGGACACAAGGAAAGGTTATGTCATTTGTACAACCTTTAGGAGATAGGCAAGGAAGGTAATGTCAGTTGACCTGTTACTAGTATAAGGACTAACTTGACGGTTGAACATATCAACGTTCAAAGTCTTCTTGCTAATAACAATGACAAAATAACAAAGTGAACCTGCCAGATTTCTGATACTGACTGTGGGGGCTCTTATACCGTGAGATTGTCTAATACGTTAGCTTATTCTGCCATTAATATGTATTTGTAAATTATGTGAAAGTATGTCAGTGGAACATATTGATACATATTAATTACTTGCACATCAACATTATGTAGTAAACCGTCTCAGGATATTGTCCATGGGTACATTTATTTTTGACTGCATACTCTGCAACTATATAGCCTTCTGTAGACTCTATAGCACAATATTGACCCTTGCTGGTTTGTTTTATATTTGTTGTGTATTTATTACTTTGTTATCAAGCATACATTAAGGCCATATACCTGGGACAATGGCTGTATTTACCCTCTAAAGAAGGTTAATGCATAATATTCAAAATACATAATTACAAAAGGGTAAAACCATAAACTTCACTGCAGACAAACAAACATTATGTAAAAGCGAACCATTATAAATGTCGGGAGCCCGTAATTACAAACGTAACTGGCCTTCGGCCGGGACATTTTTATATCGAAAAATGTAGCCATTTAACTTAAGGGGGGGGGGGGGGGGTCTATATTTTTGTTTTTAAAGCTTGACGGAGGTCTAGCGAGGACACTGAAACATTAATAAACAGATAATACTATGGGCAAATAAATACGCCCATCTCCCATTAAATAATGTATAGTATTGCTAAATAAAGTCATTACTGTGAATATCTGTTTAGCTAAGATGAAATTCGTCAACGTTAGAACGTTGAAATAATCGCATTCTTCATGTCCCAACTGTGTTAATGCATCCTGCAGCCGACACATTTAGCAAGTTAGTTTAGCTTGCGACGGTTTATGGTAAGGTCTCGCTCGCGGTCTCTCTCTCTCTCTCGGTCTCGGTCTCTCTCTCGCTCTCTCTCTCTCTCTCTCTCTCTCTCTCTCTCTGTGAGGCGAGTAATGACTCGTGCTACATTTCTTACGACAAGAATGAGAGGACTGAGGACACACAGGGAGAGAATATATATATATATATATATATATATATATATATATATATATATATATATTATATTGTATTGTATATATTGTATTTAAACTATTTTACGGGTCCTTCTATTTACGAAATTTTATGTATGGTAATTTCATTTTATAGGATCGTGTACTGACCTGATGATGGACGCAGAGTCCGAAATATTGCAATAAATATGAAGATGGGGATCTTCCTTGTTTTGGCTACCCTTTTCCTTTTGAAAATACGTTATCCTGGAGGACAACTCACTGATATCATCATTAATATATATATATATATATATATACACATATATATACCGGTATATATATATATACAGTAGATAGATAGATATTTCAGAGGGTGAATTTAAATGATAAATATTCCTTATAACCAAAATTTATATTTCTTATTAATGTAATTAACTTAAATTAAAATTGATAAATCACATTTTGTTTTAATTAAACTATATTTCTTAAATACATATTTCGTGATGTGTTTGGCGTTGGGAGTGGATTTAATAATATAAGATTATCATATGATCATTGACCAATGTCACTGGTAAACATAACGAATTATAATGTGAGTAACGTGGCTATTTTTGCTATATTGCCCATGTTATTAATAGTAGTCAGATTTATTCAACAAAGATGATGCAGTTCCGGCCGTTCCATAGCTGCGGTTGTGGACGGCCATCGCTTACTTCCTCACCCTATAAACCCCCGTGTTCCTCAGGGCTCTGTCCTATCTCCTATTCTCTTTCTAATTTGTATAAATGATCTTCTCAACTGTACCTCAATTCCCATCCATTCATACGCAGACGACTCAACCTGACACTACTCCATTAGTTTTTCAGAATGCCCAAGCCAGCTATTCCTCAACGACAAACGGAATGAAGACATAGAACACTTAAATTCTGATCTAACTACTATCTCCAATTGGGGCAGAGAAAACCTTGTTACCTTTAATGCTTCCAAAACCCAATTTCTCCATCTATCCACCAGTCAGGATCTCCCTGCGGACTATCCCTTATTCTTCAACAATACAAAAATCAATCCTTCATCTTATCTCAATATTTTTGGTGTCTCTTTTTCTTCTGCTCTCAGTTGGAAGGACCATATTACCAGTCTTGCTAAGGCAGCCTCCCAGAAGCTGGGTGTGCTCAACCGCCTTAGGGGGTTCTTTACCCCTGCACAGCTTCTTGCTCTTGTACAGGGGCATAGTGCGTCCTTGTATTGAGTATTGTTCACATGTGTGGGGAGCTTCCTCTCACACCGCTCTCCTAGAAAAAATTGAAAGGAAGGCCTTTCGTATCATTAACTGCCGTCCACTCACCAACTCTCTGCAATCTCTCTCTCTTTGCCACAATGTTGGATCTCTCTCGCTATTCTATCGCTACTATAATAATTAGTGTTCCTCAGAGCTTTCCCAGTGTATACCACCTCCCATACGTAGGGCACGTGGTACCTGTCTTGCAACACAATCCCACCCCTACTCTGTGCAACTCTCCAACCCAAGAGTGAAATGTTACTCTCAGCCTTTCTTCTATTCAACAGCTGAGCTCTGGAATGCTCTCCCAGAATCAGTCTTCCCCTCTTCCCATGACTTAAACTGCTTGAAACTCCGTGTGTCCAGGCATTTTGGCTCAAACGTCCCATGATTTTGGCCCTGTCACTCTTTCAACTATGGGGGAGGCACTCGCTATAGGCAGTTCTGCCTCCCTCACTCACGTAGAAAAAAAAAAAAAAAAAAAAAAAGTACTTCGACTATTGTTAATATCATCTAATTTCACTGAGGAAGTCATCATCTTCCTTTAATACTACTGCTACTACTAGTACTACTATTACTAATAATAATAATAATAATAATAAATTATACAAACTAATAAGAATACAAATAAGAATGTATTAGAGACAAATTACACAATGACTGCATGTGTGGCAGCCATCATTACGATATAATTAACATATTTGAGCATACAATTGTCGGGGACCAGTTCTTCTAGACACCAGCTGTTTCCATCACACATCTACCCAGCTGACATCACTTTGTTCTTAAGCCCCTCACACTTTTTCATCGCCTTTTCTCTCATCGTCCAATAAAGGTCTCACATTTATTTTTTGTTGTCATACTGTATATATATATATATATATATATATATATATATATATATATATATATATATATATATATATATATATATATACTGTATATATATATATATGTGTATATATACAGTATATATACAGTATATATATATATATATATATATATATTGCCTAACGCCATGATCCCCAAAGGGGTGGCCACGAGCGAACTGCCCCCGCTCGCTGCAGGCAGTTCTGCCTTTAGCCTCCCTCACTCTCATAGATTTTTTGTTATATATATATATATATATATATCATCCTCAAAATGTACGGGTGATGTCAGTAGCTGCCTACCAAGATAACAATCGCAAAAATATAATTCCATGATTGAGGAGAGGATATATCAATGGGATTTATGTATGAGATTTATAGATACCACATAAATTATATTTAATTCTAGCCACACAATGGTTTCGTGTATATACAGCCTTGGAAACTATAAACCCGATTGTTGTACTCCTGTTTATAGAAACTAATGGAGCCAAACACGGAAACCGCGCAAATGATCTGACCATCTCGTACGTGACCTGAAACGATGATTCCTAACCCAGCTGACTCACCATGGCTGAATTTTCAGCAAATTGTCTGTGTAAACTTTTTGAGTGGCTAGGTATAAATATGTAGACATTATAACATAATATATACCTAACCGGGTAGATAAACGAAGGCTTTACATCTGAACAGTAGGGTTTTGTGAATCATTAGCATTGCATGAGCTTTTGTGTCGGTATATTTTAGCCATTAATAAATGTTGTTATTGGTGAGAGCAGATGGGATTTTGGACTACAATATCAAGTATCTCGTTAGCAAACTGGTATTTCTTACTAAACAATTAAATAATGTATAACCTTGTGTAACCTACACTAAACACTTTCTCCACACCACTGCCGTCTCAAATAATCCTATTGTGGAACTGTCAAATATATGTATTTCTTTTTCAGGATTTTGTTTTAAGCATTTCATTCAATGTTCTGATATAATGATGGATTATAAATTCAGTTACAGCTTTGGTCTCTCTTAAATTATCAGATCACCGGTCAACTATGATTGGTATACAGTATATCCGATCTAATAACTTGTGTTAACGTTTGAGTTCGTTGATAGGAGTATCGGTATATTAGAAAATGTGTTCAAGTGGATGTTTGGTTCATGGTCTGTGTGTGTGTGTGTTGGTGGGTGTGTGTGTGTGCTCTATATAACCCGGCACGCTTGCTATAAGCCAGCAACTTGAATGTATTCCACAGGTCCTGCAAGAGTGTGGACGTGTTTAATTCAAACAAATGTAATTGTACTGCATCAACAGCTTATCACAGTTAATTTAATACAAAAGGCAGGCAGTCCCTCATTGAGACGTGGGAGGTTGGGGGACAAAAATAATGGTAATGATAAAATAAGAGAATCAATAGCTAGAAACAGTTTAGGAGGACAATAGTTAGATGTAGCCTGGTAAATAAGAGAATCAATAGCTAGAAACAGTTTAGGAGGACAATAGTTAGATGTAGCCTGGTAAATAAGAGAATCAATAGCTAGGAACGGTTTAGGAGGACAATAGTTAGATGTAGCCTGGTAAATAAGAGAATCAATAGCTAGGAACGGTTTAGGAGGACAATAGTTAGATGTAGCCTGGTAAATAAGAGAATCAATAGCTAGAAACGGTTTAGGAGGACAATAGTTAGATGTAGCCTGGTAAATAAGAGAATCAATAGCTAGAAATGGTTTAGGAGGACAATAGTTAGATGTAGCCTGGTAAATATGAGAATCAATAGCTAGAAACGGTTTAGGAGGACAATAGTTAGATGTAGCCTGGTAAATAAGAGAATCAATAGCTAGAAACGGTTTAGGAGGACAATAGTTAGATGTAGCCTGGTAAATAAGAGAATCAATAGCTAGAAATGGTTTAGGAGGACAATAGTTAGATGTAGCCTGGTAAATAAGAGAATCAATAGCTAGAAATGGTTTAGGAGGACAATAGTTAGATGTAGCCTGGTAAATATGAGAATCAATAGCTAGAAACGGTTTAGGAGGACAATAGTTAGATGTAGCCTGGTAAATAAGAGAATCAATAGCTAGAAACGGTTTAGGAGGACACTAGTTAGATGTAGCCTGGTAAATATGAATGCGGAAACAATCAGTGAGGAAGATAATAGGGAGAACGTTTTAGAAGAACTACAGTCGCTTTTAAAGAGGTATCATTAACAAATATAGCCTAACCATAACAAGAACACGGAAACAGAAATTAAGACAGGACAGACAACTCTTTGTTTTCTATGTGAGTGAGAGAGACAAAAGGCAGAACTGCCTGTAGCGAGTGCCTCCCCCATATTTGAAAGAGTGACAGGGCCAAAATCAAGGGACGTTCGAGCCAAAAATGCCTTGACACACAGAGTTTGAAGCAATTTAAGTCATAGGAGGAGGGAAAGACAGATTCTGGGAGATAGTTCCAGAGCTCAGCTGTTGAATAGAATAATGGCTGAGAGTAACATTTCATTCTTGGGTTGGAAAGTTGCACAGAGTAGGGGTGGGATTGTGTTGCAAGACGGGTACCACGTAACCTACGTAGAGGAGGTGGTATACACTGGGAGAGCTCTGAGGAGCACTGATTATTGTAGTGATAATAGAATAGCGAGAGAAATGCAACACTGTGGCGAAGAGAGAGCTTGCAGAGAGTTGGTGAGTGGGCGGGAATTAATGATATGACAGGCTTTCCTTTCTACTTTGTCTAAAAGTGCGGTGTGAGAGGATCCTCCCCACACATGTGAACAATAATCAATACAAGGACACACTGTGCCCCTGTACAGAGCAAGAATCTGTGCAGGGGTAAAGAACCCCCTGAGGCATTTGAGCACACCCAGCTTCTGGGAGGCTGCCTTAGCATGAGGGGTGAGGCACGACAGACAACACAGGAGGGGTGAGGCAGGACAAACACCACAAGAGGGGTGAGGCCGGACAGACAACACAGGAGAGGTGAGGCAGGAGAGACAACACATGAGAGGTGAGGCAGCACAGACAAAACAGGAAGGATGAGGCAGGACAGACAACACAGGAGGGGTGAGGCAGGACAGACAACACAGGAGGGGTGAGGCAGAATAGGCAACACAGGAGGGGTGAGGCAGAACAGACAATACAGGAGGGGTGAGGCAGGACAGACAACACAGGAGGGGTGAGGCAGAATAGGCAACACAGGAGGGGTGAGATGGAACAGAATACAGGAGGGGTGAGGCAGGACAGACAACACAGGAGGGGTGAGACAGAATAGGCAACACAGGAGGGGTGAGGCAGAACAGACAATACAGGAGGGGTGAGGCAGGACAGACAACACAGGAGGGGTGAGGCAGGACAGACAACACAGGAGGGGTGAGGCAGGACAGACAACACCGGAGGGGTGAGGCAGAATAGGCAACACAGGAGGGGTGAGGCAGGACAGACAACACAGGATGGGTGAGGCAGGACAGACAACACAGGAAGGGTGAGGCAGGACAGGGAACACATGAGGGGTGAGGCAGGACAGACAATACAGGAGGGGTGAGGAAGTGATAGTGGGTTGGTTGGTACAGAGCCAATTCACGTCACTTCTGTATATATAATGATAACAGCACATGATACGCTTGCACATTCTCCCCTTTGTATATGCTGAAAACATAATGATGCGCTACCGCACTCTCACCTTTATCACATCCTGAATGTTCTCTCTTATTATCTTTCGATCTCTATCTCTATCTCTCTCTCTCTCTCTCTCTCTCTCTCACTCTAATATATCTCTCTCTCTCTCAGGTAATCCCCAAGTATGTTAATTAAAACCTTACTTGGGGATTGTGGTGAAAAGGTTAATTGGACACTTAATTTATCCGGGTTGATGCTAAAGCGGAATTTTTGGAGGAAATTTGCAAGATTAAGAAGCCTCTAATTTGCATGCATTAGGTACACTCTGATGCCATAGTCTCTAGTCCACTCATAGAGGTCGTGGATTCCATATGTTTTTCTTTATGCAATTATAACTATCTGGGTTGATTTTTTGGTATAACTTGCTTTTTCAGTAAATAGTATAATTATATAGTTTTGTAGTTGATGTATTGAACATTATATTCATAAATTCGTTTCCGAAGATATACTTCCACAATTAGAAATAGTTTAAGTCTACAAATGTGTGGGCTACAAACTATGGTATCCGAGTGTACAGTGGAAAAATTACGCTTCTAAGCGAAAGGTTGCTTCATTTATTTCACCAAAGCCACGGGCGTTCATTACCCCTGAACTATTGGTAAAAATTGCGTGTTTCCGTCATTTTAGACCCATTTATATATTTAACCCATGCGCAGGTTAAACTCATTGTCTTTTGCTTGCTAGGCCTATATCATCTTTTTAAGCGCATATTTTCCCTTTCATAATTTTAAACCAAAACAGTTACCATAATTATATACAATTCGTGTTGCATGTGTTTATGATACATGCGAGAGTGCTATACCACACTAAAGTTATATAGCCCATTGTGTTTAGATGATATATTTTTTTTATTTGGTTCCAACCAAGCCAGGTGTGACACATTTTTCCAAAAATGATTTGAAACAAAGCTTGTTCAAATGAATCGCCAGGCGTGGAATAGTCTGAGATAGATAGAGAGAGAGAATACAAAGGAGTACAAAGTAAAACAAGCAACAACAGATCATGCTACATCTCGAGATTACTCGCCCTCCAAAACACTTCTGTTCCAACAGTATTTTGGAGAAAATGTGGGAAAGATGTGAGAAGGAAGTGCTGCCCTGGGGCTTAGATCATGGCAGGGGAAATTATATTAAGATATATTAGGTTATTGAACAAACACTACTAAAGAAAGTATTTATTCAATTACAAATGCAGTCAACCTTGGGTTCAGGGCAAGGTGCTTGTCTAGGCGAACTTTGAAGGTGTTGCAGCCTATAACATCTCGGGGAAGCCCATTCCACAAGTTGACGACTCGATTGAAGAAAAAATTCTTGGATTCGGTAGTGTTGAATGATTTACCAATGATTTTGCAGCCATTTCCCCGCATGTAGTTTGATCGGTCAATCTCAATCGTAAACTATTTAGTACATTTCATGTTGTCGATGCCTTTATCCCCTCTTTGGTGGCGCACGGCTATAGTCGGACAAGAGAACCCCAACCTTCAATTTTGAGCACGTAATGTGCTCTGAGAGAGAGCCGAGCGGTGGGAGCAGCATAGGTTCCCTCTGTCCGGTCGGCACGGCTCCCGCGTGACAACTGAGGCCCCCTCCACACTCATCCTTACTCACTACCTTGCTACACAGGGAATTATGTAAGGAAATTACCTTATTTTAGGGTTTTTGCACTCGTGTTGCACGATCGTTGCAAGAGAACGCGTGGTCGTAGAAGGATGGTTCTGGTGTCATTGGAAAGCTCAATTAATGCCCTTTCAGGGATACATAATTGTATTACGCTTTGGCTCTTGTTTATGCATGAAAAAGAGCACGGAAAAAAGGTCGTTTTAGGGTAAAACCCCCCGCTTGGCAGGTAGTAGAAGTTACCGCCTAGGCCGCTCGGAATGTGTTAATGATCTTGAAAACTTGAATAAGATTACCTCTCAATCTTCGCTTGGTTAATGGATACAAATTTAGTTCTTTAAGACGTCCCTCATATGGTTTGTTCCGAATACAAGGTATCATCTTGGTAACTCTTCGTTGAACTCATTCCAATGTGTCTATATCTTTTTGATAGTAAGGGTACCTGAACTGAACGCAGTATTCCAAAAGTTGGTGGACTAATGAATTGTAAAGGGTGGGTGAGGATAATGTCTTTTGATTTATGTTCATATGATCTACCTATGAAACCTATAATTTTGTTTGCCTTAACAACTTCAGCACAATGTTGACTTGGTTTTAAGTTACTGAATATTTTTACTCCTAAATTGGTTTCTCTGTCTATACTCTTCATCTAGGTGCCATTCATCGAGTAGTCTGCTTTTTCATTGCTGTATCCGATATGAAGTACTATACACTTGTCTTCATTGAAGCACATTTGCCAGATATTGGTCCATTGTGAATTTTTTTGGAGATTGTTTTGCATATCTTCAACATGTTCATTTGTCAGTACGGTATTTGCGATTTGTGTGTCATTTGCAAACTTTGAGATTGTACAGGCGAGACCCTCATCTATGTCGTTAATGTAAATTAGGAAAAGGACTGGCCCCAACACTGATCCTTGAGGTACACCACTAGTTACATTGGTCTACTTTGATGCTTCCCCATTAATAACTACTCTTGGTTTTAAGTGGCTGGATATTGTTACTCCTAAGACTCCTCATATTCAAAGGGTTAATAAATACACTTTATCGACGACCATTGTATAAATTAAATTATTATAACATCAGTTGTTATTTAGTCCAACCAAATTTACAACAATTCAAAGGTTGTGATTGAAATAAAAACTAATCAATGAAATCTTAATTAAAAAATATAATATACAAAATATGATCGTTACAAAAGGTTTCCAATTGATAATAGTTAAAAGTAACAATCAGAGTAAGTTAATTATGGGTATGGCAGAAAACGCTCAACTCTAACACTGATAGACCAGCCCATCATCACATGACTAGAAGCCAATCTTCTTAGCATCAGCTAAAAAAGGCCCTAGAAAGCCACCTTTGGCGGAGGGATAGGTCCCCCATTTCAACCCTTTTCGGGATTGGGCGTCCGCCCTGATACATATGGTAGATATAGTACCCTATGAGTACTCCTGTCACAGTATCTACCTGACATTATATAAAATAGTATTATCTCTCCAATTGTACCCAACTTTGACTGCATTACTAGCATAACTAGGGTGATGTAAACAAATGAGAGCCAAACTATTGTTGTTGTTGTTGTTCCCCAAGCTGCCAGGCTCCAAGCCAGCCCCAAGGCCCCGAGCAAGGCCAAGGCCATAACCGAGCGCCCCCACAGAACCCTCCCTGCCGACCACAATAAAGCCTGGGTAACCGAAGCCACTCCATGGCGGGGAGCTGAGGAGGGTGCGGAAACGCCCGGGAAACAAACTATTGTTAAACAATGTGCTAACTTCAAATACACCGTATGCCCTTTAGGAACACAGTTGTCAATAGAAAGGCTACCTAAAATATTAATTTTCAATAGCTTCTTTGATGTTTGTCCTGTACTATATGTACCGGTAATCATAATAATTAGACAAACATTGATCTGTTATAGCAAGCAATGCACATAATATCCGCAAAATTGTAAAACTTTGTAGGGTTGTATTATAACTATTTGGTTACATGAATACACATATGTAGAAAAGATTATTGTTGTTACCAGATTATTGTTCTATGTTGTATATTATTACAAATTGGCTCTCAAATCATTATAATTGAGTTATATTAATCGAACAAATATATACAGCATATCACAGATAAAAAGCAAACCTAATTCTAGAAGCTACAGCACGGATGAAGATAACAAAGCAAAACGAGCACTAGGATTCATCAGAAGACATTTTCATTATCAAAAGAAACATGTGAGCATTGTGAGGCCGCATCTGGAGTATGCAGTGCAGTTCTGGTCTCCCTACTTAACATATTACATAGACACAATAGAATCCGATCAGCGAAGAGCAACAACTTTAATCCCATCCATAACAAATACACCAAACAACTCCATCTGTTTTCACGTAAACACGGAGAATAAGAAGTGGGCTGGTAATAACATGTATGCACTCATTACCCCCCAACAAAATAATATACTAAAATAAAATGTTGGTTTAAATAAACAATACCATACAGCACATACCTCAGATCAATATTTCAGCAAGATGACCAAAAGGCGATTCATTGTTTCACCAAGGTGCCAACAGGTCTCCCTTTGGCATAAAGTTGAGTCGCACAGTCAACACTTGGGTCACACGGCCAAAAGGTAATTGAAGTAATTTAAACAAAACGGGACATTATTGTCTCAGAAGGAAGGATATATTGTATATAAGGAGGTTTTCCAATAAAAGAGCAATGCTAATTGGAATAAACCTTCTTTGTACTTGATTTTCCAATACAGCAAATTATGAAGACATTAAATAGTAATTTTCACCTATCACTCTGTATATGTCATTATAGTATCGGTATAGTTATCCTTCTTAACTATCTTTATGGAATGACCTGCAGTCTTATAGACCCAAACACAAAGGGTCCCTTGTAACTCTTGGCTCCCAACGGCTTCTGCACCTTTTCCTTAACGAAAAACGTAGCACATAATTATATAGCTACAAACCTTAAAGCGAGGGCTGCATGTGATAGTCGATGTGTGTGTGCTTCTACTTTATCAAAGGGGTCAGTATTATAGAATATGTTTAACCCTTACCTGGCGGCACCCGGCTATTGTCGAGTTAAATAAATGTGGCCTATGTGGTGGGTCCCGGCTATTGTCGAGTGCAATTTTGAGCACGTAATGTGCTCTGAGAGAGAGCGGAGCAGTGGGAGGAGGGTAGGTTTCCTCATGACCGCTCACCACGGTGGCCGTGGAGCTACTGAGCTGTACTCCTTTGTACTGCACCCTCTCTCACTCGTTTCACACGTAATAATGTAAGAAAATTACCGTATTTTACCCTTCGGTTGCACGATCGTTGCAAGACAACCAGCCATCGTAGAAGGATGGTTCTGGTGTCATTGGAAAGCTGAATTAACGCCCTATCAGGGATGCATACTTGTATTACGCTCTGGCTCTTGTTTATGCATGAAAACGAGCACGGAAACAAGCTCGTTTACTGTAAAAAAAAAAACGCTGGGCGGCACATCAAATATACTCCTCCACCCGCTCTTAAGGTCTTAAATAAATACTTTGATTAGTCTCACACAATCTCGTTCTGAAACAAATGTATATCATATAATGCTTAGGTATGATCTCCAACAAAAATGACCCATACAGTGCTATTTGGTATGCATGTATGTATGTATATACCACCGCACATACCCCATAGCTAGGGGTGGCCGACTCAAGACAGAGCCTGAATAAAAATATTATAAGTTATAATTTGTAGGGTCCAGGAACACTTTCGCGGTCCCTCGCCCCTTACTCTGTCTCGTCTAGCAGGGTAATTTTACAAGAGGAGGAGGATTCCTACCCCCTAGCACCAGAATAAAAAATAGGACAGTAAAAGAGACAAACAGAAACGGCTAAGATTGGGTAGAGGATGCCAAACCTCACTCTGGTTAGTAACTTGGTTAAAAACAACACTTAAATAATAATATCCATGTATGCTGCACATAACCTGGGTTTGACAGCGCGGAAGGTGAAGGGAAGGTAGGCGTCTATTTAAAAGAGATCCAGTAAAAGAAATAGTGATACATATATATTATATATATTCGTGAGGGAAAAGATGAATATAGGACTAAATGGTGGAGTTGAAAATCAAAATCAAGGTAAGGTATATAGAGATGATAGATATAATGTCGCGAGAAGGCCACGTCCAGATATGGAGTATGTGCCTGAGTATAAACATACATTGATGCAAAGACGACGGAAGCATTTATGATAATACAGCACGGGATAATTACAGGTATAATGAATCTGAGAGAACTCTTAAATATGGTGTTATACTGTCTCTTATGCTCGCTTTATATTGTGTTCCTTGAACTCTTTGTCGATTATTGTTGTTCCAGCCTATTATTAATTATATTGTTTATTTCACATATTGTTAATATCAGTGTTGTAGATTTACTCTTAATTGAGCATACATTTGTTTCCAAGACATGAACAAAGCTAATATTCTTATCGTTTATCTTTTAACCAAGTCTATGAAACATAATAGATCTGTCTGAGGAAGTGGCATATGGTGACTTTAACTCTTGGAAATTATCAGATCCATGTCAAATAACTTGATTAATAGGTACAGAAGCTTAATCACTAGAACTGTTTACTCATAATATAACACGACAGGTATATAGTATTACATAGATTGAAATTTCCAGGGTACACTAATTGATATCTTCCGTTGAATTTACTATACAACTTTGACTGATTATACATAAAATATATTGCAACACAAATAAACTGTGCAGTTTACTTATAATAATTGTGCCCATGATTATAATAATGAGAGAGACGACAACATACATGTATGTAAGAAAAACATGGGTATGAATCCTATGCATAACATAATTATAAATTGTCACACCATAGCTAATCTAGGAAGTTGGGTTTATAAGGTATACAGGCTGGACGGGTGTTGCCTGGTAGTGGGAGGGAGAACATCATACAATGCCCGACACGGGAGAGGAGAGTGGATGTTGGTGTAAGCCGTCATCCCTGAGTGAGGTATTGTTGAAGGACAGTGTTGGACTGAATCACACTGCTGGTATAGTTGTGTTGTTATTACCACTGATATTGTTGACCATCAGCCCGTGGTCCTCCCCTGTAGTATTAGTCTGCAAGAAAGATGGCTCCACTAGGTTTTGCATAGATTATCGCCAACTCAATGACTTAACAATTAAAGACGCCACCCCCCTTCCTCGCATTGACGACTCTAGATTCCTTGCTAGGCGCCAAATGGCAATAATATTTGTGAAAGGAGCCACCGTACCATTGCGAATCAGATTAGAACCCGATTACAACAATTGCACACCTCAGACTGGCCTAGTAAAGTAAAAATAGTGCAATGAGGAATCAACAATTGTCCCCGCCAGAACGGGATTTCCCTCACGAACGCGTTCTCGGCGTAACCCCCCTCCTACTTCCCTTACGACATTTGTCTGTCCCATACGAGCCCTCCTCAAATTTTGAGCAGTCCCTGTACACTTAAAGAACCGTTTCCGCCAATTACAGTACCTCCAAGATCTCAAGCCAGACGAGAACCTGAAAGTTAGCCCCTACCATGTAGGCGATCTAGTAATGGTAGCTATTCTACCAGTACAATATAAGCTTAAACCTATGTATAAAGGTCCCTTTTGAAGTACTCACCGTTCCTAACTGCTACCAGGTCACCATCAACTACCACAGAGAATCACGCACCTACCAAAATCGATATGTACGCCGGTTCCAACCAATTGATGAAAATATAACCATGCTTGCTGATCCTGACCCTATTGACGAATGCCTTGTAGATAATGACCAAACCCTAAGTACAACAGAGCCTTTGACTCCCCAAACCCCCCTCATCAATCCACCCATAACACAATCACCTCTACCAAGACTTCCATTCACCTCTTTCTTTTCACCCAATTCTCCGTCTAACCTTCACCATATAAATCACCAAATCTCCACCACACCTCCCTTACGCCCATTTTCCGCACCCCCCCCCCATTCTTCAATCTAGACTACCATCAATTCCACCTCACACCCCCACCCCTTCTATAGCTCCTGCATCACCCGAAGTTGACATAACTGTCTTCCCCTTCAACAACCACTCAACCCACCTAACCCACTTTCTCTAAGATTTCCCCTTCGGGTTCAGAAAGTTCTCCAAAAGTAAACTTACCATCTAAAATACCTAAACCATACCCAAAACCGTCTCTCCCTTCTACTTCCACCACTAAGTTACCTTCTCCCATAACTACACCTATAACTTCAACAATCACATTTCCCTCTGCCACTCTCTCAACAAATACACCACCCATCAATTCTAACAAAACTATCATCTCCGCTAACTCATCCACGCCCCCCAAGAAAATCTATAAATCTACTAGATCAAATCCTTCCATTGCCTCAAATCAACCTCTTTTACAGCCTCAATGCAGACGATCTGGCAGATATGTTGCCCAAACCAAGTGGTAGACCCCAGCATCGTTTTCCCAAAAATGGAAACAAAAGGCCCCCCCATCACCCGTCGACATGCACCTGCCACGCCCACACCCCCTCCAACCACACCTGTCACCCACAGCACCGTCACATCTATCTCCACCACCACCACCCAGCCACAAACAACGACCTCACCTATAACCACGAGCAGTTCCCACCTTGTCATCCCAGCCAGTCAACCTTATGACCCCACCTCAGCTCCGCCCATAGTTGCACTTATAGAAGATACCTCACAACTCCAGCCCACCACCAATACAAACGTTAACCCCTCACCAGCAGCATCTCCTACTTCAGACAAAACCACCACCATGAAGATCAACAAGGTATCCCTGACCCAAGGCCAAAAGGAGACAACCCTCAAGAGCACCTCACAACTGGTGGTCGTGGCCCAAAAATCAGACGTTCCACTTCAACTAACCCTCTCATATAACACCGCTGCCCCTCACAACGTAGCAGCCATCGTATGGTGTAGGTTTCTCAAGGGCCTCACACCAACTGTTTCCACCACAACCCGGCGGGAATATATATTTCAATCTCGGGGCCGAGATATTTTTGTGGACGATAGTGGTGAAATACTATGTTCTCTCCACCAACTAACTCTACTCCTAAAATCGATTAATGAAATTAACAACCTAATGACAGGGCAGGATTGCCTAGTGCCAAAGGAAAACCAAAACCCATTCCCATCAACGGCAGGAACCACAATTCACCACTATCGAATCGCGTCCATAACTCGCCGGAAGAGAGACCAGAAACAGTCTCCCCGGGACAGCAACAACAAGGTACCACAGTCGCCCATAGCACCACACAAGGAGAGGCGCACAGCTTACCTTACGTATGATATACGCAGGGGAGGACATTCACCACAGTTTGTTAGCCTATGCCCCCGGGTGCCAGGTGAACAATGGCCATCCGCACCTGGGCCAGACCTGGACTATACAGAGGAGGACTTTATGGTAACTAGACACCAACCTCCTTTATTCCTCTTCAACCACCCAAGCGTTTAATGCACCACTAGCGCAGCTAGACAAGGCTGTGCTTGGAATGCCACGAGACAAGAAGATAAGCAAGCCATTCCATACAAGCCTCTAAGTAGAGAGAGGCCTCAAACCATGTAAATTATTTATCACATGTACTATTAGCCATTAAGCTACTAACTTTTAGTATTAATAAATTAAGCATACTATATTATTACTATTCCCCATCTATTCATGTATGCATTGTGTTTTTAAGACTTTAGACAACCAAGCAATACATAAAAAACAATGTTTCCCATGCCTCTTATGTTCCAGAAACCACCGACTTGTCACTCTCCAAAAAATCAAATACTGTCCGGCCGAAATCAGGTTTGAGTTAGGCAAGTCGAGGCACTGTGTCCCATGGAGTTTCTGTGGGAGATTATACGTGATCAACTCGACCGGATAGCACCATCCGAATGAGGCTAGCCAAAATCCTCTAAATCGTGCCCTGAAAGCAGAGACTGTAACCAGAGGAGAGTGTGTGTGTGGAGGCCGTCCCGGAAGTGATCCGCATTAGTGCTACCTGTGTGAAGGTACCCCTTGACCATACCCCCTTGGCAACCAGGCCAGACGCACTCCGCACTTGGTCGCTCCACGTGTGTCAGATCTCTACTAGACTATACTCCTACCCGAAATTAAGCGCTTTCTGTTTTACTTAACGTGTTTCGTGATTATTGCAAGGTTGTGTAGGATATGTTGTGTGTTCCATTAACGTAAATGCCAGAGATCTTTTATTCTCTCCTTAATCCCTTTGATTACTCGTGTCGTGAGTACAATACAAACGCTATCCTGGGATTGATCTATATATATACTGCGTAATATATATTCATGTTTTATCATTAACCCTTGTCTAGCGGGGGGTTTTGGGCTTATTTGGGCATATTCAGGCCCTCCTGAATGATAAATCAAGTATCTGCATGAATAGAAATGCATTCAGCAAAAAAATAGGCGCTAAAAGCTTCAAAATGAGACCAGAACGAGCTACGTAGCACTCGTGGTTCTCATACAATGGTACCAGTAACATGGGAGTTTAGCGTATAGCGGCATATTTTTCCCAGCTATGCTCACTACTGGCTACACTGCCGGCCTCTCGAGAACACAGGGAACATGAGTTAATGGGCGGCGGTAAGCCCTGGGAGTCGGCTGTCTGGCCCGCTGCGCTCCCGGCCATTTGCACTCTATTTTAACCCTTTAAAAGCCTTAATAATGCTTCTAACTTGCTGCAAATTGGAGGCGGACTTAAGTCCGCCCCAGATCTTTAAGGGTTAAATTTATATATATATCCGATCGGCCCGATTACCCACACACTACACGGAAATACTGTGAACACCCCTGACATATCTGATTTTAAGTTAATTAGGATCATCAGGGTATGCGTATCGGATATAAATGTTCACAGAGTGTATTAACTGCCGTGTCTCTAAGTAAACTTTCTTTGATTTATGTTTCCTGGCTTCACACCCAGTTTAAACATTTAACTTGAATTCCTAGTAATTCTATCTTACCCATATCGCGTTAATAATTCTATGATGAGGGCTTTGATCTTTTCTATAAGACAAATCTTAGTTTGCTCAGTTCCCTGGACTGCAATTATGAAATATAACTGTATACGTTAGTAGAGAATTAAAACATCTTTCTTTATTCATAACTCATTAGTTATTTGTCTTTCAACTGATATTTATATTTCATTTATTCGGTCTATTTGAGACGTCGTGACCTCAGTATTTTGACCCTACACCACGTCACCTTTTTACCACGCGCTAACCTAGACCTTTAAGATATCCATTGTCCTTTGAGACTAGCCACTCTGTTAGCATTTATGCGATATTTATATATTCATCACTTGTTACTCAATTGTGATTATTATATTATCAGTGTAAATTGATTATGCATTATCCATGCTTCAAGCATATTATTATTCCTTCTTGAAGCAGGTTACAGACTATTTTTCCCAATAGATACCACTCAACCTAATAACAATTCATGTTCTATGCCAAGTGCCCTGATCCCAGTGAAATAAAAACTTGTGAAACCCAACCGTGTATTCTGTATCATTGGTAGAGATTGAGGAGATTTATAATTGTATGTCTGGAGGAGTAAGCTGTGTTCCTGCTGAGTATTGTAGTTCTTAAAAGCTTTCCTAGAGTGGAAAGAGAGAACTAAGATACACGGGCAAATATTATTGCCCGGCATAACAACTCCAGCCATCAAAATCATCATCACTAGACAATAATAACAATAACAATTACACATGTATAAATATTTTGTTATAAATTACACATTGTATGTATAAAAACTGATCACAACAATACACCACGAGATACGACTTACCACCAAATAACACAACACCACCCGACCACAACAGACTCACCACAATAGTCTGAATAGGGGCTGAATTGTGATAAGATAATACGTGACCTGTTTTCCGGCCTATTGTGTGACTCACTTATGTTTGCCTTCCTCTGAGTCAGTCTGTGTGTGTGTGTGTGTGTGGGTGGGTGTGTGTGGACTCTGCTACATCTTCAACGTTTTCTTGTGTGTAAGACACATATAATAAATCATGTAAGTACAATATTCCAGTGTTGACACTAACTACTCGAAATAGTACTACATTACCTATTTCATTTTTATACTAATATATTTTGGGGGCTCTTTCTTTTATCATACCTTATTAACGCCTTACGAGCGGGCCCGTCAGTAACTTCTACTACCCGCCAAGCGGGTGGTTTTACCCTAAAAGACATTGGTTCCGTGCTCTTTTTCATGCATAAACAAGAGCCAGAGTGTAATACAATTATGTATCCATGAAAGGGCGATAATTGAGCTTTCCAATGACACCAGAACCATCCTTCTACGACCACGCGTTCTCTTGCAACGATCGTGCAAGATGAAGGAAAAATCCCTAAAATACGGTAATTTCCTTACATAATTCCCTCTGTAGCGAGACAGTGAGTGTGGGTGTGTGTGGAGCTGGGCCCAGTGCTGGCGCGAGAGCCGTGCCGATCGGTCAGAGTCGGCCTACGCTCCTCCCCCCGCTCGTCTCTCTCTCAGAGCCAAATATTGCTCAGAATTGCACACTGCCTGAAGTCGGTCCCCGCCACATAGTCCATGGTTCTCTAGACCGACTTAAGTCCACCCCCGCCAAAGAAGGGTTAAAGACATACATATTTAATTTGAATACCCTACATGAACAAAAATATTTTTGAATACAAGGATTGTTACACAGTGGTTCATATTCGTACAGTGATATAAGGGTATCATATCAAATATCTTGTACTTGAGCCAGAGATCAGTATAAAGATGAAAAGGCTCGGTATAATTCTTCTGAATTCTCAACTCTCAAACTAAATATTTATATGCTGTATATCTCTCTTCTAATTCTACTGAATATCCAAATTTGTTTGACTAACTTCTAAAGTGGAAGACAATCTATCCATATCTCCTTTCGAAGAAATCTCCATCTTAGGATATTTCAATGTTCACCACCGCCAATGGCTCTCCTCTTATTTCACTGACCAACCTGGTGAACAAGGCTACATATTTTCTAGCCTAAGCAAACTAGAATAGTTAGTCCATCCACTTAACCGTGTCCCTGACTGCCTTGGAGATGGGCCCAACATCCTTGACTTATTTTGAACCTCTAATTCTTATATTTAATCAGTAACAATGTATTCTTTGTTATGCTCCTCCGGTCATAACCTTATCGTTGTTCCCGGCCCTATCTCTCCAGTACAGCCAGCTGGCGGCGCATTGTGGCACTTGGGCACTGCCGAATGGGAGGCTCTTCTTGTTGTATTAAACAACTGTTCTTCCCCTGCCTAGGCAAACTATTTATTTCTGTCTTTCCTCCTACATATTTCCTTCTTGCTGGAAGTGTGCTCTCATTCAACCTGTCACAAAGAAGAGTGACTGCTCTCAACCCTCCAACTATCGTCCAATTGCTCTCATTTCTTGGATCTCAAAAGTGTATGTAACTATTATGAATTCAAAATTACTTAAGCATTTGTCTTCCCACAATCTACTTTCAGATGGTCAGTATGGTTTCCTTAACCTAAGAAGTGCGCACCGTATGTAGTGAACACCATGGGTGCAGATAGGTGCAGACCTATTTCACTGTTTCCATCACTAAAATTGTTATTTTACCATAAATATCATTAATACTTACCCCTATGCTCCTATTATAAGTTTAATATGAAGATATTAACATGTTACAACAATAAAACAAGTGGAAACAGTGTTTGGCTGGTAAAAATCGCAAAATGAGAGCGAGACTTCATTCATCAAGTGTGAGCCAGCCTGGCCTACATCCACCCCTCACGATGCCTGGAGAGACAGTGACGTCTCTCTCCTTATCTCTTGCTCTTTCTCACGCTTGGTAACACATATGACCACGCCCGGCTAGCAACTCGCTATTGTTAGCACAAAAATATACCTAAGAATAAGGGAATAACGGGGAAAATAGGTGATAATTGAAGGGGGGGGGGGGTGATGTGGAAGGAAAGGATGCCACATGATATGTAGCATGGCCAAGGGGCAAAAAAATAAATAAAAATAGATAAAACTATAAATAAACAAAAACTAAAATAAAGTGCTACTGGGGTGTTTTAAATGTTTTTTTTTTAGGCCTAAGATCATAAAAGTCTTCCCGCAGTGGCCCAGTAAAACTCATAAGTGTCTCCCCGCACTTGACGGGTTAAGGGCTGCTCTACTGGTGATCTTCTTTCTTACCTTACTAACTCTTGGTCATCCTCCATATGAGTAGACCTATTATATGGTACTAGATGAATCGAAAGCCTTTGATAGAGTCTGGCACAAATCTATAATTTCTAAACTACCCTCCTGCAGTTTCTACACCTCCATCTGGGTCTTTGTATTTATTTCCTTTCCAGCCGTTCCATAGCTGCGGTGATCGCTCACTTTTTCAGCCTATCAACTCTGGTGTTCCTGTGTTCTCTGCTGCCTCCAGTTATCTTTCTAATTTTCAATAATGATCTGTTTAACTGTACCTTAAGTCCTATCCACTCATATGCTGATGACTCTATCTTACATTAATCAACTAGTTTTCAATAACGACCTAGCATGCCATCACTCAAACACTCATACCAGTCTATCCTCTGATCTATCAACTATTTCTGATTGGGCGAAAGAAAATCTTGTTACTTCTAATGCTTCCAAAACCCAATATCTCCATTGATCTACCCGACACGAACTTCCATACGTCCTCATACTTCAAAAACACACAAATCAACCCTTCATTTTCTGTCAGTGTTCTTGGCATTCTTTTTTCTTCTGATGTTTCTTTGAAAGAGCATAATACCAATCTTTCTAAAACAGATTCCCAGAAGTTAGGTGTGCTCAATCGTCTCCGTGGGTTCTTCACCCCCACACAGCTTCTTGCTCTGTACAGAGGCACAGTACGCCCACGTATTGAGTATTGTTTGCATGTGTGGGGAGGTTCAACCCATACCACACTTCTCAAAATGGGAAAAGTCATATTAATTTTGTCTCATCAACTCACCACCTCTTCCTATACTAATTCCCTACAATCCCTCTCTACATACTGCAATGCTGCCTATTTTTCTCTTGTACCACTATTACATTAATCAGTGTTTTTCAGAACTTTCTCAGCATATACTTCCTCCCTTATGGAGAGTGGGGGGGCACCCGAGTTTCAAAGTTGCAACACACTCCTTTCCCTATTCTGTCCAACTCTTTCTGAACCGATTTTCCTAGTCTTTCTTTTACTCAACAAGTAAGCTTTGGATCCCTCTTCCTCAAGCTGTCTTTCACTCATCCTACGATTTAAACTGCTTCAAGCTCTGTGTCCAACCAGTTTGATTCTTAATGTACCTTGAATTTAACACTTTCAACTTTAGGGAAGACAGCTTGTTACAGACATCTTTGTCTTTTCTCAACTCCATTCACGCAGAACAACACACAACACAGCATGTTGCAGTCACCACTTGCAAGCTGTATTCAGCTACATGTTTTTACAGTTTCATTTAACTTCCGATCACATCCTGAACCTTGATTTTGGGTATCAAATTTGGTGATAAACTAAGAACCCAGGCCAAATTGAACAGTTTGTTACCCAGTATTTGGCAGGGATCTGGGGATTTCTTCTGTTACCCACTAGTATATTCTTTTTTGTTTTCACTTTCGTCTTCATTTACATCCCAGTCACTACTGTCTTATGTGGACTCCTCATCATCCCATGTTTTACCCTTGTAGTGTTTGGTATTACGGATGTGGCTGAGCTTCAATTTTCCTCTCTCCTCTTCATACTGAATTTGATACTGGCCAGATAGTTGTTTAACTTTAATCTTTCAGTGCGTAGTGGATCATTGCATTTCATCACCACCCATGTTGCTTAAAATACCCTCTGGAAGGTCATAGACGAAGATCATCCGAACTAACAATACCTGAGAAACTGTTTCTGCGTGGTTATCTTGAATGGAAAAGGCTATTGTCTACCTGGAAAGTACATATAAACTAGATATAGGGGTAGTTAACAAATAACACTTGTCAGGGTGTTCCGCCAAATAGGTCCTGGTTCATACCTAGGACCTTGTCCGTCATTCCCTCGTTGACACCATATGCATTTCTGTGTCAGTTCCCTGCTGACTTGTTCTATAATTAACATCGGTATACACAACCGAAAACCAGCAAGGCACTTACGCCTGTATCCTAAACAATATTTTGTTTTTGCTTCACCTAGCGAACAAGAACTGTGATAATTATAATTATTTACCCACACTCACACATATATATAAATAAACACCTAGATAATCATGGCCCTTTGATTATATATATTTTGATTTTTATATCTAATTCTGAACTTTGTATGACTTCTAGGTTAACATCTTCAAGATGCTCCTAATATTTGTTTTCAGGTTCGGTATCATTTGTAATCCTTCTAGCCTATGTGCTCTGTCAATATCACTTCCATAGTATGGTAACCAACATTGCATATGCATTGGGCGGGTGCCCATCCACGAAAGGGGTTGAAATAGGGGAGCTATCCCCCCCGCCAAAGGCGGCTTTCTAGGGAATTTCCTAGCTGATGCTAAGAGGATTGGGTTCGAGTCATGTGGTGATGGGCTGGTCTATCAGAGTGAGAACTGAGCAATCTCAGCCATACCCATAGCTTACTCTGACTGTTCCTTTTACGTATATATTTTCTAGATCTCGAGTGACGGCGTCTCTTCCATGGATTGACCTCCCAATCCACCAAGATTGGAAGCCAAAGCGTCACATCTTTCCTTTGCCCCTCAACTTTCTCTTCATAATTGCTGAAGGGCACAGGGCCCTGGGTGGGGCTTTGGTTTCCCGGGCGTTTGCGCACCCTCTTCAGCTCCCCGCCATGGAGTGGCTTTGGTCACCCAGGCTTTATTGTGGTCGGCAGGGAGGGTTCTGTGGGGCTCTCGGTTATGGCCTTGGCCTTGCTCAAGGCCTTGGGGCTGTTCGGCCAGGCAGCTTTGGAAAGAACAACAACATATGCAGTAGTATTCCACAAGACTCTGAATAACGAGTTATATAACTGTATAATTATGTTTCCGGATTTGAATTAAAACAACCTCTCAATGAGTCAAACAACTTTGTTTACCTTGTATTATTGATTATGAGACCTAGAGTCATGTAAGTCACTAGCTACTGTGACTCCAAGATTCTTTAATTTGTGCACACCATCTCTCGCTCTCTCTCTCTCTGCCCTGTGATATTCATTTGACCATGCCTCGTCTCAATTTTTTTTTTTTTAGAAAACCTGTCATGCCCGGCTGGTTTGGAGACAAAAGCAAAATAAATACTATTTGAACAGTTTTGGTATGTTACTTTATTGTGATATAGTACCCTTGTATGCAGTTTTAAAACATGCATTTGAAATAGGCCTATCATGTTAAACATTTCTCAGCAATATTGGATTGTCTTCACTACTGTAGAAAGGTTGTAGTTGTCATCATAGAATAATATCACGTAGGTAGATAGTGTAACTATTAACGAAACCCTCATTATAATCATTCGCCGTTAGTTTATGATGATGTTGATCTGGGTAATGAACGATCAGTGTCAACATTGTCCAGGTGTGATTGAGTGTCATTGGTTCACCTGTGTTTGGTAACCATTAACTCAGGGTGTGATCCATTTATAGATTTAGTTCGCTAATTAATACATATTTCAATGTGTTTTCTACTCTATTTACAAACAAACTCATTCAAAATATTCACATTGGTTGTAGTTTTGCACCCGTAAATATATAATTATATTTGATGTACAATCGCGCTAAGAAGTCATGACTCGATTTTTCTAAGGCTCGGACAAAAGTCCCCAAATCTGGCTACCGCTGGCAACTCTCCACTGCCCGTCAGAGCCCAGTTATTTCCTAATTTATAACTATAGGTCTCCGTATATTCCCAATAATTGGCCTACTGACAAAATTAACCTATTTAGGCCTTTTAAATTATATATATGTTGTTGTTTGAATATATATAAGTAAGGTTTGTTTTCAATATCTTTATAGAATAATGAAAGTATTTAATTTCATGGCGCTATCTAGCATGTTACACTCCCTGGGCCTGCCGCCTGGAGGCCTGCAAAAAAATGCAAGTCAGTCACTGCCAGTATATGAGGGAGAGTGTACCTCTTCCGCTCATATATCCACCTTTGTACTTTACTACATGCCTTTCCATCTTTCGTTCCTATATGGGTGTCTCAATGAGCTATTAAATATGTTATAAGTGAAATTTCATAGTCTGTCTATACAAATTACATGCTGTTCTCGAGTATTCAAGCTTTATCCCAAAATATACTGGAGACCCTTTGTTTTTTAAGGCAGACTTGTCCCACATAGAGAATTAAATGTGGAAAAACAATCTATTATATGTTTATTTACGTGATTTATTGACACTCATGGGTTGAATATTACTTGTAACGGTTGGTTTTAATTTTATGAGATACTTTTCTCCCAGTATTGTTGGCTTAAAAAGTAATACAAGCATTAAGAGACTTGCTCCACATTTTAATCCTGAATCTAGTGAGCGAAATACTACGAGTTTCACATTCTTTCGTTCGGGTTAGTCTCAACTTTCGTATTATTTGGTTTGCTCTCACATAATAAGATAAATATATTGTAACAATACTTATATATCGTGGTTTTGGTATTTTGTCCTTCAATACAGTTCTCCCCGGTGTGTAATATATGAATATAGTAAAGCCTCAATAGTTGCCAGATAGCACTTTCTGAACAAAAGGTACTGAGAATCGAGTCATCACTTCTTAGCGCGATTGTACACATTAATGCACATTAATCATTCATTCAGCGTGATCTCGTTTTGCCAGAGAAACATAATAGCTTGCATCTAGGCATCATATTCCATCCCCTATGTTATCCAACTACCATTTATCTAAGGCAGCCTCCCAGAAGCTGGGTTTGCTCAACCTCCCTGCCTCACAGATATAGATCTCATTTTAGCTCATACTACATAATTTTATGCTTCCCTTTTTATCAGTTATGACATAACCGATTTGTGTCTGCTCGATTTCGTATGACAAAATTGGACTTTCCCTATTTATGGACTGCCCGACATGTGACACTAAGACAGTCTTCTCTTAGTACTTTACTACTTTTTTATCAACGGTCAATCATAATACATCAATTAATTATGTGCGTGTATGTGTATGTGAGCGTGCGTGTGTGTGTGTGTGCGTTGTGTGTGACAAACACCAATGATTGTTCACTCTTCCACCAACTACCTCAGTCTGTGTGTGTGTTCACCCAGGTGTGTCAGTGTAGGGATACGAGAGGCTTTGTTTGTCTGTGTGTATTTGTGTTTGTGGCTGTAAGACATTGTAATATTATTTGTGTTATTTTTACGGAAGGAATGCGTGTAAACATAAAGTTGTTCTTGTATTGTACCTATTCACAAAAACATACCGTCAAATAAAGATAGTTAAGGTATAATAGTTATCGTTCGTTGTGCTATATATAACAATGCACCTACTATAATAAACCTTAATAATACTACGGCATATGATTCATTTTCACAACAGTTTGCGCAACCGTCCTCGCTACCCAAGATCTTCCCTAACTACTTCTATTGCAGTACAGTAAACGATAAAACAAAACACTTCTTATTCAACCCTTTTGCTGTGGGACCCGTTCTGGAACGATATGGAGTTTCCCGCCAGAAAAAATTGCTCCGGGAGGCATCTGGTGGTACTACTATCCGTACTACTCACTCCTCCCGAGATTTTGTGTTCGTGGGTGGCTCAGTCAGTGTTAGCAAGCAATGGGGATGGATGCAGCTGAAAATAACTCGTCCAATCGCGGGGCTGGTGATTTCGCCAGGCCACCACGTGCATCTCTCCCGCCTCGCGAGCTGCGGGCACAGGGGCTAATATAGGCCAATGGCCGCGCACCTGTGAACGACATTTCCCTATCGGGAGATGAGAGTGGGGATTCAAGGTCCGAAGCTCTTTTGAAGGGAAGTTTGCGGAAGTGGGAGAAAAGATAGTAGTACAAAGGAAATTAAGCAACAATAGGTCTAGTGAACCCTCTAGGCTGCTTATCGTCCAAAATGTCTGTGGCAGGATTAGGAAGTTAGTAGGGGATAGATGGGTCAGTAACATAACAGTTATAAGTGATCTTTCATATATCTGGGAAAAAGAGAGTAACGTCTTAGTAATATATACAGTAAATACGCAGTTCTCCTTGATGAATTTGTGGGGGAATAAAATAAAGTTATTAATTTACAAACTCAGTCAGTCACGGGTTTGATGCAAGATATTTGTCTAGGCGAAGTTTAAAAGAATCAACGATGCTCCAGTCTATAACGTCTCGGGGGAAGTCCATTCCACAAGTTGACAACTCGTTTGAAGAAATTCTTTGATTCGTGTTAGTTAAAAGATTTACCAATAATTTTGCAACCGTTTCCTCGCGTGTAATTAGATTGGTCGATAGTGAAGTACTTACTACAGTTCATATTTTGAACACTTGAATTAAGTCGCCTCTTAATCTACACCGAGTTAAAGGAAATATATTTAATTCTCGAAGGCACTCTTCGTTGCTTTGTTCTGTAGGCTAGGTATCATTTTGGTAACTCTATGTTGAACTCGTTCTAGCTTGTCTATAACTTTTTGGTAATAAGTGCATCAGGATTGAACACAGTATTCCAGAAGAGGGCGGACTAAGGAATCATGAAGAGTTAGGAAAACTTCGTTGGATTTATGCTCAAAAGCCAATTATTTTGTTTGCCTACTTAACAACTTCTGAAAATTATTGACTCGGTTTTAGATTACACGATATTGTTACTCCCAGATCGGTTTCTCTGTCTGCACTCCTAAGCTGACTGCCATTCATCGAATAGTTTGCATTCTTATTTTGGTTTCAGATATGTAGTACTTAACCTAAAAAAACTAAATTATATATATATATATATATATATATATATATATATATATATATATATAACAGAATATGTAACTAAATATGCTATTCACCAAAGATAGATATAAAACTAAAAAGTGTACCTGCACACAAGGGTTTAATATACTGTATCAAGAGATGGCCCTGGTGTTGTAAGCTAGTCAAGCAGGACTCGTTTTAGATAAACAAAGTTTATCAGTCAAAGGTTACTACAAGATCATGCAAGCAACAACTAAAATTACAGATATATATCCAGTAACTACAGTAGGATACTGAATACAGTAATTAATAGAGTTAATAAGAAAATACAAAGGTCGATTCGAGGTGCGCGTCGTCTGCTGCACTCACAACCTTGGATACAAAAGGTAAACAACAATGTTTATCAGTTAGAAAAGCAATAACATGACAAGCACGGCAACTACTGAACTAGGTGGAGGTTTAAAAAGCACATACCTACAGTTCTATCCCTCTGCCTGTGTTTTTGTCTTTTATTTCTTGTCAGACCACTCCATAGGTGCAGTTGTGGATGGGCATCGCTCACTTCCACAACCTATTAATTCCGATGTTCCTCAGGGTTCTGTCCTGTCTCCAGTTCACTTTATATTATATATTAATGATTTAAACTGTACCTCTAGTTCTATTCACTCATATGCTGATGACTCTACATTACAATATTCAAGTAATTTTTCACATCAACCCAGCATGCAATCACTCCAAAGGTCACATAAAATAGCCACAAAACGCTTATTTTCCGATCTATCAATTATTTCTGATTGTCATTTTGAACGCCTCAAACCCCCAATTTATCCCTATATCTTTCAATCGCAATTTTCCACAAGATTATTAATTATCCTTCAAAAATACACAAATCAACCCTTCATCTTATCTCAATATTCTAGGTGTATAATTTTCATCCGACCTTTCTTGGAAAGATCATTTTGGTAACTCTATGTTGAACTCGTTCAAGCTTGTCTATAACTTTTTGGTAATAAGTGCATCAGGATTGAACAATGCTAAACAATGCTTGAACTCCTGCTAAAACAGCTTCCCAAAAGTTTGGTGTTCTCAATTGTCTTTGTGTGTCTTTCACCCCTGCACAGCTTCTTGCTACTTCACGTCTGTATCACATTGTGTAAATTATTCAATATCTTACATCAACTTGCTCTCCCCTATTATTATTATTAATATTCAACCAAATGTATGCTACCAATGATCTACTCAATACAAATGGCTGCTCACTCGATCGGGGATTCTCCCCTTGGTATATCAAATAAACTATGCAATTAACGGTAATATTCCTCTTTCTGCTAAGCTTACACACACACATCGTAATTAGCATCTTGGATCCTGAATTATATTCTCGTAAATCATTCTTATTCTCATTACTTAGAAGTTCTTACTGCAGTTCTTGAAGCACTTAGTAAATAATCCAGAGCCAACTGATTTTAGCGGAGGATAGTGTAAGTTTGTTTATAATATAGATACCAGATACATGGTTATGAAATTATCGGACAAAAACATTAGTTAAACATTGAGATGACGTTGTGTGATGAAATGAAAATAACACAATAAATGCAACCAAGATGTCTGTCTACAGATTGATGTCTATCCAACGAGACAGGTGGGTTTTGTACCCGGTCTGTTCATAGTCTTTTCTTTCCAGACTTAGGGAGCCTGGTTGTCTACCATTGGTCTGTTGTATATTTGACACCTTGAAGTCACATCGTCAATTTTTGCCCTTTCATCTCGCAACCTCCGATAACTCTCTGTATTAAATGCCACCTATTAAGATTACCACTCACTAGGTACTACTTCCAATCGAATATTTTGATTATGGTAATATTCATAATAATGTAGGCCTATGTTGGAATCCGGGAGCCATTATATATGGTGTTGGGATAAAGTACGGAAACAAAGTACAGTACATATTGTTACGTTGACCTGGTGATGTAATATATTAAACCAGTAAAGAAGTCAATAATATTAATTTAGTTATTAAATTATTGTAATTATTAAACATGAGCAGACATAGTGATCTATTATGAGTTCAGGGTTCAGTTGCTTCATATGCATCATAATAATGCTTCATTCATTCTTTTAAATATCACAAAAACTAACCGAACTTTACTAATTATTATGTTCCTTCCAACAACCAACTCTACTCCTAAAATCAATTAATGAAATTTACAAACACATGTGGCAGTCCGTGCATTCGAACCCAGGACGCTCACACCGAAAATCAACACCTTATGCATCGCACCACGAAGACAGTTTAAAGGATGGTGGACACTGCCTACAATTTATTATGCAACTTCGAATTCTGCATATCAATCTAAGCATGTACACACATCCCAACTGCAACTCACGTAGGCTATGCATATGTGAATGGAAAGAGCAATTAATGGGGCCTTAACCACTAGGGAAGTCCTCTCGATAAATTACTCCTGAACCAATATCAATTATTATGTTCCTTCCAACAACCAACTCTACTCCTAAAATCGATTGGATTTATTGGAACTTGGATTTATTTGAAAATAGGCAGAGTGCATTCACAGAAGTTTCCTAAGCTGAATATACAGTATAAGAAACTAGGCAGACCGCACTCACATAGGAAGGTAGCTGGAATTAAAGCAAAGTCTGTGTTGTCATTGCTTTAAATGCTTCGGTCAACGTATTTGAGCACCCTTAAGCCCTCAACACGACATGTTTAGCGATCCTATGTGTAATAATATATCAGTGCCTGTGTCGGAATTTTGTGTTAATGTAGATTTGTGGAGCTGATGAGGGCATGAGGAGTGGGGGAGTTGTCATGCTTGTTCTAGCATTGGTGAACACCACAACTCCACACATTTTGCACGTTATTATTGTCTGGGCTTCTTCACTCTTTGCATTGTTAGGCTATATTATTTAATTTTTGCTGAACTTTAATCCGGGAGAATTTGTATTGATCTTGTTTCTACCCACACGCAACTTATTAACACTGCATATGACCTACAGACTACTTGCATTTGTTTTTATATTGTTTTTGGCACTGACATTATATGTTATGTTCATATATGTTCTGTTTCATCGTATTTATTCATTGCATTTATTTTTTTTATTTTACTTATTGATTGCACACAGGCTTTCTTAATTAAATGTTTTGTCAGAATGTTTGTATAAGTCCGGCAGTCAATCAGGGGCTGCATTTATAAAGCACTTTTAGGCCTAAAAGTAGCTTTTAAAGATGGTGGCAACTTTTAACCCTGGACAGGGAACGCTCAAAAGTGTAATTTTCATGGTATGGTCTTTGTGAATATGCATGTCTACTTTGACCTCAAATATCTCCCAAACCAAAAGACTTAGAGACTTAATGAAAATTGCTAACAATAATATAAGGATCCCTCAATATTGTGTTAGTAAATGATAGATATTGAAAGGTAATTAGTATTCTTAAATAATTCAATAGAAAAATAAGTAGGTGTTAAGTCTTATTTAAAAAAAAAAAAAAAATACTAAATTCGTTCTGAGGGTGCTGGGACTCTGAGGTTGTGGATGTCAATGGTGGGGCTGATTGGTGTAGGAAGGACGACCCTGTAGTCTCTATATGTTGAGAGAAGTGCGAAGTTGCAAATAGGGTTAACATTTCGACCCTCTAAAAAATTTGTCCCATTTTCAAAACATCTTTTTGATACCTAAATATACTTGAACTCAAACTAAAATCAACATAGTGCTTCCCACATGCTGCTATTGTAATACTAAAGTGCAATGATCGAGATCTTAGTACCACAGATACTACAATACAATATTATATGGAGGTAACTGAAATCATGTCATGAAAAATTCCTGACCCAAATTATGGCAACATCAGACACACTAACCTGCGTAAGCTGGTTCACTCACCATCTGCATAAGATGCCAATCACTCCCAGATCAATATCTCGAGTCACAATATCGCTTATTGTACAATTTTCGATATGAGCAAATGTCACTTCCTAGGTACATATGTTGCAGGTTTGCAACAGATATAGCCTGTTTGGGCATGTTCTCATGTTGCTGGGCGAGCAGCACCTCCACAACCGACTGAGGCCCACAGCACACTGACTACCTGCAGGCCGATAACTGAGACAATGGCCGTGTGGGATGCGCAGACTCAAATAAACATGTTTTGCGCACCACGCCCGGCAAATAGGCAACGGCGTTTCCTGTCTAGGGTTAAAACTTAAAAGTTGGGTAAACAAAAATGTTGACTGCTAAAAGTTGCTTTTAAAACTAAAAGTC
Organism: Paralithodes platypus; assembly: GCA_032716605.1. Lineage (NCBI taxonomy): Eukaryota > Metazoa > Arthropoda > Malacostraca > Decapoda > Lithodidae > Paralithodes > Paralithodes platypus. Next base: position 24,689,404 of record CM064490.1, read on the forward strand.
ACCTTTGGAGCTTTTAGCGCTAAAAATTTGCCATTAGACGACGACAGCATGGCTGAAAAACAACAAATCTGTCACCACTGCCAAGAAATTATCAAGAGCATCATTGATGTGATGAGTTGTAGTAGACTTGGAAGGTTTGGACATGTGGAGAGTTTGGATGAAGAAAGCTGGGTGAAAAATTGCCAGTTCATGAATGTGGAAGGAGCTGCACCAAGGGGCGGAACAAGAAAGATGTGGGATCGGACTTCGTGGACTAAATCGAAGAACTGACAAGTGAGGCAGCTCTTAACAGGGTTGCCTGGAACGCCGCCATTAGGACACGAGACCAGAACCGCACTTCATGTGGAACACTGTCTTTAACCCTTAATTAGCGGCGAGCAACATAAGTCGAGTTAAATAAAGCTGGACTATGTGGCGGCGCTCGACATAACTCGAGTGGCAATTTCAGCACGTAATGTGGCTGAGAGAGAGAGACAAGTGGTGGCAGGAGACTAGCGAGCGTATGACTGCTCCAGACCACCGCGGCGAACCTACTGACACAAATCTCAGCTCCCTCCTCCCTCTCTCACTCGCTACATACTCAATTATGTACCGAAAGTACCGAATTACCTGCTTTTTGCACTCGCGTTGCACGGTTATTGCAAGAAAACTATCCATCATACAAGGATCGTTATGGTGTCATTCGAAAGCTCTGTTTATGCCCTTTCAGGGATAGGTACTTGTTTTACGTTCTGGGTCTTATTTAGGCATGAAAATGATCACGTAAACAGCCCTATTTTGGCTAAAAACACCCCGCTGGGCGGTACACATAAATAAACCGCATAGGCCGCTCGTAAGGTGTTAAAGATGTGAATGTATGTATGTGTATGTTAAGTACAAGAGCGATGTGGTGAATATGTACTGATAAGTGTGAGAAGGAACCGGTTCGGTCATGTGTAGCTAAAGAGGAGCAAGAGAATGATTAACACCTTATTAGCGGCCTAGTGGTTTATTTATATGTACCGCCCAGCGGGGTATTTTTAGCCAAAATAGGGCTGTTTACGTGATCATTTTCATGCCTAAATAAGACCCAGAGCGTAAAACAAGTATCTATCCCTGAAAGGGCATAAACAGAGCTTTCCAATGACACCACAACGATCCTTTTATGACGGCTAGTTTTCTTGCGACAACCGCGCAACACGAGTGCAAAAAGCATGTAATTCGGTACTTTCCCCATACAATTCAGTATGTAGCGTGTTACGACTGGGGTTCAAATATATCAGGGCTCTTATTCATTGGACTAGTAATGGCATAAATGTTACAACGGAAAGCGCTAGCTCCAACCTCTGATGTATATTCCCAGTGAACAAAGAACACAAATACTCTACAGAGTTCTATATGCAATAATAGGCTATCAAACTCTCAATAAATGTGCGTCTACTCTAGGCTTAATGTTATGTGAAAACAGCCTATTACTACCTATAACCGAAGGTGCTTGGTTATGGTATGCAAAGTAAGGTGGTAAGAGAAGTTACAGCTTACGTTACTTTAATCAATAACTGTAAGGCACTCCTGCATGAAAGAAAGTGCACTAAAGTCCTTCAACACTAACAAGGAATCTTCTTTAAATGTTAGATGCTATAAAGATGCTCGTATCGGAAATGGAACCCAAAAAGGCAGGCAGCGGAACAATGCTCGTGCAGGCTATGCACACAAAAAGGCGGAATATATATAATGCCGTCGGAGCCAAGAATATCCTAAACACAACAACAATAATAATAATCGCCACGACAATGCAGTATTCCTATCAACAAAAAGAGCCTAAGTCGTTTGTGTCTCAATACATCAAACTAGGCTGCGAAATGCTTGTGTAATCATAAACGGGTATGCATAAAAAAGAGTAATTAGGTTAATATACTTAATGTCTACTGTGACTGATAAAGTCTAGCTAGAGTCAAAGATACGAGATACTGGTGCGCATGGCATGCCGCATAGCCTAGTGCAAATCTCAAGTCTGTGCGTCAAATATTACGTTATAATGAAGGGTAGCTCTCTTGAGAAACCTTAATACCGAAGTATTAAGCGTTCTCCTGGCGTACCTCAAAGACAAACAATCGAGACTAGAACAGTGCAGAATGGTATAGGCAAAAAGCCCTCATTCGTGCATGCTCTATTCTCAATGGCACACAGACTAGAATTTACTCAATCAACTCCAGTTCTCAGGTATGTCGTGCAGCTTTTAACTGAAGCCAGCACTCATAGGAAACAATACCTTATAATATCAGACTCCTAGTCTAGCATTATCTAATCCAGCAGAACACTAATAATTAAAGGATGCAGTACTTAAACAATATAAATGCCAACCAATGTTTCGTGATCCACTTATCTTAACAACTAACATACATGGGTTATATCAGACCTTAACGCACAATACAACTGGCCAGCATGAAGCTGATTTTGCAGAGTTAACCAGAGGGGATATAATGTTAATAAAAGGTGGTGAAAGATATGGAAAATGAGAGAGATTGGCAGAGGAAAAGATTCTCAGGTGCGAGCGGGGTACAGGTAGCAAAGGAAAAAGATGGGTGCGTTCTAGAAACCAGATCTGAGGGGGAGTGGCGAGGAACTGTATATATACTCGCACCAGCTCGAGCCGCGTGGGAAAAAACCGGTTACAAGTCCTCTAACCACTAACAAGAGAGCTTGCAGCTTGGTAAGGACCTCTCTCCACCAACCCCCGCGAACGAGGCAGCCAGCCGTGACGTCATCGAGCGGGACAAAAACACTACGCGCTCCCTCTCACTCTGTTCTACTCTCTCTCTCTCTCTCCCAGATCCCATCATTACTAGTTAATGATAAAACATATACTTTACAATTAAATATATAAAGCCTTGACATGGGTGAAAACAAAGAGCCTTTCTGGACTGCCTATGACACAAGCTTTCATATGAAATAAAGCACACTCTAATACACAAACTGTAGCCCCATCCACTGCCCTGGCGATCCTAGCGAGTCACTGTAGGACAAGCCATGCGGTTCTAACGGAGTGGTTAACGTCACAAGCGAGTGAGAGAGGGAGGGAGGAGGTGGGATTCGTGTCAGTAGGTTCGCCGCGGTGGTCTGGAGCAGTCAAACGCTCGCTACTCTCCTGCCACCACTTGTCTCTCTCTCTCAGCAACATTACGTGCTGAAATTGCCACACGACCTATGTCGCGCGCCGCCAGATAGTCCAGATTTATTATACTCGACTTATGTTGCGTGCCGCTAGTTATGGGTTAATAGAGTACAGTATAGTACCATATATGAGATTGAAGTGGAATGGGAATGGCAGAGAGGTAGACTAAATAAAAATGAGGTGGAAGAATTGAGTTGAGAGCATTAAGAAATCCAATTCGGCAAAGCAAGCCAACATTCCCTTCTTTTATATATAAATTATGTATATATTTATTTTTTATTTTTTTCAGCCTTCTCAATATAATATTTGGCCTTCATGGCATATTGAGTGGCCTCCCAGGTTTTCCCTTGATCTCTAAGCACTTTCATTTCCAATTCGTGTTTTTCTTTTTTAAGAGAACTGCACAATTTTCCCTCATGGTCAGCCAGTACTTTGCCATCTTCCTGCACTCAGTCATGCTGATCGTTGGATGTTGGCTGCTCCACTCCTTTCAACTTGCCTTCCCAGAAAACTGTGGCTTCCTTTGGTACGGATTCGTTGCAGTTCCCTTCTCTAGAAAGAGGAAAATAACTATAAAACAATACACAAACTGAATATCAAAATTGTACAGTACTGGGGTACCTAGATCATAGGCTGCAAAATTTCAATTATTGTACTGTGAAGACTTAAAAGTCACATATGTATCATAAATAAACCATAATTTGAATTCTTAATTACTCTTCAAGAAGGTTGTAAGGGATGTGAAAGTATTCTGCAACTGATGTACACTTCAGTACAAGTTATATGATTTGTGTATATTGAAAGTAAACAAAATATAAAAATTTACAAGAATATCAATGTCAAATCCTGAAAGATTATTAAGCTATATTGAAAGTCCTTTAATATAGATAACGGCATTTAATGCAAAGAGTAATACACAAATGCGGAATATATGGGCGCTCACTGACTTCCATGTTTTTCATTTTTATAAGTAACTGAAAACAGCCTATACACATAATCACTATCAGCCCTTGTAATTTATGGATTACCCTGAACAAACATCTGGGGAAAATATATAACACTCACTGAATTATCCTATATCTGAGGGGGTCCTCAAGGTGTACCGGCAACGGAACCTCCGTTAGGACGTGATTCCCTTTCCCAATCCCCTCGATGACCTATGCACTCACTGGGTCAAGGAGGGGAGCTGTTGGACCGCCATCACCTGCAATAACAAAAGACAAATATGTGCAGTACATTATATATACCACTATATATGGTTTATAAACACATTTTCATGTTAACAGTATTGGCATATATTTTTACAATTAAGCACACTTTCAGTGTCCCTTGTTAAAGGTTTTGAAAACTGAGATAGATATAATTATAAATAATGGGAAACCATTATATAATTGCACCTTCTTAAGGTTGACCTTGGGCATGAACCCAAATTAATCCTTAATCACAACTCACCAGTAAGCAATAACAATTGGTCTCATGTTTTGAGGTTGAGAAATCTCTCTCTCTCTCTATATATATATATATATATATATATATATGAAAGCATTTTTATAGGCTAAGTTAAACTTTAGATGTACTTGTAAACTGTATATAATTGATTATGAAACATACATAGCTTTAGAATAATTCAACCCTAACCTTGATTTGACCTAGTCAATGAACACCTTAAGATAATTGGAAATTATTCAATAAGTGCACCATAACGACTAAACAAATTACATTTGTTTGCAATAAGAAGGTACAAGAAGGAAACTTACGTGAAATGGGTGAGGATATGCAGACATTGGTTAGAAAGGCATTCTGCCCCTCTTACCCCAGTGAAGCGCCCTACAGTACTCAGGCCTACTGGCAACATAGAGGCTGATATCAATAAGTCTCAAGGGGGTGAGCCCCCCACCCATCATGTATCCCATGGCAACACAACATAGGTTGTTTACACTCTGCAGTGAATAACGAACTTATATTTTGCCTATATAAGGCTTGATTTTAGAATAGGCCGTGTCACGGACCTCACTGTTAGGCAGGCTAGGCTCATGTATGTAAGTTGAAATTTGTTGTTATAGGCCTAGTATTAATTAGGCTAGCTACGTGCACATTATGCTAAGCCTACCTTATATAGGGCCTAACCATAACTAGGTCTACACCTATAACATCTATTATTCTAATACTATATAGGGCCTAACCATAACTAGGTCTAATGATTAGGCCTACACCTATAACATCTATTATTCTAATACTATATAGGGCCTAACCATAACTAGGTCTAATGATTAGGCCTACACCTATAACATATATTATTCTAATACTATATAGGGCCTAACCATAACTAGGTCTAATAATTAGGCCTACACCTATAACATCTATTATTCTAATACTATATAGGGCCTAACCATAACTAGGTCTAATGATTAGGTCTACACCTATAACATCTATTATTCTAATACTATATAGGGCCTAACCATAACTAGGTCTAATGATTAGGCCTACACCTATAACATATATTATTCTAATACTATATAGGGCCTAACCATAACTAGGTCTAATAATTAGGCCTACACCTATAACATCTATTATTCTAATACTATATAGGGCCTAACCATAACTAGGTCTAATGATTAGGCCTACACCTATAACCTCTATTATTCTAATACTATATAGGGCCTAACCATAACTAGGTCTAATGATTAGGCCTACACCTATAACCTCTATGAACAATAATTTAATTATTCTATAGGCTAACTACAACATTACGAGTTAAACATTTTATAATTGTTTTTAACAGCAAGATACAGCAAAGAAATTGATGTGAAATAAGTGAGAATATGCAGAAATTAGTTATAAGGGCATTCTGCCCCCTTTTACCCCTTATACTGGCATAATAGATGCTGATTTCAATAAGTCACGGGGGCTGAGTGCTAAAATCCCCCCTCAATCCATCAGGTAATCCCTAGCAAAACAAAGTGTTTGTTTACTCTGAGAATCCTGTAAATCCGAGCCAAGTCTTGAGAACACTTGGTTCGGGTTCTCTAATTTTGAACTTTCCGTAGGCTAACTTAAAAAAAGAAAAAAGAAAAATAGAATGTTTTTGTTTTTATTAGCCTAGGCATAGGCTGTACGTCTAGGCCTATTATCGTTGTATTACATCTTAAATTATCCCACATTTCCCGATATTCATAGCCAGCCCCAGTATTGGGGGCCATATCACATCTCTAGGCTATAATGAAGCATTTCCTCAAGAAATAAATAGGCCTAGGCTAGGCCAGGCTTCATCAAAACACATATCACATGAAATTATGAAAATATAGCAGAAAACGGAAAAATATTTTTTACTATTACTAAATAATGGTGCTCTTATACATATTTACCCTAATAATTCCTTACCTGTAGCACGGAGATCTGTGGTTAGTGCTGAATTTTGTTTTACGGCTATACTTTTTGTAGCAAACCATCTAGTTTGACACTGTTGTACTGTGACTTTTCTCAGTAGAGCAGATAAGTGAAAACATCTTTCAAATAGTGATACAAGCATGAAAGTTGGCATGAATACTCTCTATAGGTAACTCTTCAAATCTGCCCGATTGGCCATTTGAAAATCCAAGCTGGCGGCCATTTGTCAAGATGGCCGACAAAATATCCAAGAAAATACAGACTTCTGCCTATAAAACCTAGACTATTGGCTCGATTTTGTTCAAACTTGCTCACAATTTGTTTTCATATGGTTATGCACAACATTTCTTATATGGTTATGAACAAAATTTCTGGTCAAGGTCAAGGTCAAAAGTCGCATATTGTGACCATGTTTAGTTTTGAGTTGACCGATTACAGACTCCTTTGTTTCCACATAGCGATTTTGATATGTGTTGACTTTATATTGTCTTTGTCCCAGTTTTGGTTTGACTTTGTTTGCAAGTTTTACATTTTAATTGACCCGATTTTGATCATAATTTGCTCACAATGTTACTTACATGTAGGTGGTGCACACAAATCATGCTCAAGGCCAAGGTTACATTACAGGTTACATTACAATTTTGAACCACGTTGTCACTTTCTTGCCACATTACAATTTTGAACCATGTTGTCACTTTCTTGCCACAAGTAGTGTCCAGGATACAGGAGAATTAGCAATGTCTTTAACTTTCAATAGTCACTACAAGTTGACACGAATGTCTTTATACTGTTAAGGCTTGTTACTGGCACCCACATCCACAAAGTGCTGTGCAGGCAAGTCCTGATCTGAAGCATTTGCATCTCCTTGTGCAGTCCTTCTTGCACGAACACTTCGTCAACTCCTGGCAACTTGCTGCAATTGTTGCGAGGGCTGTCCAACAAATTCTCCATGTTTCTCCATCTTTTACCCATCCATAGTCAGCAGGGGACTTGATGTCTGGCTGAGGGTCAGTTACTTGAGCCCAGACAATTCCTGCCTGATAGGCTGCACGTTTGACATTTTTTTTAAGGCTGCCTGTGTCGGTGGAATTGACTCATATGTCCTCTGATGCATTTTTTTTTTTTTTTTACCACCATACACTCCCTGCTGAATAGCAAGGCTAGGGTGGGTGCCCTGATGAATCAGGGACTTAGTGAATAGTTGCCACAGATTGCTAGACCGCACCGTTCACTAACAGCACTGACATCTGCCAATAACTCACTGGCTGGCCCGAGGCTCGAACCGTCAACCTCACGGTTAGCTGGCGAACGCTCTACCAATCGAGCTACGGCCTGTGGCCGCACATTGCGTGCAAATAGATCAAGCCTGGCCTCGTTAACATTGGTGGTAGCACTAGACCTGTCTTACATGAGGACAACAAACTTTTCGAGGATTTGAATGTCTTCATCACCCACTGTTACTGGGTACATACTCAGCTTGACAAAGGTCCTGCCAACTTCACTAAACACATGCCATGTCTGCCATGCCCACTTTTTGCCCTTACTACGAAAGGCGGAGATGACATCACATCCAGTGAAGGCATGAAAGAACAGAAACGCACTTGATTTCTCGGGCCCCATGGCAGACACTACATCATGGATAGGAATCCATCTGGCATTGGCTCCTTGGCCATAAGCGACCAACAGTTTCAAAACCAAGCTCCTCCAGGTAAGAGAAGACAGATACAGCTATGACAACCATATATGTGTCATTGGCCTTGATGATCACTGTTTTGTACCCTTCCAGAACGGCATCTTTGGTATGTACAAAGAGTCTTGTGTCTGACTCTTCATGTCGACATGGGGATACTCCTGAAAGGTCCCTTGCCTTGTTACAGACAGCATCCTCACCCTTTGTCACACTGATACTGCTAGCATTGTCCATGTCTTTAATTCTGTCTGCGAGGAACAGGAACAACTCTGTCTTGTTCATGTCATCTCTCAAGAAGCTTTTCCAGTTGTTTGGAGTTCTACTTCTTCCTTCTCCTGATACCTTTCCCTCGCTTTGATCTTGTCTCAGACTTAAGACTGTCCTTCTGGTAGAGGTAAAACACAACATCAACCCTCCTGTAGATGGCACAGTAAGACTCCAGCTTAGTACGGATCTCTTCTCTAGCATAGTCATCAAAGATCTTTGAGGTATGTGGAGGCAGTGCATTGATCAATGCTGAGCCATCAGTGACTATGACTTCTGCTGTTGGTTCCGAGTCTGATGGAGGGACCTCTGCTTCAAGTATGTTGACCAGCTGAGACTTCTGACAGGTATGCTGCCTACCATTGTCAATCAGGGATGCTGGAGCGGCCTGATTTTCATGTTGGAAGAATTCTTCCAGGTCACATTGTCTACTTTGACATGAAATAAAGAGCCTTGAAAAGAGATGACAGTCCTCCTTCAATTATGACACCTTCTCTTTGAACGGTTGGGCAATGGACGAGGCTTGAAGAATGCAGTGTGATTCTTCTTGATGGGCTGATAGAATGAATTATCATCCTGCCTCTGAAAATCTTCCATGAACAATTTGAACTGGGCCTTGCCTCTTGTGTGATGGGTACTGACCATTGCTGCAGGGGCTGGGACGGCAATATCCCTTGTGTCTAGCACCAGCAGGTCAGATGAATCTTCTTGGAAAGGGTTCCCCATTTCTCTCATCACAGAACACAGTTTCTTCACTTTGTCAAAGAAGGTCTTCTGGGTAGTCAAGTTCTGTTCATGATGTCTTACACTACTGGCTGCTTCTTTTTTTCCTGCCACGTCCTCATAGTCAGCGAGTCACCTCTGGTCCAGCGACCATCCAGCGCCTGAGTGCTGCAGGATCTTCTGTAGCACCCAATGCTCCTCCATCTCCCTTAACCCGGGAGCTGCGGGGAGACTCTTAAGAGTTCCCCCGGCGCACTGCGGGAAGACTCTTAAGAGTCAGAGAAAATAAAAATCAACTTTTGACATCGAAAAAACAATATTTTTTTATATTTTTTTTTTTTTATTTTTTTATTTTTTTTGGCCCCTGGGCCATGCAAAATCTCAGTCCTCTACCTCCCCTCCTTCCCCACTTTCCTCCTCTCCTTCAGTTATCACCTATTTTCCCTGTTATTCCCTTATTCTGAGGTATATTTTCGTGCTAACATTAGAAATCCGATTGGAGGGTGTGGTCATCACTGATAGCAAGCGAGTGCAAGAGAGAGAGAGAGAGTATCGATCGACTGTGTCTCAGTGGCCTTGGGGGAAATTGGCGGGAAAGCAGATTGCCTCACCCATACATTATACAACTCGCGGGCTATATCTCCGATTTTGACCATCCAAACGCTGTTTTCACTCGTTTTATTGTTGTTTCAGGTTAATACCTTTATAATCAACCCATAATAGGCGCATATGGATAAATATTAATGCTATTAATGGCACAATGAATATTTTAGTGACGGAAACACCTCAAATACGTCAGCACAGGGGGACGTTTCCAATTACCCCCATGCGCACTTCAGAGGTTAATTACAGCATTATTCTGCTGGTGGGCCTGATCAATGGCTATTGCAGAGAATGCTCGTGGATTTATGCACAACAAAGTTTCCTTTGTGAAACTCTCTGACCACATCTGGATGGTCCTCTTCCAGTGACATCATATCTACCAGATGGACTGTTAGCCAGCGGGCGGGCGTAGTTTGTGTTGTTATTAGCAAAGAAGTAGGGCAGCAGCTCAGCAATTGCTTGTCTGTAAAGGTCAAAGTTCCCTTCCATGAATGATCTGATCAGGGTAAAGAGGATCAGCTCAAAGTCCAGGACCATTTTCCAGTATTGGAACTGTGGGTTCTCACTTTGTCGTTTCTGTCACCTTAATTCAAAGCTCAGAGGTTCCTCCTCGGATGTACATGTACTGTAGTAGTCATCATAGGCTTCTTTCATTAGCTGATACAGACTGCAAGCAGTGACCTGGTGAGCCTGCCTAACATAAGAAAATGAAGATGAAAATGAATCACCAACACCAATATCACATCAAACTGTATACCGGAAGCCATTAAAATAGTCAAATATGTTTTAAAACATTGCAGAATTATCCTAATTGGCATTAGTGTGTATAAAGCATGTATAAAATACCAAAATAGGTAATAGGATTAACCATTTAATCTCCAACCACAGGTATTACATGCAAAAGTAAGTTTTTTGGAATATTTAGGCAGCCATCTTTAAAAAAATGGCCGCCATCTTGGATTTTCAAATGGCCAATCGGGTATATTTGAAGAGTCACCTATATAGAATATTTGTGCCAATTTTCATGCTTGATTCATCATTTGAAATATTTTGGCAATATTTGCAATTATTTGCTCTACTACCTGGGATAGGAGGCATTTACTCTCCTCGCCACCTCTTCCCAGCACTCCCTTTTGTCCTTTGCTGTTAATACTGGACTCAATTTCCCCTTTAAAATATTTGTCCTTTGATTGACTAAGCCAATCAAAAGTGAACATTCATCGTCTGTCCAATTGCTCACTCGCTCCCTCTTTTACTTAGTAGATAAAGATCCACTTGAAGAAGTTGAAGCTGAAGAAGAATCCATTGCGACCAGTAGACGATAGATCGAGAGTCGTTGTTTGGTGCACGCAAGTGGAAGGTATGTTTACACATTTGAAGAACCCGCCGAGCGGCCGAACTGCAGTACGAAATATTGTTGATATGGTAAATATATTCCCCTTTCAATTTGGCAATATACAATAGAGTTTGTACTAATTTCTTTTTGCATAATTACCATTTTGTTTTATAGTAATTATTATGACATTAGAAGCCTTTATTTACATATTTAACATTATTCATCAATTGAAATGTTGCTAGATGTAGCGATGTAGCGGCTTTGGCAGCTTTTTTAATGCCTCTACTAAAAGCTATTTTATGAACAACTTTTAAGGATTTACTTTCACTTTTAAAGTTCTTTTAGTTAAAATGACTTTTAGGGAATTGTTTACATTCTTTTATAAATACCGGCCCAGACTGATAATTTAACTTGTCGCGATGTTTTATGTTTAGACAGTGTAGAATTCAGCGACTCTGCTAGGAAGCCTATTGTCCAAGTAGAGTATAGAACGAGAGGCGACTCTCTGCTTTTGGTTGTAGGCCCCTGATATTTACCCCATCTAACGTCAAACACCCACTAATTGAGAACGGTTAATTTCGAACAGTAACTATACAGTTTACACCCCTCAATAGAGAATGTACCATTCTTTAGATAACGTTTATATTCGAGCTATAACTATATAGTTTCTAATATTTATAGGCTACCGCTTGCAGTACTCAATATCTCATAATTTTTCACATTTCATAATAGCTCTTATGGGCTATGTCTAAATAGTAGGCTACTGTTGTCACTCATGATGTTTTAATTGTGATCCCCATTCTGTCATTATCATTATTGTCCTACCTTATAGTCCATATGCTACTAAAACTAAATATATTGTGCTACATTCCATGTATACAATATAGTATTTGTGCAGCAACTTCACCTTTTTCTGTATAAAATACTTTATCTAATATAATAAATTTGCTATATGTGTAGGTTACTCAACGTCTATATCTTGTATTGGTTTTGTTCCTTACATTTAAATTTGTATCAGTACCTGTATGGATTTTGCCCATAGTGGTCGTACGTTTACTGAAAAGTAAATAATCAAACCAACACACACACACTGTGAATCATACAGGTCCTCCTATTACTTACACTGCTTAATTGGCGAGGAGTAAATAAAGACATACCGGTACGCTATTATCTCTCAGACTCTCACGAAGGAATATGCGAGACAACCACAGCAATCATCTCAGTGACTGTCTCTCAAGTAATATATGTTTCTGCAGCTCTACCCATACACGTCATACACTAATACACATACCTTCAGCAACATTACCAAAAGTGTGGAACACATCTTTTGCCTCATGTTGTATGTGTTTATAAATATATTTTCTCTCGCTGTTATGTGTTTACTATGCAGGTCAACCACTGCAGCACAATTCAATGCTAGGGGATTTTTTTCCACTACCGTTTATTGTTTTTCTGTGTATTCATGAATACTATTCTATAAGCAGTAATTCCAACCTCGCACTCCACAAAACCTAAGAACATAAAATTGAGGGTATGTCTTACATTAAAGATAACCGATCATATGAATGGCATATCATACAACGTGATTAGATTAAGCTATTTATTTATATTATTTAAAACATCTGTAAATTGTGGAGCATCAGACGTCAGGCGACCAACCCCGCTATACTGGTCATCTTAAAAGTGGCTGCTTCGCACAACACGGGACTAGTTCAGCTGATCAGGTGTTCTCGTCTTCAGATTTATGTCAAGGTTCTTGAGCCATAACAAACATCTGTAATGACACAAATGCCAGCCTTTATAAGTCAGCTATTTACCAAGATAATGTCTCTGGAATCTTGATTCAGTCAGCCATGATTATATATAGGCCTACTCGGATGTGAGTATACTATATACTGTATACTCGTAGATACACCCTACTTATGACTAAGTACTTCACATACCTTTGGGAAAGAATTGACATGAAATGCTTTTGTTTTCACTTGCATTTTCCACAAACAACACAGCTGTGACCGTGCTGTTTTGGTGCCATGGTTGTATCTGCCGCCACGCCATCTGGCAGCTCCCAGTGACATTGTAAGTGTGCAGACAATGTACAACCGATGGCAGAGCCATCTTCAGGGTTGCTTGGCCAAGACTAGGGATCAATTGGGAGTTCCTTTAAGAGCTCTATCCTTATTAGATTATTCTTGCTATTGTCTAAGGTCAATGCTCAATTTAACAAAATAATTGGATTCTTGTGATTGAAAAGGCTCCTTTACTATTGAACACATTCTTCCTGATATAGCAGGCAACATACAACACATATTTGTTTGGTGTCCATGATGGTTGCTGTAGTTAGTGAGTCCCAGTGGGTTCCCATATCCATGGTCGCGACCCAAACAAGGGTCGTGAGCCTGTTTCTGAGGGTCGTGGAATGGTCTGGAGAAAAGAGTTAGCAATAGTAGTTTGTCCCCTTTATCTATTAGTATATATATTTTCCTTTATATCTGTAGACCCCTCCGTTTATCTTATGTTATTACCATAATTACCCATTACTCCCCCCCCCCCACACAATCTTTGACTTCACTCTCTTTCTGTCTATATAATTTTCTTAGGCGTAATGTCTAATTCCCCCCTCCCTCTTTTTTCTTTATTCTCTTTGTCTAGTTCCGTCTCGCACCCTCACCCTCTTTATTATTGTTTCTGTTTCCACATTATATCTAGTGTTCTATATTTTGTGTTGTATGGCTTGACCCTCCATCTCATTTATAAACCCACCAACATTTTGATTATTATCCCCCATCGTGGAATGGTTTACTTTGTACTTTGTGTCTTCCGTTCTCAATTCTTGCCCACTCCCCCATCCCTTCCCACTTAGTGTTGCTATATATTTACCCTTTCCAATCTTTTTTCTACACTCCCTGTTCTACTTACTTTCACCATTTACCCACATATATAAAACAAATTGGCCATATATCTTCTTAAATTTCTTCCAGCTTTACCTTGTACTTACCCTTTGCTTTCACAATCCACTTATCGAATGTACTCCACCCCATTTTCCCCCCCGGATAGCTTCTTTCGCTACGTACTTATTTACCCCAAGTCCTGCCCTCCCTATTTTGTTCTGTATTGCTTCTATCTTTCTTGGCTATTCTACTGTGCATCCCAACGGCTCGAATCTACCACTCCTATTATTCAGTGGTATTCAAGAAGTTCGTTAATGTATGGTTAGTATTGTCTGCATCCTACTTGCTTATGCGTAATGGCTGGACTTGGTATGCCCATCATATATTGTCGTATTAATGCTACTCGCAGTTAACACTTTCACCTTTTAGCCTTGGTAATGAAGTAATTTTTTACGTATTGCATGTTACTTCAAGTAAACTTCCTTATAGCATTTAAGTTGTATTTATTACTAGAAGTAACAATGCCTTTATAATATTTACTTTTTACTTGTTACCCGTTTTCACACCACGATACAAGTGTAATGTTCTTTTTCATTTACTTTTATTTATTGCAACAATTAATAGAAGTGTTTTTACTGATTGGAAGAAGAAACATTGTTATTATGATATTTATTTGACTCATTACCGTGTTTCACTTCACAGCCTTAAATCCAAAATTGCCCGAATATGTTCAAATGCTTTTGGATTTTTTTTTTTTTTTTTTTTTTTTTTTTGTACTTATTACCTGTAACCTGCAACCTATAGTCTCAAATCCAATGCTCATAATAATTAGCATATCAATGTTATACATTGATATAACAACAATGTATATAGATATAGAGATGAGGAATATTTTTGAGTTTGTGATTATGTTTTTGACGGGGCGAAGCCACAAACTGTACTTTAACAGTATATCATGCATGTACTTTTTCGTTGTATGTGGATTACTACGAATATATCCTTGAATGTGTGTATTATAATTATGTGAATGTTGGTTAGTGAGTGACAGAGGGGTTTGATTGAATGTATTTTATGATGAATACTTTTCCTAAAGCTTAAAGTTATGATAGGCTTATTTTTATTTAATTATAGCAACAGTCCGATTTATATTTTGACTGCCTGATAAACTGTTTGGGAGAGCAAATGTGAGTGAAGAAGATAATTTGTGCAATAAACTATACGTGGATCAGCTCAAGGATAAACCCATTTTGAATCGAGAAGCAAAGAAAACTCCTCTCCCTTTTCTAACAAACTACCTCTGTGACCAAGTATTTTCAGACTAAGAACACTAAAGCAAGAGACCAACTTGATCCCCAACATCCATCAACATAAACCTATATATACTTGAGAACCTCAAAATGAGGCGGCATCAGTTTTCTTAATAATAAATATATGTTTTTCATTGCACATAGCCAGCTACTGTTACAGAAATAAGATATCAAGTGTTACATACTAGAATATATGTATTTAGGTTACTGCCTTGAAAAATAATAATGAATTACTAAGAATCAATATACATATACAGTATAACGTACCAATCTAGTGTTTCAGGGTGTAGGGTCGTAAGGGCGATGAAATGTTGTATTTAGGGTCGCCATCAAAACAGTTTGGGAACCACTGAGTGTATTACTTCCTAGTACTTTTATGATCACAACGTATATCGAACAACACTGGACAATTAATCCTGTCAGTCAGAACCTCTACTTTCTGACAGATTTACATAGATTTGGTTTGTAACAAGCTCAGCCCACCCCCATGTTGAAACGTATGCTTATAATATGTGTATTATATATCAAAATTGTATGTATGTATGTTAATACTCTTGCACCTTCTACAGTGTGTTTTTTTTTTTTTTTTTTTTTTTATGGGGGTGGCCGACTTGAGAACAGAGACATCACAACATATCAGACAAAACATAAAAATCTCACACAAATCTAGGTCGCCCAGGAGAAATACCCAGAGACCCAGGCCCATTTGGGGTCCCTAGCAAAAGATTCCCAGGTCCCAGATCTCCAGGAGAGGCGCCAATTTCCGCAGGCAGACCCGCAGTGTAGCTTCACCACCACAAGCCCGCCAACCATGCTTCCAGGCGCACCCTTCATTACCACCAGCTCCCCGGGCCAGGTGCCGGATGGCCTACTATCTAGTCCAACTGGCGCATGACCCTCTCTCCCAAACGACTGCATTCACTCATCTATTTGCAAGCATTCTCCATTCATTCCTGTTTATTACCACTTCCCCCTCCTGATCTATAGTCATTCCTCTATCATCCAAAGCTTGGCTTACAGTCTCTCCATCTCAATGGGGGTCTTCCTGCCCTTCTATCTCCCCTTGTTTTTGACTCGCATAATCTCTTTGTAAGCCTTTCATCTTCCATTCATTCAACATGACCATACCAGCTAAGCACCCTTCTGTCCACTCTAGCCGACAAATGTCAAGGATTACATGCTTATTTAGAATGGGTGTCGCAAAGTCGGGATGATAAAAGTGTCAAGCTGTCCCCATTATTGTATTGACCATTTGGTGAATATTGTAATTGCCTTGCTGATGACATTTACAAATATTCTGTAACGATATTTTACCTATATTTTTATTTTTATTAAAATTCCAGAAGTAGGCTACTAATGTATCAGAAATATTCTTCTTTACCTAAAAGTAATCATTTGCTGAATCACAGAGCCCTTACGAGAACAATATTTTATAAATACATTCAGTATAACCACATGTAGTGCATACTTACGGTATTAAAGAACGTAGGGTACCAGAAGGAGAATGTGTGACTGTAATTTTAGCATAAATCCAAGTAAAGTGTTATTCCATGAACCCTGTGAATTGTACATGTTTGTGTTTAGCTATAACTCAACTAAACATAACTATTCTATTGTGAATGTATCTATGTATTGTGATTAATTTATTTAGTAATGTAGAATTATTGTGTGATCTATTATTCTACTTGTATATACATAACACTGTTGTTGTGTAGTACCAATTGTAAGTCTTGCCTTTGGGTTTGATTGTAGATATATACCCGGTATATATAGAATATTTAGTATATCCCTATTAGGACACCTCACCATTATTAGGTTTGGATAAAATACACCATCTGAGGAGGAGCACTTTATTGACAAAGTTTTGCAGATAGCTTTTTCGAGTCACTAACGGTTAGTGACCTGAAGAAACTATCTGCGAAACGTTATCAACAAAATGCTCCTACTCATGGTGTTATTTATCCATTGTGTCTACTTTCCAATTACTGCTCAGTAAATATTAGATTTGCTGTAGTCAATTAGTATATATTTGAACAGATAATCAATTAATGTCATTGCTAGATAATTAATTTAGTTTAGAACTCAGTTACAAACAAGAATAAAGGTCTTGACCGAAAGCAAGGGTTTTCTGGTAGTTTAATATATATTTCTTCTAGTGCAATTATGATGGTACATTGTGATCTACTACTTAATATCAAAATGGCTAAGACCTTAATACATTCAAATACTTTAATTAGGTTCCCTCTTAACCCTCCCGCATTCGGTAACTTAAATATGTAACTTATGGTAAGGCCTTCTCTAATTTGCCATGAAATGTCAGGCTGGGCGAGTTTTCGAAGCCTTGTGTTTTTCTGTATTTTCATCCACCAGAATGCTGTTTATTGTGATGTATCATATGTCAATGGAAAGAGGAATATTTATAGTACATGATAAAACAAACAAAAATGTAAATAAATCGAAATATGAAAGTGTAAATGAGTCCGGAATACAATTATTTCCATGCAGTTGTCTTCACACCGTCTTATCTCTAAATTGTGAGTGATGACCATATATTGTTTTTGCTTAAATAATAGTATTTTTTCTCCTCTTTCCAAATCTGAAAACAGAAATAGTTTATCTTCAATAGTTCTCAAGCAGTGACCGAAATAAAAACAAATCTGATTTTGATTGATATGGTTTATAACATTTTCGATTTATTTCGTTGTTATGAAGCGATTGATTTTAAATTTAGCCTGTATGAACTAGAAGTTCCTACGACAAATATGTTTTGCGCTATGAATATTTGAAATGAAGAACCAAAATGCGAATATTTACGCTTCACCCGACTCTGTTCCGCCGATGCTAGCCGGGTTCCGAGCGGTTTCCCACCTCGGCGTTGGTTTATTGCTCGGATACGTATATAACTGTTAATATCACCGTCATCGGAAAATTATGCTCTTTCTAATGGTGAAAACCAAAATAATATAGCGTAATTGGTTCGCGAGCTATGCACAATTGTTTCCATGCATTGTTATTGTTATGTAAATATATGACAATGTTTATACAGTTGTATATCTTTGCCACAATGTACAACACTTATATATATATATATATACAAGGTGTCAAACAAAATATAATGAATGGTAACAAAAATGTGTGTATGTGTGTGGGTATCTATATATACTGTATATATATATATATATATATATATATATATATATATATATATATATATATATACAGTATACATACAAGGTGTCATAAATATATATATACTGTATATATTTATGTGGTATATATATATATATATATATATATAAAATAAATAGCAACAGTAATAAATAAAATAAATACAAATATAATAATAATATAAATACTCGATTATGGGCCTTGGGCTTGCTCGGGACCTTGGGGCTGATCCGCTAGATACCCTGGGCAACAGGAATAAAAAATAAATAAAATTATATATATATATATATATATATATATATATATATATACAGTGTGAAAGCCCATCCAAAGGGTTCAAAGATAGACTTAAACACTGCCCCTAAAGAAAGGTAATAGGAAACACATACAAAAACTTTACAACTTTATTACAATAATCTTTAAAACAAAATAAAATATGAATGATTACGTTTGTAGTGACTAAGTATAACGAAGCCAAAAGTGACAAGGAGTCTGCCCCTGCCCCTAATATGACTAACTAGCTTTTCACTGCCTCCCCGGTACAGACTGATCTTTACCGATGTATCGTACGATTGTATATTGACTGATGAGGGGTAGTAGGGAGTAGAGGTCCCGGCTAGTGAGCAGGCAGACGTCGGGGCAGCTCATCGGCTCGTCCTGGACAACACTACATCACTACTAGACGCATCCCCGCTTGGCCCCGCGGTGGTATGGTCATAACTATAGGGATAAATCCAATTGTTAGAACAAATATTAATACAGAATGAAAACTCCGGCCGAAGACTAGGTAACAAGAAAACGTTAAATAATAAAGTTTAAGAAGGCCGTCTTCCCAAGTAAGAAGAAATAGTTAACACTGAATGCACAAATTTCCCTCTTTCCGATATTTAAGAAAATATGCACTAATACTCTTCACAAAATACACCACTTGCAAATAACAAGCACCGAAAATACTAACGTGCGCTCAAGGCAGAAGTAGATAAGTAACTGATTATAATCTCCCTCCACCACTAGAAAATACCTAGCTTTTATACTCAAGGCTTCAAAAGCTCGATATAAGGGTGAATTATCTAACACTTAAATTTAACTCTAAGTTCCGAGACCCCAATATAAGCGTGAGACAGAAACAACGAACTCACGGTAAACAAATTTAACTCGAAGCTCCGGGTGATTAAACTAACGTGAAACAGTGAAACACTAGAGAGAAAGCAAGATACCGCTCATCGAAGAGTATACAACGAGGATAGGAAAGTAATTACACTATTCAATAAGAAACTTAAAAAGTGAATAGGAAAGAACTATACTGTTCTATACAGACTACTGATATAGACTCATTAATATAAAGATGAATATATATATTCATATGTGCCACTTTGAATAAATAAATAAATTTCCCTCACAATGCTCCCCCCAAAGTATCTATCCACGGATAGATATAAACATAAATTTATTTACATGACCCAGAGTGATTATTTACCTGCTCGACTAAGCAAATCAGCCCCCACATTATCCTGACCTTGAATGTGAACTAGCCTGAACCTGTATGGCTGCAGGCAACGCCCAACGCAACAATCTATTATTAGTTCCCTTGAATTTCCTCATGTAAATTAGAGGCTTGTGGTCAATCTCAAGAATGAATTCTCTACCCATGAGGTAAAAATCAAACCTTTTGATACCAAAGAGCATGGCAAGGCACTCCCTTTCGATGGTAGAATACCGGCTCTCCCGATCAGCTAGTTTCCGACTTGCATAGGCAACAGGGAAGGGATGACCGTCCACGTACTGAAGCAACATTGCACCCAGTCCATAGTCTGAGGAATCTGTTCTTAACACAAAAGGTAGAGAAATATCAGGCAATTTCAGTATAGGGTCTGATAAGAGGGCCGATTTGAGCTTGTCAAAGCAGTTTACAGCACTTTCACTCCACACAAGAGGTTCCCTAACACCCTTTCTCAGCATATCAGACAAAGGACTCGTCAATGTGGAAGCCTGGGGAATGAACATCCTATAAAATGAAACCATTCCTAAGAAGGATCGTAAGGTCTTCTTTGTGTATGGGGGAGGAACGTCTAAGATGGCCTGGACTTTGCTCTCAATGGGTCTAATGGCTACTCCATTTATGTCATAACCTACTGTGTATTTCAGACCCGATGTCGCATCGCCTTTCGCAATTTGTGGCAAGACTATAGGTTACATAATAATGACATTCGAACACAATGTTATTGATACCCCGCCGTAAATTATGGTGTTATAAAGGTTTGTCAAATTATTATAGTTACGATGCTACCTCTTAGGGTAGCCAAAGGGAACGCAAAAACATGAGCAAGGGATCGGACACCAGACAGACCCCCCTCCCCTACAGTCCTACTGTCCCTCCCCCACCAACCCCACCAACCAAGCGCCCCCACCAACCCCCTCCTACACTCATCCTTCTATACCCCCTCCCCACCTACCTCTCTCTCTATCTCTCTCTCTACCTCTCTCTCTCTCTCTCTCTACCTCTCTCTACCTCTCTCTCTACCTCTCTCTACCTCTCTCTCTCTCTCTCTCTCTCTCTCACACACACACACATACATAGCATATTGAATAATAATTATAAAGACATTCAGTACTTTGTACATTAATATACCGTGGTAATACGTGACATTGGGTTTACAATAGAACTAAAGTATATACAGCAACAATGAGTTGGGCAGCTTTTTCAAATGAACATGACCCATAAGTTGGTTAATCACATTACAGTATACTGTCTTTGCTAGCAAGTTTGGCGGGTAGTTATAATTATAACCCTATAATTTATGGTTGGGTATGGTCGTTTCAGGCTATATGGACCTGTTGTTCGGTTGGTTATCCGTATGATGTGATGACATGATTGGCCATAATATTCTAAAGAATTGGAAGAGGTTTGTATAATTACAGAATAAATAAATATTAACAAGAGAATTAATGGATAATTAAACAGGCAAATGTACTGTACATATATTTTATTTTAGTCTTCGTCACTGTCAAGGAAGAGCTCATCCTCATCATCGCTGTCAAAGCTTATAACGACAGGTTCCACAATGTCATGAATATTGTCAGATGACCAATTATCCTCTTCAAACGCCATAGCTCTTCTTACGGCACCTGCCCAAATGTCTTTGGTTGCGCGTAACTTTGCTTCCTCTAACCTGGCCTTCAGGCTGGGACGAGTGAATCGTTGTAACGAGGTGCGTACGTATCTCTTCATACACCCCCACACCTGCTCGATGGCGTTCAGCTCAGGATGCGCCGGTGGAAGTTGGACAACTTCGTGACCCCATTCTCGGATTATATTATCCACTTTGTACCGTGGCTTTGGTCGTTTTTCTTTGCATATACGAAGGAGTTCAGTACGAGTAGCGTGAGGTGAGAAGGGGAGTTTCCTTTCCTCCAACCATTTCACAAGGTCAGCTTTTTTGGTGGTAGTAGTGGGACAGCGACTTTCCTTCCTCCGTAAACTGGCTGTGGTAGGGTGCATTGTCCAACACAACTACTGATGGCTCTGCCAATGCTGGTAAAAGTTGTGCTGTGAGCCAGTGAACAAAAAGGCTGCTGTTCATTTCCCCGTGGTAGTCACCTGTTTTGTTCTTTGCAGGGAAACATACAAAGGAGCCATCCACAAAACCCTCGACTGTGCCACCTGCTACCACCACAAATCGCTCTCCTTCACCAGGTGGCACCTGACGGCTGTAGGTGGCACTTGTTTCATGTTGTGTTCTGTCCACCCACTCCCTGATGTGTGACATCCTTGTTGTGAACCACGTTTCATCCCCATACACCACCTGTCTTCCTTCCTGCCGATCATGCTAGAGTGCGCGGAGAGCGTCAATACGACGACATACTATATCATTCGACTCTTTCCGTACATACATTTTTCTCTGTGATACCCTGTAACGGAATCCCATGCTGTGCAACACACCATATAGTTGCAAAAGTATGCAGTATGTTGTATATGCCGAAGACGTTTTAGAAGTCTTTCCTTTGTAGAAGTATCTACAGGGAAAACAATATTGAGTTATATTTGTGTGATAAATTTTGTTAGTGGTTGTGTGTGTGTGTGTGTGTTATTGATATTGGTGTGAATGTTTGAGTATTGTTACATTTGGCTACGTTTGTTTGAACACATTATATTAATTGGTCTAGTGCTGAATTGTTTGTTGTTTGTTTGTTTATTGGTCATAGTTGATTACTTACATCTGGAAAAACAGAGAACGAAGTAATCACGATTTTGTGAACGAAGGTAGAGGAAGCCATGTTGTTAAATGTATGTATTCTCTATTGTTTATGTCCAATTGAAAGGGAGAAAGGGAAGCGAACAATAATTTGTCCCTTGTAATAAAAACACCAAGTTATTTCGAAAGACACACACATGTAATCAGTGTCCGTGTGTGTGTGTGTGTGTGCGTGAGTGTGCTTAAATTCTACCTTACCTATGTTAAGCTACTCCTTGTCCTTAATGACATGACAAGCCGCCTAATTCCTTATAAAGTAGAAGGAAAAAACGTTTGACCCATATAATCCCAAAAGGGGCTTCTTGACCAAACACACACAAACACGTACAATGTATTGTACAAACTGAGTGTGCGTGTGTGTAAAAATAATAATAACTGTATAGTAACTATCCTTAGTGTGTCTATGCTAGGTTCAGGATGTTTAAAATGCATAATATAATACATCCACTTTGTTTCACCTCGTTTGTTCTTGATCGATTACTCAAAGTGAATGAACTGATTGAACTTCCACTGATCTTAAATTCCATGGACTATAGTTTACAAGGAATAAATAAACAACACACGAAGAGGTACTGGTATTGAGAGAGGGAAGCTGGGTCGAGTGCAGGCTAGTGTGGGGCGCACTCTACACTGTGTGCGGGAGAGAGCTTATTTTGGTCAGCCGTCAGGTAGACCTTAGTATATAGATCTTGGATTCAGCCCACCACATAATACCATAACATATAATAATACAACTATGTTGTCCTTAATATTCGACCATTTCCCAATTCTATGATAATGTCGTTCCACACAGGCCGTATGACCGTGTCGCTCACGTGATGGGTATGACAATCCAGGCAGTGCGGAAGATGGTGTAGCGCAACCTGCGTTCACAGCCAGACACACCACCTGAAACACCGAGCACTCCCACCATTACACCACCTGACTCCCCGACCCCCTCCACTACACCACCTGTCTTTGACAGCTTTACTATTGGTGCCATACGACGTTTTGTGCATGCCAATTTTGCTGCAAAGGAAACATTTACTGTTGTTACCCTGACCGATGATTTGAAGAGGGCCGATATTATTCCAAGTGAGACCTCAGAGACAGCGATATGGCGTGTGTTGCACAGCATGGGATTCCGTTACAGGGTATCACAGAGAAAAATGTATGTACGGAAAGAGTCAGTCGAATGATATAGTATGTCGTCGTATTGACGCTCTCCGCGCACTCCAGCATCATCGGCCGGAAGGAAGACAGGTGGTGTATGTGGATGAAACGTGGTTCACAACAAGGATGTCACACAACAGGGAGTGGGTGGACAGAACACAACCTGAAACAAGTGCCACCTACAGCCGTCAGGTGCTACCTGGTGAAGGAGAGCGATTTGTGGTGGTAGCAGGTGGCACAGTCGAGGGTTTTGTGGATGGCTCCTTTGTATGTTTCCCTGCAAAGAACAAAACAGGTGACTACCACGGGGAAATGAACAGCAGCCATTTTGTTCACTGGCTCACAGCACAACTTTTACCAGCATTGGCAGAGCCATCAGTAGTTGTGTTGGACAATGCACCCTACCACAGCCAGTTTACGGAGGAAAGTCGCTGTCCCACTACTATCACCAAAAAAGCTGACCTTGTGAAATGGTTGGAGGAAAGGAAACTCCCCTTTTCACCTCACGCTACTCGTCCTGAACTCCTACTTATATGCAAAGAAAATCGACCAAAGCCACGGTACAAAGTGGATAATATAATCCGAGAATGGGGTCACGAAGTTGTCCGACTTCCACCGGTGCATCCTGAGCTGAACGCCATCGAGCAGGTATGGGGGTGTATGAAGAGATACGTACGCACCTCGTTACAACGATTCATTGGTGCCAGCCTGAATGCCAGGTTAGAGGAAGCGAAGTTACGCGCAACCAAAGACATTTGGGCAGGTGCCGTAAGAAGAGCTATGGCGTTTGAAGAGGATTATTGGTCATCTGACAATATTCATGACATTGTGGAACCTGTCGTTATAAGCTTTGACAGTGATGATGAGGATGAGCTCTTCCTTGACAGTGACGAAGACTAAAATAAAATATGTACAGTACATTTGCCTGTTTAATTATCCATTAATTCTCTTGTTAATATTTATTTATTCTGTAATTATACAAACCTCTTCCAATTCTTTAGAATATTATGGCCAATCATGTCATCACATCATACGGATAACCGAACAACAGGTCCATATAGCCTGAAACGACCATACCCAACCATAAATTATAGGATTATAATTATAACTACCCGCCAAACTTGCTAGCAAAGACAGTATACTGTAATGTGATTAACCAACTTATGGGTCATGTTCATTTGAAAAAGCTGCCCAACTCATTGTTGCTGTATATACTTTAGTTCTATTGTAAACCCAATGTCACGTATTACCACGGTATATTAATGTACAAAGTACTGAATGTCTTTATAATTATTATTCAATATGCTATGTGTGTGTGTGTGTGTGTGTGTGAGAGAGAGAGAGAGAGAGAGAGGAGAGAGAGAGAGAGAGAGAGAGAGAGAGAGAGAGAGAGAGAGAGAGAGAGAGAGAGGTAGAGAGAGAGAGAGAGAGAGAGAGGTAGAGAGAGAGAGAGAGAGGTAGAGAGAGAGAGGTAGAGAGAGGTAGAGAGAGAGGTAGAGAGAGAGGTAGGTGGGGAGGGGGTATAGAAGGATGAGTGTAGGAGGGGGTTGGTGGGGGCGCTTGGTTGGTGGGGGAGGGACAGTAGGACTGTAGGGGAGGGGGGTCTGTCTGGTGTCCGATCGCTTGCTCATGTTTTTGCGTTCCCTTTGGCTACCCTAAGAGGTAACATCGTAACTATAATAATTTGACAAACCTTTATAACACCATAATTTACGGCGGGGTATCAATAACATTGTGTTCGAATGTCTTTATTATGTAACCTATAGTCTTGCCACAAATTGCGAAAGGCGATGCGACATCGGGTCTGAAATACACAGTAGATACTGAATGGAGTCACACCCAAACCTACATTTACTAGGCTTAACTGTAAGGCAATGATCAAATAGGCGGCTCAAGACAGATCTAAGGGCCGAGATATGCTCCTCCCAGGTTGCCGCATAAACTAGAATATTATCAAAATAAAAGGCAACATTCCTTAACCCTGCTAACACTATGCGCATAAGGCAGATGAATGTGGCACATGCAGTCACCAGACCAAAGGGAAGTCTACAGAATTCCATAAGTCCCTTGGGGATAGGAAAAGCAGTTAATGGCATAGCCTCATCAGCAAGAGGAATTTGATAATAAGCTTTGGCTAAGTCTAGTTCTGTAAAGTACTTTGATCCAGTAAACTTGTGTAGGTCATCGTTAATAGTACACATAGATTCTGCATGAAACTGTGTGATAGCGTTAACATTCCTGTAGTCTACAGCCATCCTGTAGGAACCACCCGGCTTCTTAATCATCACGACAGGTGATGAATGAGGTGACTGAGATGGTCTTATTATTCCTTGCCGAAGCAAGGTTTGAACCTCTTCTTCAAAGTAGGATTGTAAGTGAACAGGGACTGGATAATGCTTTGATTTAAAGTTTTCAGTAGTATTCAACTTTATGTCATGACTGAGAGTGGAGGTACACCCGGGAAGTGTAGAAAATACCTGATTATACTCTGTAACTAATCCTTTAACATCATTTACCTGTTTAGTATCCAATTGTGGGGATAAGTCAAACTCACCGGTGTCCTCTACCTCCGATATTAAAGGGAATTCCTCAGACTCTGCTTCAAAATCTAGGGCTAGGGACTCGCATATATGAACTGTAAGAAGAGTCTCATTAGAATGATCTAAACATGGGATAGAATCTAAGTTGCATGCGACTTGAGCCTGGACTCTACGATGGTATCTCTTAAGTAAATTCACATGGTATAGCTTAGGGCGGCCTTTCTCCTCTATCAAGCAAGATACTTTATTCTTACATTCAAGTACTTAATATGGGCCACTCCAAGACATCAACAATTTACGTTTGTCATCAGGCAAAAGGACAAGGACTTCATCACCAGCTTTAAACTGTCTATCTTGTGCCTTAAAGTCAAAATATGCTTTATATCGTGGACTACTAATATCTGCATTCTGGGCGGCAATCTTGGCACAATCTTCTAATTTCTCTCTTAGCTCTATGACATATTGAAACATGCTCCTATCATCCTCTTCAATAGACTGATCTTCCCAAAGGTCACGGAGAACTGCTAATGGCCCCCTTACTGTTCTACCATACAGACGTTCGAACGCCGAGAATCCAGTCCGGTCACTAGGCATCTCCCGCATGGCAAACAGCACAGGTACCAAGTACCTGTGCCAATCTCTTGGTTTGCTTTCACATAGCTTCCTCAGGGAGGCCTTCAATGTAGCGTGGAATCTCTCAACACTACCATTGCCACTAGGATGGTATGGAGTAGTAAACAATGGCTTGACTCCCAACAACTTATGTAACTCACCCATGAGATGGGAAGTGAACTGAGCTCCCCTATCGGAGAGAATCTCCTTTGGCATCCCTACCCGTGCGAAGATTGTGACAAGAGCCTCAGAAACAGCAATGGAAGTGATGTCCTTGAGAGGCACTGCTTCAGGGAATCCTGTGGCGAAATCAATAAGAGTTAACACATATCTATGACCCTCTGATGATGGAGGAGAAAGTGGCCCTACCAAATCAATTGCTACTCTAGAAAATGGTTCGGTGAGAATGGGCATTAGTTTCAGGGGGACTGGCTTAACTCTCCCCTGAGGACACATGCGTTGGCAAGAGTCACATGACCTGCAGAAGTTCCTTACATCAGTCCCTAGACCTGGCCAGAAGAAATTCTCCTTTATCTTCAGTTCAGTCTTGCGGTGGGAAAAATGACCGGCCAAAGGACTCTCATGAGCTGTGACTATAACTAGTTTTCTACACTCTGAAGGGACAACTAGGGCAGTTTTACCAACTCTGTCAGGCTTCTTTGAATTTATGCAAACACGACACAGCAATCCATTTTGGTATACATATTTAAATAAAGTTCCATCACTGGTTTTAATTTCCTCTCCTGACAGTGATAATTTGCGAACTAGCTCTAAGGTAGGACATTGTGACTAAGTCCGCAAACTCTGCAGGGGTTACTTTCAACACTTCAAGGGTTGGCACAATTAAAGGGTGGATAGTCTTTGAACTGAAAGATCTAGTTTGGACACATTGACTTTGTTCAGTTTGCTTAAGAGCAGTATGATCCTTATTGTCCGTCCCACCAGCACCGGAAACATTACCAATGAGTACACTGCAAAACTTAATTGGGGCTCTAATAGCATTAACCCACCCATCAAAGTAAGGGCATCTAATGTGGCACCTAACCAGGGGAAAGGTATATTCACGTCCTAGATAGTCGGCCACCTTAACTTTTGGGCAACTAACAGTATCGGCATCTGGGAGAGCTTCCTCTGAAACTATAATGCAAAAGGCTCCAGTATCACGGAGTATGGTCGAAGCCCACGCACCGTTTACAGTACCTGAAGTCATGTAATCAGATTTGACAGGATCATCTAAACAAAAACTCACTCTTTTAGTCTCAGAGGAAGTGCTAGATTTAAATGCCAAAGGATTCTTGGGGCAGCGAGGTTTTATGTCCCCACATGCATGACACAACGGAAGACATGTCCCTCTTTACTTTAGTCTGCCCTGCACTAGCCTGTTCTGGGGATTTAATGGAATTAGAGGAATAAACATTAGTCTTTTTAGTCTTGGTAGAGTCCTGTGTAGATTTAGGATAAGCACGGTGCGCTGTACTCCAACCGTCTGCAAGGATAACCGCTTCACTCAAATCTGAGACCCTATGTTCTTTTAGGTAAACTCTAAGATCAGGAGTAACTGAGGCAACAAACTGATCTAATAATACATGAAAGACCGCAGATTCTCAAAGTCTTTTTCTGTCTTCCTGGAACTAATCCACTGATCAAAAAGGCGACCTAATTGTATTGTGAACAAGTCATAGGTCTCTCCTGGCTTGATGCGGGCTGATCTAAATTAATTGCGGTAAGAGTCAGGGGTCTTGTTAAAGCCCCACAGAAGAGATTTCTTTAACTCTTCATAATTGCTTGTAATTTCATCTGTCAAACTAGCATAAATATCAACACACCTACCTGTCAATAGACTAGCTAGACGGACAGCGTAAGTATCCCTGTCAATATTTAGGAGGCTAGCAATCATCTCAAATCGTGTGAGGTAAGTAGAAATATCTTCCCCTTCACGATACATGGGTAGTGAAGGTCTGCGGACATTATCATGGTGATTATAGGAGGAATTACTTGATTCAGTAGGCCGGGATGCCTTAACCTTTTCCAACTCTACCTCTAGCCTTTTCATCTCCAACTCTTTCTCACTGGCTATTTTCTGTGCTTCCAACTCGCTAGCTTCTTTCTCTTTCCCTTTCTCTTGCCCTATCCTCCCTAGCGATCTGTTGCTGTCCCAGAATAAACTTAGCAACATCAACAACTGATCATAGTAATCAGTAACAAGAGGCTAAGGTCTGTCTACCTAGCATCAAAAATAAACAAAAATTAACAGTTACTTCCCGGCCCCAGGACTATAACCTAATGACAAGATGCGAATTATAATAAAGTTGACTTAGTAATCCAAAACCTTCTGTAGAGGCAGGTTAGTCTATCCTGGCAAGGTCGCTTGTGAAGGCCCATCCAAAGGGTTGAAGGCCCATCCAAAGGGTTCAAAGATAGACTTAAACACTGCCCCTAAAGAAAGGTAATAGGAAACACATACAAAAACTTTACAACTTTATTACAATAAGCTTTAAAACAATATATAATATGAATGATTACGTTTGTAGTGACTAAGTATAACGAAGCCAAAAGTGACAAGGAGTCTGCCCCTGCCCCTAATATGACTAACTAGCTTTTCACTGCCTCCCCGGTACCGACTGATCTTTACCGATGTATCGTACGATTGTATATTGACTGATGAGGGGTAGTAGGGAGTGGAGGTCCCGGCTAGTGAGCAGGCAGATGTCGGGGCAGCTCATCGGCTCGTCCTGGACAACACTACATCACTACTAGACGCATCCCCGCTTGGCCCCGCGGTGGTATGGTCATAACTATAGGGATAAATCCAAGAATGAAAACTGCGGCCGAAGACTAGGTAACAAGAAAACTTTAAATAATAAAGTTTAAGAAGGCCGTCTTCCCAAGTAAGAAGAAATAGTTAACACTGAATACACAAATTTCCCTCTTTCCGATATTTAAGAAAATATGCACTAATACTCTTCACAAAATACACCACTTGCAAATAACAAGCACCGAAAATACTAACGTGCGCTCAAGACAGAAGTAGATAAGTAACTGATTATAATCTCCCTCCACCACTAGAAAATACCTAGCTTTTATACTCAAGGCTTCAAAAGCTCGATATAAGGGTGAATTATCTAACACTTATATTTAACTCTAAGTTCCGAGACCCCAATATAAGCGTGAGACAGAGACAACGAACTCACGGTAAACAAATTTAACTCGAAGCTCCGGGTGATTAAACTAACGTGAAACAGTGAAACACTAGAGAGAAAGCAAGATACCGCTCATCGAAGAGTATACAACGAGGATAGGAAAGTAATTACACTATTCAATAAGAAACTTAAAAAGTGAATAGGAAAGAACTATACTGTTCTATACAGACTACTGATATAGACTCATTAATATAAATATGAATATATATATTCATATGTGCCACTTTGAATAAATAAATAAATTTCCCTCACATACAGTATATATATATATATATATATATATATATATATATATATACTGTATATATAAATATATATATATATATATACTGTATATATATATATATATATATATATATATATATATATATATATTGTTACGATCCTACAATGCTGAACCCAAGAGATTAAAATTCAAGCAAGGGCAACTAGCATGCTGTTGCGTTTCAGAAGGCCAAAAGGGTAAATGTCTCAGATAATCACAAATTAATGAAGAAGGATGATATTAAACACTTCTAATTTTCGTATTAATTATAATTACTAATAACTAGGGAAACGAACAGGTTGATAAGCAAGATGATTCAGTAAATCACGGCAAAGAATGGTAATGGGCTAAGCGCCGAGTGAAGGCCTCGAGTAAATGCACTCGTTACAAGGAATGAACACTACATAAAAAGAACATTTGAAGAACAGTTAATCAACACCTAGCACACTGAACAGCAAACTGAATCACACTCAATCACAGACCAATATATGATACCATGTAGTATCACCAGTTAACACGCTAGGAGAACGTGTGCACTCTAGAACACTAATCAGTGTTCGTTACACACCACACAACACCATATGAAACTCAGAGCTCCTCGCAACACTAGGGCTCGTGACACATACACAATAATACACCAATGCTGTCTCATCTCCCCTTCAAAGGAAAAACAGTGCACTACCTACTTGTCTTAACGCACAAACCAGCAGACAACACGTCACGCATGTCCAGGGGTGTACCCAGACCAGCGTGAGCAGGAGCACTTCTCCCACCTCTGCCTCGTCGGGCTCTCCAACAGCTACTAACTCTCAACTCTTCCCTCCCTATACATATCACTTCCCAAGCTCTATTTTCGGCAAAAACCTGGTGTCACACTAGTCTATACAGCAGAGTCACACAGAATGTCAGATAAAGGCCTCCTGTCGGGGGAAATGTAGATCATCCCACGCCTACATGCCCCACGTGTGTAGGTGGGTGAATGGGTCCCAGGCCTACACACCACGTGCATAGACTCCCACGGGTGGGGCTTGCGATACTGGACACCAGCCGCTATCGGTGTAGATTAAGGTGGGTCGCCTGTCTCTCTCCTCCCTCTGTCTCTGCTACCACGCTGCTCACTTACACCCTCCCCCTTAAAAATAAATTTGTGGCGACAAATTTAAGCATTTATAAACATTTTTTGTTTTTTGTTTTTTTACATGTGGGACAGGTGGTCAGCAATGACATTACATTTCCCTGGAATATGGATGATATTGAGGTGGTACTCCTGCAAGAACAAACTCCACCTTGCAAGCATTATGAACAAAGTTGATATTCTGGCTGTCACCAGACACAGGATGCTTTATCTTACGATCATCACCTAGCAACAAGACTGCCCCCGTCCCCAAATCACTTACATCCCCAACCAGTTTGAACTTGGCACGCCCCACATGCTCAATACATTCCTTAATCTAGGCAAATGGTAAGTGTCACTCATGGTGATGTCATTGACTTTCTTAACATCAATGCAAAACCCTGCTGACCCACCTGGCTTATCTATGAGAGTGACAGTGGAGGAGCATTCACTCTGGCGTGGCTCTGATGTCTCGTAGCAACTCGTCGTCGACCTCCTGGCGCGTCACCTTGGCTCTCTCGGGGTTGACTCGGCACGGCCGCTGCCTGACAGGCTCCACATCCGCCACGCCCACGTCACATTCCATCCCCATTGTCCGGCTAGAAGCATTCCGGGGGACACTCTCCAACATCTTATCATCCTCTGCTCCATCATCAAGAGGATAATTTTTGTGCATAGGCAATTCATTGATTATACCGTACATCGAATCATTTCCTGCAGCCTCCTTCACTTTTGGCTGCTCTATCTCCTTGTGATTAGTACATGGGCCCACACCGGGCAGCTACTTTTCACTTGAGACACCATCATCCTTTGTCACCCATCATTTAGCGAGAATAATTCATCTAGCCCTACCTCGTCAGGGCCCACAAACACACTTTGCACCCTTGCAACATCACTCTTTGCTAGCGAGAACAATTTCCCTAGTCCCCATTCATTAGGGCCATCTAGCGCACCTGGTACACTTGCAACACCACTCTTTTTCTCCATTTCCACATTCATCCCATTATTTCTATGAGACATGGGCCGGGTTACAGCACAATCAGTAGGCCTGAAAACAATGATAGGAGCACTCACCTTCTTCCCCGCTAAATCATTTCCCAACAGGAGGTCAATTCCTGGCACTGGCAATTCATCCACTAGTCCAACAGTCACCCTCCCATTTACGAGCTCACTCTTAAGCTCAACAGTCACGAGTGGCACAGACAGCTGACCGCCCACACCATGAATGAGGATGCATTTTCCCTCATGCACAAACTTCTCCAGCACCTTCGTCCTCATGAGCGTTTGTGCAGCACCTGTATCTCTCAAGATTTTCACATGCTTAACTTCATAATTCTTACGAACAGATCCACACGACACAAATAAAGCAAGTGCATCAGCTCTCTTTCTCCTCTCCTCCTCCTCCGCCGACCCATGGTAATAACGTTCTTGACATTGTACTTGCAACAAAAGAAGAATTAATAGAGAATTTGAATGTTGGTGACGAATTTAGTAACAGCGACCATCGTACGATAACTTTAACTTTAAAGTTTACTAGTAACGAACCAAATAGTAGCATCGAAATAGTCCCTAATTTCAAGAAAGCAAACTTCCATAAACTTAGAGCTATGTTTTAAGAAACTGACTGGAGCTTTTTAATTCACAATAACGACATAAATACATCTTGGAAGTTATTCGAAGCCACTTACCTAAAAGCAGTGCAAGACTGCATACCATCGAAAATACGGCGTCCAGGCCATAATAATAAGCCCAAATGGTGGAATAAAGATATTTCAAACTGCCTGCTTGCTAAAAAATTTGCTAATAATAGATTAAAATCCTCACAAAATGACGAAGAACGGCTGAAATTTGTAGAGCTACGACGCAAAGCCAAAAAGTTAATTAACCCGTACAGCCCCGGCCGGTTTTATTATTTTTGCGCACCAGAACCCGGGCAATTTTCAATTTTTTTTTTTTTTTATAAATATATCAGAATGTGTTAGAAAATAATGATAGACATGAAGAAATGTGAAAAAAGTACTTACCTAGGCCATTTGGGGGTTCTAGGAGGTAGTGGGGGTCCCCAGCCTCAGAGGAGCCTTAGCGCCATTTCAAATCTCCCGTGCCAGCAGCCAGGCAGCATGACTTATTTTGCACCTCTCGGACATAAAGTGCGCTTCAGAGTTCATAGAATGTCTTTGTATATCACATAATGTCAATATAACTGAAGATGTAGTGTGATAAGTGCCTTCATTCAAGTATTACAAGTGCGCATTGATCATTTCCTGACAACACTTGCATTCATCTTCTGTGTCCATTGTAGCACAGTTTCCACATCGGCACCTGCAAATAGTAATAGAGATAAGTTAATGGGTAGTAGAATATTTCGGTAAACAGACTTAACAAGCAAAACCTAAACTTTGGTAATTCAACTAAAATATTCGAATGTCTGTAGTCTATTGGGCCAAGATGGCTGTGTCCATTGAGGGTGAGGATGGTTAAAGCATCTGAGATAGATGAAGTGTGTAGCGGGATGCTGAAATATGGTGGTGAGATAGTGATTGAATGGGTATGAATAATGTGTAGACTAGCATGGGAGAAGGAAAATGTGCCAGAAGACTGGAAATTAAGCATAATTGTCCCACTGTACAGTTGTAAATGGGAGAGAGGACTGTGTGGTAATAATCATGGGGGAATATGTCTCAGCATCGGGAAAAAAGTGAGAATGGAAAAATGGATACTGTACCGGTTCCCTAGGTGAGGAACAGGGTGGGTTAAGGAAGGGAAGAGGGTTTGTATACCAGATTTTTTCCTCGAGATATGTTGTTGAGAAGCATTTGGAGAAGGGACAAAAGTTGTATGATGCCTTTATAGACTTGGAGAAAGACTATGACAGAGTTGATAGAGAAGGTTTGTGGAAAGTACAGTACTGAGAATATACGGGGTAGCTGGTAAGTTGCTGAAAGCAGTGAAGAGCATGTATGAGGATGCAAGAGCAGCAGTGTATGTGGACAATGAACAGAGCAAGTTCTTTGATCTGATTTTTGGTTTATAGCAAGGGTATGTGATGTCCCCATGGTTGTTCATGATTATATGGATGGAGTCATGAAACAAATACAAGGAAGTGCAGTTGATGTTGTTGTTCCCCTGATAAGGGAGGGAAAAGAGTGGAAGTTGTCAGTGCTGCTGTTTGCTTATACTGTAATACAATTCTGATGCGTAACAATGAATGGGAGTTGCAGGGTCTGGTATATAAGTTTGAAACTGCGTGTGAGAAACGGAATCTGATATAAATGTGGTGAAGAGTAACGTTATGGTCTTTGTGAAAAGGATGCAGTCACAGAGTGTGAGGTGAGATTAACCCTCTCACGTTGTTGACGCAATTTTGAGCCTATTAGGGATACTTTAAAGCCTTTGTTACCATAGAGGTATTTAGAAACCTTTAGTTTAGTTACTTCAACCTCTGCAGTTGTCTTTGAGTTAGCTGTGGGCAGAAAACTAATTTTGGAGAGGTAATTATAAGAGTGAGAGAACTCTATTTAGTATTGCAAATCTGGCAACCTCTGCGTCATATGGTCGTGAGAGGGTTAAACGGTCAGGTTATGGAGAATGTCAGCTCATTTAGTAATTTGGGCAGTGTGACTAGTAAAGATGGGAGTATAGAATATGAAGTGCAGGAGAGGGTACAATAGGGGAAGAGGGTTGTATGAATGCTGAAAGCAGTGACAAGGAAGAGGGTGATGAGCATGGAAGTAAAGAAGTCAATGCATGATAGTGTGGTAATCCCGACATTGACGTACGGGAGATAAGCCTGGACGTTGTTGGAGATGGAGAGATATAGATCAAGGGCGAAAGGGTGGAAATCAGTAACTTGAGAAGTGCATGTGGAGTTGCAAGGAGAAATAGATGGACGAATGAGGAAGTACGAGAGCGGTGTGGTGTGGATGTGCTGGAGTGTGAAAAGAAACACCTTGAGGTGATTTGGGCATGTGCAACGTACAGTGAGTGAGAGAATGACTTAAGAGAGTGTACAAGAGTGACGTGGAAGGGCAGATGATAGGAAGAGGCAGACCGAGAGTGAGGTGGAAAGATGGAATTGACAAGTATATGAGTGAGTGGTGCTGGGTGGGATGAGGGGTGCATGGAGGTGATTCATTTGTGGCCACCACTTTGGGGATCAAGGCGTCTGGCAATAGCCTAGATATTGTTACGATCCAGGTTCTACAAGACACAGGGCTCTTAATCATTGGACTAGATAAGGCTAAATGCAACAACGGTAACACTAGTTCCAACCCCTGCCTTAACCACTGGACAACAAAACACCTATACCGCCCTGAGTTGTGACTGGACAACGAGGTATCCTATGACTCGGTAAAAGGTGCACACTATAGGCTGATGATCACTGAAGCAGCCTATACTCATACAACATACGATTACTTTATTAAGGTATACAAGGAAAAAGATAGATAGCGTAATTAAATCGCAGCAACGAATTAATAGCAAACTAGAAGAAGGATAATTAACGTTACGTTAAATAATCAGTAAACTGTCAGTCCTGTCTGAAAGAAAGTGAAACAAAGAAAGTCATAAAGCATCATACCAGAATCTTCTGCAAAGGTCAGATGCAACTAAGAAGTACATCTCGGATTCTGAACTGTGTATTAGTACTGTGGGAACATATATAGTGTAGGGACATACGGTGTTATCTGGCACAGGTGTAATTATAAAACAGTCGGCAGTCTAAACTCTAACCACAAAAAGATGTGCTTTCTCCCACCAGGCACTAGCCTGCTCTGGTTGGGTCTCTCAGTAACAATCACGACTTACTATAAACATAAGGAGCAATAATGCTGCACACATATACACAATGAGATTATAAACCCTAATCGGGGATCTACCAGGTGGACGAAGTCTAGCAGGGGAGTCGTAGGCTAAGCTACCTGGGCTGAGTCACCTGCTCGGTAGCCTAGTGTCGTTCTCAAATCTGTGCGCCTAGTTACATTAAATGACGGGGTGCTCTCTTGAGAGATCCAGGTCTCGTGTACCTGGTTCTCTCCTGGCGACCCTCCTAAATCAAAAGCTAACGAGCCAGCACAGTGCTGGGTGGACTAGGCCAATGCCCTCACGCCAACACAGTGCTAGGCTCTAAGGTACACAGACAAGAAAATTACCTAGGCCTCCGCAGGTATCCGGTACAGTTGCATAGGGTCAACGAAGTCTATTCTCATAGGAAACTGCAACCTGATAGCCTCTCCCCAGTCTAGCATCGACTAACCTGGCAGACACCCAAGAAAATAAGGTTGGGGCAACACGATGAGTATGTCAAACCTCCCCAAGCCAAAATGGATAACCCTCTGATCCAAAATGCCTAACTAAGTATATACATATAATATCTCTGAGAGCTCGCTGTATAATACAGTGACGGATATATGAAATCAACGTCAAGGGTAAGAGCAGTTAATTAATAGTAGGATATACAGAGAGAAGAAGGTAAGCAGTGGTAGAGAAAGTTCGCAATAGGGGGGTGAGGTGGGCTGATAGATTGCAAAGGGATGTTAGCGTTACAGCACTACGAGGAGCTCTGACTGAGACACAAGGACAGGAGCCCGCACCACCGTCCCAGGACCGCGGCCGCCAATCACAGACGACTACGTCACCAGGCAGCAGGGATGCAGAAGGCGCCAGGAGCCACCAGCCAATCAAGGGCGCGGGAAAGCGCGCGAGCGGGAAAACACCTCGAGTGAGGGAGGCAACACATACCTACGCATGCATATATTACCACCACGCTCGTGCTATTCTCTCTCTCCCTCCACAATGCATCTTATATTCTACTAATGATATAAAATATTTCCCGTTGTCACAGACGAAAGTAAAGACCACCACGGGACTGTCTGTAACAACACGAACACTATGAAAGAAAGAACAATATTCTCTGATACCTGTAGCCCATTTCACTGCCTGGGGAGAGGGGAAAAGAGGATAGGGAGCCACTCGCGGTCGCTGGGGAGCTGACGTGCGTCACAATATATAGATATAACATAACATAACTTTGTTTCTTAGCTGATAAGATACAATATTGCATGATATAAAATATTTAGTTTTCGGTACTAATTACCGAAACTACCACTCATTTTTTCTCAATATTTGAAGGCTATTATAGGATAAAAATGTTGCAAAGATTATATTAAAATTTGTTTTAACCACCGGAGACACATTTTATGTGCACTATATAAAGCACTGTAAAAACAGAAAATTCTCCCTATTGATGGCAGTAAAACTCTTATTTATGCCCCTTACTGTCAAAATAGATGCTGATTTAAATCATTCATGGGGGGGTGAGGGCCCTTACTGTCAAAATAGATGCTGATTTAAATAATTAATGGGGGAGGTGAGGGGGGGCAAAGCCCCCCCTCAACCCATCCTGTATCCAAAGGCAAAACATAATTGTTATTTTACTCTAAAATGACATACATCTGAGTATTTTAAGATCGTTGGTAAATGGGGAAAACACTTTAGCCGGGGATTGTAACTAATTTCAACTACTTTATAATGTAGAAAACTACCTAAAACCGAAAAGAAAAATCATGGGAAAATTAGTGGTAGTTTCGGTAATAAATTCCTTGTTTTTTTTCATATACCAACAAGGGTGATTTCTTCTGTAAGTACGGTACTGTAATTGACAATTTTTACTTTTGTTCTAAGAATGGTTTTGTTTATCATTACTCGTTTGATACCAGAACGAGCTTCGTAGCACACGGGACTCATCCGCAGCGCTCCCATAGACATTGCAAATATTTGCTAAATATGAATAGCGGCGCGCTACATTCGCATTTGTCAGCGCTGCAGAGGCCTCTAGAGGACGGGGTAGATATCTCAGTGCCGTGGCCTGAGGGCTGGGAGGCGGACGGGTGGTCTGTCGTGCTCCCGCCCACTGAAACTCAATTCTACGGCTTTAAAAGCCTGTAAATTGTTAGAACGTTCCAGAACGTCTCCCGTAGTGAGTGGGTTAACTAAGCTATTTTTACTGAAAAATAGGAGAATTATAAGGATTAGGCTAGACGCCTTATTATACATACTTTATTAGGGACAATATAGGTCTGTAGAATCCTTATACTGTACTCATGTATAATCCACTGTGGGAGAATCATTTTGGTAACAATTATAAAACCCGATATTAATAGAAAGAACGCTTAGTCTAATCACTCGAGTCTCAGAGCTCCTTCCGACATCCTTACTGTTTTCAAACGCCTTCTTCATGCAGTATAATCGATATTTACCCTCTGCTGACAACATAGATTATTATTTTAACTAAGTCATGTGTGTGGAGGAGGGGGGGGGGGGGGGGGGGGGAGTTGAGGCCTCTCCTCAACCCATCTTGTATCCCACATTGGAATTATAACTAAAACCATGAAAACACTCATTTATCAAAATCTGGAGGATATAACATGAAAAATAAGTGTGTGAGCCTATTCCCTATAATTACCAATATGACCCAAGGCCTCAATAGTGACGTTGGATAGGACAATTAATAATAGGCTAGGCCTATATTCGTGTCAGTGAATGTTTCTAAGAGTAAATAAATATCACCAAAAGCTGTGATTGTCATAAATATTACAGACACCCACAAATTGTTGTCATAAAGTAAACACTGATAAATATATTAGGCTATTCCTGGTAGTCTATAGCCTAATCTATAAGCTATACAAATCAGGGGGATGGATGTCGAGTTCGGGCGTACGGTCGTCATTATTTACATAGGGCGATCGCCGCGGTCGCACTTACGTTCCCGTCTATTTCGACGCTATATTTTCTGCTATTTGCCCCCTGTTATTACTACATGAATACTAGGTTAGGTTAGGTTAGGTTAAGTTATGTTAGGTTAGGTTAGGTTAGGTTAAAATAGACTGGAACATGATGGGAAAGGTCCGACGCCACTACGCGTAATGTAAACAAAGATGGCGGCATGCCCGTCACTACATCCTACCCAAATCGGGAAAACACTTCTTTAATCATAGTCTATAACGTGGGACCACACAATTATATAATAGAAGTTTATAATTACCATTCAGTGGCCTGCATATTCAGACGCTGTTGATTTGGTGCCACCTCAGGTACAAGTACAGCTGCAGCTACTTCTCCCTCCTCTCCTGCTGCTGGATCTCGTCCTACAGGTTCATACATATACTGTAAGCCTGGACACCACCAATATTCATCACTTGAGGTTCTTCGCCATAATCACGGTTATCACCCTCAGTATTGGCAAACGAATCAGAACTACTGTCACTATCCTCCATTTCCACCTGTCAGAAGAGCTTGTTGTGTTGCTGGGCATACATCATCAAAGCGCTTAAACTCCGAATCCAGAAAAGTGTCACCCATATCATATTTTGGCCATTATATAAATAATTAAGCCATTGTAGCAGAAAATATTGCACCAAAAGCTATAGTACACACTGGCGGTAATGATTGCGGAGGAAAATAATAGCATGCACACCCACCTTTAAGTGAAAACAGATCAAGTTCTCTGTCTTTTATCGTATGATTAATTTCTTAATGAAGGGATTAGTTTAGTGGCTCGTCTTTGCACAAATTCCAATGTTTTAACCCTTGTCTGGCGGGGGTGGACTTAAGTCGGTCTAGAGAACCATGGACTATGTGGCGGGAACCGACTTCAGGTGGTGTGCAATTCTGAGCAATATTTGGCTCTGAGAGAGAGACGAGCGGTGGGAGGAGCGTAGGCCGACTCTGACCGTTCGGCACGGCTCTCGCGCCAGCACTGGGCCCAGCTCCACACACACCCACACTCACTGCCTCGCTACACAGGGAATTATGTAAGGAAATTACCGTATTTTAGGGATTTTTCCTTCGTCTTGCACGATCGTTGCAAGAGAACGCGTAGTCGTAGAAGGATGGTTCTGGTGTCAATGGAAAGCTCAATTATCGCCCTTTCAGGGATACATAATTGTATTAAGCTCTGGCTCTTGTTTATGCATGAAAAAGAGCACGGAAACAAGGTCGTTTAGGGTAAAACCACCCGCTTGGCGGGTAGTAGAAGTTACTGACGGGCCCGCTCGTAAGGCGTTAACATCCTTTCTGAGGTGGGGTGACCAAAACTTCACAGCGTATTCGAGGTGCTGTTTCACCATACTTTTGTATAAGGGCAAACCTATGTATTTGCTGTGATAGTGAAAGTTTCTTCTGATAAAACCTAGTGCCCTGTTTGCTTTGCTTGCAGCCGATGTGCATTGATTGGAAGATTTAAAGTTTTCGTTTATCAGCACTCCCAAGTCTTTTATTTGATTTACATGTCTTATCTTCTCTTCATTCATGTAGTATTCATATTTATTGTGTTTGGAACCTATTTGCAATATCGGACATTTGTTTACATTAAATGGTATTTTCCACTTCTCCGACCATTCCGTGACTTTATTTAAATCAGCTTGAAGGTTTATTCTATCACACTCTGAAATAATTGCATTACCTATCTTCGTGTCATCCGGGATTTTGGAAATTAAATTATTATGCCATTATCTACATCATTGATATATATTATGAACAACACTGGTCCTAATACTGAGCTTTGGGAGACTCCACTAGTTACTGAGCTCCATGTTGAATCCACACCGTTGATAACTACTCTTTGCTTTCTTTCACTTAGCCAGTTTTTAACACCTTAAGAGCTGCCTATGCGGTTTATTTATATGTACCGCCCAGCGGGGTGTTTTTAGCCAAAATAGGGCTGTTTACGTGATCATTTTCATGCCTAAATAAAACCCAGAACGTAAAACAAGTATCTATCCCTGAAAGGGCATAAACAGAGCTTTCGAATGACACCATAACGATCCTTTTATGATGGCTAGTTTTCTTGCAATAACCATGCAACGCGAGTGCAAAAAGCATGTAATTAGCCACTTTCCCGATATAATTCCGTATATAGCGAGTGAGAGAGGGAGGAGGGAGGTGAGATTCGTGTCAGTAGGTTCGCCGCGGTGGTCTGGAGCAGTCATACGCTCGCTACTCTCCTGCCACCACTTGTCTCTCTCTCTCAGCAACATTACATGCTGAAATTGCCACTCGACCTATGTCGAGCGCCGCCACATAGTCCAGCTTTATTTAACTCGACTTAAGTTGCGCGCCGACATTTAGGGGTTAATCCAATCATACGTGTTGCCTTGTATTCCTATGTCTCTTATTTTCTGCAATAATTTATCATGCGGGACCTTGTCGAAGGCCTTTTGAAAGTCTAGATACACTATGTAACATTTGGTGAAATCATTTAGAGAGAGAGAGAGAGAGAGAGAGAGAGAGAGAGAGAGAGAGAGAGAGAGAGAGAGAGAGAGACAGCTAGAAAGTGTGAGAGAGAGAAAGATAGCTCTACTAATTTCCCGTGGTGGCCAACTAGGTAGGTTATTAAACAGGTTGTTAACATTCACCTCACACGGCCCCCATAATTCTTGAAGCTCCAAAAGTTGGTAAACAAGCCAAATTTGGCTTCTTGGTGAAGAAAAAGTATTTTTCATTTATTAGCGAAAATTGTCTGAGGAAAACATTTGATTTATTAGGTTTATTAGGTGTTTGGAATCAAGCATTGATGTCTAGTTACTGTTTAAAACATTCAGTAAAATGACGTCCTTTGCATAATATTCTGGACACCCTTTACTCTTTTTTCTTTTAGTGACCCCTATCATTCACATGATCTCTGGAGACTGAGTAAGATTAGCTTGTGTGTGCACGGCTGATATTATTGAGAGTGCTTCTTGTTATTATGATATTATTTGTTCTGTTTACAGTGAATGCTATAGATCTGATTAACATTTTTGCTATTATGAGGATTTCACCTTTTTTTAATGTTGTGATTTCAAGCCATTATAGTGCGTACATTATTAGCTAATACGACTCGAAGCCCTATTGCTTTTCCATGTTACTAAATTTTTTTTTTTTTTTTTTTTTTTTTTTAAGAGACAATGAACGGAGGAAGGAAAAACACAGATAAAACAAAAAGGTCCATGTGCCTAAAGGCATCCTCCATTCATAAAATGTTTGTAACAACTGGATTTAAACATTTGTTGATTGTAAGTTTGTGGAAAGCAATTCGAGGGAAGTGAATTCCAAAGAGTAGTAGCTCTGGGGATAAATGAATTCTGATAAGCAGAAGTTCTGCATTGTGGAGGAGAAAGTGTAAATTCATGGGCGCTCTCAGCTGCCCTAGTTCTACGGGGAAAGATGTGGAGAGGCGGCACAATTGAAGCAAGTTCCTCGGAACAATTGCTGTGAAAATATCTGTAGAATAATGCAAGGGATGCAACGTTTCTTCGTATGGCTAATGTAGGAAGGTCCTGTGTGATTGCAGGGTTATTGATTAATCTAATAGCTTTATTTTGAATTTTGTCCAACTGCCTCAATGCAACCACTCCACTTCCACCCCACAGAGGTGAACAGTAATCCATCTGAGAGCGCACATGACTTTTATATATTACGGCCAACTGCTCGTCAGTGAAGAATTCTCGAACTCTGTACAGGAGTCCCAGTTTTTTAGAGGCATTCTTAGCAATGCTTCTAACATAATGTGTCCAGCTCAAGTTAGTAGTTAATGTTACACCGAGAATGTCAATACTAGGGGAAGTGGGAATATTTACATCATTAAAAAATATATGGGAGTCAGTGAGATTCTGTCGGTTAGAAAATTGAATGTACTTGGTTTTCTGTGCATTAAAGGAAACTAGATTCTCTTGTCCCCATTCATTAATTCTAGAAAGGTCCTGGTTCAGAGAAATTGCAGTGTTTATTTTTGAATTTATAAGATCGGGTTGGGTGAAAGAATTGGTAAATGTGAAGGAACTGTGGAGTGTTGAGTCATCTGCGTAGGAATGTATTGGATTATGAGTGGTAGATATGAGATCATTGATATGAATGAGGAACAGAGTTGGGGCCAGAACTGATCCCTGGGGAACACCAGCATTTATTGAGTGAAATTGAGAATAAAGGCCATCTACCATTACACGTATTTTTCTGTTATGAAGATAAGAAGAAATTAGTGGAACTAATGATGCAAGGCCGTAGTGTGACATCTTCGACAATAAGGATTGATGCCAGACTCTATCAAATGCCTTTGATATATCCAGTGCTATTGTATGTGTTTCACCATGTTGGTCTGTAGCTTGGTTGATTTGATGCGTAAGAAGGCAAAGAATGTCTGCAGTTGATCGACATCGTCTAAAACCATATTGCCTATCACTGATTAATTTATTATTCTCCAGATGCTTAATTATGTGATTATTTAATATAATTTCAAAAACTTTGCCAAGAGTGGAAGTTATAGCTATTGGTCTGTAGTTTGATGGATCTGAAGAGGCACCTTTTTTAGGAACTGGATGGATGTTTGCTTCTTTCCAGGGTACTGGGAAGCATGAGGTATGAGTACACAGACGGAAAAATTTTGCCAATACAGGAGCGAGCACCAAGGAGCAATTCTTAAGTACTATTGGAGGAATTTCATCTGGACCAGGAGCCTTATCTACTGAGAGATTCTGCAAAATAGTTTTGACATGTCTGGTGTGGATCTTAAGTGAGGGAATTTCAGGTGAATTAAAATTAAGTACAGGGACATCTTGATTTATGTCATCTAAGGTTGAGTTGGTGGAGAAAATA
The DNA here is from genome assembly GCA_032716605.1 of Paralithodes platypus. Taxonomy (NCBI): domain Eukaryota; kingdom Metazoa; phylum Arthropoda; class Malacostraca; order Decapoda; family Lithodidae; genus Paralithodes; species Paralithodes platypus. Next base: position 24,733,687 of record CM064490.1, read on the forward strand.
TCTGCAAGAAGGTTAGCTTTACCTCGTGGGTCACTTACAAGATTGCCAGTCGGAGATTTTAATGGTGGAATGGATGAAGCAGTAGTGAAGTTGGATTTGAATGAGTTAAGAGTAGACCAAAATATTTTGTTATCATTTGGATTATTTAGAAGTTTATTTGCCTGCTTATGGAGAAAGTTTGATTTAGTTAAGTTTAATACAGTTTTGGCATGATTTCTGATGTTTCTAAAGTAATTAAAGGCTTCATGTGTTTTGATCTTGTGTATGCATTGTAGGCTATTGCTTTTTGTTCAGTTACTCTAGCACAATTATGGTCAAACCATTTAGGTGAATTAGATCTTTTACTGTACTTTTGATGAGGAATAAAAGTTTCCATTCCAATTTTTACAAAATCTTGTATGTGGCTCAAGGTGGAGTGTGCATCATTAGAAAAGAAAGAGGTCCAGGGAATATCAATAAAGAAACCTTGAAGACCCTCCCAGTCTGCCCTATCGTAATGCCATTTAGTCACCAAAACAGGTTCAGAGTGGGAAGGTGTGGTAGGTGATAGACAGGTGGCCTGTATCAGACAGTGATCAGAAGATCCAAAATTACTGTTTAAGTGTTACCCTTTGTTGTACTTGTCCCATTGCATGCCTGTATTTATGCAATATGCTGGCTTCATTCCTTACGCAGTTAATAAGAAGAACCCATTATGAGTGTCTCACAAACCCAGTAATAATCCTGGTATTTCAATATCCAGCTGCCTTTAGCATCGCAGCGACTCTTTCAGAGCTGCCAACGGCCTTGCCGGTGCCCATTCCTTCTATAGCACTTTTCACATCATCACATCCTATCAGAGGAGGGTGGCCCTGTATTGAGAGTGCAGTATAGACAGATAACAGCGGAACCCAAAAAGTGATTGGAGTCCACCCAGAAGAAAAACTGATGTCTACCGGTTACCCTAGTTTCCATCCAATTTCAGACTTGTCTATTATTCTAGTTGATACCTTTATATTGGTAGACTTTCAAGACACAGGTGTTATATTTTGCTCTCTCTCTCTCTCTCTCTCTCTCTCTCTCTCTCTCTCTCTCTCTCTGTTACCATCATTAAGTTCACTAATGATAATTTTCCACTGTGTCCCTGCCTCAAGCTGTCACTGACTCACAAAATCTTAATTTGGCGGCTGTGCGAGACATTAAGAAAGTTGGGAAGAGAAATGTGCGATAATATAGATTTTGAAAGGCGCCAGAATATAATCTTAGCTCAGCATTTCTTTACAGTGGTGACTTCTGAATCTAAGTGAACAGGAAAGGAAAGAGGCGAGAGAGGATAATAATGAATATCAGTGATATATATATATATATATATATATATATATATACACAGTATATATATATATAGTTATATATATATACAGTATATATTTGTTTTTTCTTTTTTTTCTTATATTCCAACTATTCCCTCTCGGACATAGGCTGATAGCCTTTACACTCTACCGCTGAACATGGTGAGGCCCGTGAGGTCTTGCTCCAGTCTAGGGAGTGAGATATGCGAAGCTTCACGGCTCGAAGCAACTCCATCTCTGAAGCTGCCTTGCCTCTGCACTTTACAGTCTCATCCCCCAGACTCGGACCCTCACTCTCAGAACGCCACCTATTGAGCAATTAACTCACTAGGCATTGCCCCCCTGTAGCATATTTTTGAATATGGGAATATTCATACAATGCTATTTAATCAGGGAACAATGAGGGTATTGTTTTGGCATTTCGGTGTGCTGTGGTAATGCACTGATACTAGGTACAGCACAAATTCCATCCCAATAATATCTTCCCAGTGACATATTGGGATTCGAACCCGGATCCATTGGATTACCAGTCCAGTGGCAAGACCACTCCGCCACACCTCCTCTATACAGTATATATATATATATATATATATATATATATATATATATATATATATATATATATATATAGTAAAACTCGCTATGAAAATGAAACAATGGGACACCAAGCTTTCGGCTATTCTCTCGAGACATTTTCAGGGTAATACAAGAAAACAGTAAGTTACTTAAAATAGGACTTTAAAGGATATCAACCCTTCTGATTTATTTAGCCAGCACACTGTAAGTCAAGAATAAGATCAGGACTAAAGCCCCTTTTCGAGAACTCCAGACCCTTGCAAAAAACAGGGGAAGAATGAAGCTTAAATACCTGTCTTAAATCATTTGAGTTGCTAGCTGACATATAAACACAAAACGTGTTTCCATCCTACTGTCTGTTGCGATATTTTTAAGAGCATACTTCTTTTACATACCAAATTTAAGTCATACAAACAAAATATATACTTTTGCAAATATGGCTATACTGTACATTGAAATATGCCTAAACATACAAACATTTATATAATCATATATAAACAAGATACAAATCAATACACTTAAGAACATAGTACAATGCAATTTCTAAGCCTATTTAGTATCAATGTATACCGAATAGCCCAAATGAACACTAAATATATATCCTGATACGAACATACACAGTGAACTAATACAAATATACAATAGTGATGATACAGCGATGTGAGCTGTAGTACAAGATGAGAAAATCTATTCAGTATTAATGTAAATAGCAAGATCCATTCAAATATATTTTGGAATACAATAACACAAAATCAAAGACAAAGGTACCCCATTCTGTATACTCAATTTCCTATGTTGTAATATATATAAACGACGAATTAAATATGTATATGGCATATATAAGTACAGCATCCTGAGATAAACAACTGACAAATTAAAGACCCTCCTCATACAACAATTTGGGACTGTATTCTATCAGGGAAGATCCAATTTGTTGATGGACGCTTAAAAGGCGCAGAGTATCTCCACTAAATGGTCTATTAATTTACTTCAGACGGTTCCCTTTCACAGAGTAGCTCTCCCCTGTAACCCCACGTTCTCGTTCTCTCTCTCTCTCTTCTACTCTGCTCGTCTACCCTAATTGGCTGTGTGTCATAGCCGTCTCACCAATGTTTAATGTTAGCCATGGCAGGAATGTTAAAGGTCCGGGAGATAATTAATCAAGGGTTCCCTTAGGTGGCGGTATAATAAATTGAGAGATGAGTAACAACAGACCCTCCTGTCCTTTATTAAACAAATATATTTTATGGATTTGATGATGTGCCATACATTACTCATGAGTTACAGATGAGGTTAGCCAACATTCTGTCAAAAATTAATATGATGAAGGATCTTTACATTATAATTATTCTGATGTGGACAATATATATAACTTAATAAGCTACTCTAGTTATGCGGGGAAAAGATGAAGATAAATAGTACAATTGAAACAAGTTCCTCAGAGCATTTACCATGCAAATATTTGTTGATTAATGCAAGGGATGCAACATTTCTGTGTATGAATAATGGAGGAAGATCCTGCATGATTACAGGTTTATTGATTTATCTAATTGCTATATTTTGAATGTTCTCCAACCGCCTCAATGCAAACACTCCACATTCTTTCCACAAGGATGAACAGTATTCCATCTGATTTGTTTGTATTTTTTGTTTTTTTTACTTGATTGGGAATGCCATCAGCCCATTAGGACTATTAGGCCATACTAAAGCAAAATGGTAATTGCCAAGAACCTCATAACACTGGAATGCGATATTGCCAAGTATCACAATCCAGCATACGTCACAGATCTAAAGCAATTAACAACAGGAAAAAAATAATGGAAACATCAGCTGAGAAGAATAGTGTCAAGACAAACACATTCTTAGGAGCATCAAGTGTCAACCTCATTATATGCTAAGACAAAGGGGGAAAAGCAAAAAAGAACTGAAATTAACATTACTCTAAAATGAAATACAGACAAGATGAATTAACCCACAGAACCCCAGCGACGCAAACAGTGCGTCGGCAATGTTTGTAACGCTAAACCACAGTGACGCATCTGTATGCGTCACTGTTAATTACTCCGGTCCTATGGCACCTAGAAGGCTCAGATTTGTATGGGAACTGTGTAAGTATCCCAAACAACAATGCCGATTGGTGAAAACTCTCAAAGTCCAACCGCGTATGTGTGAGCGCGCAAAAACCTGTTTTGGGGTGTTTTTGCCTACACATTTCCCCTCTTGTTAATCCGACTTTCGGGTGCACCGTAGGACCCCTTAATGACCTAGGGGATCGTTTTTTTGTGGATTTTCCTTCATTCCTAACCCATTCCTAGTGTTTTCTGGATTTTTTTTTTTTTCAAAACCTGCCGGTCCTGGGTGGTACATTTATTATAAACTAGCTGGGGCTCAGTGGGTTAACTTATCAAAAAAAGCAACATAGGAGGTCCTGTGTACAGAAGACATAATGATGGAACACAATAGCATAAAACAATATGCTAAAAAGGAACATAGGAAATAAATAAAACACCACCACCAAAACATAACTCAAGTTACAACTCTCTGAATAAATTGGTCTCTTTCTGGTAAGCCATCAATTTGTCAACCACATCAACATCCCCATCACCCAGGATCGAGTCCAAAGTGATGGGGACGTTATTTGCCCTGTAGTACATCAGAAGAGGGCTACGCTCCTCCACAAGCCTGCCACAGGACAAAAGAATGTGGTCGATCGATAGAGTCCCGCCACATGTGGTACACTGCGGCGGGAAGACACGGTCGATATAAGGTTTCATGTGAGTTAGGAATGTACAATTCATCCTCAGTCGAGCTAAGATGACTTCCTCCCTCCGGGAGCGACGGGAAGCTGAGGGCCAAACCTCAATGGTAGGTTTGACGGTATGAATAGCCAGGTCGGTCCACTGACTTTGCCACAGAAGATTAATTTATTTCTTACCGAAAGAGAGTCTTCACTGTAGATCCCGAGGGACGTTCCACGGCCCCTTAAGTTCTTCCGCCGATTTCGCAAGTGCCTCAGCCTACTCATTGCCAAAAAATACGACAATGACCAGGCACCCAAATCAGAGAGAAGGACTTACAACTTGAGTGCAACTTATTGATAATGCGGCCCTGAATTTCAGATGAATCAGTCCTACACGAATCAATTGCCTGAAGGGCTGACTTTGAATCAGAAAAAAATACATATTTGTCATGAGGAGAAGCCTCAGCAAAATCTATGGCCCGATCAATTGCAAAAAGTTCGGAAGTGAATACAGACGTATGGATTGGTAAACGGTACCCGAGGCGACATTCGGTCGACCACACACTCGCACCCACAAATTCATCCATCTTAGAGCAATCGGTGTACAGGTGAAAAGAAGCTAGGTGTCTAATGAGGACCGATCTTATAAGCTGGCGAATTTCCACCTCCTGCGCCTCACGCTTTGGGGAAGGGAGCCACTGGGTATTGACGGTAAAAGTGGGTTGCTCCCAAGGCGCTATCTTTAACACTACCAGCTGGTCAACATTAGAGAATTCATAACCTAACATATGTGTCAGGAAGTGAAGCCACACAGCCACTGACTTGAGGGCCCCATGCAGCACATGCTCGTACTGCAAGAGGATCCCACAAGCCGGAAGGCCGAGCGAACGTTTACGATGTAACAAGATACCAAACGAGAGGAGCATATGGTCATGACGAAGACGGAGGGGTGGCACGTTATCTTTCACTTCCATACGTTCCACACGAGTACACCGAAGGGCTCCAAGACACAAACGCAAACAGACATTCTGAAGCACATCCAACCTCCTCAAGGTACAAGCAGACGCCGACCCATACACCTGCGAGCCATAGTCAAACTTTGAACGAATAAGGGACTTCTACACCATCAGTAAAGACGTCCTGTCGGCTCCCCAGTAAAGGCCAGAAAGGTAGTTAAGGGCATTTAACTTTTTACCGCAAGAACTAATCAAATAATTGACATGAGGCTTCCAATTGAGCCTGCGATCAAAGTGCAGACCCAAGAACTTGACTGAATTTTGAAAAGGTATCGGCTCATTATCCAAAGTGATGCGCAAATTAGGTATGTTAAGTCTACAAGTGAATACTACGCCGACTTAATTAGCAATGGAAAACTTAAAAATCCACCGCAAGGCCCAAAGATGGACGGAATCAAAGGCCACTTGAACCCCCCCAGCCGAAAATTGCACATTGCGGGAAGAATGCCACAATGCGCAATCATCAGCGTACAGTGATTATTTAAGATTCCTGGGGATCTGAGCGAAAGACAGAATATCATTTATCATAAACAAAAACAATGAAGGGCTAAGCACACTGCCTTGCGGTACCCCATTCTTTTGGACATAAACGTCCGATGTTACGTGATGGGGCAATCTGACCGCAAAAGTTCGGTCAAACATGAAGTTACGAATAAAAATAGGCAAATTACCTCTGACACCGGAAGCATAGCGTTTCGCAAGTATTCTGTGTCGCCAGGTCATATCGTAAGCTTTATGAATATCTAAAAGAAATCCTATCATGAATTCATTGTTGGCAATAGCCTCGGCGATACAATGCTCCAAATTCATTAAGTGTTCTAGTGTACCTCTGTGTTTACGGAAGCCATATTGCTGAACATTTAACAAATTCTTCGACTCTAAAACAAAAAGAAATCTGATGTTAAGCATCCTCTCAAAGACCTTACAGAGACACTCCATCAACGCAATAGGACGAAACCGCTTGGGATCTGTAAGGCGGCCAGGGCTCTTTGGGATCGGTATAACGTGCGAAAAGTGCCATGGAAACGTTCCAGACGTCCAAATCTCATTGTACAATGCTAACAGCTTAGTCAGGTTGTCCGGACTAAGATACTGAATCATACCGTAGGTGACTTGTGAAGGACCTGGACTCGAACCTTTACAGGATTTTAGGGCAAGGAGAAGTTCCTTCATCGTAAACTCAAAGTTGTAGTCAGAGTTTAAGTCTTCTGTGGCAAAGTCAAAGTTATGGAGTTCGGCCTGCCGCTTATGATCTAAAAAACGGGGATCGTAGTTGGCCGAACTGCTAACATCCGCAAAATGCCTGGCGAGCGTGTTGGCAACGTCCACGGGATCATCAATGACATTATCTTCCACCCTGAGAGTGGTGATAGGTGAACGGGTATACTTGTTGTTAAGAACATTTATTGTGGACCAGACCTCCTTAAGCGGCGTGAACTGATTCACCGTGGATGCATAAGAACGCCAGGCACTACGTTTTGCAGACCTAATGACTCTCCTTGCCTCAGTCCTGGATTTCTTATAAGCAATGAGGTTGTCGTCCGAGGGCTATTTATCAAAAATCCTGTATCGCCTATTAAGTTTAGTGAGCGCTTGTCGGCAGTCCGGTGACCACCACGGAACTCTATGCTTCGTGTGGACTGTAGAAGTTTTAGGAATAGCAACCTCGACTGCGTGTAAAATGCAAGTCTGAATGTGAGTAACCTTGTCATTAATGTCACCCCCCGAAACATCAAAATTGGCGATTCTAGAGAAGGCACCCCAGTCTGCTTTCTTAAAGTTAAATTTAATGGGCGGCGGTGGAGGAGCAAAGCCGCACGAATATGAAAGACAGATCGGCAGGTGGTCACTTCTTCCATCTGAGAACGAACATTTTATATATAATGGCTAACTGCTTGTCAGTCGTCAGTGAAGAATTCTAGAACTTTGAATAGAAGTCCCATTTTTTTCGAGCCATTTTTAGCAATGGATCTCATATGAGGTGTCCAGCTCAGACTGGCATTCAATGTTACACCAAGGGTATCAATAGTAGAGGAATGATTATGTTTGTTAGCAACTTGTATTTATGTGGTGTTCTGGAAGAAATTCAGTTGCTATTCTAGGAGTTTGCTCACCCATAGGATTGTCGTAGCTTGGTCCTGTCAGTCAGATGGTGCAGGGTATGAAATTTAACTTGGGGGGGGTGGGGGGGGGGGGGGGGTGTTACTGTGAGTGTCTGTGGGTTAGATGTACCTCAATAATCTCTCTGACTCCCAGATGCTCTCTTTAACTTTAATTCAGTCTTCAGGAGGTGTCAAATTGTGCAAGGTTCTACATCCGATTGAAAGAATCAAGTACCTGATATCATTGATATGTTCGTCATACAACTTGCTTGAAGGATATTTTCCCTCCTGTTAATGCTTACATTACATTATTTTGCTGTATCGAACAATTACTGTAATGTCAATATTATTATTATTATTGTACTGAATCTTAAATTCACTGCTCTACTAGGGTAGGTATAATTTGACAGTTATGTGGAAGTTCACGTCTTTATTTAACATACTCCCATGGTAACCGTAATCCACACAGCAATAGATTCTCTGTTCGGGTCAGAATAGTTTGCACTTTGGAATGTTTATATTCCCATCACAACCTATCTGGACAATGGCTATTCAGAGTCTTGACTCACTTCGACTTCGAGCCAAAGGCACATCACTATATTCACAATGGTTGACAACACTACATCTATCTATATAATATTTGCGATTGTCTGTGTGTGTGTGTGTGTGTCTGTTCTTTATGCATGGCCACATTTTTTAAGCTAGAGCGTTCATACTTGGTATGCACAGTAAGGGGGTCCCTAGGCAGGTTTTAGTGAAAAAATTAGAATTTACCAGGGTGAAAGGGACGGAGAAAATGGGCGCGAAATAGGAAAAATCGCTTTTGGTTTAAAAACAAATTGCTGTTTGGGGCAGAAGGAGGCCTCCGATCGAAAAGGTGTATGGAACGAAAGTTGTTCGCAGCCCCCCAAAATGGGGGTACTGATGATGTCAGATCGAAAATCGGAGGTCATTTAACACACTGCACTGACTAACACCTTCATTATCAGACCCACAAACAACACACTACACTGACCAACAACATCTTCATTATCAGTCCCACAAACAACACACTACACTGACCAAAAACACCTTCATTATCAGTCCCACAAACATCACACTACACTGACCAACAACACATTCATTATCAGTCCCACAAACAACACACTACACTGGCCAACAACACCTTCATTATCAGTCCCACAAACAACACACTACACTGACCAACAACACCTTCATTATCAGTCCCACAAACAACACACTACACTGACCAACAGCACCTTCATTATCAGTCCCACAAACAACACACTACACTGACCAACACCTTCATTATCAGTCCCACAAACAACACACTACACTGACCAACAACACCTTCATTATCAGTCCCACAAACAACACACTACACTGACCAACAACACCTTCATTATCAGTCCCACAAACAACACACCATACTGACCAAGAACACCTTCATTATTAGTCCCACAAACAACACACATCACCGACCAACACCTTCATTATCAGTCTCACATACGACACACTACACTGACCAACAACACCTTCATTATCAGTCCCACAAACAACACACTACACTGACCAATAACACCTTCATTTTCAGTTTCACAAACAACACACCATACTGACCAACAACACCTTCATTTTCAGTCCCACAAACAACACACTACACTGACCAACAACACCTTCATTATCAGTCCCACAAACAACACACCATACTGACCAACAACACCTTCATTATGAGTTCCACAAACAACACACTACACTGACCAACAACACCTTCATTATTAGTCTCACAAACGACACACTACACTGACCAACAACACCTTCATTATCAGTCCCACAAACAACACACTACACTGACCAATAACACCTTCATTATCAGTCCCACAAACAACACACCATACTGACCAACAACACCTTCATTATCAGTCCCACAAACAACACACTACACTGACCAACACCTTCATTATCAGTCCCACAAACAACACACCATACTAACCAACAACACCTTCATTATCAGTCCCACAAACACCACACTACACTGACCAACAACACCTTCATTATCAGTCTCACAAACGGCACACTACACTGACCAACAACACCTTCATTATCAGTCACACAAACAACACACTACACTGACCAACAACACCTTCATTGTCAGTCCCACAAACAACACACTACACTGACCAACAGCACCTTCATTATCAGTCTCACAAACGACACACTACACTGACCTAGAACACCTTCATCAACAGAGGGAAACCGGTAAGGGAAAATTCAATGGCAATGATTGCTATGCAAACAAACCCTTATGTGAATTTATTACATGCAACAATTACCATGTTATGTATTGAAAGGCTAACTGTATCTAAACAGAACCATAATTAATCTGAACATTTGCTTAGTCAAGGGTAGAAAAACTATCAAATGTGCAGATGATGTGCACAAGAGGAACTCTTTATGTAGTTTTTCTGCATGTTAATACACTACTAGTGGCATGCTATGTTGGACGGTTCCATGTCATCTCAACCAGTAGCTCTCAACCAGTGCCAAATTAACCCAGACCAACCAAACCAGTGCCAAAATATAGTACTTGTTTCGATCGGGTCTCGTATAAATCAGTGGCTCTTATACATTGGACTAGACTGGCATAAATGCAACAACGGACACGCTAGATCCAACCCCTGATATATAATCCCGTCGAACAAAGAACACATATACCCTCCAGAGTTATATCTGCGATAGCGGGGTATCTTAACTCTCAGTATCTATGTGCTTCTACTATAGGCTGATGTTCTCTCAAACAGCCTATTACCTATAACATATGGTTGCTTAGTTATGGTACACAAGGAAAAGATAGTTAACTTAATTAAATCACAAGAGTGATCTAATGCAAACAAGAAGAAGGTTTACTTAACGTTACTCTAATCAATAATATCTGTCACTCCTTTATGAAAGAAAGTGTTGTAAAGTCCTCAAGCACCGAACAAGGAATCTTCTGAATAATGTCGGATCCTACTAAGAAGAACGTATCGGAAATGGAACCACAAAATAGCAGGAGGCAGGACAATGCACGTGTAGGCTAAATACACAAAAAGGCTGGACCTATAATGTTATTGGACACAAGAATATTATAAGCGGTGCAACAGTAATAATGCTCGCCACGAAAAAGTAGTACTCCTATTAACAAAACCGGTCTATGCTGGTTGTGTCTCTCTACAGCAACCTAGACCTCAAAATGCTTGTGTAGAAATAATGGGTATGCATAAAAGAGTATATGATCTAATCCAGCTAATGTCTACCCGGGTTAATAAAGTCTAGCTGGGATGTGCAAAGGTACAGAATTCTGGTGGAGCAAGGCAGCTCCTAGCCTAGTGTGGACCTTGGGTCTGTGCGGCCTGATTACGTTAATATGAAGGGGTGCTCTCTTGAGGATTCCCGATCACAAGTATCGAGTATCCTCCTGGCGACCCTCAAAAGTAAAAGCAAATAGAGTTAGAACAGTGTTGGGTGGATTAGGCAAGCATCCCTCACGCACTACACAGTCTAAACTCCAAGGTACACAGACAAAAGATCCACCCAGGTAACCCTCAGAATCCGTAGTGTCGTGCAGCTCAAAAGTAGCCTACACACAGTGAAAACACCAACAGCAAGGTACCTGATCCCTAGTCTAGCATTATTTAACCCTGTAGAAACATTAGTGATTGATGGAGACAGTCCGACCAATACAATCTCCCAAAAAGACAATGACTATCTTCAACCTTAGCCTAGTACATAAGAAATGTGAGATCCAGCATATAATACAGTCTGGCCACCAATTCAAGGTGTGGATGCAGGGAACCAGAGGGGATTGATATTAATAAAAGGTGAGGAAGTAGTGGAAATGATAGAGGCGGTAGAAGAGAAAGATTCTAAGACAAGAGTGTGGAACAGTTCAAGGGAGATGCTTAGTGTATGCTGTCTTGGACGGATCTGACCAGGATATTTCCACTCCAGGGACCGCATGGGTGGAGTCCCACTTCGCAGGAATGGCACGAGGGCGCGCGACAGTCGCCCAGTAAGCAGCCGCCTAGTAGGTCGTGTTAGGCAGGAGGCAACGAATCCCGCGAGGCCTATGTAAGGGGGCCAGCCACGCGCCACACTCACCACCAAGTCACACCACCTGGTCTCTCTCTCTCTCTCTCTCCCGCTAGCCTTCCCATCATTCAATTACTTAACACAATACTTTCAATTGACTAAATAAAATAGAAAGGATTGTGACAGACGAAAATAAAGAACAGTTCTGAACTGTCTGCAACACAAGCTTTCTCGAGAAGGAAAGTACACAATGATAGGTAGACTGTAGCTACATTCTCTGCCCTGGCGAGTCCTAGCGAGTAAGCCATGCGGTTCTGGGGGAAGCGGTGAGTGTCACATACTAACCTAACCGTATTGGTTGATTTGGTACTGGATGAGAGCCACTGGTTGAAATGGTCTACTGGTTGAGTTGACCTGTCACCATGTTGGACAAATATAAGATGTTACAGGAATCACGAGAGTAAACTCTAATTAGAGAAGAAATCTGTTTACAATGTGTTGTAAGATATTGACACCCTGCTGGGGTCCTTCTTGCTTAACGTTGACAATGAAGACTTTCCTAAACTCACTATGCACACAGATGATACATATTCAACGTAACTTTCCTTACATGAAAATTATTAATTGAATTATTGCATAACTACAATTATTGCGTAATAATATTGTAACTTCAATGTCTTCTAGATGAGTATCACCCTCCGACACATGTGAACAGAGAGAGAGAGAGAAAAAGAGTACACAATGTTTCTCTCCTCTCATAAAGTTAAACTTTCTCTGGACAATAAAATGCAGTCCGTCTATTTTGACGGCTAGCCCTGAAGTATGCAGCAGTTTTTGTGTAGCAACTTTTTCAAATAGTTTGAGTTCACTGAATAAATATATAAAATTACCAAACCTTTGTTTTCAGGTCTAATATTTATGCAATGCTTGCTTGCGATTTATTGTATTCATTCCAAATCATTTAATGTTGTGATAGTGAAGCATCTTATATCATATAAGCGCTGGTTTAGTTACTTTGTGCATGCAATCTAAATTACTATATACATAACTGGTATTACTGAGTTATTCTATTGGGGAGAAGGTAAGAAGTGTATTTATATATACAATAAAAACATAAGGCGAGTTATGCAAGATGTACAGGACAACACTTTCATTGATATACAGAATATATACTGTAGTTTCAAACAAAATACAAAACAATATCAAATACATAAGAATCACACAAAAAAACTAAAGCTAAATTAAATCACAGTTAACTTCAGATGGTGCTTATTAAAAGCTGAAACGCTCGAATATGAAAGTAGTGATACGCTACTACCTGGCGTAAATGTATTTATGACATTTAATCTTTGAGCAGGTTCTTAGATTGAATCAAACTTCATTTATATACATAGTTATATTTATACATTGGAATCATACAAATGGAAATTACAAATTTGATTACATGATTTCCCAGCTTTAATAATTTAATTATAGCATTGTTAGCCTGTCCGAATCGATATGGAAGCACATATTATATAGTTGTTCAACTATATATATTATTATATTCGCAAGGAACAATAATATTATCTACAATAAATGGACATTACTCAGAGTAAAATTCCTATTATTGAATATCTGTATTTACATTGGCACCAGAATGTCCAATTGTTAACATAGAGTATTCCACAGGGGATATCAAAGACAGTGCATGTGTTGTGTATTCCTGAAGGGAGAAATACTGGAATGCAAGGAAGGGGCTCTAAAAGTAAGAGACACACTACTTCATAGTTATATTAGTTACTTTCATTGTGTCGAGGGGGAACTTAGGGATTTTTTCGCTTTATGTTAGTGATGTAGTCCTAGGTGTTTATTTGTCATCAGGTTTTGTTTTTTCAGGCCTCTAACAAAGGACTGGAAAGCCTTAAGTCTATTATCTCCTCGTTGGTGCCAGGTATCAAACCATAGGCTAAATAAATATATTAATAAGTTTATTGGTAATTGCAGCCCTTTGCTGAAAATGTACAGATAAACAGTGTGTAGCTTAACTCTAACTTATATTAACTTATATTAACTTATAATAAGGACCAAAGCAAGATTTTGCATATGAGCATTTAAATATTGTGTACTAGGTTTGCAGGTGGTTTTCGAGTTCAGATCATAGTTACACATTTTTAAAAGGGTTTGCTGAATGGTTGTGAGTTGATTTACTGACTATGTTTACTGTTTATCTAGGATAGAGGCGACATATCTAGTATGATTATGATTAATGTTTGTCTAGGATAGGGATGGCATATCTTGTATGAATAATTTGCATTTTGGTAGTTTTTCTAGTCGGTTGATGTGCTGTGTTCACTGTTCACTTGAAATATGGTTATTCGTAAATTATTTATTTATTTATATATATTTTTGTTTTTGTTTTGTTATGAGAAGTCAACTGATGAAGTATCGTTTTATAGAATGTCTGAGGTGCTGTATTATAGAAAGCTGGTGTATACATGAGCGCATTTACCTTCAGTTTTCATGATAAACTTGTATTGATAAATGTATAATTACTTTATTATTGCCCGTGAAAGTTGATGGAAAAAATGCTTGTGTGACACTGCCTTCACACATTGTTGGTGGGGGTGACACTAGATATAAACACACGTAAATAATTAGTCGCACACTAGGGATTGTTTCCTGGTTTGTCTTACGTTGGTTGATTAGGCTCACGATAAAGAGGATGGGACTTGCTTGATATTTCGTCATTCTAGCACGGATGGGGGCAATACTGTAGATGCATGCTCCCTCATGTCGCAGTTCCGAGGGTTTGTGATTAGGTTCTGACCAAGCTTTAACCCTTCAAGTACCAACGACGCGTGTTGTATTGAATTCTAGCCATATTTAGACAATATTATGCAGCTTAGGAAGGATCTGCGGTAGTTAAAAGGATTCGTTGAGATAGCTTGAAGCCTTATTATTGCTAGACGTCCTTCCTAAGCTGAATAAAATCTTCATATATTTGCCTGAATATGATGAACAGGACGTCACCGGTACTGTACGGGTTAAGGCGCCCATAGAAGCTACGGCCGACAGATCAGGTTCCGTTCTAACTCCGATTTCAGCGTCGCCTAAACACATTCCAATCTACTTCAGTTCTGCCGAGAGACGCTGTACTGTGTGGACATGGCTCTGTGATGAGGATTTAGATTTAGCTCTTGGAGCAGTCGCTGTGGCTTTCATTGTAGCAAGTGTGATTTCAAGTTTAGAATGGTATCCTATCTTGATGAAGCCCATAGCAATTCCTATATTCATGCAATAATGAGATGGACATCGTATCATATAATTAATATACACTAGGGAAAGAAATGTTTGTATCTAGGCCAATAAAATCATAAACCATCCTTATAGACTTCGTATAGCTAACTAGTTAGCAAGAGAGAGAGAGCGAGAGCGAATTTTCATTAGTGAAAGTTGTGTAGGTTATTTTTTTTTGTCGGGAGAATTGCAAAGACCTAACTTGACTGGATTTACAAGTATCTATTATCTAAACTGGCATTCAAGTTTATATATATAATATATATATATATATATATATCACACCTTATCTGTGTACGTGGCCGTGACGTCACGTTCACTCATCAGATGTTGCTATAGAGTTACAAAAATGATACCTAGATTAAAGAAAAAAACATACAAGGAGCGTCTTAGAGAATTAAATATATTTCCTTTAACCCAGCGCAGATTAAGAGGCGACTTAATTCAAGTGTTCAAAATCATCAGACATCGACAATATTAACTGTAGTAAGTACTTCACTATCGACCAATCTAATTACACGCGGGGAAACGGTTGCAAAATTATTGGTAAATCTTTTAACTCACACGAATCTAAGAATGTCTTCTTCAATTGAGTTGTCAACTTGTGGAATGGGCTTCCCTGAGATGTTATAGAATACAGCACTGTTGCTTCTTTTAAACTTCGCCTAGACTAATAATTTACATCAAACTCGCGACTGGCTGTGTTTGTAAATGAATAACTTTATTTTATTCCCCCCTCAAACTGTCTTCATGGTGCAATGCATAAGTGTGTTGATTTTCGGTGTGAGCATCCTAGGTTCGAATCCCCGGACTGCCACATGTGTTTGTTAATTTCATTAATCGAGTTTAGGAGTAAAGTTGGTTAGTGGAGAGAACATAATAATTCATCAAGGATTATTGCGTATGTATATTACTGAGACGTTACTCTCTTTTTCCCAGATATACGAAAGATCACTTATAACTGTGTTATGTTACTAACCCTTCTGTCCCCTACTAACTTCCTAATCCTGCCACGGACATTAGTTCCAGGGCAGTAGTTCCCTTTGCAATGTTCCCTTAACCACTCTAAACCACTGTTTGGACACCTGATCCTCAGTGTTTTGGAGGACAAGCAGCCTAGAAGGGTCACTAGACCTGCTGTTGCTTGATTTCCTTTGTACACCTTTGTACTAACTGAAGCACATCGTACGATAACGCCCTAGACATCTAGACTTTCGGGCGCCTGACCTGAAACGGAAGCCAGGAACAAGGCAGTGGCAGGTTGTGAACGGGCCGGATAGGCCGACTGACTCCGCCCACTTTTTGTCGGAAGAGAAGCCCACACACAGTACAATTAGCTTACAATTCCGGCGGTCATATCATCTATGGGGGCCTTTAGGATGAGTTGTTGGTATCTGCAAGATAGAGTTTCTAAGCCCAGATACCATAACACTTTGGGGTAGCCTGTGTAGGGAGAGCCCTAAAATTATCTTGCAAGCCCTAAAATTATCTTGCAAGCCCTTCCTGCACTTTCTAGAGATTCTCTTTCTGTGCTGTTGTTATTGAGGGGCTGTAGAGGTGAGTCTATGCTGCACTGTATCTGGTCGATGACCCAGTACACTTGGCAGGTAGACAATAGCAGGGCTAGTATCACACCTATTGAAAGGGAATATTGTAAAACTGATTGCTTGTTTGCTGCACATAGTATCTCGTCCTTCCGCGTTGTTCAGTTGGTAGGTGTTGAGAGCTTGATGAGCTCTTTGTGACTCTGTGGTGATTTTTGTGGTTATCATATGCATGATGTTTTAGTGTTGGTTGATGCGGGATCTGCTGCGTGCGTGAAAGGCGCTTTGGGCCTCTCTCATGGCAGATTCTGTGTCGGTCTGGTCTGGTACTTGGTGTGGTAGTGATCGAAACTATAATTAATTGTTGGCTTAAGATAAATTAACTTGGTTTGTCCGATTTTTGAGTAAATATGTTCCCTGTGATCTAAAGATAGCGTTCTGTATGATGTGGCAGGTAATTATCTTATCAACTTGTAATCAAACATTTATACAAGCTTTCCATCTTATTCATACTGATGTTGAATTTGTTGATAATTCTAATCATTGTAATGTTGATGTTGGCAAGTGATAATTATAATATAAAATTTGTTTGTGATGATTGACATGCTATAAATACAGTATATTTGTTCTGAACCCCTCACATGATGGAATCTGCATATACCAAAAATATACTATAGTTCATCATATTTAGAAATATTGTAGAAGGTGTCATTTGATTGTATTAATTATTTGTATTACTCTACTGTAAGTTGCCCTCTTAGTATCAAGCGCAGAGAGGGTTGAGAGTATATCCTTGGAAGATATTATGATATTGGGCATGGTAAGTGAGAGGGGTGGATAGGGAAGAGTAGTGCCGGAATCATTCAAGGTGGAGTTTTTAGCGAAAGTGAGCGAAAAGTTCAGCTTTGTCAGAGGAAAAGGTGATGTTTCTAATGACAAGTGTGATCTAGAAAGTAAAGTGCGATCAAATGAAAATATATAGCAAGATTATAGCAAATTCCATATACAATGAGATGCCAATTATGATTATTCAAAACACATATACTGTAGTTGATATAGACAAGATTAACTGTTGGCTCATCCATTGTGTACGTGAAGACCACGGGACACTAAGCTTTAGGTTACAAGTTATTTGCTTAACCCACAGGACCCCAGCGCCGCAGCATATGCGTCGGCAATGTATGTAACGCTAAACCCCAGCAACGCATAGGGTGCGTCGCGGTTAATTACTCCAGTCCTATGGCACCTAGAGGGCTCAGATTTGTATGGGAACTGCGTAAGTATTCCATGCAACAATGCCGATGGTTGAAAACCCTGAAAGTCCAACCGTGTGCACGTGAGCGCGCAAAAACGTGTTTTTGCATCTTGCCTACCCGTTTCCCCATGTTAATTCCGAATTTTAGGCGCCCCTTAGTGACCTGGGAAATCTGTTTTTTTGTTGTTTTTCCTTCATTTCTAACCCATTCCAGGTGTTTTCTGCAAACAAAATTTTGTTGACAATCTGCTGGGCCTGGAGTGTACATTTACATTATATTGCCTGGGGCTCAGTGGGTTAAGCTGATAAATCATTACTATTTGTAGGTCATATGTGGCCAGTACGAGATGTATTTTGTATATAAAGGTATGTGGTAAAATCTTGTGTTTTAGAGGACCTAACTATTTAGTGGCCTACATTTTCCCCTCAAAATGAACCCCTCTTATGTGATAAACGTGTAATTATTACATGACGACACCAATAACTCTCCTCAAGAAATATATAAAAGCCTATATTCCTCTGACTTTAACCCTTCTTTGGCGGCGCGCAACTTATGTTGTGTGAAATAAATTTGGACTAAGTGGCGGTTCACAACTTATGTCGTGTGCCATTTTCAGCACGTAATGTTGCAGAGAGAGAGAGAGAGCTGAGCGGTGTGAGGAGCGTAATAAGGCTATGACCGCCGCCCACCACCGCGGTGGGCCAACTGAAGTGAAAACCACCCTTCCATCCCACCTCACACTCGCTACACAGGGAATTATGTAGGGAAAGTACCAAATTACATGGTTTTTGCACTCGTGTTGCGCGATCGTTGCAAGAAAACCAGTGGTCGTACAAGGATGGTTGGGGTGTCATTGGAAAGCTCTGTTTATGCCCTTTCAGGGATAGATACTTGTTTTACGCTCCGAGTCTTATTTAGGCATGAAAATGATCACGTAAACAACCCTATTTAGGGTAAAAACACCCCGCTGGGCGATACATATAAATTACCACCTAGGCCGCTTTTAAGGTTAAAACCCACCTTGTAAAAGCAATAATACTACCTATTCTTGATTATCCACCAATTCCAACTCACACACTAAGTAGAACGCAACTAAGGAAACTTCAAAAAATACAAAACAAAGCACTAAGATTTGCCACAAATCAGACATATCCTTATACAATGACAACACAACAAATACACGAGGCAACAAAAACACTTCCACTTAACATCCGGTTTCACAATCAAGCTAAAAAAATATGGGCACATCTAGACAATCTAGAGGACCCAACATTAGAGAAAATAAAAGAAGACCAAGAAGTAATAGAAGAAAGGCAATTTCACAAATGGTTCCCAAGCAGTCTCAAAATAATAAATAACATAATAGAATCTGAACCTATCTATTAACCCGTGGAGCCCCGGCTAGTTTTGTAATGTTTGTTCACCAGAACCCGGCCCGTTTTCAAAAAATGGTTTTATTCCAGAAACAATAGCGAATGGGATAGGAATGAAGGAAAAAACACGAAAAACCGCTCAAAAAGCTTAAAGAATGGTCCTACAGAGCCCCCGAAAACGTATTTTACAAGAGTAAAAAATTGAAGGCAATTACCCCCAAAAAACAGGTTATTGCGCCCTCACGCGCACGCACGTGGACTTTGAGAGTTTCAACCATCGGCACGGTTGCGTGGGATACGTACACAGTTCCCATACAAATCTGAGCCCTCTTGAGTGGCTACACCTGAGGTTACGGTCGGCGCAATTAGGGTGACGCGTCAGACGCGTCTCTGGGGCTGTGCGTTACATACATCGCCGACGCGTCTGACGCGTCGCTGGGGCTGTACGGGTTAAGGCATCATAACAAAGAAAGAAAAATCTTTTAAAATTAAAAATATTAAAACAACTTAAATAAGACGTAAAGTATCAAACTAAAATTAAGTCAAACACATAGTGTTTAGCTAGCTACACAAGAAGAACACTAAAAACACACCACTTGCAACAAAACAAAACACATATACAAAAACACAGCAAGGCGGTATGCCCGCCAACTTTTACTCTCCTCCTTTCCTTCATATTTCTGACTTTACCTCTCCCCGCCCACACCTCTTCCTTCCTCTCCTTCCCCCGCTAGGGGGGGAAAAAAAAAAAAAAAAAAAAAAAAGTAAGGTGTTAAGAAATGTTTGATCATTGTGATGAAAGAATATTTTCCCTCAAATATTTACGGCAACGTATTGGTTAAAATTTAAAGTTAACATGCTTACAAAGCTCGACTCTGTGAAGTATGCTAACATGTTTATGATGTATATGATGTACTACAATTAAAAGTATATGTAAAATACGTACATGTGATGTATATCACAATGACGTAATATAATAACAAATATTCAGAATATATTTGTTATCTCCAACCAAGATCAAGTCCAGGTGCGACAAGTTTTCCCAAACATGTTTTGAATCGAGGCCTGGTCAAATGAATATTACAGGGCCGGAGTCTGTGGTGGAGAGTGAAAGAGAGTGTGAGTGTGTGTGTGAGTCAGTGTGTATTCAAAGGGAGGGGTGGAGAGGTTACGGAGTTCATTCATATATATATATATATATATATATATATATATATATATATATATATATACGGTATATATATATATTTTTTTTCTATGTGATGAGGGAGACAAAAGGCATAACTGCCTGAAGCGAGTGCCTCCCCCAGATTTAAAAGAGTGACAGGCCCGAAATCAAGGGACGTTCGAGCTAAAATGCCCGGACACACAGAGTTTGAAGCAATTTAGTCATAGGAATAGGGAAAGACTGATTCTGGGAGAGAGTTCCAGAGCTCAGCAGTTGAATAGAAGAATGTCTGAGATTAGCGTTTCACTATTGGGTTGGAGAGTTGCACAGAGTAGGGGTGGGATTGTGTTGCAAGGCAGGTACTACGTACCCTACGTAGAGGAGGTGGTATATACTGGGAATGCTCCGAGGAACACTAATTATTGTAGTAGCGATAGAATAGTGAGAGAGATGTAACATTGTGGAGAAGAGAGAGAGATTGCAGAGAATTGATGAGTGGACGGGAGTTAATGATACGAAAAGCTTTTCTTTCTACTTAATCTAGGAGTGCGGTGTGAGAGGATCCCCCCTACACATGCGAACAATACTCAATACAAGGACACACTGTGCCCCTGTACTGAGCAAGTAGCTGCGCAGGGGTAAAGAACCCCTTGAGGCGGTTGAGCACACCAAGCTTCTGGGAGGCTGCCTTAGCGAGACTGGTAATACGGTCTTTCCAAGTGAGGATAGAAGAAAAAGAGACACCGAGAACACTGAGTGAAGATGAAGGGTTGATTTTTGTATTGCTGAAGAATAAGGGGTAGTCCTCTGAAGGTTCCTGATGGGTAGTAAGATGGATAAATTGAGTTTTGGAAGCATTAAATGTAACAAGGTTTTCTCTACCCCAATTGGAAACAGTAGGTAGATCAGAAGATAAGCATTTTATGGCTTCATTAAGTTTACTGTTGAGAGACTGCTGGCTGGGGCGTTCTGGAAAACTAATTGAGTGGTGTAAAGTAGAGTCGTCTGCATATGAATGGATGGGATTAGATGTACAGTTGAGAAGATCATTTATGAAAATTATAAAGAGAATAGGAGATAGAACAGAACCCTGAGGAACACCGGAGTTGATAGGATGAGGAATTGAGCGATGGCCGTCCATAACCGCTGCGCAGCTATGGAACGGCCGGAAAGGAAATTAGAGACAAAGGCACAGATGGAGGGACAGAAACCGAAGGAGGGCAGTTTGGAAATTAAAGATTTGTGCCAGACTCTATCGAATGCCTTCGATATGTCTAGTGCAACAGAAAAAGTCTCACCGAAGTCCCGAAAGTTGGATGACCAAGAGTTAGTAAGATATGAAAGAAAATCACCAGTAGAGCGACCCTTAAAGAAGCCATACTGGCGATCTGAGAGCAGATTATGAGAAAAGTAATGCTAAAAAAATTGGAAGCAAGAATAGTCTCAAAAACTATAGAGATACAAGATATGAGAGCAATTGGACGATAGTTGGAGCGGTCACTCTTCTTTGGGACAGGTTGAATGAGAGCAAACTTCCAGCAAGAAGGAAAGACGTTAGAGGAGAGACAGAGACGAAAGAGTTTGCCTAGGCAAGTAGTCAGGTTCACCGTGTCATGCCGTGGGAATTGCGTGCCAAAAGCGATTTTATTGTTTAAATGCCATCAATAGGGTGTTAATAAACAGAAAAACTTGGGTGGCAATTTTACTTTTGTGAATTTGTTTATTAATACCGTATAGATAGCATTTAAACAATAAAATCGCTTTTGGCACGCAATTCTCACGGCATGACACGGTGAACCTGACTATTATTTAGGCATATACTGTGATATTTACACGATATGATTGTGTAGGTTTATATATATAAGAAAAAAACGACAAGTGTATGATAACACATGTAATATTCATGACATAACTTCATAGCACTGATACAAATAAAGGAAATACAAATATACTTTTCTGTAATCATCACACATTCATACCACTCTTTACCACCAGTAATTACTCCACTCAACATCTAGATGAATATTAACAATAGACTAAATTAATGTAAAATCTTAAATGAATCTTATGGGGTCATTTGGTGCTCTTAATACATTGGCTAACTGATTGGCTACATGTCATCTTCGTCACAAATACTGTAGTCTTTCACGTTTCCACAGTCGGTGCATTCGCATAATGCTGTGCATGGCAGGCGATTTTTATGGCATGAACAGTTCACTTTCTCCTTGCACGCACTTTTGCATCCATACCTAACTAGTTCAAGTACTGCACTTGGTGCTGGCTTTTCGAGACATTGTACTGGTATAAGGTTTTTGTCGTCATTTAATTTCCATCCATTGCCCTCTGGGAGCAGGTTCTTTGGCCTTGGTTCTTGGTAGGTTTTGTCTCTTTTGGACATCAGGTTGGCACGTTGTATGTGAGGTTTGAGAGTGCTTCGCGTCGGTGGAAGCTTTTCACCCTCCAAGTTCTTGACCTTGAACGGCTCCCATCGAAGATCTGGCAATGTGACGCACAAACTTTTGCTGGAGTATGCACTGCAGACGAACGTCTCAATATTGACAACATCAGCTTCAGGAAGACTGTCTGGACATCCAAAGATCTGGAGAGTCTTGATAATCTTGCTGCTCGAAGGTAGTTGCAGGAACTTGGTTATCCACACTTTCTTCGATATACTGAAGAACTTTCCACCCCAATCCGCGCCAGTGAAGTTGTGCAGTCCTATCAAAGCCTTTGACTTCTCCGTTCCAATCGCAGTGCACCTCTCTTTGATCTCAATTGTCTGGAAGAACTTCCCTCTGCCAGTTAACATCTTCAATTGTCCTGAGATGGTGTGGTTGGCAACAAGGTCTATCAACAACAAGAACACATCTGTGTCTGGGGACCACACATACATGTCTCGCGTTGACGTTCCTTGTCTTGCTGCATCGATGACATGAAGCGGGATCTGTGTGTCAGCTTCCTCGTGATTGTGAGTGGACATATTCTGGCTGATGATGTTGTTTGCATTGGTGTATGCTGATGACTCATACACAACAACAAGCCCTTTCTTACTCCCAGAGAAATGCTTCAGCAATCGTTTCCCAAGAAATTCTGTGAGCTGGGACTTGGTGTCTACATGAGATAGCAGAAGCTTCATAGGAACATCGCGTATGTTCATCGCGTCTTGTATTATGAACTTCACTGGTTGTGCTGAGCCTGCTCGCTGGGAACGTGTTTTTTCTTTCATAGATCCCGTTATATAGCGGTCAAAGATGATTCGTCCTTCACTGTACCAATTCATCATGTTGTCAATTCTCTTGACAAATGCATCAGCCAGGTCAATAATTGTGTGCATCCCTGGAAGCTTCTTCATACCCTGTACGACCGCTTGTCCATCAATAATGATGACCCTTTCTCTGGCGAACCTGGATTCCATCAACCCCAATTCGTCATCGTCAACAGAAAAACTTGTTGGGTGCGGACCGACATAATCCTCGATGGATTCTGGGTGTTCTTCGACGCCCTCTGTGGTACCCTCCATTCCCTCATCGTTGGTGAGAGCAACGATTTCAGTTGGTACCTCTTGGATGCATGGTGTAGTGTTGTCTGATCCAGTTACTGGTGGTGTATATGACTCGATTTCCTTCATGCACGAGCTCTTGTCACTCGGGATCAGCAGTGGCCCATCTATTGCAAAGAGGGAACGAGGTGTGACCGCCATTTCAAAGTTTCCGATTGTGTCTCCCAATTTGTCTACTAGTTCTGGTCGAGACTGTTGAATTACTAGGAAGCGAGCTAGTAACTAGCGATCTTCACAACTTTGTTTCCAACTCCATAGCTTGTCTTCTTCACACAAGTGCGGTGTGTCTTCAGCTTCATCTTCTCAATTCTGTCCCATAGAGAAACGGGAGAAGCATCTACAAGTCTGTCAGTCACAAACTGTTCATATCGATTCGTCCCTTTCAAGTCTCTGTCCAGGATATCACTTTTCGCACTTTTGGGTAAAGGCATCAACGACCCAATGTTCACCAACTGCATGTCAGTGGCGAATGGGTTAGTTTCGCAATGTTCTTGAAGGCCACGTTTAATTTTATCCACACTTGCAGCGAACCGCTGGGCTATTGTTCCTGATATTTGATAATGTTCTTGTTGAGTTGCATCAGTGGTCAAAGTGTGGAGTCGTGTCGGAAATCACTGACAATACGGGTCAACTCTGGTGCTGTCAGCAGGAAGCGAGTCAGTGCAGACACATTTTGCGTGATTCCTGTGATCCCTCCCACTACCTGGAGTCTTCGGATTTCTTGTTCGAGGGTTTGATCCACAAACAGGTTGCAGAACGGTGTTCCTGTCTTCTTGACACAGAAATCACCATCTTTAAGTGCACTCCATGTGTCAGGGTCGTCTGTCTTCAGTGCATTCATTTGAGCCAAATGAATGTCTACACGCTCGGAGTAAGTGTAGTAGGCACTCGACTTGATGCACATAATTCATGAGGTATTTACCAACTTCTCCATCATTTGATGTAGTCATCTTCTCTTCGATACTCTCAGTGTAGCTTGCACATATGTTGTCAAAGACTGTGGTGCTTTCTTTCTTTCGACTGTGCAGACCTTCTCGGAGCTGTTGGCACTGTTATGCAATGACTGAGGTGTCATCAGCATCAAGCTGCTCGTACTTTATGACGTAGCATGCCAAGGCATTTATTGTTGGGGTACTCGATACCCCGCGTGAATGCTTTCCCACCATAGATGTGACGCAGTGTTGTTGGAGAATAGATGCCCTTTTCTATGGCAACCGTGTCAAGACCGCTGCCTTCGATGTACTTTCCTAGTGCATGCAGGGCTGCAAAACATAATATTATGTGGAGCTCCCCTGCATGTAGAACCCAATTGATGTTCCCCTCTGATTCTTGGATCTTCACTGCTCTCTCATAGAGATCAAGGTCTAGAGTGATAACAGTTTTTCTGTCAGGACCCATCACAACAGCAGATATATTCTGAGTCAGTGAAAGGACGGTATATAGTGTCGCGTAATCCGTTGGAGCCTGTCGAAAGAGTGGTGCAACAACTTCACTGTATGTTTTGGTTGACTTGCAATCTTTGAGTTGCAGAAGCAAGGAATTTGTTGCAGACCAAGTAGGCATGAGAGACTGCCGAGGTGGATGTTTGTTCAGTCTACTGGTCGGCCGAGATCCTTGTTGGTGGTCACTCGTCTCTGGCATTGTCGTGTCCTCATTGGTGTCTTCTTCCACAACCGGATCAAGGTCTTCTGTCAAAGTACCTTCTGCTGTACGGTCGTCAAAGCTTGTGTTGGCGTTGATTGTGACATCTTCACAGTTACATTGGACAGTGTTGTTGCCTAGATGCCAAGCAAGCATCCAAGAGCGGTCCATTGTGGCGTATCTCTTCAGAAGTCCAGAGTTCGCGTTGATCTTGTAGGTATCAAACTAGGCAGCTTTGGGGATGATCCGTGGGTCTTCAAGGTACACTACATCCTGCTTTACAGGTGTTACTTTGTCCGGTATTATGAGCGGCTGGCTCACTGCTTCACCGGTGTCTTCTTGATTCATGACGACCACTGTTCCGTGCAATGAATTCTGTCCATCGCACGTGTCTTCCAGGAAGTCGATGTTGTCTATGGCAAAGAAGATGGACTTACCCTTCTTGACAAATGTCGGTATGCAATAGCCACCCGTGGATTTCATTCTCTCGACCACTCCACACTCCACTCTCTTTTCGATGTTGAGGACACTGCTGTAGCTGGTTCCAAGATGTAGGTCTGACAGGAAGTTGACAAGCCGTTTACTGCGTACTTTGTTGTATACAGAGAGTGCGAAGCCAATGTTCAGCGGTGTCTCTGTGTGTGACGCAAATCCAACATCTGATTTCGGCTTATGGCGAACTTGCTTGGCGCTCTTCACATTTTGCACAAGTACTTGTGATACAATGCTGACGGTGTTCTTTATGGCTCCATCCCGCTTACCAGAAACAGAGTGTGCATTTGTGCCAAAGAGTAGCTGCTTCAGAAAGAAAGCTACCATTAGTGGATTATCAAACGACATGCTACCAGTGAAGTGCCACTTATCTTTGCAATTCAACAACTCATCACGAAGCAACTTAGCAACTCCAACAATGTCGCTAAGTGTTTCCTCTGAATCTTGGGGTACTACTTTATCAATAGCAACTGAAAGGGTTTTACTACTAATGATATGGTCACTTTCATTGAGTCGATGGGGCCTGACAAATTCAGCAGTACTGATATTTTCTGTTATCAAACTTTTTAGGTGGCGTTTGAAGTCGGAGCTATCCACGCTAACATCATGTTCAGTCAAAGTTGACAGATACTCATCATTAACATCATTCATACTTCGAACAGCACCAGACGAGAGCGAACATTTGACTGCATTTACAATTTCAATGTCACACATATGCTTGGTGATATTATCATCGACCCCAATACAATCAAATCTGAAGGAATAGCATTGGCATTCAACATTTCGTAAGCAATCTCTGTGATACCACATTTCATATGCAGCGGCATCACCAACTTCCTGCAACAGTGACAGGTTTGCTCGGACTTTGTCGTCACGTGTGTTCGCTTGTATGTCCAGAAACCGGGTCCCCATCGTATCTGTCAGGACAAGATCCAACTCTACATCTGTCGGATTGTCACAGAGAAACGCACAGGACTTGGTCTTTGGCTCCATTGGGCGACACCTGCGAACACGTCTGACAGAATCCTCATCATGTGCCAAGGATGGACGTCCGAGTTTAGCTGGTCGCATTTGTGATTCACCAGATGATGTTTCACAAAATCTCTTTTCGGCTCTCTCCAGCATGCCTTTGTGCACTACGAGTTTGTAACATTCTTTGTGGTAATGGATGTTTTCCGTATCAGATGCAGACAACTTTAACAGATTTTCAGCCAGAGGTGCATACTACGTTTCTCCATACTGTGCTCGCTTCTCGGCAAAGTTCTTTATGTTACCAATAGAATCTGATGTAACATTCTGTAGAAAGGTGCAGCCCTTCCGCTTGCCTTTATCGCAAATGATGTAGGTGAGTGAGTTCATTGTCATGTCCGTTAGAGTTGAATCTCAACAGGCCTACTTCGAAATGGGTGAACTTCTTCATAAGTACATATCTGGAAATAAATAAACAATTATCAATTCCAGATATCAACTAAATATTTGGTACATAAATGAATGATTATATGAGGAAGACACCTGATTTGTTTCATAATTTTCCTATTAATATTTTAAGAGATACAAATAGTTATAACAATATTAGCGCTCTCATTTCGGGCGATAAACTGCAAAATGTCGGTACCCCACTTTACGCCCCCACAAAAACCCAAATTCCCAAAATTAAAATTGCCACCCAAGTTTTTCTGTCTACTAAGACCCTATAGATGCCATTTAAACAATAATATCGCTTTTGGCACGCAATTCCCACGGGACCACATTTCAGGTACACAGCAAACCTGGCTAAAGGGGTCAGCACGGAAGCACAGTTTTTAGGTACAATAGGAGGAACACCGTCCGGACCGAACGCCTTCTTACTATTAAGCCCAGAGAGGGTAGAAAGTACATCTTTAGAAGAGATTAGGATATTAGGCATAAGTAGGAGAGAGGGGGGTGGAGAGGGAGGAATAGCACTGGAATCATTCAAGGTAGAGTTTCTGGCAAAAGTTTGAGCAAAGAGTTCAGCTTTGTCAGAGGAAGAAGTGGTGGTTGTGCCATCAGAGTGGAAAATGGGAGGGAATTACGAGGAAGAAAATTTGTTGGAGAGGTTTTTGGCTAGATGCCAGTAAGCTTGGTAAGAGCTAGAGTTAGATAGTTCAGTGCATTTATTATTGATGAAAGAGTGCTTGGCAAGTCGAAGAACAGATTTGGCTTGATTCCGGGCAGAAACATAGGAAGAATGAGATTCTTGAGTTTTAAGGTGTCGGTACCGTAGAACAAGCGTGAGTAAACCAAGATTTGTTTGCATTAGACCGAGAGAAAGAAAATTGAATGTACGCTTCCATGCCCGAGAGGATTACCTCTGTAATGCGTTCTGCACTCTCCGAGGGTCCTCGGCCACGGAAGCAGAAGTCATACCATGGGAAATCAAAGAATTACTGCCAGAGAGCCCTCCCAGTCGGCAGCGCCAAAGTGCCATAAGCGCCGCCGGCTGGGAGGATCGGATGGCCGTACTGAAGAGATAGGACAGGTGAATGATATAAGTTTATGGTCGGAGGAGCCCAAAGGAGAGAAAAGATTGACAATATAAGAAGAAGGGTTAGAAGTCAGAAATAAGTCAAGAATGTTGGGCCGATCTCCGAAGCGATACGGGATACAGGTGGGTTGCTGGACCAGCTGCTCTAGGTCATTTTTGATAGAAAAGACGTAGGCTTGTTCACCAGGTTTGTCAGTAGAGTGAGAGGAGAGCCATTAGCGGTGGTGAACGTTGAAATCTCCTAAGGGGGAGTTTTCAGAGAAGGGAGAGATAGATAGAATGTGTTCTACTTTAGAGTTTAGATAGTCAAAGAATTTGGGAAAGTCGGTAGAGTTAGGGGAAAGATAGACAGCACAGAAATATTTAGTATGAGAATGACAGGATAGTTTGAGCCAGAAAGTTGAGAATTCAGAGGAGTCGAAATCGGGAACACGAGAGCAAGTGAATTTGTTGTGCATGTATGCACAACATCTGCCAATGGCTTTGAAACTAGGATAGAGAAAGTAGAGGATACAGAAATGGGGCTGCTGGCAGTTGTTTCAGACACCTGAGATTCGGTGAGAAAAAGAAGATCAGGTTTGGAGGAGGAGAGATGGTGTTCGATAGAGTGAAAATTAGAGGAAAGGCCGCGAATATTGCAATAGTTGATAGTAAGAGGGACAGGCCGTGGTCCAGAGCTTTTAGATGGGTCGTGAGGGAAAGGTCGGGCATGTGTGGGGGCATTTATGTCCCCCCCCCCCCCCTTTGGGGACTCAGAGGCTGCGCTTTTGTACATCATTTTTTATTTAATAATTATGAAGGAGGAAGTGTGGTGTGCATGTTAAGTGTACTGAAGTAGATAGGAGGAGGAGGGGTTTGTGAGAGCATGCTGGACTACTCTCAGTGTAAGTTAGGCACAAAGCGAATCAGTAAGAGAGGCGAAGCAAATGAAACAGGAGTTCCAGCAATTCCTTATCAATTGCATACAGCCTCTCATGTGTATTATGGCATCTGATCCCCGCCACCTTCTCCGCGGACGTTAGCTCAAGGTCCGCAGCAGTACCAGGGGTTGGGGAAATAAGTGTGATGATCTTGATTTCGCTTATTCAGCTATATTTCTGGTCAAGATTGTACCATAAGGTATGATAAATAAATAGAATATAATGGCATAGCTTAAAAGTACTTAAAATGCAGGCAATAAGTAAAACTAAATAATAATAACAAGGTACGTCGTCTGCAATCATTCTTAGGGGAGGAGGGTGGTCAGTTAGAGCAGGGAGTATATAAGATAACATTGCTTAAATACCCTTATTCTTGGTTGTCATACCAAATACAACTTAAGTAAATGTACAATGATCTCTTTGTAATGGCTTGATAGAGCCTCATTTGGGTAAAATGAGGCCTATTTCAGACCTTCCTCACAGGACTTGCGAGAAGGCAAAACCTACTAGGCCTAGCCTAGTCTGTTTCTTAGCAACTGACGGTAAATTGCAAAATTCTCATCAAGAATTCTCAATTAGTTTGAATATTTTGTAGTGAAATGTGGTGCTAATAATATAGGCTAAACTTGGTCTTAGTATGATGCACACATAGGCTAGCCTAGTAGGATAGGCCTAGTTTCACATTTGTTCATTATGCCTAGCCTAAATATCGAGAAATTAGATCTAGGCTAGCCTAGCTGTTAAGGGAATAAATTTGTTGTCACCTGAAAAGAAACAGCGTGTAATTATATTGTTTCTGCATCTTTAAATTGGGATTGAGATTTGAGAGTGCAGTACTAACCTGATACAATACATGTAAAATGTAATGTTTCAGATCAATGGACTGCCCAGGTAGAGGACAGTAAATAAATTAAAATACGATGCCACATAAATTTAATTAGCCTTAGGCTCTATTCTTGATTGCCAGAGCACATCAAACTTTAATAGGCCTAGGCCTAATAATTATCCAGGTAAGATTTTACAAGACTATGCCTAGCGCTCCTTTGTATTTGTATTTTTGCAATATTAGTCTTAGCCTATATGTTTTGTCTTCAGTGAAGGCTTTGTAAAAATGGTTGGAGTTATTCCTGAGTGTAATGAGTAATTTGTAACAGTAATATAGGCTATATACTATCTTAACTACCTTCCTCCCCCTGTCAATGTAAAGCCACACATTATATAGGCTAGTGTCATTAACCTAACCTAATCTAGTAGATAGGCTTGTATGATACCATAGGTGGGGGCAGTTTATTATTGAGGCAGGGCTGTGAACTACATACTAGCAAGCTGGGTATTATTGTATTATATTTTATGTAGCCTAGGCCTATGTACAGTATGTATGATTATGTTACCCGGTACTGTAAGTTATACTGTATATGCACCCCAGTGTGGTTCTCTCTCTGTACTCTGTGAGTCTGGAATAAAGCATTATTATTATTATTATTATTCCCACAGGCCCACACCCCGCAAACGTGTAAAATTACTAAAAAATAATGTGCGAGAAAAACCCACCCGACATTGCACGTATAGCCTAGGCCTAGCTTAGTCAGCAGAAAATGGGGTAAGGATGTAGTATTTGGGTGTACAGCCCGCCTGGTTTACACTATTCACACGCTCGCGATCTTGTTCCCGTCTATTTTGACTGCCATGGTATACAATATTAGTTTGAGGCGGGGCTTTGCAGGAAGAATGTTGTATCGGGGCGTATGGTCGTAATTTTTACATAGGTCGATCGATCGCGGTTAAGTTCCCGTCTATTTTGATGGCTATTTCTTATGTTATTTGCCCCCTGCCCCTGAATTGTGTTGTGGAGAAATATCTGGAGGAGAAACAAAAGGTGTATGTTGCCTTTATGGACTTGGAGAAGGCCTATGACAGACGGGATTGAGAAGGCTTGTGGAAAGTACTTAGAATTTACGGAGTAGAGGACAAGTTGCTGAAAGCAGTGAAGAGCATGTATCAGGGTGCAAAGGCAGCAGTACGTTTGGAGAGTGAGCAGAGCGAGTTCTTTGACCTGAATGTTGGTTTGAAACAGGGGTGTGTGATGTCCCTGTGGTTGTTTACTGTATATATGGATGGAGTCATGAAGGAAATACTATCAAGAGCAGTGGATGTTGGTGTAGCGCTGAAAAGGGAGGGAATTGAGTGGAAGCTACCTATACTGCTGTTTACAGATGATACAGTTCTGATGAGTGATAATGAATGGGAGTTGCAGGGTCTGGTAAATGAGTTTGGAACAGTGTGCGAAAAACGGAATTTGAAGGTAAATGCGGGGAAGAGCAAGGTTATGGTCTTCGAAAGGGG
Source organism: Paralithodes platypus (assembly GCA_032716605.1). Classification (NCBI taxonomy): domain Eukaryota; kingdom Metazoa; phylum Arthropoda; class Malacostraca; order Decapoda; family Lithodidae; genus Paralithodes; species Paralithodes platypus. The sequence continues at coordinate 24,765,601 of CM064490.1, forward strand.
TGAAGTCACAGAGTGTGAAGTGAAGCTGAACGGTCAGGCTATGGAGATCGTCAACTCTTTTAAGTATCTGGACAGTGTGTTGAGTAAAGATGGGACTATGGATGAAGAAGTGCGGGAGAGGGTACAACAGGGGATGAGGGTTGTAGGAACGCTAAAAGCAGTAACAAGAAATAGGGTGGTCAGTATGGAAGTGAAGAAGTCCTTGCATGACAGTGTGGTAATCCCGACACTGACTTACGGAAGCGAAGCATGGACGTTGGTTGAGAGACTCAGACCAAGAGTGAGAGCAGTGGAAATGAATTACTTAAGGAGTGCGTGCGGAGTTACATGGAGGGATAGACAGACTAATGAGGAAGTAAGAAGGAGGTGTGGTGTGCTAGAAAGTGTGAAAAGGAACAACTTGAGATGGTTCAGCCATATGGAACGTATGGAAAATGAGAGAATGACTAAGAGGGTGTACGAGAGCGAGGTGGAGGGACAGAGAGGGAGAGGTAGACCGAATGAGAGGTGGAAGGATGGAGTGAGGAAGTACATGAACGAAGGCGGTGCTGGTTGGGGGTAGGGGCATCGACTAACTGGGGACATAGGTGCATGGGGGCGGTTCGTTCGTGTCCACCCCTTTGGGGATCACGGCATCAGGCAATAGATAGATAGATAGATACCCCATACTTTTTTTTTTTTTTTTTCTATGTGATTGAGGGAGGCAAAAGGAAGAACTGCCTATAGCGAGTGCCTCCCCCATAGTTGAAAGAATGACAGGGCAAAGATCAAGGGACGTTCGAGCCAAAATGCCTGGACACACTGAGTTTGAAGCAATTTAAGTCATAGGAAGAGGGAAAGACTAATTCTGGGAGAGAGTTCCAGAGCTCAGCTGTTGAGTAGAAGAAAGTTTGAGAGTAACGTTTCACTCTCGGGTTGGAGAGTTGCACAGAGTAGGGGTGGGATTGATTTGCAAGACGTGTACCACGTGCCCTACGTAAAGGAGGTGGTATACACTGGGAAAGCTCTGAGGAACACTGATTATTAAACTAGCGATAGAATAGCGAGAGAGATGCAACATTGCGGCGGAGAGAGAGAGATTGCAGAGAGTTGGTGAGTGAACGGGAGTTAATGATATGAAAGGCCTTCCTTTCAACTTTGTCTAGGAGAGCGGTGTGAGAGGAACATCCCAACACATGTAAACAATACTCAATACAAGGACGCAGTATGCCCCTGTACAGAGCAAGAAGCTGTGCAGGGAAAAAGAACCCCCTAAGGCGGTTGAGCACACTCAGCTTCTGGGAGGCTGCCTTAGCAAGACTGGAGGTGGCTGACTTAGAGCCTGAACAGAAACAACAATAAAAAAATACTAAAAAAACTCTCACACATCTAGGTCGCCCAGGATAAGACCCAGAGACCTCCAGCAACCCGCAGGTCCCAGACCTTCGAAAGAGCTTCCAGTCTCAGCAGACAGACACGCAGCGGAGCACACCACAATGCCTCCCAACATTACTTCCAGGCATGGCCCTTCATATATCTGGGTCATATATTAAGGATCGGGATGGCCAACGGCTTAAGGCGCCCGCACTGTAATCGTGTTGTCAAGGCTTCAAATCCACCAGAATCCTAAAGTTTTTTTCAGCCATCATGATGGAGAAGATTGTATCGTGGTCGATTCCTAGCCAGGCTGCTCAACTATCAGCTTGTGTTAGCCTGCACATTCTTCTCACCAGAGCATTTGCATATGTACGTACCATGGTAGGAACCCAGGCACCTCGCGGTCGTCAAAGGTCGCAGGGGACCTAGTAGTTAGGTAGAATAAGCTTTGTACTTTACCTAGGTTAAGAAAAAAATAGATTTTCAGCCTTACGGCTAGGCTACAAGTGAACAATAAACCGACAATTATACAGTACTGTATATACAGTACACTGGCTCCCCGGACCAGACGCCTAATGCAGTATTATCTAGTCTAACTGGAGCCCGACTCCCTCCCTATGATTGAATTATCACTCATCTATTCACATACATTCTCCATTGATTCCTATTCATGACCACTTCTCTTTCCTGTTTTTCAGTCATCTCTCTATCTTCCAATGCTAGTTTCACACCATCTCTCCACCTACTCAGAGGTTTTCCTCTCAATCTATTTCCCCTTGTTTCTGACTCCTATATTCTCTTTGTAAGAATTTCATCACTCATTCGTTCAACATGTCCATACCAGCATAGCACCCTTCTTTCCACTCTAGCTCATAAGGGTTCATCTTGTTCTACTCTCCTACATAATTATGTCTTCATTCCTCAATCTGTCTCTACGCGTCACTCCACACATAGCCTACTCCTCAAGCAGCTCATCACTATCACATTCAACCTTCTTTTCTCATAATTTTATAGTCTCAATCCCTAAAAGTAAGCCTCCTTCGATGCTAGCTATAAAATTTACTAGGGTCTTTCTAAACGATGGGTAAACTTGGGAACGCACAAACGAACACACTCCGCTCAAATTAAACAGAAGTTCGAACAGCCATATGAACCTTTTGTGGTTGACTGTAACTACAGTATGTTGCTTATTTTCGCAGGATGTAAATTACTTGTATAACTGGACACTGAAATCTGCACCAGGCCTACGCACCCAAATGAGGCATATTGATTATGGTTCTAATTGATTAGGGGTAGTCATTTAAAATATTGCAGATTATACAAAAAAACGTGTTAAGATCATGAAGTTATTTATGTCTGTGAATCAATAGACGAAACAATTACTTATATTCACTGCATTCAAACAACTTTAGTGATCAAGCATTATTGATGACATTTACAACAACTGGCAACCGTTTTTCAACTTCATACTATATTCCTCTCTATTGATGGTAATATATAAAGTCGATATTCCTGTGTGCCCTGCTAAACTACTCTCTCCCCCCCCCCCCCTTTTTCCGAATTTGAAATAATTTTAGCTTCCATTGCTCTAACACTAGGTAGAGATTACCATGATTCTTTAGGAAGACCTTAACTTCCTAGACCGGTAAAATGCACAGCTCACTCTTTTCAGTCATACCGCCATAAATATGGGTAAAATATATTATCTTAAGTTTTCACTGAGCTCTAGGAATAGTAACATTGTTTCTGACAAACTTTCACTATACATAGAGTTATAGAGCTATAGTATAGGGTGTGAGGGGAGAGGTTGCCGGGGTCCAAGTTTTTGTATCATAACTCGGGATATTGATGATACAACTGAACCAAAATCATCCACATAACCAAACTTAGTGTTGCGGTTCTGTGTAGTTTCAAATCGAATTCTATCTATCTATCTATATGCTCAGGCCCAATCCCCATTTTGGGGGTAGCCGACTCAAGACAGAGCAAGAACAGGGAACACACAAAAACAACATAAAACAAAAAATAAACACAGATAAAAAACACAAACTCTCACACATCCAGGTCACCCAGGAGAAGACCCAGAGACCAGGGTTACCAAGGTCGCTCCAGCACTCTCCCGGCCCGTGACCCCCCGGAGAGGTTCCGATCTCGGCAGGCAGACATGCAGCGCAGCCAAAGCCACAAGCCCTCCCACCACACTTCCAGGCACACCCTTCATATTAATCGTCTCCCCGGGCCAGGCGCCTGATGGACTATTATCTAGTCCAACTTGCGCCCGACCCCTTACTCCAAATGACCACGTGTTCGAATTGAGTTTCAAATCGAATTGATAGCATAAATATCTTCGGAGATATAACAAAAGCGTGTGAAAAACAAAAACCGTTATTCCCCAATGCCAGGCATAAACAAGGGAGTGCCAAGGGAACGATGGGTTTTTAGTCCAGTGTGCAAAGTTAAAATCGCATATTAGTGAAAAGTGGCTAGATCACGATTCATGTATGTAAACTGTATCTCATGAAAAAAAAACTACCAGCATTTATACAGAACTTACAATTTCAAAAGAAAGTTTAGGGCCAGTGCAAGTGAGCGTCCTACCACCACCGTACCAAAACACATAAATCGCTTATGTTACGTCCTGGGATATATAAACACTGGGCTCTTTCTATTGGACTAGGTATGCGGCAACAAGCAACAACGGAAAACGCTAGATCGAACCCTTATCTATAAACCCAGGCAACAAACCACCCTAAACCGTCAAGAGTCCTGCCTGGACAACGAGGTATCCTATGACTCGGTTACAGGGTGCACGCACTATAGACTGCTGATAGTCAAGCAGGCTATATAAAAGATCACACAATTAAGTTGACTTAAAGCTTCAAGGAAAAGATAGATAACGGAATTAAATTGCAGAAACAATTTAATAACAAACTAGAAGAAAGTACATTTAACGTTACGTTAATTAATACAACTAATCACACCTGCGTGAAAGAAGGTGAAAGCAAACAGTCCTCAAAACATCGTACCGGTAGACAAGATGCGGGGTTCTAAACTGCATGCGGCTACTGTAGGATCTGATGCTTAGCAAAGAAAGTACATTACGGATTTAGAGAACTCTTAACTCATAAGCAGGAATAAATACTAGTGATAGGACCTACAGTGTATAATGGCATAGGTATAATTAAATAAAGGCAGCAACTCGCAACATAACCATATACAGGTGTGCTTCTCACTCCTAGTCAGGCAAGCCTGCTCGGACAGAGTCTCTAAGCCACACCCTGACTCACAATGTTCACAAAAACGGTAAACTGTGGCACAATAACAAGCATACAGAGATAATAAGCCCCTAGCTGTTAATCTGCCAGGTGGCAGAGGTCTAGCCGGAAGGATATAGGCTTCGGATACCCGGGCTGAGCCACCTGCTGTAGCCTAGGGACGTTCCCAAGTCTGTGCGCCAAATTACTCTAATTGAAAGGGTGCTCTCTTGAGAGACTCGGATCGCAAGTATCCGACTCTCTCCTGGCGACCCTAAAACAAAATCAACACATGCTAGCGCAGTGCTGAGTGGACTAGGCAAGGGCCCTCACACAACACAACACTAGACACACAGGGACACAGACAAGAAAATGCCCCCAGACTCCCACGGGTATCCTAGTAAAGTCGTGCGGGTCCACAGAACTCGCACCAGCAGACTTTACTTAAAGGATCGCAAAAAGCCTCCCCTCTGGTCTAGCCCCTGCTAACCTGACACAAGAACACACTAGCAAGCATGAAACCACCAAATATGAGACAACAAAAAAGCTTCCTAGGTCTCATTAACAATTACGTCGCTGCATAAGGCCCAAAATCCTATCTAATTATCTGAGAGCTCGTCGTTAATACAATAATAGATATAAGGTCTATCAAGGGGATGGGATAATTAAATAGATTGGTGAAGTAGTGGAAGGAAGGTATACAAAGTAAGAGAGAAAGTTTCTAAGTGGGGTTGAGAGGGATAGATATCAAGGGGGTCCGAAGGGTACGACAGTGAGGTGAGCTCTGAGTCTCGAATCTGTCTGGACCCCACCCTAGGCATACAAAATACATCCCAGGCTTGGCAACACTCAACACTGTTCCCTGGTCAAAATCCTCTACCCCGTGCGTGAGTCGAAACTAAGCCTAACGTTGCAATCAAATGCATGTGGCAGCGCTTCAGGCTTGTCCCAAGCTAAGCAAGCGAAGCAACGTCCCAAGCCGGTCTCTCTCTCCCGCTCGTCTCTTCCCGCTCTCACTAGACTTACATCTTATATATTATAATGAAACAATCAACTATCGAGAATAAAATATACTAAGATGCGTTGGTTAAGAATAAGGGCAGCTACAAGCTGTGAAACAACATAAAAATATCCCAGACATTAGTTACATTGTCGTAGGATATATACTAAGGAAAAGCCTGCCGGCCAGCTGCCACCAGCCGGTTTCTAAACGGCTGGCAGACGACGCGCGCGCATGCCCACACGTGGCTACTATGCAGAAGCGTCACACCTCCCCCAAAATATAAGACCCTTGACTAAGTTCTTCATATCTAACAGAAAGCTTCTCATAGTACCACACACTGTTGCGACACAAGGCACTATATATAAAAAAAATAAAGACTGTTGCGCTCCACTGAGCAAGTTCAACTAACTTAGCGACAATAAGCGAAAACATTCAACTTAGATACTGCTACAACATCTTATACAAAATTCTACACGTTATAAAAAATAAAGAGTTTTTATAAGGTTTTTGCTTTTTTAATTTTTTTTTTCGGCTGAACTACAGTGACAGCCTATTTTCCTCCACACTCAACCCTCAATCCTGTGGCAGTCTAACCAACATCATCCACCCTTGATAGACAATCCGCTATCACGTTATCAGAACCGACAATATGGCGTATGTCCAGATTATACTCCTGAAGCATGAGTGACCACCTGGTCAGCCTCATATTCCGGTTATGAAACTGATTCAAGAATTTCAGAGGGTGATGATCGGAATAAACCACTACGACTGGTCCGAAAGCAGGAACATATACATCGAAGTGCCTGAGCACCAGCACTATCGCCAGGAGTTCTTTTTCAATTACAGAGTAATTCCTTTGTGCACTATTGAATATTTTACTGTAAAAACTCACTGGATGTTCGATACCTTCATCATCTGTCTGTAACAAGACAGCCCCAGCCCCTACGCCACTGGCATCAGTCACCAGCTGAAGAGGTTTGCTGAAGTCCGGGGCCCTGAGTATGGGGTGGGTACATAACAGGTGTTTCACCAAGGAAAACGCCTCTGCACACTCAGGAGACCACCGGAACTTCTTGTCCTTAGATAATAAGTCAGTTAAAGGTGCAAGTACAGTCGAATAGCCTTTGATGAAGCGACGATAATAGCCTATCATACCTAGAAACCGCATGATTTGTTTCTTAGTCGTAGGCTGGGGAAACTGATCGATGGCTTTGATCTTTGTCTGTGGAGGGCACACCGGACCCATCCCCACCTCGAACCCCAGGTACAAAACTGTGGCTTTGACAAAATCGCACTTACCCAGGTTTACCACCAAACCTGCTTCATTCAGTTTATTAAAAAGCTGTCCGATGTGAGCACAGTGACTGTTAAAATCATCGTCGTATATTATGACATCATCTAGGTACACAGTACAGTTGGGAATGTCGGCTACAATGTCGTTCATTAATTTCTGAAACGTTGCAGGGGCATTTTTCAGCCCGTATGGCATAACATGGCAACGATATGTGGCACCGTCCACCACAAACCCACACACCTCTCGCGCTCGCTCAGACAAGGGCACTTGCCAATAACCCTTAACAAGGTCTATCTTAGTGAGGAACTTGGCTTTTCCTATCTTATCCACACTGTCGTCCACGCGAGGGAGAGGGTAGGCATTTGTGGGGGTTAAACCATTCAACCTGCGGAAATCTATACAAAACCGCACCTTGCCATCTGGTTTGGGCTGCAGTGTGACTGGGGAAGTCCACCTTACTGCACCCTCAGAAATCAGCCCACGTTTCAGCATATAATCCAGCTCTTCCATAAGTGCTGGTAATTTAATAGGGGGAACACGGTATGGCACTGATTTAAAGGGCGGGTGGTCCCCAACATCGACATCGTGCACCGCTTGAGTAGTGAGGCCAGGATGCTCCGCGAAAACAGCTGGGTTTGAATCAAAACAAGTGCTGCACAGCTACACGCTGTTGCTCAGGCAGGTGCAATATCAACTCGTGAGCCACTTGTCTAGAATTCCCCGCCCACTGATCCGCGGAAACATGACAATCCCAATTATCCTCCCCCGCAGCTTGACTGTCCCTTCCTCCTTCTCCACCATGATCGCTGAAGATCAACACCGGGACAGTGAGAGGCTCGGAGGGGCGCCTCACATACTCTTTCATCAGATTTACATGGCAAAGTTGGTTCTTTTTCTTACGATCAGGAGTAGCTACTAAATAGTCGAGATCAGAAACCTTCCTTACAACCCGATACGGACCAGAATACTTTGCAGACAAGGGGTGTCCCACCAGAGGCAGTAGTATCAGTACCTCCTGATCTACTTCAAACTCCCTCAGCTTCACCTTCTGGTCGTATCTGTCCTTCATCTGAGCTTGTGAACTCTTAAGGTTCCGACCTGCTACCTCCAAGCTCTTTAGCATTCTCTCACGGCTTTCAAATACATACTTTAGAAGCGAGCATGGCTTTGTGACTCCCTCCCAGATCTCCTTGACTATGTGGAGGGGCCCCCTGACCCTGTGTCCAAAAACGAACTCGTTCGGGCTAAATCCCAACCTCTCTCCAGGTACTTCTCTCGCAGCAAATAAAACGTATGGGAGACCTAGATCCCAGTCCTTCCCATTTTCCATGCAATAACACCGCAACATACTCTTGAGAGTCGAGTGCCACCTTTCCAAAACTCCCTGACTCTCAGGATGGTAGGCAGATGACACCACAGACACTATCCCATGTTGCTGCATGGTCTGCTTAAACAGAGCAGAAGTAAAATTGGATCCCTGATCAGACTGGATCTCCTGAGGGTAGCCATAACGAGAGAAATAGACAAGTAGGTTTTTGACAACAGTCATAGCCATCCCGTTGCGCATGGGGTAAGCATCTGGATACCGTGTTGCTACATCCATTACAGTTAGTCAAAATTTATTGCCGGCACTAGTGGGGGGCAATGGGCCAACCATATCGATAACTACTTTGCTGAAGGGCGGCCCAATGACAGGGATGGGTTGTAACGGGGCTCTCGGGATGACCTGATTGGGTTTCCCAACAACTTGACAAGTGTGACACTGTGACACCCATGACACGACACTCGCCTTTAACCCAGGCCACCAGAAAAGCTTGCTCAGAGCTGCCTCCGTCTTACGTGCCCCCAGGTGCCCTGCCAAAGGCACATCATGAGCTAATCTCAATTAGCTCTCATGGCACACCCTCGGTACTACTAACTGGTCCACTAATCCTGACCCGCCATCACACTTTTTCTTGGGATCCTGATGTCTCCGATACAAGATCCCCTCGGACAAGAAAAAATCACCAGGCTGCGCATCCCCATCGCTCTCCAGTTCGATAGCACCATTACCACACGCCTGACTTCAGGATCTTCCAGCTGCAAGGAACATATATCAGCAGGTGCGAGATTATCCAAGTTCATCTTAAATAATTTATTTCCACCTCCAATGTCCCGCTGAGCCATCCTTTCCTCACGCTGCGCATAACGATGCTGTCGCAGAGTCTCTTCCTGCCCTGCACCTGCACTAGCGGTGACAGGCCCCGGGGCCTCTCCAGACTTATACATAGGTGCCAATAATGAGTCACCAAGAAACACTGCCGGCTCAAAACTCTCCAATTGACCAACACTTCCCGTTTTCTTGTGACCTTTCCTCCGCAGTTTGATAGACTGAGGTGGTGGCTGCAAGGCTCCGGATGTCTGAGAACGCGTCACAACACACGCCATGGTTTGTACGCTACACTTCTCAACCCACTCCTGTTCCTCCCTACTAACGTCGGCCGCCTTCTCGGCAACGAGCAAGGGTGAAACCTTAGAAGCAGGCACCGCAAAGTCGTTGCCGAGGAGGAGGTCGACGCCCCCAACAGGCAAGTTCTCTACAATTCCTACATCCAGCTCCTTCGCCACCCCACCCACCTCCAGCTCCATCCGCACCAGCGGGTAGGACTTCGTAGCATTGATCCCCTGAACTACCACCACCCGAGCAGCGTTAATCGGCTACCAGTAAAGTTCTTTAACAAGGTCTGAGAAGCCCCCGTATCACGCAATAGCTTAACTCCTCGCCTTTCGCCAGCCCACCTCACAAAACCATGCTCTCTATGACCCCCAAAGACATCGCGGACAGGGTTCGAGCCTTCCGGACTCTTGAACACAGGCTGTGTCCCACCCTCTGACGAACTACCCTTGGCAAACTCAGAAGATATAGGCGACACCCCTATGCTGTGGGCCAATGACACAACCTTGTTTGGTGGCTTGTTCTGACAAGCATTTGCAAAGAGACCCTCCTTGTGACATGCAAAGCAATCTTTACTCTTTGGTTTCCCTTGGGAGTGGGAGGTACCATTAGACTTCTTATACGGGACGGTATTTGGTTTATGTTCAGTTTTATTGTCAGTGCTAGATGGTTTTGTATATTTATGTGTATCAAAATTCTTGGGAGGGGGATGGGTACGATCCTTTGCACCCGACTCACTCCTAGCTGCTGCTCCGCACCCTCGAATTAAAGACAGTCGGAGGTCAGCCATTTCTGCTGCCTCCTGGAGAGTTCTAGGATTTTTTCCTTTATATTTAATGTTAAGTCCCCGCCTGTGCACTTAAAGAACTGCTCCAAGAGAACCAGCTTACTCAACTCCTCAAAAGTAGCTGCCCTCTCAGAATGCAGCCAATGTCGTAGTGCATCAGACAAGTCCCGGGCGTGTTCTAGGAAGGTACTATCCTTGCCCTTAGTAACACCCCGAAACTTCAAGCGGTAAATTTCTGGTTGTAACTCATAGGCCCGTAGCACAGCCTTCTTTAGCTCATCATAAACTACACAGGACTCTAAAGGTAGTGCATCATACGCTTTTAGCCCCTTCCCTAGGAGTCTTGATGAAACTAATGCTGCCCACGCCTACGACATCCCAGCTAGACTTTATTCGCCTAGCAGACACCCGATTAGAATTATAAACTCTTATGTTATGTATGCAGCATTTTTATTCACGTTGATTGTAAGCCTTGGTTGTTGTTGAGTTGCACAACCCGAGCAGGCTTTTGCGTTGCCTGAGGAAGTACTTCTTTTGTTGTTGGAGATAATACTATTGTGCATTTATCGTTATTCTTGTGCCAGTTAACACTGTATGTCCCTACACTTGTCATATCTTGTTCCTGCTCTATATAACAGTTCAAAATCCGATTCGATCATCTTAAGCAGCATCAGACTTTCTTCAGAAGATTCCTGTTCGATGCTTTAGGACTTTCATTCACTTTCTTTAATATAGGAGTGACAGTTTATTATTGTTTAGAGTAACTTTAATTATACCTTCTTCTTGTTTGCATTAAATCATTCCAGTGATTTAATTAAGCTCTCTATCTTTTTCCTTGTATACATTATTAACGTAATTGTATGTTGTTGTGATCAGGATGTATCAGAGATCATCAGCCTGTAGTAGTAGTGCACTTATACCGAGTTAGAGGATACCCCGCTATCGCAGATTTAACTCTGGAGGGTATAGGTGTTTTTGTGCGCCGGCATTATAAGTTCGAGGGTTGGATCTAGTGTTACCGTTGTGGCTGTGTGCCTTTCTAGTCCAGTGATTAACCCCTAAGTGTCGTGGTGCAACATAAGTCGAGTATAATAAATCTGGACTATCTGGCGGCGCTCGACATAGGTCGTGTGGCAATTTCAGCACGTAATGTTGCTGAGAGAGAGAGACAAGTGGTGGCAGGAGAGTAGCGAGCGTATGACTGCTCCAGACCACCACGGCGAACCTACTGACACGAATCCCACCTCCTCCCTCCCTCTCTCACTCGCTATATACGGAATTGTATGGGGAAAGTGCCGAATTACATGCTTTTTGCACTCGCGTTGCGCGGTTGTTGCAAGAAAACTAGCCATCATAAAAGGATCGTTATGGTGTCATTGGAAAGCTCTGTTTATGCCCTTTCAGGGATAGATACTTGTTTTATGCTCTGGGTCTTATTTAGGCATGAAAATGATCACATAAACAGCCCTATTTTGGCTAAAAACACCCCGCTGGGCGGTACATATAAATAAACCGCCTAGCCCGCTAATAAGGTGTTAAGAGCCCTTGTTTTATAAGAGTCCCGGTCGTAACAATACGTGGAAAAATATGAAAATATGTCATATTACTGCCAAGTCCTCATAATAAACAACCTATATTGCTATTTTAATCTTCGTAATAGTTGAGTAATAAAGATGAGGACATGACAATTTACCATCAACTAAAAATAAACAAACTATAGTTATAAATCGCGGCAATATGACTATCAACACAATTGTATGCCGCTTTTATAATTATTGCCACATATTAGCAAAACATAAATCAGGCTTATCTAATTACCATTTGTCAAAGAACAATACGTAATTAATCGGTTATTTGCCACAAATCAATGGATTCCATTACCTCCCTGCTCCCACCTTAACTTTAACAGCCACACAAGCACACCCTTCTTTCCTACCTCGCTAACACTTCTACCCCCACCCCGCAAACCATCACCCTCCCACCATCGCCTACTTCCACTCCCGTTCTCCCCCATCATAACTCTCCAGCTAGAAAGGACACAGTGACTGAGTAGAAGGCCTGAGGCGGGGTCTCTGTTTCATATGCTCGGAACTGTACATTTATGGAAATACCCTCTGATACAGTACTGTAGGGGTTAATAAGGGAAGTAAAGTTTCCCTTGATTGCCCCATGGCCTCTACCCTCTCTGTCAGTATGCATTCTTCCTGGTTACAATTCTCTCCATCTGCATCGAAGCTATGTTTCTGGATCACTCCAAGGTCCATAAATCTTCATCGGCATTGTACACTGATGGGTCAAAAATGACATCTGGCGTGGGTTGTGCGGTTGTTTTTAAGGACACAAATCACCTTGCTCGATTGCCTGGGGTTGCCTCTGAGTTTATTACTGCGGAGGCGTATGCTATTATCCAAAGTGTGAAAATGACAAACGGTTCCACTGGGACGGATTTCACTATTTACACTGATTCGCAGAGCGGTCTTTCTGCTATTAACGTTTATTCCCCTGTTCATCCATTAGTTCAGGACATACAGACATGGCTTTATCAATTTGCATCTAGACACAAAATGATTAATTTGTATTGGGCCTCAGTTCATGTGGCGATCAAGGGCAATGAGGAGGCTGTACAGGAGTGTGAGAGCCGGTTCTCTATCCCCACAGACGATTTGAAATGCAGTATACAGTCGCTGATTTGGTCTTCCCTCACTGTCACTAACCAAAAATGTAAATCTATTTACCCTTCTGTGAAGAATTGGGGCGTCTCTCCCATTCAATTAGGTAGACGCGCGGAAGTGGTCCTCACAAGGCTGCGCATTGGTCACACGTATATGACGCACAAATACATATTGCATAATGATCACACTCCGAGAAAATGATACAACCAGGACTCAAGAGGTGATGAGGGAGCTTTTAGTAGTCCTGACTCTCTTATCTTTACTGACATGAAGCAGTTGTAAATGTGGTATCCTCTCTACATTGGCTTTATATGTCATATTGTGTATGCTGGAGCCTCTGATGGCTTTATTCTGCTCCAAAACTTCAATCAGTTTGCATGCTCATTCTTTTACTTTGTCTGGAAGACTTAAGTGGGAAGGTGGACATCCTTAACACGAGTGCACCTGAACATCGTTGAGAATCTTACAGCTTCCAATGTCAAGAAATCTTGCAATTCTACGTATAGCTGCCAGTCCTCTCTTGTTTGTGTTCCTCGTCTCATTCACATTTTATTACTCCGTCTACACACATGGTTCTTGATTGGACTTTACCTTTACCGCTCTCTCCTTCAGCCACTTCACATTCATTGTCAGATTACGATAAACGGAGAGGTAAGGGAAATGAGATAGAGAAAGGAGGGAAAAGGAGATGATAAAGAAGGAACAGTTCAGAAGGAGAGAGGAAGGAAAGGTAAGGAACATATTATTGAAAATAATAACTCAGATGAATATATTATATTTATGTCCTTGGAAGTTTTTTGGTCTCATCAGTTTAGTATATAATACTTAATAAACGGTTTCGAACTTGTGTAAGTCCAACTGTTAGATAGTACATTTAGTATATGGGGGTAAGGAATATGCCTCCTGCGTGTCGTAAAAGGCAACTAAAGAGGTTGGGGCGGTGGGCTTGCGACCCGCCACCCGTGAACAACTTTTACAGCAACAAATAACAAACAAACAGCCTCGGACTTGCACAATGCCTCTGATTCAGCAGTAGATGAATAATTGCCAACCAGGGAGGAAATAGGCCTAAAGGAGATTGAGGAGCCAATTCTGCCTTTGTCTCACCAGGGTAGCAGGGCACCTGCATGTGCAACTGCAGCAGAGAGTGTCGAAGGTGAGGAGAGAGATGTCGCAGCAGTTTCCTTATCTCCCCCAAAATTTACCCTCGCCGCCACCTTCCAGGATGACAGAACGCCCCTTCTGCTGCAGAATCCCTCCAACACCCGGCAAGGTGTGTTATGTATGCCGTAACATGACACGCAGGGCCTTGAAAGAAAAGGACACCATGACCTACTGCCCACAAAATGATGTAAGGCTGTGCTTTCTCAATGTTTGGAGATACAATATACCACACTCTAGAACATTTTTAAGCACAGTGAGTGTAGTACATAAACAAAGTGGCAAACACAAATTATACAAGTGAAATTGGCACTCCATTTTACGCATAACAGTGTCAGGCATGAGTATCTAGCAATATATGGTGACAGGTTGAATGAGAGCAAACTTCCAGTAAGAAGGGAAGACGTTAGTGGAAAGACAGAAAAAAGAGTTTGCCTAGGCAGGGAGTCCGAACAGAAAAAAGTTTTTGAGAACAACAGGAGGGACACCATCCGGTATATACGCCTTCCTAGTATTAAGCCCAGAGAGGACATAAAGTACACCCTTAGAAGAGATTATGATCTTAGGCATGAGTAAGTGAGAGAGGGGTGGAGAGGGAGGAATAACACCGGAATCATCCGAGATGGAGTTTTCAGCAAAAGTCTGAGCGAAGAGTTTAGCTTTGTCAGAGGAAGATGTACAAGTACAAAGGAGTACAAAGGAGTACAAAGGAAATCAAGCAACAACAGATCTAGTGACCCTTCTAGGCTGCTTGTCCTCCAAAACACTGAGGATCAAGTGTCCAAACAGTGGTTTAGAGTGGGTAAGGGAACATTGGAAAGGGAACTACTGCCCTGCCACTAACGTGGCAGGACTAGGAAGTTAGTAGGGGTTAGTTATGGGTTAGTAACTGAGGGGAGGATAAAGTTATTCATTTACAAACGCAGTCAGTCGCGGGTTTGATGCGAGATATTTGTCTAGGCGGAATTTAAATGAATCAACGGTGCTGCAGTCTATAACGTCTCGGGGAAGCCCATTCCACAAGTTGACAACTCGATTGAAGAAGAAATTCTTAGATTCGTGCGAGTTAAAAGATTTACCAATAATTTTGCAACCGTTTCCCCGCGTGTAATTAGATTGGTCGATAGTGAAGTACTTACTACAGTTAATATTGTCGATGCCTTTGATGATTTTGAACACTTGAATTAAGTCACCTCTTAATCTGCGCTGGGTTAAAGGAAATAGATTTAATTCTCTAAGACGCTCTTTCGTATGGTTTGTTCTTTAGGCTAGGTATCATTTTGGTAACTCTACGTTGAACTCGTTCTAGCTTGTTTATATCTTTTTGGTAATAAGGGCACCAGGATTGAACGCAGTATTCCAGAAGAGGGCGGACTAAGGAATTGTAAAGGGTTAGGATAACTTCTTTGGATTTATGCTCAAATGACCTGCCTATAAAGCCAATTATTTTGTTTGCCTTCTTAACAACTTCTGAACATTGTTGACTCGGTTTTAGGTTACTCGATATTGTTACTCCCAGATCAGTTTCTCTGTTTACATTCTTAAGCTGAGTGCCATTCATCGAATAGTTTGCTTTCTCATTTAGGTATCCGACATGTAGTACTTTACATTTATCCGCATTGAAACTCATTTGCCAAATTTGGGCCCAACATGACAATTTATCTAGATTGTGTTGCATATCGTCAACTTGTTCTTTTGAGAGTACGCTATTTGCAATTTTTGTATCGTCAGCAAATTTTGAGATTGTGCAGGTGAGACCCTCATCTATGTCGTTGATGTAAATTAGAAAGAGAATTGGTCCTAGTACCGATCCTTGGGGTACCCCGCTACTTACATTGGTCCATTTAGATGCCTTACCGTTTATGACTACCCTTTGCTTTCTGTTGCTGAGCCAATTTTCTATCCATTTCAACACACCGTCTTGTATTCCATGCGCTTTTAGTTTTAGCAGTAAACGTTTGTGGGGAACTTTGTCAAAGGCCTTTTGAAAATCAAGGTATATAATATCTACAGCTTTACTCTTATCGTAGAGGTTGAGGATATCGTGGAAGAAGTCTAAGAGGTTTGTTAAACAGGAACGTTTTTTACGAAAGCCGTGTTGAGTATCTTTAAGTATGTTATTTTCCTCTAAGTGATTTACGAGTCTGTCTCGTATGACCGTTTCTAGTATTTTACATACAACTGAGGTTAAGCTAATTGGACGATAGTTACTGGGTAGGGATTTGCTGCCTTTTTTGAATATCGGTGTAACGTTGGCTAGCTTCCACTGATCAGGCATAGTTCCAGACTGCAAAGATTTATTGAATAGTAATGTCAGTGGTTTGGAGAGCTCATTCTTAGCTTCCTTTAGAACTCTAGGCGAGATTGTATCAGGTCCTGGCGTTTTATTTACCTTGAGTTTATCTAAACAATTCAATACTTCTCTCTCTGTAACGGTGATATTGCTTAGAACATCTGAATTATCAATCTGAATCGGCGATGGTGTAGGGATATCACTGAGGTCTTCTGTTGTAAAAACTGATGCAAAGAAGGTATTGAGGGCATTACTCATTTGTACTTCGTCTTTGGTGTATTCTCCTTTTTCATCGACTAACGGTCCAACAGTTGAAGTAACTACTTTTTTCTTTCTGATATAACTATAGAATTCTTTCGGGTTTGTTTTACTTTGATTCGCAATATGTAACTCTAAGGTCTTTTTACTTTGCTTAATTAACTTTTTGGCTTTGCGTCGTAGCTCTACAAATTTCACCCGTTCTTCGTCATTTTGTGAGGATTTTAATCTATCATTAGCAAATTTTTTAGCAAGCAGGCAGTTTGAAATATCTTTATTCCACCATTTGGGCTTATTATTATGGCCTGGACGCCGTATTTTCGATGGTATGCAGTCTTGCACTGCTTTTAGGTAAGTGGTTTCGAATAACTTCCAAGATGTATTTATGTCGTTATTGTTAATTAAAAAGCTCCAGTCAGTTTCTTTAAACATAGCTCTAAGTTTATGGAAGTTTGCTTTCTTGAAATTAGGGACTTTTTCGATGCTACTATTTGGTTCGTTACTAGTAAACTTTAAAGTGAAAGTTATCGTACGATGGTCGCTGTTACTGAATTCATCACCAACATTCAAATTCTCTATCAATTCTTCTTTTGTTGCAAGTACAATGTCAAGAACGTTATTACCACGGGTCGCGTTCGAACAAATTGATAAAGCGAACTCTCTTGCAAGTTCGTATACAAGCCATGTCCGGAGTGTGAAGTAAGAGTATCGCCCCACTTGGTCACAGGTAAATTAAAGTCGCCAAAAATTACGGTATCTTGTGAGTTACTTACATCTGCAATTTGTTCGTAAATTTCTCGGTCAGTTTGCACTGATTGAGCTGGAGGTCTGTATATTAACGCAAGTATTATTTTTGTACCTTTATTATTCTTTATTAGCACAAAAGATGTGTCGACGTTCACAATTTGAGGTTTTGACACGAGGGTCGGGTTAAGACTTTCTTTGATATAAAATAAAACGCCACCTCCATTTTTATTTATTCGGCTTTTCTCAAACATTACATAACCGGGAAGTGAATACTCTGCTAAAAAGTCTCTATCTTCTGTATTGAGCCAAGATTCTGTTATGCCAATCACATCATAATTTTCTGTAAACACTAGTTCCTCTAAATCTGAAAATTTATTGCGTATGCTACGAGCGTTTGCATAGAAAACCTTTAAAGTTGCGGTTTTAGAACTCGCAGAACGTTCTTTCATCGAATTTTTGGTTCTGGTCGGATCTACATTTACATTCATGGCTGTCCTCGGTCCTCGGTCATGTGACGGTGATGCCATCAGAATGTGAAAGGGGAGGGAAAGACAAGAAAGTAAAATTGTGAGAGAAGTTTTCACATCAACCCAGAATGCAAACACTCCAAAACAAACATGACGAGGCCATAGAATGCCTATCTTCTGATCTATCAATTATTTATAATCAGGGCAGAGAAAATCTTGTTCCTTTTAATGCCTCCAAGACCCAGTTTCTTCCTCTATCTCTCGATCACAATCTTCCACAAGGCTATCAACTATTTGTCAACAATACAAAACTTAGCCCTTCATCTTCTCTCATCATTCTAAGTGTATTTTGTTCAACCGAATCTTTCATCACATTACCACTCTTGCTAAAACATCTTCCCAAAAGTAAAGTGTGCTTAACCGTCTCCGTGGGTTTTTTACCCCGCACAGCTTGTTCGCAAGTGTGGGGAGGCTCCACCCTTACCGCACTTCTTGAACGAGTAGAATCAAAAGCATTTCGCCTTATCAACTCACTTCCTCTTAAAATACTATAGTTCCTTACAATCTCTTTCTACATGCCGCAATGTTGCATCTCATTCACTCTTCTATCATTATTACTACAACCAGTGTTCTTCAGAGTTCTCTCAGTGCATACCCCAGAAGGGTGCCAAGCTGGTATGGTCATGTAGAACGAATGGAAGATAAAAGGCTTATACAGAGAATATGTGAGTCAGATACAAGGGGATATAAAAGGGCAGAAAGACCCATATTGAGATGGAGAGACTGTAAGACAAGCTTTGGATGATAGAGGAATGACTATAGATCAGACAGAAGTGGTAATAAACAGGAATGAATGGAGAATGCTTGTGAATAGATGAGTGAACACGTGGTCATTTGGGGGAAGGGGTAGGGCGCAAGTTGGACTAGATAATAGTCCATGAGGCCCCTGGCCCGGGGACACGGTATATATGAAGTGTGCGCCTGGTGGTGTGGTGGGCGGGCTTGTGGTTTCAGCTCTGCTGCATGTCTGCCTGCCGAGATCGGAACCTCTCAGGGTGGTCGGGGGCTGAGGGAGTGTTGGAGGGACCTTGGTGACCCTGGTCTCCGAGTCTTCTCCTGGATGACCTGGATGTGTGTGAGTTTGTGTTTTGTTTCTGTGTATTCATTGTGTTCTGTGTGCTGTCCCTATTCTGGCTCTGTATTGAGTCGGCCACCCCCAATACAAAAAACAAAAAAAATAGGAAAAGTGGGGATTGGGCCTGAGTATATAGAATAATTACTTATCCAATGATAATTACTTAACGTGTTTAAATACCAGACTCCTTCACGCTATTGGAAGTATAATTATAACGGCAGGACAGAAACTAAACATCACATTAAATCTTGAGATACTTGTATTTGTAAGAATAGACATACCTCGTATAACGTGAATATAATGAACGGGTTGCTTCAAATTATTTTTAAGCACAGACATAGAATTAATCGCGAGCCTGTGACCATCCACAACCCCCCCCCCCCCCCCATAGCCCTTTACCTGCTATTTACCTAATCTTAATCACAATATTGCGGCAAATGAAATCACAAACTTGTTTAGCTCTATTATCTTGCGTGTTAGGGTTTATTAACATTTATCATTACATTATATTTCTTCCAAATGTTTAGTGCTAGTATTTGAGGCTTAGAGAAACAAAACAAATACTAGTTTTGGCCAACCTGGTACCATATTAATATTGTTCCATTACTTACTTTATTTACATAGCCTGCCTTTACAGTTCACTTATACGAGGTGTGACTGCCTGTATATATATGATAAAATAACCCACATAACCACTAAAAAGGCGAGTACAAACGAAGAGTAAATTACTTGAAATGGTGTACACGGTAGCTAGAGAAGAGGGTTGATAATGCCAGGAACTTAAAAGGGTGCAGATGAAACAATGGATAATTGATGCTTACACATTCCTCTATGGGAATATTATGTAGGCCTATCTTGGCTACAATAGCTGTTTTTACGTCATCAGTTGTTGCGATATTTTCCTTGTACAAGCATCTCTTCAAATAACCTCAAACGTGAAATTCTACAGGGGTCACATTATGTGAGTGGGGCGCCCAATCAATGTCGCATATCCTGCTGATAAGTTGACTATAGAAACGCTGTCTGAGCGACAGCAGCGTTTGATTTGATGTATGAGGGATGACTCCATCGTATTGAAACCATCGTATAGCTCTTACGATGTTCCTGCTTTGTCCAAATGCGAAGATGTAGTGACAGGTTTCTGGGTTGCATGCTTCTTCCTACTGAATTAGTCAATGTATGTAGCAAAAATAGTTATATAGAGATAAAGATGCTACTTACAATGTTTCACAATATTAGTCAAATCAATGGTAATGAACAATTTATCGACATGTGACCCTCATTGAGATAATATTTACTTCTCGTAATTCTTATGTATGAATGCATGATATTTTCTGGACAACACTACAGCCACGATAACAGTTTAGCAGGAAAGAACATATATTGAAAACGAAGTTAAACTTTCAACAGAATGGAAATATACACAAGGCAAAAGAGGGAAGGTTGTGAGCAGATAAAATGCAAATGTTTCGATCCATAAAACAGAGGCAGCAAGATAGTAAAACATTCTGAATACAATGTGTGTTGGACTAAAGATAAAGGTGGTTTATCTCACTCTTTGATCTCCTGTTGTGATTTTTCATACCGTACCACAAGGTTTGGATCTTACTTTTGTTTTCACCAGAAAGACGGTTGAACCTTGTTATCATACTTGTTTTCATTATTACATGAACACACATATCACTGTGTCAGTAAACTCCATTGTCCTATCACTGAGATTCATTATTATCCTTTCTAGCCTTTCCCTTTTCCTTTTAGTCTTGGTTTCAGAGGTCACCACTGTAAAGATATACTGAACTAAGATGAATTTCTGCCACCTTATAGAATCTAAATTATCGCATAATTCACATTCCATCATTCCTAATGTCTCACACTGATACATATAAACTTAGTTTGCGGCTGTGACAGCTTGAGGCAGGGACACAGTGGAACAAAATCGTTAGTGAACTTAATGATGGTTATATATATATATATATATATATATATATATATATATATATATATAGAGAGAGAGAGAGAGAGAGAGAACATTGCCTTGAAAGTCTACCAATATAATGGTTTACGCTAGAAGAATGCTTATACACTGTAATTATGAACATATTTGGTTTCGTGTTAATGTCAACTCCGTAATTAACTATCATGATCGAATGTTCAGCAAATATATAATATAATCAAGATAATTGTGTCTATTATTATACATTATAGAACATACTGCTATATTTCCACAATGTTCACATAGGCAACACATAAGTATACCACACATTATAATCAAAGTCTATATTGGTTTTACAATTATATGAATGATAATATGCATCATGTATATATTATTTAATGAGTAGAGAATCAAGTTATTATGATATAAAACTTATCATTACAACTGGGTGTAAGATAATTATACCTACACCGCAACACCATTCTATAGGTTCGCACTGTATATTTTGTTTTAGTGCATTTACGTAATATTGACACATGCTAATAATTGGTTGATTGAAAAGTACAATATAACAAAATTATAGTAATAAAAGTTACCAAATAAATGATGTTGTTTGCATAATGTGAAGTTCCATGAATTACCTAAACACTAACCTAGGTTGTCTGCAATATTAAATGAAAACCACTTCACAAGTGCAACTGCAATTTGTCCTCGCTGCATTAATATAAATATTTCCGCTGTCTTTCCTATTATCTTTACATACCTTTCCTTTATATTTATTTCCAACTTCACCATTATGTCCTTTATTGAGCTTTTCCATCACGGAAAATATATAATATTTTTTGTATCATATTTTCCTCTGGATCTTTTCTTACATCAAACATCTGTTCACTATTTTTTTGACTCGTTCATTTTTTATTTTTATTTTTTGATCGACGCCTTCCTTTCCTTCACTTTCCGCTCTATCAAAGCCAATGTCCCTTCAACTGTGTCCCTTTCATCTCTCTCATTCTCTCTCTCTCTCTCTCTCTCTCTCTCTCTCTCTCTCTCTCTCAAGCTTCATCCAGGACAATTTTTTGACTCAACACGTAAAACAGCCGACGCGAGACAGGAATATACTAGACCTCGTAATCACTACCCAAGAAAATTTATTATCAAACCTGGATGTAGGTGAACATCTGGCAACGTCCGATCATAAAATCTTAAGAATCAACGTTATAAGCAAATATTCCTCAGTAAAAACAACAGGAATGGTTTCGGACTTCAAAAACGCAAATTATGACGGACTTAAGGAATCGCTATCAAACATACACTCAAACCTCATAAATATAAACGAAGTAAATGAACTATGGGGACATTTTAAGTCTACAATTACAGAAGCGCATAAACAATTTGTACCCATGAAACCAAAACGTAGTACGAAATCAAGTATGCCCCCTTGGTACAGTAGAGACATTGGCAAGGCAATAAGGAAAAGGAATCAACTCCACAAACTTGTAAAAAATAACACAAACACTGAAGTAATTAAAAACTTGTACAAAAATAGTAGAAGGGAAGTGAAAAAAATAATTAGGGCGAACAAACAAAATTACGAAATGACTATTGCCAGAGAAAGTGCCACAAACCCCAAAAAATTCTACAGTTACGTAAACAAAAATAAACAGATCAAAAGCGGAATCGGACCGCTAATAGAAGATGGCCAGACAATAACAGGCGACACAAACACGGCAAATCTGCTCAACAAATATTTTGGCTCAGTTTTCACAGAAGAAATTATCGATCATACCCTTGAAAATAACACCTCAACTCATGAGATAGGAGATTTCACCATCAGTGTTACCGAAGTACAAAGCAAATTGAGTAATTTTAATGTAAATAAGACCCCGGGACCCGACATGCTCCACCCGAAAATAATTAAGAATGTCAAGGACGAAATAGCAAAACCCCTGACACAACTATTTAACTTATCACTACTACAGGGGATTGTACCGAGTGATTGGAAAGATGCGAACATTACGCCGATATACAAGAAGGGTAGCAAGGCCAAAGCGAGTAATTACAGACCAATTAGCCTAACTTCAATTGTAGGAAAAATCATGGAAAAAATCATTAGAGATAAGATTGTAGATTACCTCGAATCAAACAACCTAATCAAAAATAGTCAACACGGCTTTAGATCAAATAAGTCATGCCTAACAAATTTGATTGAATTTTATAACAAACTATTCACATATAACGACATGACGAAATCACTAGATATAATCTTCTTGGACTTTCAAAAAGCTTTCGACAAGGTGCCTCACCGAAAACTATTGGCTAAACTGGAGAGGATAGGTATCAAAGGTGAAATTCATTCTTGGATAAAAAATTGGCTTACGGACAGAAGACAGAGAGTGGTGATAAATGGAGTGGAATCGGAGTGGGAGCCTGTCACTAGTGGAGTTCCACAGGGTTCAGTCCTTGGACCGGTCCTGTTTCTCATTTACATTAACGATATCGATGTAGGGGTAAACAACACCATTTCCAAATTCGCCGACGATACAAAAATAGGAAATACAGTCCTGAACGAAGATGATAGAAATGCGTTGCAATCTGATTTAAACAAGATATCAGAGTGGTCGAA
Organism: Paralithodes platypus; assembly: GCA_032716605.1. Classification (NCBI taxonomy): domain Eukaryota; kingdom Metazoa; phylum Arthropoda; class Malacostraca; order Decapoda; family Lithodidae; genus Paralithodes; species Paralithodes platypus. Next base: position 24,789,018 of record CM064490.1, read on the forward strand.
AAAATGGCAGATGCCCTTCAATGTCGATAAATGTCAGGTGCTGCAGGTTGGTAGCAGAAATATGAAATACAAATACGAAATGAATGGCAAACAAATAAAAACCGCAACGGTAGTAAAAGACCTAGGGGTACTAATATCTGAAAACCTAAAAACTTCCGACCAATGTATAGCAGCTGCAAATAAGGCAAACATAGCATTGGGCTTTATTAAACGAAAATTTACATATAAACATGAAAACGTAATAGTGCCACTGTTCAAAAGTATGGTGAGGCCCCACCTTGAATATGGTGTGCAGTTCTGGTCACCTTATCTGATCAAGGACATTGTAAGACTCGAGTCAGTACAGCGTAGAGCGACGAAGATGATACCCTCATTAAGAAATAAACCATATGAAGAAAGACTTAAACGATTGAACCTGTTCTCATTAAAAAAGAGGAGGTTGAGGGGTCAGCTTATTGAGTGCTTTAAGATACTAAAAGGTTTCGACAAAGTCGATGTAAATGCACTATTCACATTAAACAATACTAATCAAACTCGCGGAAATGGAATGAAATTAAAAACCAAAAAGGCAAACCTAGATGTCACAAAGAGTTTCTTCACCTACAGTGTGGCGACAGAGTGGAATAAACTACCAGCGAGAGTGGTGGAGAGCGACACAATAAACGCCTTCAAGGGAAGGCTTGACCTCTATCTGCAGAGGGCTGGGGTGATATGAATGAAAAAAAAAAAAAAAAAAAAAAAAAAAAAAATGTATGTATATGTATGTGTGTGCACTGTGCAGTATGTATATATATACTGTATATATATGTGTGTATGTATGTATGTGTATATGTATGTGTATATATATGTATATATATATATGTATGTGTATGTGTGTATGTGTATATATGCATATTATAGTTTGTAAGGCCAGACTGCCTAGTAAGGACCTTGAGGTCTGTGTGGTCTGTGTATCTATGTAGCTCTATGTAGCTCTATGTAGCTCTCTCTCTCTCTCTCTCTCTCTCTCTCTCTCTCAAGTCGCATTCATTAACCCATTTAATGAAGTAAAAGGGAAAATGGAATTTTTCAAGCGAGATGGAATTCATCTCTCCCACATTGGTTCCACGTGGCTAGCTGCGAAATTAAATGCAGCTGTGTACAACGCCCACGAGAAAACTAGGGATAATCACCAGTCTTCTCACAAATCCCCTTCAAACTCTGACAGGACAAAGAAAAGCCTGATAAGCCACCCTACTCTCTCAGAGAACCTAATTCTTCCTAATCCTTCCCCAAGGTCTTACCCCATACCTTTTCCCAAACTCCCTTCTCCTTGCCTCCAAACCCCGCTACGTCCCTATCTCGCACCACCCTCTCCTCCCCTTTATTCCATTACGCCTTCACTCCCTACCCTCAATCACAGCTCTCCCGCTGCTCCACCCCCGTACCATCACCTAGATTTTCCGTACGACTCAATCACTCTTTACCCGAACAAAAAAACTATTAAACTCTCTCCAACCACCGAACGTGTCACTGCTGTCGGATTCCCCCACTTACAAAAGATCGAGAGAGAATAAACAAGCAATCAAATTAATGTATTTTAATGCCAGAAGTCTACGAAATAAGATTGACGAACTAAGAATTATGTTACTAAATGAAGAAATAGATATAATTGCGATAACAGAAACGTATATAGACACCAACAATATCGATTTCACACACGAATATCAGATCAATTCCTATAAACTATATCACAAGGACAGAGTAGGTAAGAGAGGAGGAGGTGTATTACTGTATATCAAAGAAAATATATGCTCACTTGAGGTTCAAATTCCTTCTAATAACTCAGAACTGTTATGTGTGAAAATTAATAACAAGGATATAGACATTAATGTGGTTGTCGTATATCGTCGTCCAACTCATACCTATCAAGAGGATATAGACTTATACAATAATTTAGAAAAAACTCTATCAACAAAAGAAACCCTTATAATAGGCGATTTTAATCTTCCTAATATTCATTGGGAAGATGTAAAAGGGTCTGGCCATGCATCAGAAAAAATGACCGAATTTATTAAAGATAACTTCTTATATCAATTAGTCCAGAAACCCACGAGGGGAGATAATATTTTAGACCTAGTAATAACGACCCACGAAAATTTAATTTCTGACTTAGAAGTTGGAGAATTAATATCTAATTGTGATCATAATATCGTCAGGCTCCAAATTAATATGTCGCACACAAACAGCACTAGTGAAACTTTTATTCCCAACTATAATATGGCAGACTTCAATAGCCTAAGAAATGACCTAAAACATATTAATCTGCATCTCGAAGGTCTCACCAACATTGACGATACATGGGAAAGATTTAAAGAAATATTCATGAGTGCTCAAAAGAAACATATCCCAATGCGTAAAAGACACAGTAAGAAAATAAACAAACCCCTTTGGTACGATATAAATATCAGTAGAGCAATTAGGGAAAGAAATCGTTTATACAACTTAAAGAGAGAAACAAAGAATAATACCATATGTAAGCAATACCTGGCCGCCAGAAGAAAAGTAAAATCACTAATAAAAACAGCTAAGAGGAATTATGAAATAAGCATAGCTAAAGATAGTAAAACTAATCCTAAGCAATTTTACAGATACATTAACAGTAGCAAACAAATCAAAAGCGGGATAGGACCCATACTTAACACTCAAGGTGTTCTAGAAACAGATAGCAAAGACATAGCCTCTACACTTAACAATTATTTCAGCTCCGTTTTTACCACTGCTGCCAACACGAACACTCCACAAGCTACTAATCAAACAAGCAACATTGTGCTCCCTGACTTCAAAATTAGCCAACCAAGCGTCACTAGACAGATTGAATTACTGAAAATAAATAAATCTCCCGGCCCAGACCTATTCATCCCTAAAATCCTAAAAATGGTCAAAGATGAAGTTGCCGAACCCCTAACCAAAATGTTTAACATGTCACTCCAACATGGACAATTACCCACTGACTGGAAGACAGCGAATATTACACCAATATTTAAAAAGGGAGATAAAAAACAACCAGGGAATTACAGACCCATTAGCTTAACTTCCGTTGTTGTAAAACTATTAGAATAAATTATAAGAGACGAACTTGTACTTTTCATAGAGAATAATAATCTTATTAATAATAGTCAACACGGCTTCAGAGCAAAAAAATCATGCCTAACGAACCTTATCGAATTTTATGACAACCTATTTAAGATTAATGATTTTACCAAAAGCCTTGATATAGTGTACTTGGACTTCCAGAAGGCCTTCGACAAGGTCCCTCATAATAAATTACTTCAGAAGGTCGAGAATCTAGGAATACAAGGCAACACACTTAATTGGATAAGGAATTGGTTAAGCGAAAGAAAACAAAGAGTAATTATTAATGGAGTGGAATCAGAATGGACTCCGGTGACTAGTGGAGTCCCACAGGGTTCAGTTCTGGGCCCATTATTATTCATAATATATATTAATGATTTAGACAACGGCATTAATAACATAATTTCCAAATTCGCCGATGACACTAAAATAGGAAATGCAATAATATCAGAAAGCGATAGAAGTAGCCTGCAATCAGATTTAAACAAGATATCAGAGTGGTCAGAAAATTGGCAGATGCCCTTTAACGTAAACAAATGCCTGATACTACAAATAGGCTCCCGAAACAACAAATACGAATACCATATGAATGGAGAAAAGATAAAGAGCGTATCACAGATAAAAGACCTAGGAGTGCTTATCAATGAAAATCTAAAATCTACAAGCCAATGCACCGCAGCATCTAACAAAGCAAATAGAGCGCTAGGTTTCATTAAAAGAAATTTTCATTGTCATAGTAAAGACATAGTTGTACCACTATATAAAAGTATTGTGAGGCCACATCTGGAGTATGCTGTGCAGTTTTGGTCTCCCTACTTAAAAAAAGACATAGAGAAACTAGAATCCATTCAGCGTAGAGCAACAAAGTTAATCCCTTCCCTTAGAAATAAGCCATACAATGAGAGATTAAGAGAACTCGACCTGTTTTCGCTTAAGAAACGGAGAATAAGGGGACAGCTGATAGAGTGTTTTAAGATACTAAAAGGCTTTAGTAACGTAAATTCTAATAATCTATTTAAGATAGCCAAAGAAGGTTCCACAAGAGGAAACAAATTAAAAACTAACAGGCAGGAAAGCGAACCTAGACATAACTAAAAATTTCTTCACCCACAGTATTATTAATGAGTGGAATAAGCTCCCTAATGAAGTTATTGACAGTGACTCGATATACACATTTAAAAAAAGGTTAGACACATATCACAGAAAAGTTGGTCTGCAGTAAAAGCTGATCACTGATAAGAGAACCTGGCGGAAATGAAAACGTTTTCAGTTGGAAAAGGGAAAAAAAAAAAATAAAAAAAAAGTGAAGGTGTGCATGCCTTTTCCTTTCCATTTCTAACTATACTATAAATTCCTTCAGGCGATTTCCAAGCCCTGCAAGGTTATTCACTTCTAACTATTTTCATGTACGGCATATTGCCGGAGGGAGCGGAGGGTGGGGAGAGAGCCTTCATCTTTGCTATCCTTTCCTTCCACTTTCTCTTAGGGTTGCTATCTCTATTAGGATTAAGTCCTGGTCACCTCGTAGGGATCGTAAGATCTGTGTGGCCAGTGTATCTATGTAAATCTATGTAAATCTCTATTGTAGCTCGTAGCGCCAGCTCTAACGATAGATGGTTAAGTTGATAATAGTATATCTTTCCTTGGTTTGTTCAAATAATGCCCCTTATTAATCATGAATAGTCCCCATATCAAATATTTAATGGATTCACCATAGTTAGTAACTACATTGGAGCATTTCACATTATGTTACATGATCTTTGTAGTGTGAATATATGTACCGCTCTTCTATAACAATCATGACCCTCCATGTTTTTGTTCTCTCTACATAATTTTAGCCTTTCCTGTTCTTATATCGTACCTGCCACTACATAAAGTTATGTCCTGCCAACATCTTTACATGTAGGATCTCCTTTATGTTACATATTCTAGTTTAATTCTAGGAGAATATCAGCCATATGGTTAGTGGTTCGTCAAATTTGCTCTCCTTCCGCTTCTAAATAACTACATGTTACCATTTGTCCCTGTTCTCCCCTTCTTATATTATTTTCCTTTTCACATAACTATGTCTATTTTATTTATCTACCTATTGCCGGACGCCTTACTCCCTTTTATGTGGGTAAGAAAAGATCCAGAGAAAAATATGATACAACAAATATTATATATTTTCCGTGATGGAAAAGCTCAATAAAGGACATAATGGTGGAGTGGGAAATCAATATAAAGGAAAGGTATGTAAAGATAATAGGAAAGGTATGTAAAGAAAATAGGAAAGGTATGTAAAGATAATAGGAAAGGTATGTAAAGATAATAGGAAAGGTATGTAAAGAAAATAGGAAAGGTATGTAAAGATAATAGGAAAGGTATGTAAAGAAAATAGGAAAGGTATGTAAAGATAATAGGAAAGGTATGTAAAGAAAATAGGAAAGGTATGTAAAGATAATAGGAAAGGTATGTAAAGATAATAGGAAAGGTATGTAAAGAAAATAGGAAAGGTATGTAAAGATAATAGGAAAGGTATGTAAAGATAATAGGAAAGGTATGTAAAGAAAATAGGAAAGGTATGTAAAGAAAATAGGAAAGGTATGTAAAGATAATAGGAAAGGTATGTAAAGATAATAGGAAAGGTATGTAAAGAAAATAGGAAAGGTATGTAAAGATAATAGGAAAGGTATGTAAAGATAATAGGAAAGGTATGTAAAGAAAATAGGAAAGGTATGTAAAGAAAATAGGAAAGGTATGTAAAGAAAATAGGAAAGGTATGTAAAGAAAATAGGAAAGGTATGTAAAGAAATAGGAAAGGTATGTAAAGATAATAGGAAAGGTATGTAAAGAAAATAGGAAAGGTATGTAAAGATAATAGGAAAGGTATGTAAAGATAATAGGAAAGGTATGTAAAGATAATAGGAAAGGTATGTAAAGAAATAGGAAAGGTATGTAAAGATAATAGGAAAGGTATGTAAAGATAATAGGAAAGGTATGTAAAGATAATAGGAAAGGTATGTAAAGATAATAGGAAAGGTATGTAAAGATAATAGGAAAGGTATGTAAAGAAAATAGGAAAGGTATGTAAAGATAATAGGAAAGGTATGTAAAGATAATAGGAAAGGTATGTAAAGATAATAGGAAAGGTATGTAAAGATAATAGGAAAGGTATGTAAAGATAATAGGAAAGGTATGTAAAGAAAATAGGAAAGGTATGTAAAGATAATAGGAAAGGTATGTAAAGATAATAGGAAAGGTATGTAAAGATAATAGGAAAGGTATGTAAAGATAATAGGAAAGGTATGTAAAGATAATAGGAAAGGTATGTACAGATAATAGGAAAGACAGCGGAATATTTATATTAATATAATGCTCCCAAGCGGACCCATACCCTGTGAGGACAACCAATGCCAAAGTGCCACAAGCACCACCAGTTGGGTTCGCTAGCTTGTTATCAAATAACTTACTGAATATAAAAGTGAGTTCCTAAGAATTTATAAGATTAATTGAATTGCTGGGAATTATCAGCAAACCCAACTAACAAGAACACATCTTTAACGAGAATTGTAATTGATGTAATTTTAAGTGTCGGTCCTGCCACTAATACACATCCTAGCACCTGGGAAAAATGTGTGGCGCTTGTTCAATCACTTACATTTTGGAAAAAGAACCAACACTCTCAAGTTGGGATACAGTGTTTGGAAAAGGTTATCAGACAGGCTCAGGCTCAGCGATTATTTTCCACACTTGATTGATGTATGGAATAATCAAATTTACATAAAGCAATTAATGTTTATGATGAAAATAACCACGTATCAATAAATAAGTAACAACATAATGAAAACAACATTAAACTCACAATAAGTAAATACGGTAATGATACCCCACGAATTCTTGCCAGCGTTCAAATGTTGTGCTTTAATATTGACTGTACAACTTACAAAAATATGTAAAGTAAATGTATATGCAATAAGACCACTCCTGCGTTAAAGCCATTCTGTCAGGGGCTCGGAGGGCCAAATGAGTAATCTCCGAAAGCCGATTCAATCTGACAAAAACAAAATACAGGTTAATACCGATCCATTATCGGGGATTGAGTAATCTTAATGTCACTCGTGTGTGGCTTATGTGCCAAGCAATAAGACAAGTGATAATTTAAATTATTCATGGTGCAATTTTGAAATTATTCTTGCTTCCAAATTTCTTAAGCATTTATTATCTCATAAGCTGCTCTCAGAACACCAGTATGGTTTCCTTAACCCGGCAAGTGCCGGAAGACTCTTAAGAGTTTCCCTGGGCGACTGCGGGAAGACTCTTAAAATCCTGGGACTAAAAATATCCATTTAAAACACCCCAAAAAAACTTTTTAACTTTTTTTTTATTTTATTTTTTTTTTGCCCCTGGGCCATGCCAAATATCACTCCTCCACATCTCCTCCTTCCCCACTCCCCCCCCCCCCCCCCCTCCTTCAATTATCACCTATGTTGCCTGTTATTCCCTGATTCTGTGGTCTATTTTCGTTCCAACATTAGCGAGTTGCAAGCAGGGCGTTGTCATCACTGTTACCAAGCGAGTGCGAGAGAGAGAAAGAGCGAGAGAGAGAGAGTATCGATCGACAGTCTCTCTCCAGACGTGGGGAAGAGTGGAGGGGAGGGAGGTTGCCTCAGCCATAAATGATGTAACTCTCGGCCTGTATCTCCGATTTTGACCATCCAAACGCTGTTTCCTCTTGTTTTATTGCTGTAGCAGGTTAATACCTATATAATCAACGTAAAATAGGTGCATAAGGTTTAAGTATTAATGCTATTTATGGTAAAATAATTATGTTAGTGATGGGAACAGCTCAAATACGTGCGCACAGGCGTGTGGTGTCTCATACCCCCCATGCGCATGTCTTAGGTTAAGGATTGCTTTACTGGTGATCTTCTCTCAAATCTTATTAACTCTTGGTCATCCTCCTTTCGGGACTTCGGTGAGAGCTTTTCTATTGCGCTAGACATATTAAAGGCCTTCGATAGAGTCTGGCACAAATCTCTAATTGCTAAACTACTCTCCTTCGGTTTCTATCCCTCCATCTGTGCCTTTGTCTCTAATTTCCTTTCCGGCCGTTTCCTAGCTGCAATTGTGGACGGCCATATCGGTCACTTCTTCATCCTATCAACTCCGGTGTTCCTCAGGGCTCTGTTCTATCTCCATTTCTCTTTCTAATTTTCATAAACGATCTTCTCAACTGTACCTCCAGTCCTATCCATTCATATGCAGACGACTCTACCTTTCACTATTCAATTAGTTTTGCAGAATGCCCCAGCAATCAATCTCTCAAAGACAAATGTAATGAAGCCATACAACACCTATCTTCTGATCTAACTACCATTTCCAACTGGGGTAGAGAAAACCTTGTTGTCTGTAATACTTCCAAAACCCAATTTATCCACCTATCTACCTATCGTGAACTCCCAGAGGACTATCCCTAATCTTCAACAATGCAAAAATCAACCCTTCATTTTCTCTCAGTATTCTTGGGTCTCTTTCTCTTCTGGTCTCTCTTGGAAGGACCATATTACCAGTCTTGCTAAGGCGGCCTCCCAGAAGCTGGAAGTGCTCAACTTCCTCAAGAGTTTTTTTACCCCTGTACAGCTTCTTGCTTTGTACAGGGGCACAGTGCGTCCTAGTATGTGTGGGGAGGATCCTCTCACACAACACTTCTAGACAAAGTAGCGAGGAAAGCTTTTCGTATCATTAACTCTCTGCAATCTAGCTCTCTTCGCCGCAATGTTGCATCTCTCTCGCTATTCTATCGCTACTACAATTATCAGAGCTCTCTGTTTATACCACCTGCACTACATAGGGTACATAGTACCCATCTTGCAACACAATTCCACCCCTAATCTGTGCAACTCTCCAACTCAAGAGTGAAACGATACTCCCAATCTTTCTTCTACTCAACAGCTGAGCTCTGGAACTCTCTCCCTGAATCCATCTTTCTCTCATCCTATGACTTAAATTGCTTCAAACTCCTACTCATTTTGGCTAGACTGTTCCTAGATGTTGGCCCTGTGACTCTTTCAACTGTGGGAGAGGCACTCGTCACAGGCAGTTTTGCCTTTTGTCTCCCTCATCCATTGAAAAATAAAATAAAAATATATAGGCCTATATATATATATACCGTATATATATATATATATATATAGAAGCAATACTCTCTTGTTGCGGGAATCGGAGTCGGATGATCAAAATCAACACCAGCGCTGGTACAAACATCTTTTTTTTGGTAACGTTTCGGTTTAACGTTTCGGTATTTCGTTATGCTTAAACCGAAACGTTACCAAAATAAAGATGTTTGTACCAGCGCTGGTGTTGATTTATATATATATATATATATATATATATATATATATATATATATATAGTTCCAAAAGAAAGGCAGAAGTGTGTGCTCACAGTACTCATACTGCTTTGTGACATAGATGAAAAATTGGCAGGTAATTATAAAAACAAAATAATATTCACCCACAGGCCAAAACCTTGAAAAATTGGCAGGTAATTATAATAACAAAATAATATTCACCCACAGGCCACAACCTTAACACATTTCTTCCACCCTCCAAGTTTTAAAAAGGCACTGGTGACATAATTCTCAGGTGGCTCGTAAATTAGGAAGTAGAGTCGGTTTCCACTGCCTGAGTTTTCAGTAACTTTTTGCTTTTATGCTTCCCTTAAAAATTCCAATCATGCTCTAATGAATAATGTATGTAGATGTCGAATTTTACTCTCAAAATAGCCTACATTACAATTACGTCATAGTAATTGTTTTATTATCAGATACAATATAGTTGAAGCATGTCAAACTTTGATGACATATTCCACATTGCCTGTCTAGGATACCAAGACATAATTATAATCAACACTTTTTAATCATAAATTACAGGTAATATGTATGGTCAATAAATAGGCAAATTAAATGTCTTATATGTCTTACAAAGATGCAATTTTTGAACAGAACACACTTGGAGTGTATAGTGGAACTTAAGCATGAACTTACACTCACACTCAAACACCGTATCCATCGATCAATGGGGCGGATCCTTCGCAAGCTGAGGCCAGGGATATAACATGCTCTGCTCTGCGTTACTTTACTGAGATACATTAAGTGGCCACGTAATTACCTACCAATACGATGAGCATTCCTAAAACGACGTACACTCAACGTGGTTCTTATAATAGAGTCAGTGCCAGAGTTACTTATGAACAGACACTGAACAACTATTACAAGAAAGCCAACCCATCTAGAATGCCAAAGTGGCTAATCCGAAGTGAAAGGACAACCCCCCCCTTCCCCAAAACAATGGTTCCCAAGCAAATAGTGTACGCGAATCTGAGGGTGATGGCCGGTATATTTAGATTGTAGGTATGTTTATTTTGTGCATATACAGGTATTCTAATTTATGTTCCTCCTGTTGTTCTCAAAAACTGGGCTTCCGTGCTGACTCCCTGCCTAGGCAAACTCTTTCGTCTCTGTCTATCCTCTAACGTCTTCCCTTCATGCTGGAAGTTTGCTCACATTCAACCTGTCCCAAAGAAGGGTGACCGCTCTCAACCCTCCAACTATCGTCCAATTGCTCTCATTTCTTGTCTTTCTAAAGTTTTTGAAACTATTCTTGCTTCCAAATTTCTTAAGCATTTCTCTTCTCATAATCTGCTCTCAGATCGCCAGTATAGCTTCCTTAAGGGTCGCTCTACTGGTGATCTTCTTTCATATCTTACTAACTCTTGGTCATCCTCCTTTCGGGACTTTGGTGAAACTTTTTCTATTGCACTAGACATATCGAAAGCCTTCGATAGAGTCTGGCATAAATCTTTAATTTCTAAACTACCCTCCTTCGGTTTCTATCCCTCCATCTGTGCCTTCGTCTCTAATTTCCTTTCCAGCCGTTCCATAGCCGCGGTTGTGGACGGCCATTGTTCACTTCCTCACCCTATAAACTCCGGTGTTCCTCAGGGCTCTGTCCTATCTCCTATTCTCTTTCTAATTTTTATAAATGATCTCCTTAACTGTACCTTAATTCCCATCCATTCATACGCAGACGACTCAACCTTACACTACTCCATTACTTTTTCAGAACGCCCCAGCCAGCAATCCCTCAACGACAAACGTAATGAAGCCATAGAACTCTTAAATTCTGATCTAAATACTATTTCCAATTGGGGCAGAGAAAACCTTGTTAACTTTAATGCTTCCAAAACCCAATTTCTCCATCTATCTACCCGTCAGGATCTCCCAGCGGACTATCCCTTATTCTTCAACAATACAAAAATCAACCCTTCATCTTCTCTCAATATTCTTGGTGTCTCTTTTTCTTCTGCTCTCATTTGGAAGGACCATATTACCAGTCTTGCTAAGGCAGCCTCCCAGAAGCTGGGTGTGCTCAACTGCCTTAGGGGGTTCTTTTCCCCTGCACAGCTTCTTGCTCTGTACAGGGGCATAGTGCACCCTTGTATTGAGTATTGTTCACATGTGTGGGGAGGTTCCTCTCACACCGCTCTCCTAGACAAGGTTGAAAGGAAGGCCTTTCATATCATTAACTCCCGTCCACTCACCAACTCTCTGCAATCTCGCTCTCTCCGCCGCAATGTTGCATCTCTCTCGCTATTCTATCGCTACTATAATAATCAGTGTTCCTCAGACCTATCCCAGTGCATACCACCTCCTTTACGTAGGGCACGTGGTACCCGTCTTGCAACTCAATCCCACCCCTACTCTGTGCAACTCTCCAACCCAAGAGTGAAACGTTACTCTCAAAGTTTCTTCTACTCAACGGGTGAGCTCTGGAACTCTCTCCCAGAATCAGTTTTTCCCGCTTCCTATGACTTAAATTGCTTCAAACTCTGTGTGTCCAATTATTTTGGCTCGAACGTCCCTTGATTTTGGCCCTGTCACTCTTTCAACTATGGGGGAGGCACTCGCTATAGGCATTTATGCCTTTTGCCTCCCTCAATCACATAGAAAAAAAAAAAAAATACACAAAGTGAAATAATGATTTTGTTTTCTGTATATATTGTCAATATATATATAATCCAAAGGTTGTTACTTATATACACAATAACCCAATTAATTCGCATAGAGTTCCTAACAACCTTGTTGGAGAAGCAGCAAGTAGTACAAAGGAGTACAAAGGAAATCAAGCAACAACAGATCTAGTGACCCTTCTAGGTTGCTTGTCCTCCAAAACACTGAGGATCAAGTGTCCAAACAGTGGTATAGAGTGGGTAAGAGAACATTGGAAAGGGAATTACTACCCTGGAACTAATGTCCGTGGCAGGATTAGGAAGTTAGTAGAGGACAGATGGGTTAGTAACTGAGGGGGGGATAAAATAAAGTTATTCATTTACAAACGCAGTCAGTCGCGGGTTTGATAAGAGATATTTGTCTAGGCGGAGTTTAAATGAATCAACAGTGATGCAGTCTATAACGTTTCGGGGAAACCCATTCCACAAGTTGACAAATCGATTGAAGAAGAAATTCTTAGATTCGTGCGAGTTAAAAGATTTACCAATAATTTTGCAACCGTTTCCCCGCGTGTAATTAGATTGGTCGATAGTGAAGTACTTACTACAGTTCATATTGTCGATGCCTTTGATGATTTTGAACACTTGAATTAAGTCACCTCTTAATCTGCGCTGGGTTAAAGGAAATAGATTTAATTCTCTAAGACGCTCTTCGTATGGTTTGTTCTTTAGGCTAGGTATCATTTTGGTAACTCTACGTTGAACTCGTTCTAGCTTGTTTATATCTTTTTGGTAATAAGGGCACCAGGATTGAACGCAGTATTCCAGAAGAGGGCGGACTAAGGAATTGTAAAGGGTTAGGATAACTTCTTTGGATTTATGCTCAAATGACCTGCCTATAAAGCCAATTATTTTGTTTGCCTTCTTAACAACTTCTGAACATTGTTGACTCGGTTTTAGGTTACTCGATATTGTTACTCCCAGATCGGTTTCTCTGTTTACATTCTTAAGCTGAGTGCCATTCATCAAATAGTTTGCTTTCTCATTTAGGTATCCGACATGTAGTACTTTATATTTATCCGCATTGAAACTCATTTGCCAAATTTGGGCCCAACATGACAATTTATCTAGATTGTGTTGCATATCGTCAACTTGTTCTTGTGAGAGTACGCTATTTGCAATTTTTGATTCGTCAGCAAATTTTGAGATTGTACAGGTGAGACCTTCATCTATGTCGTTGATGTAAATTAGAAAGAGAATTGGTCCTAGTACCGATCCCTGGGGTACCCCGCTACTTACATTGGTCCATTTAGATGCCTTACAATTTATGACTACCCTTTGCTTTCTGTTGCTGAGCCAATTTTCTATCCATATCAACACACCGCCTTGTATTCCATGCGCTTTTAGTTTTAGCAGTAAACGTTTGTGGGGGAACTTTGTCAAAGGCCTTTTGAAAATCAAGGTATATAATATCTACAGCTTTACTCTCATCGTAGAGGTTGAGGATATCGTGGAAGAAGTCTAAGAGGTTTGTTAAACAGGAAAGTTTTTTACGAAAGCCGTGTTGAGTATCTTTAAGTATGTTATTTTCCTCTAAGTGATTTACGAGTCTGTCTCGTATGACCGTTTCTAGCATTTTACATACAACTGAGGTTAAGCTAATTGGACGATAGTTACAGGGTAGGGATTTGCTGCCTTTTTTTAATATCGGTGTTACGTTGGCTAGCTTCCTCTGATCAGGCATAGTTCCAGACTGCAAGGATTTATTGAATAGTAATGTCAGTGGTTTGGAGAGCTCATCCTTAGCTTCCTTTAGAACTCTAGGCGAGATTGTATCAGGTCCTGGCGTTTTATTTACCTTGAGTTTATCTAAACAATTCAATACTTCTCTCTCTGTAACGGTGATATTGCTTAGAACATCTGAATTATCAATCTGAATCGGCGATGGTGTAGGGATATCACTGAGATCTTCTGTTGTAAAAACTGATGCAAAGAAGGTATTGAGGGTATTACTCATTTGTACTTCGTCTTTGGTGTATTCTCCATTTTCATCGACTTACGGTCCAACAGTTGAAGTAACTACTTTTTTCTTTCTGATATAACTATAGAATTCTTTCGGGTTTGTTTTACTTTGATTCACAATATGTAACTCTAAGGTCTTTTTACTTTGCTTAATTAACTTTTTGACTTTGCGTCGTAGCTCTACAAATTTCATCCTTTCTTCGTCATTTTGTGAGGATTTTAATCTATCATTAGCAAATTTTTTAGCAAGCAGGCAGTTTGAAATATCTTTATTCCACCATTTGGGCTTATTATTATGGCCTGGACGCCGTATTTTCGATGGTATGCAGTCTTGCACTGCTTTTAGGTAAGTGGTTTCGAATAACTTCCAAGATGTATTTATGTCGTTATTGTTAATTAAAAAGCTCCAGTCAGTTTCTTTAAACATAGCTCTAAGTTTATGGAAGTTTGCTTTCTTGAAATTAGGGACTTTTTCGATGCTACTATTTGGTTCGTTACTAGTAAACTTTAAAGTGAAAGTTATCGTACGATGGTCGCTGTTACTGAATTCATCACCAACATTCAAATTCTCTATCAATTCTTCTTTTGTTGCAAGTACAATGTCAAGAACGTTATTACCACGGGTCGGCGTTCCAACAAATTGATAAAGCGAACTCTCTTGCAAGTTCGTATACAAGTCATGTCCGGAGTGTGAAGTAAGAGTATCGCCCCACTTGGTCACAGGTAAATTAAAGTCGCCAAAAATTACGGTATCTTGTGAGTTACTTACATCTGCAATTTGTTCGTAAATTTCTCGGTCAGTTTGCACTGATTGAGCTGGAGGTCTGTATATTAATGCAAGTATTATTTTTGTACCTTTATTATTCTTAAATAGCACAAAAGATGTGTCGACGTTCACAATTTGAGGTTTAGACACGAGGGTCGGGTCAAGACTTTCTTTGATATAAAATAAAACGCCACCTCCATTTTTATTTATTCGGCTGTTCTCAAACATTACATAACCGGGAAGTGAATACTCTGCTAAAAAGTCTCTATCTTCTGTATTGAGCCAAGATTCTGTTATGCCAATCACATCATCATTTTCTGTAAACACTAGTTCCTCTAAATCTGAAAATTTATTGCGTATGCTACGAGCGTTTGCATAGAAAACCTTTAAAGTTGCGGTTTTAGAACTCACAGAACGTTCTTTCATCGAATTTTTGGTTCTGGTCGGATCTACATTTACATTCATGGTTGTCCTGGCGGTTTTGAATTTGGGTCGTGTTGGTGGAGCTTTATCCAAATTCGCGGTTCTTGACGGATTAGTATTTAATTCCTTTGTAGGTTGCCGTCCTCGCTGTCTTCGGTCCCCCTTCCTGGTTGTCCTGTGCTGAGTCGATTTCTTCTCCGAAAATCCTTCACCGCATCGTTAAGAAGACGCCCAAATGAGGCTACAGTGTTTTATTATAATTTTCAAGCTAACCTCTTTATCTTGATTGCATTTAATTTCATTGATTAGATTGGATCAAATTGGATTTGAAAAAGACAAATTAACGTCTCCAATATTAAAATTATCAATTCCCAGACAACCAATCTTTTCAACTTCCACTACAGTATATGGTTTGACTAGCCTAGGAGAGAACTGTGGTAGCCTTGGTCGGGAGGTGAGGTAACCAATGACATAAATCACTGTGGCTCTCACGGCTCCAGAAGAGGTTCAACAGGTTCACTGGAGCTTATGGTGTTAATACAGATTATCTTTCTTTGATTACTGTTTCTACTTTATTATTGAATTGAGTTATGATTTAAATATTATATATTTAATAAGTAAGGATATAATTATAGAGATAACAAATTCATAGTGTGTTGATATTCCTGAACCCTAGCTGCCTTAATGTTAACTGACGGCAATATTCGTTAACAAAGGAAGCCATACTAGCGATCTGAGAGTAGATTATGAGAAGAGAAATGCTTAAGAAATTTGGAAGTAAGAATAGTTTAAACAACTTTAGAGATACAAGAGATAAGCACAATTGGACGATAGTTGGGAGGGTTGAGAGCGGTCACCATTCTTTGGGACAGGTTGAATGAGAGCAAACTTCCAAGAGGAAGGGAAGACGTTTGAGAAGATTTAGAGACGAAAGAGTTTGCCTTTGTAGGGAGTCAGCACGGAACCACAGTTTTTTAGTACAACAGGAGGAACGCCGTCTGGACTGTATGCCTTCTTAGTATTAAGCCCATAGACAGAGGGTAGAAAATACATCTTTGTTATGCTAGTGAGAGGGTTGTTGGTTGGTGATATACAGGTGTTGGTAGGTGACACAGGTTGTAACTCCCTGTTTGTTATGGTAGTGAAGGGTTGCTGGTTGGTGATATACAGGTGTTGGTAGGTGACACAGGTTGTAACTAACTGTTATTTATGGTAGTGAAAGTGTTATTGGTTGGTGACAAGTTGTAACACAGGTTGGTATAAGATAAATAGGAGAACTATTATGAAATGTGATTATATGCACATAACCAATACGCCGAATATATATGTTATGTCGGGTTGTAATATTTACAACACGTGATATAGTCTCCTCAAAAATCCAATTATGGACTTATAGATCTTAATATAGCCCGACAGGGTCACACCGAACACGTTCTTAATAGCACAAAGGAGGTATTCAATTAAGATAATAGAGAACTCAATTACAACACACATGGAATTTATAAATGGTATTTAATCAAGATAACGTCTAGCTTGAGGAGTCATAGACCGTCTCAACCTAATCATATTATCGTGTAAATACGATAGCGTACGAACATTTTTTTGTTACCGTACGTCTCTGTGACGTCACGGTCGTTCCCGCTGCACGGCGTAGGACGAGTAGATCGTATATTATAAGATTGTAAGTAAGTTAAGATTATAAAAGGCCTAATATGCTATTAAGCAATATCGACATGGTCTTATGTAGTATATATGAATTTATCGTATATATTAATATAATTTATTGTATTGAGCAAGATAGAATCGGTACGATAATTTAGGCCCTGGCGTTTGCCAAGGCAGCAAGGTGTGACTCTGAGGAAGAGAGCTCAGAGCCTTCACGACCACCAACCAGTTAACATCTAAATTCCGCCTTCAGTTGATCGAGCTTTTGTGCCTCTAATCACAATACACTGACAGCAATACATACATCTACGCCATCACGACGCTCTCATCGACGCCATGACTGACTGACAGATAAGCATAGTATCCATGTCCATTCCCATATAATCATTTGATTCTTTCTTTCACTTGACTCGAGCCTCAGGGCCGACGTCTCGTTTCCCCATTGTCCACCATATTGGGTAAAGTTCTCCTTTGTCTCGTTGCCACGTGGAACTATTGGTGACTTAATTCCTGGATAATATTAACCCTTATAACCTTACTTTATATATAATTTATTATGTGAGATCTTTGGATATAAATGAGCTTGTTTCAGATTGAATTCAATTTAGATATGGAGTAATTTAATTTAGATTGATTTTGTTTGAATTGCTATAACTTAGAAATATTTAACTTCCATGATAGTATACCACATTGGTGCCCAGACCCGGTAATTAGCTACCAGTAAGGGATTTTATTAGGCATTGAGCAAGGGATTAGCCCAGGGCTGCAGGAGCAAGGACCCCGGAGGGGTGGGGCTTGGATATGTTCCTGTACCTCAGGCGCCAGTACAACCTCAGAAGATAGCGGTCGTGGGGCATTCGTATGCCAATAGGCTAAGGGCAGCCGACCAAGGATCTGTTTGGTATAGGGTGTCTGAGGGAGATAGAGAGTTTGAGCTAACCTACTTCGGGGTGCCTGGAGCCACCGTCGACAGTCTGAGAGCCTCCCCACAGTGGGGGCAGGTGGTCCAGTTTAGGCCTCTCATGATTTTCTTGTTCCTGGGTGGCAAAGATATTCGCCCCGATACCGTACCCCGAGAGTTAGCCAACGCCATCAAAGAGGTGGCGCTGGATCTGGAGCGAGAGACCGGAGGGAGCTGCAAGATTGTAGCAATTGAGAGCCGGACTAGGGTCTGAGGCGTTACAGCGGAGGAGTACCACGCCATAAAAAACTCTGTCAACCGCACCCAGAGGTGTGGGCTGGAAGAGACGCGGCACCGCTTTGTCTCAAAAACCCTCAGCACATGGGACCTCGACCAGGACGGCGTCCACCTCGATTTGGACACAAATCAAGTCCTGTATAATAAAATTGTAGGGCAAATAAAGCGTTGGTTGGAGAGGGACGCCGGGGTGATATCGTTGCGCCTGCCAAAGTCCTGCATCCCACCCATCATCTTCCCCCAATAATTTTCTTTTTCATTTCAGACTTCCTGTGACATATGACCTGACCTAAAAAAAAAATCTTGTTCAATATGACCCTTTAGTGTAGGTATTGCTATTTTGTGTGCTATTTTGTCTCCATAACATAGAAGTCTGCCGGTCGGCGTCTCTTACCTAGGCTATTATATTGCCGTTGTATTTGTAACATTTTAGGTAAAATTTTATAGCCTACAGGCTTACATACAAAATGAATAAACAGGAAGAAACACCGTCTAGTGGGGTGCTGAGCAAGGGCGGGACCTTGGGGAGTATTAAATAGGTTAATTATTGATGTCAACGCTTTCATCACTACTGCGGACCTCAAGGAATTAGAGGCTAGGTTTGACAATGACCAGGCTACCCACAGTCGTATTGTTGCTCTAAGTGAGGTGATTGTGGCAGGCATGACAGAGGAGGAAGAGATAGTTACAGAGTGTGATAATCGCGCATTCTATGATGAACCTGTCTTTAAAGCGAAGCACCTATTACAGCGCGCTGTTGCAAACAAGAAGGGTTATTGTCGCGACAACTCCTAGCTGGTTGGACAGTAAGTCATTTTGGATTTTATTCCTGAGATTTAATGTTTGTGTTATTTAGATGATTTAGGATTAATATAATATATTTAGGCCTCCTTTACTTTCCCTAGTCAGCAGTAATTCATAATATATATAAGTATTTATTAATTCATTCTTTTTGACATTTGTTGTCCTATTCTCTTATACCGACCTTGTGCTTGTTCCCCGATTGATATTTAACCCTTGTCTTGCGTCGCTGGACTTAAGTCGGTCTAGAGAAGAAAGGACTATGTGGCGGGGACCGACTTCAGGCGGTGTGCAATTTTGAGCAATAGTTTGCTCTGAGTGAGAGACGAGCGGTGGGAGGAGCGTAGGTCGGCTCTGACCGTTCGGCACGGCTCCCGCGCCAGCACTGGGCCCAACTCCACACACACCCACACTCACTGCCTCGCTACACAGGGAATTATGTAAGGATATTACCGTATTTTAGGGATTTTTCCTTCGTCTTGCACGATCGTTGCAAGAGAACGCATGGTCGTAGAAGGATGGTTCTGGTGTCATTGGAAAGCTCAATTATCGCCCTTTCAGGGATACATAATTGTATTAAGCTCTGGCTCTTGTTTATGCATGAAAAAGAGCACGGAAACAAGGTCGTTTAGGGTAAAACCACCCGCTTGGCGGGTAGTAGAAGTTACTGACGGGCCCGCCCGTAAGGAGCTAATAATTGATTTTCCATTATGATTTGAATGATGTCCAGATTTTCATATGTTTTTTCAATATCCTGTCTATTAGAGGGTAGTAAATTTCCTATTAGATGATTTTACGAATAATTTATTTTAAGATATGTAACTAGAATCATGTAACTAGAATTGTATGATATTTTGAACTTTTTATTTGTATTTTCAATTATTAATATTTAGCCCTACTTGATTGTTTACCGAGTCTGATCTCTTGTTTGGGGTATATATAGTTCCTGAAGATGGCTCCATGAGGTGCCGAATATTTGAATAAATTAAGATGGTTCCAGGCGTTATTTCCTCATTGTCCTTCTACTATATAAATTATATATATATATATATGTATATAAATTGTTACGACCGGGACTACGAATAAAACAAGGGCACTTAATGATTGGACTAGTAATGGGCACTATGCAACAACTGTACGCTAGATCCAAACCCTCGAACTTATATGCCGGCAAACA
Organism: Paralithodes platypus; assembly: GCA_032716605.1. Taxonomy (NCBI): domain Eukaryota; kingdom Metazoa; phylum Arthropoda; class Malacostraca; order Decapoda; family Lithodidae; genus Paralithodes; species Paralithodes platypus. The sequence goes on from CM064490.1 coordinate 24,809,175, forward strand.
AAACACCTATACCCTCCAGGGTTAATCTCCGATAGCGGGGTATCCTTAACTGGGCATAAATGTACTCTACTTCAGGCTAACCAACACTGGTATAGCCTGATAACAAACAAGATGCAAGTTATGTTAAAATGCATAAGAAAGGAATCTATGGAAAGATCAATTAAGTCACTGCAAGATTTAATACAATAAAAAGATGCTTCAATACAGTTACTCTAAACAAAAATAAACTCTTCACTCCTATCTGAAAGAAAGTGAAGTATAGTCCTACAGCATAGACCTGGAAACTTCTGAAGAAAGTCTGATGCTCATAAGGTGCTCGTACTGATCTTGAACTATATACAGGCAGGAGGCAGGACACCACACGTGTAAATCGAATACACAAAAAGATAGGACATATAATGTTAACTGACACGAGAATACTATAAATGCGCAACGGTAGCAATGCTCGACACTAAAAGAAGTACTTCCTCATCAACGAAACAGTCTGCTATGGTTGTGCGGCTCAACAACAACCTAGGCTAACAAATGCTGTGAATAATAATGCGCACATATCAAAGAGCTTATATTAAATACTAACCAGTGTCTACTCGATTAATAATGTCTAGCTGGGATACTCTAGGTAAGGAACTGGGGTTGAGCAAGACAGGCTCGTAGCCTAGCGATGTCCTTAAGACTGCATCCTTTAAGTTACGTTAATTGACTAGGGTGCTCTCTCGATAGATCCAGATCACAAGTATCTGGTTCTATCCTGGCGACCCTCTAAAGACAAGCAAAGAGGCAGCAAAGTGTGGAACTGGTACAGGCCAAAACCCTCAGTCAACACAATGCTGCACTCGCAAAGGACGCAACCGAAAAGACAACCCAGGCTACCACAGGACCGGTCGAATTCGTGTAGGTATAAGCAAACCGTACACACATCGGAGACAACGACTACAGTTACCTTATCCCAGTCTAGCATTAAATAAAAGAGCAGAAACACTAAATCAATAATGGAGCCACACAAAGTTCTTAACCTATACTAACTAAGAACCCTCAAACCTATTCTAAGTACATGTAAATATCTCTGAGGACGGCGCATGCAATACAATGGGCCGGCTATGAAAACCGTAGGCAGAACCCAAGGGGAGTGTTGTGCAGTTAATAAAGGTTAGAGTATGGAAAGAGAGAATCGAGTGAGAGAAACAGTGATAAAGGGGGTGATCGGGAGAGAGTATGCAAAGGGATGTTAGAAGCATGCGCGCCAAGCCTGTCCTGACGAGGACAGCTCCTGTGGACCCTTATGGAGGAGGTAAGTTCCACAGCAGCCCGCAAAGGCGCGATGGTCGGCCAATCACGGGCCGAGACGTCACAAGACAGCAGGTGTCACGTGACACAGCAAGACACGCCGTCCAATGGCGAGCGAGAGGCAGGAATGCACCCGCACCTACAGACACTCACTACCTTCTCGCTCTGAAAGTCTTTCTCATTCACACGCTGGTACTATCATCACTACTGTTGATATAAAATATAACCCATTGTCACAGACGAAAACAAAGACCACCACTGGACTGCCTGTGACAATGCGATTACTAGGAAAGAAAGAACAACATTCTCTGATAACTGTAGCTCATTTCGATGTCCCTGGTGAGTGCTAGTGGCTAACGAGAGGCGATTCTGCCAACGCTGGTAGATGTCACACCCCGCCCAAGATATGGGACGCTCAACATTAGGCGAGCACCATATCTGACAAGGCAGAATGCCGACAAGACCCGCCACACCTAGCCACTCCACCGAAATGAAATGCAAAGCTCAATCTTAAATAAAACAACATATTAGCATAAAGAAAATCTTACAACCCCTCCCCAACACAATAGTATAATTTAGCCTGCTATGCTCCCTGAGCGAGCTTCACAGAGCTCAGCCTACTAAGTGAAAGACAGGTTCAATTTAGGACTTTAGCTATAACATTGGCAACTTTCAATTAACTATAAAAAAGAAAGAGTTTTTATGTGATTTTTTTTATTTAATTTTAATGTTGTTTTTGACGGCTGCTCTACAGGGGCAAGCCTGGTTTTTTCTCTACTCTCAAACACACAGTGACTGAACGGCGAGGGTGCTCCTTGAAGTGTACCCTCCCGTGACAAACAATCAGCCACATCATTATCAGCGCCCTAAACATGCCACACATCCAACTTGTGTTCCGGCAGCAAAACAACACCTGGCACTGATAAACTGCCCAGTTCATCACAAGACTGGCACTTCTCTTCGCTCTTTCCGGTAACGGGACCTGCCAAAAACCTTTCACTAGTTCTACCTTCGTGATAAGCGATGCAGCCCCGATGCGGTCTATGGTGTCGTCAACTCTAGGTAAAGTATATGCGTCTGTCAGGGATAATGCACACACACTCTTGCAATCAACATACACACGGATCTTGCCACTTAATACAGGTTGCAAAGTTACAGGCAACGACCACTCACGATATTCCTTATCCCTCAGACCCTTCGTCAACATGTAGTCCAGCTCTGCTTTCACCACAGGCTGTCGAGCAGGATTTATACGGTAGGGAACCACTTTGAGCCTTGCACTGTCTCCAGCCTCCATGTCGGATTCTACCCCGTACATCAGGCCTGGAGAATGAACAAACATGCAGATGTACTGCCACAGGCTAGTAAACAACTTCTCTCGACGCTTAGGAACAAGAGGTTGCAACTTATCTCAACGAACAACATGCTCATTGCCCTCCCACAACCCAGCCGCGACCGCAGTTTCTACACTATAGTCTCCCTCCTTCTCCATCTTTTGTCGCTAGAACAGCCAGGTCATGAGAGGGACAATCTGTACCACCTGTGCAGTCACTCCCATAGTTCATAATTGCTAATGCTCCCCCACCGATACCGTACATGCGCACCCCTGCATTCCTTGCAACTACATCTGCCAGCGCAGCATCACCACCTTCAGCGACATGGCCAGATACAGTCGGTCTATGGTAGGGCTGTTGCATAATACTAGAGCAGCATTGGGAGGCTATGCGACGACCGGGCACATCCACTCCACAGCCAACCTCACCAATCTGCGCAATGTCCTGATGCTGACCACTACCCTTAGCAGCCATGGGTCGACCCTGACCTGACAACCATGCCAAAGCCTCGTCGCTCACCTTGAACCACTGAAACAACGAGGCCAACGGTCTACTCACACTCAAGTGACCTGTCAGCGGAACATCGTGCACCGCATGAGTTGTGAGGCCTGGGTGCTCGGCACAAACGGTGGGGTATGAACCGAGCGGGTGCTGGAGCGCTGCACACTGCTGCTCAGGCAGGTGCTCTAGCGCTTCCACAGCCACCTGGCTCGTGTCCCCCAGCCCACTGCTCCGCCGAGACATGACAATCCCAACTTTCCTCCACCTGTGCCCCACTCTCCTTCTCCACCTTGGCCGCTGCAGAGCAACACAGGGACAGTAGGCTGCTCAGGTGGTTGCCTCACAAACTCCTTTAACAGGTTCACATGACATGCTTCCCCGTCCTCGAATTCAATCGCACCGTTACTACACTTCTGAAGCTCAGGATCATCTATCTGCAGCCGACAGATATCCGAAAGAGCCAATCTATCTAAGTGCTCCCGGAGCAACTTATGGCCTCCCCCGATACTGGGCTGTTCGATTCTATCTTGCTTAAGTGTGTAACGTTGCTGTCTCAGAGTTTTCTCACGCCCTACCCCCTCACCAAGTGGGACAGGTTCTGGGGCCACTCCGGACCTAACCATTGGTGCTAATACTGAGTCGCCAAGAAGAGCCGCTAAATCAAAACTCACAAAACTTCTCCCAACTTTAGCTTTCTCCTTCCGACCGTTCCTCCGCTGATCTAGAGACTGAGGAATAGGCTGTGACACCTTATATGCACGAGATCGTGACAACACACGCCATCTGCTGTAATTGACACCTCTCGACCAACTCCTGCCCCTCCCTACTCACGTCGGCCTCCCTCTCGGCACCGACTAAGGGTGGAACCTCAGAAGTAGGCACCGCAAAGTCGTTGCCAAGAAGGTCGACGCCCTCTACTGGCAGTTTCTCTATGATTCCAACATCTATCTCTCGTGTCACACCATCAACCTCCAGCTCCACTCGAACCAACGGGTATGACCGTGTAGCATTAATACCCTGCACCACAACTACCCGTGCCGCGTTTATAGGTTGGCCTGTAAAGTTTTTCAACAGAGTCTGGGATGCACCTGTATCACGCAACAACTCCAACCCATGCTTGCAACCAGCCCAACTCACGCACCCACGCCCTCTATGGTCGCAAAAAGCATCGCGGACAGGTTTCGAGCCTTCCGGACACTCCTTCACTGGTTGAGCCCCCGCATCTGACATATCACCCCGGGTAAATGCAGAAGACCTCAGAGACACCCCAATGTTGCTAGCCAAAGACACGACTGCTGTAGGTTGGTTACTAGGGCAGGAACGTGCAAAATGCCCCTTATTATGACACTTAAAACACTCTATTTCACCCTTGGACTTCCCCTGAGGTGGGGAAGGGCCCTGACCTTTCTTAAATGTGACGGTCTTTGGTTTGTGATCATAATTAGTATCATTGGTCTTACTTTGGTTATTAAATGTTGCATCACTGACTCGGGGGGGGGGGTGGAGTGTTGCACCCCTTGTTAATTGCATCGGTCCGTTGTGCAGACCCGCACCCATGAATCAGCGATAATCTCAGGTCAGCCAACTCAGCTGCCCCTTGTAGAGTTTTAGGATGTTTCTCTTTGAGGTTCAAAGTCAGGTCGCCGCCTGTGCATTTAAAAAATTGCTCTAGAAGGAATAACTGCTCAAGCTCTTCGAACGTCGTCACCTTCTCTGACCTCAGCCAATTTCTCAAAGCATCAGACAGTTCCCGGGCATGTTCTAGAAAAGAGCACTCGCGACCCTTCGTAACACCCCGAAACTTCAACCTATATGTCTCTGGTTGTAACTCGTATGCCCGCAGAACAGCTTCCTTCAATACCTCATAATCGATGCAAGACTCCAAGGGCAACGCATCATATGCCTTGAGTCCTTTGCCAACCAACCTAGAGGAATCAAGGGCTACCCACTTAACCTCGGGCCATTGGTGCTCCCAGCATTTCTTCTCAAGAAGCAGGAAAAACTCGGTGACACCCGACTCGTCAAATGCAGGGACTAACTTAAGAAGGTGCGATAAAGACTGATCAAGACCTCGATTCCCAGAACCGAGACGCTGCCCTGTCGACTCCACCCGAGACTTCTCAAGCTCTATGTCTGCACAGTACTTCGTAGCCTCAACCTGAAGCTCAGCCTCCCGCTGCTCAGCCTCACGTATGGCCTTTCTCTCCTCAGCCTGAATCCTAAGCTGTTGCTGCCTGAGCTCAGCCTCATACTTTCGCTGCTCGAGCTCAGCCTCATGCTTTCGCTGCTCGAGTTTGGCGAGTTCGAGCTGAAACAACAACTCGGCAGACAAACCTTGAGGAGGGGGTGCTACTATCGGGGACCCACGCCGTGAGCCACCTAGAGGCATACCCATCCGCCAGCGGGCAGCGGCCTGCGGGAACGTACCCGGCTCCGGAGCCCGAGGGGGCGCTATGATAGGAGTCGAGTGGAATGGGGGCTGGGCAGAAGGTGCCCCAGCTCCCGCTCCACCCGAAGCCCCATGCACCCCACCGAGCACCCAGGTAACCAGCTCACCTCTCGACAAACCGCTAGTACCGGACAACCCTAAGACCGTGGCGACACACTGCAGTCCGTACCGGTCTAGCCCCGACACCCGATCCGCCGACACAGGCTCCTCCAAAAAAATCCGAGCATCCTCCTCACTGTTCAACACCCGAGCGCCGCTAGACAACTCCACCTTCTCCACCTCCTCGCCTGCTTCCCGTACTGTGTCCTCACTGTGCACTGATCCGTCGTTCGACATAGTGTCCACCGGAAATCCTCAACGTTTATAAAAAAAAAGGAAGTACCTAAACTCTCATGTAGCACTATTCACTCAAAAAATGCATGAAGGCAACTCAAGTGCTATACTACGTTGCCAAAAAAAATTCCAACGTGTCCAAAATATTCCTCAAAAACAAATGTCCAAAAATCCTGCAATTATTTCTTAGTTCACTAAATCCTAGACTAAGGTCGCCATTTGATATGACGACTAAAATAAGATACTAGGCAAGGTCGCCATTTGTTATGACGACTAAGATAAGATACTAGGCAAGGTCGCCATTTGTTACGACCGGGACTATGAATGAAACAAGGGCACTTAATGATTGGACTAGTAATAGGGCACTATGCAATAACGGTATGCTAGATCCAAACCCTCGAATTTATATGCCGGCGAACAAAACACCTATACCCTCAGGGGTTAATCTGCAATAGCGGGGTCTCCTTAACTGGGCATAAATGTACTCTACTTCAGGCTAACTGACACTGGTATAGCCTGATAACAAACAAGATGCAAGTTACATTAAAAAGCATAAAAAGGAATCTATGGAAAGATCAATTAAGTCACTGTAAGATTTAATACAATAAAAAGATGCTTCAATACAGTTACTCTAAGCAACAATAAACTCTTCACTCCTATCTGAAAGAAAGTGAAGTATAGTCCTACAGCATAGACCTGGAAACTTCTGAAGAAAGTCTGATGCTCATAAAATGCTCGTACTGATCTTGAACTATATAAAGGCAGGAGGCAGGACACCACACGTGTAAATCAAATACACAAAAAGATAGGACATATAATGTTAACTGACACGAGAATACTATAAATGCGCAACGGTAGCAATGCTCGACACTAAAAGAAGTACTTCCTCATCAACGAAACAGTCTGCTATGGTTGTGCGGCTCAACAACAACCTAGACTAATAAATGCTGTGAATAATAATGTGCACATATCAAAGAGCTTATATTAAATACTAACAAGTGTCTACTCGATTAATAATGTCTAGCTGGGATACTCTAGGTAAGGAACTGGGGTTGAGCAAGACAGGCTCGTAGCCTAGCGATGTCCTTAAGACTGCAATCTTTAAGTTACGTTAATTGACTAGGGTGCTCTCTCGATAGATCCAGATCACAAGTATCTGGTTCTATCCTGGCGACCCTCTAAAGACAAGCGAAGAGGCAGCAAAGTGTGGAACTGGTACAGGCCAAAACCCTCAGTCAACACAATGCTGCACTCGCAAAGGACACAACCGAAAAGACAACCCAGGCTACCACAGAACCGGTCGAAGTCGTGTAGGTATAAGCAAACCGTACACACATCGGAGACAACGACTACAGTTACCTTATCCCAGTCTAGCATTAAATAAAAGAGCAGAAACACTAAATCAATAATGGAGACACACAAAGTTATTAACCCATACTAACTAAGAACCCTCAAACCTATTCTAAGTACATGTAAATATCTCTGAGGACGGCGCATGCAATACAATGGGCCGGCTATGAACACCGTATGCAGAACCCAAGGGGAGTGTTGTGCAGTTAATAAAGGTTAGAGTATGGAAAGAGAGAATCGAGTGAGAGAACTGTGATAAAGGGGGTGATCAGGAGAGAGTATGCAAAGGGATGTTAGAAGCACGTGCACCAAGCCTGTCCTGACGAGGACAGCTCCTGTGGACCCTCATGGAGGAGGTAAGTTACACAGGAGCCCGCAAAGGCGCGATGGTCGGCCAATCACGGGCCGAGATGTCACAAGACAGCAGGTGTCACGTGACACAGCAAGACCAATGGCGAGCGAGAGGCAGGAATGCACCCGCACCTACAGACACTCACTACCTTCTCGCTCTGAAAGTCTTTCTCATTCACACGCTGGTACTATCATCACTACTGTTGATATAAAATATAACCCGTTGTCACAGACGAAAACAAAGACCACCCACTGGACTGTCTGTGACAATGCGATTACTAGGAAAGAAAGAACAACATTCTCTGATAACATTCTCTCCCCACTCCAAGGATAAGCTTGGACAAGTTGACTCGTCATTCGTGTTTACACATGTTTTTTTCGCCACACAGGCGGGGGTCTTCAGGTGTCCTCAGCTCCTTCATCTTTTAAATGTCTGCTCTACAAGCAAATTTATCAATTTGATGTGCCCTGTGCCTTGTCAAGGAATCAGCCACATAGCTTTTTGCCTTGATTTTGTGTTAGCGCCCTGTTATACCCCTTGTTTAATGTACCTGGACAAGGCTCCTTGGATAACAGCTGCTTGGCTGTTTCCTCTCCCTTATGTCCTGTCCCTTGTGTCCTCCTTCTGTACCTGGTTCCCGCCCTACAGGCAGCCTCCTAGTATACTAGGTGGACCCAAGGACCTCCTGAAAAGTCCTAGGACTCAACCCATAGTGGCGTTTGTCCTGTGTGTATTGGTTTCCCTCCCATCCCCTATTTACACTAATAGGGTACTGTTGTGTTGCTCACACTTGACCTTTTTCCTTCCAGCTGGTGCCCGCTCTACTGCCGGCCAAACCTTCACCGCCGCCGCTTCGGCTCCTCCTCCCTCCGCTCACCCAGAGGGTTCTCAGGTATTTCGGATGGGTTTTTTTTCCCCCCAAAAGGATTGGACCTGTTTACCAGGGTTGGGTCTCGCTAAGGGGCTTGTCCCAGCCCTGGTGTTTACGGTCTACTGTATGGGTGGTTTTTACTTGACTTTCCTGTTCTACTTGCTGCTTGGCATCTTACTGGATGTTGTCTTACTTGGGTGTCACTTGCTATTTTGGCTATACTGCCTCATATTACCCTGTCTCACCTCCACTGGTGTGTAATGCTTCCCCCATTTTTCAGTGCTTTGATGCCGGCTCCTCCCTGCTTTCAACCGACATGTCAGCGGTCGGCCATGCGGGGCCATCGGGAATGCTGCCTCCACACAGCCTGCTACGGGAAGGATGTGTACGATCCCCGCCAATGTGGGGTTTGTCTCTCCGCTCTTCAACTGCTGGAAACCGAACCTACATCGGTGAAAGGAAAATGGGCCAAGACGTCTCTCCGTCAGTCGTGGGACGTCATCTCCTGTTACATCCAGGTAGTCCTGCACAGGGCTCCTTCCTTCCGTGAGGATGACGTCCGTGTTTTGTTGGGGATACCACCTACCTCAGATGTGGCACACCGTTCCCGTTCCCCTACTGTTCGTCACTCTCGCTCTCCTACTCCGGCTCGTGGCTCCCCTACCAGGAGTTCGGGTCCGGCGGACAAGAGGGCACATCACAGGGAGCGGGCCCCCCGACGTCATGACCATCGGGTGCCTGTGTCCGACCAGTCGGTTACTTCAGGAGCGTCTGGCAGGAGGAAACGGCGCCGATCTCGCTCTATCTCTCCTGCTGATCATCGACACCGCCTTACTTCGCCTCGCCTATGGATGAGCCCCCCGACGATGTCGCAGGGTTCCACGACCTTCAGAGCCAAAAGACGTCCAGCCCCACCTGCCGAGGAGGTCGTTCTCCATGCTGCCCCATCTTCTGCCACTGATTGGGTGGAGTTCGAGCCTCTGCCAGCCTCCCAACCTGTGAGAGGTCCCGGCCTCTTCCCTATGGCGGGCCCTGCTGTGGTGGTCCCGGCGGCGCTGCCCTCCACGCCTCCTCCTCCACCTGGATGTTCGGACGCATCGATCCCTTGTGGCCAACCATCTCCTCGCCGTATCTCAGACCATCCCGAGGATATTCTCGAGATGGAGGTTGCAGACTTTGTCAGACTGGACGACGAGGGTGTGGGGGAAGACTCATCTTCAGGCGGACCATCCAATTCAGATAGAGATGACCACGCTGTGGAGGCCTATTACTCCACCCCGTCCCCTGCATTCTCCCTGCTCACGGACCATGATGCCCGGAGACACAGTGAGGCTGGTTCCGTCTCTCCTCAGCATGCGTCCATCCCTACTGCTGCGGAGACGGAGATCAGGGCGGAGTTGGCTTCCATCCGTCTCGAGATGGCTCCTGCTAAGACATCCTCTCCTCTGTCACAGCGGCCATGGAGGCGGTGGTCTCTCAGTTTGGTACACCGAACCCGGTCCCTTCGCAGACTCCGGTTGTGGCTCCTCTCCCGCCTGTTTCAGACCACATCCCATCTCGGCCTGCTCTCCCTCACCTGCTCCTCCGCCGCCGCCTACGACTCCTCTCTGGCCCGTTGTTATCCCGGGCCAGGGTTTGGGGTTGTTCTCTCACCCTCTCTTCATGCTGCCTCTCTCCAAGTTTAAGATCCCCAAGGTCAAGATGCCATCCCTTTATGGGGATTCTGTTGCTTGGAGGGCTGTGGTCGCCTCCAACCCTGAGAGAGCAGTCCGCCTGCCGGCCGGAGAGCGGGCTGTGCCGGAAGGCTGGGCAATCCAGGTGAATTAGAAGAATGTGTTCAAGGCCATTACTCCAAGGAGTCTGGTCACAGAGGTGGATGTGAGGGTGTACCCAAACCGTCAAGACATGCAGTATTTTTCCTACCATCCCTCGGTCTTACCTTCCTCTAACACCAAGCCCTGGGCTGACTACTCCCGCCAAGACCTGTCGGCGGATGTCCACTCCCTCTCTGCCATTTCGGGGACGCCGTACCTACAGAATGTGCATGATCGAGTCCTGATGCTGGACCTGCCGCACCTCTGTACGGGTCCCTGGGGAGATTGGGTCCGTGAAGCGGTGGAGTTTGGTCTGTCCATGGCAGAGGGTTTGCCAGCCATCCCAACCATGGACTCATCTTTTCTGTCGGGCATGCTCCTTACCTCCTCGGGCCTCCCTATGCCTGTGTGGGAGTGGCTCAATGCTCCCAAGCTGTCGGTGGGCCCCCTTCCGTGTTCCTTTTTCACGGCACCGGAGAAGTCCCATTTGGAACGTGACTTTAAGTTCCGACACCGAGCGGCCCGCCAACTTTCAACTCTTATTGCACAGTTGGAACTGGCGCGGGTTCACCTACGTCTTATTGAGTCCCTGGAGTCTGCTGTTCATCGCCAAGGGTTTGAGCATGTCCGATGGATCAACCTGCAGCTTGCCCTCAACCCAATTCAGGACATACGCCACTCCCTCCACGAAGCCACCCGTTGCCGTCAACAACTTCGGGTGGCGTTCTGCAAGAAGACCCCTGCCGACGTCCGCAACCGCCTCCTCCTAACTGACCTTCTGTTCCCTGAGGATGCTTGGCAAGGGGCTATCCTACTGGCGCAGAGTGACGCTTACTCTGCTCAACGGAAGGTGGTGGCGAAGCCCACTTCATCCTTCTCCACCCGCGGATGCGGGGGCAGGCCTTTCGCCGGCAAGAGGCGCCAGGCAAGGGGTTTGAGCAGGGGACTGGCTCCCAGGGGGCGTGGTGTACCCGCCTTCCGTGGCCGTCGGTTCCCGGATCGCCGTCCCCGTCAAGAGGGGATGCGGCGCTGGCAAACTCAAGGACCCGGGTCCTCCACTGCCAGACACAGCCTGGAGGGGGATAGGCCGGAGCGCGAGGCCCGTCCATCGTTTCAGCGGGGCGGGGGGACGTCTGGGGGAGGACGTGGTGGCTCATCCTACTACGATAATTCCAAGAGGGGCTCCGCGACAAAAAACGTGTAGTTCCTCCTGGCCAGTCCCCTCTTCCCTCGCCCGACCATCTCGTCGAATCGGTGATGAGCCTGACACAAGGCGCCCACAACGGCTTCTTCTGCCCCCACTACCGGCAATGGCCCCGCCGGTTGTGGGCGTGTCGGGTGGTCAAGAAGGGTCTGACTTGGAGGTGGAGGTCCAGGCCTCCTCTCAGGTGCCCTCCCCGACGGCGACCAGTTTCTCAAGAAGTGGCCCAAGTGATGGCCAAGGACGTGCACGAGAGAGGCGTTATCAAGGAAATATCTTCTACACAAAAGGTATTTTTATCTCGTGTTTTTCTGGTCCCAAAGAAGGACTGCGCTGCTATGAGGCCGGTGGTAGATCTCTCAGTCCTCACCTCTCACATTGTTAACACCCGTTTCCGAATGGTAACGGTCACCCAGGTGCGCCTGGCACTCAAGCCCTTGTCTTGGGTGGTCACCCTGGATCTGAAGGATGCTTATTAGCATGTGCTGATGGCTCCTCGGTTCCAGGGCTGCCTCGCGCTGCAGTCGGGTCAACGGGTGTTCCAATTCACCAGACTACCATTCAGCCTCAACATAGCACCGCGGGTCTTCACCAAACTGGTAAAGCAGGCTCTGACCCCCTTGCTCTTACAAGGGATTCAGATCCTGTTTTACCTGGACGATTGGCTCATCTCAGCAGACTCTCGCACACAATGTGTACAGGACCCACTAACTGTAGTCAGACATATCACAAACCTGGGGTTCAAACTCAACATTCCCAAGTCATGCCTCTCACCGTCACAGGAAGTGACGTGGGTGGGCTTGCACTGGGATCTCCTAAGCGCCACCGTTTCCCAGAGTCGGGTGAATGCGGCGAAACTTCGAAGGAAGCTCTTTGTCGTGTTGCACTCGGTCTCGATAACACGAAAAATCTGGGACTCCCTACTAGGGTCTTTGAATTGGGCGTCTCTAACCGTGCCCTTGGGCCCGCTCCGACTAAAACGCCTCATTCAGCTGGGCAACAGGCACTTCCCTATCTCGCCCCCTTACCGTTTGTGGACGGTACCGCGCTCAATACATCTGAGACTGACACACTGGGTCGCTTGGGGCATGCTCTCTGCGGCTGTGCCCTGGACTGCTCCTCCGCCGACCATCTGGGTAGACACAGATGCATCGAGCGAGGTGGGGTGGGGCTATCAATCAGACATGGGACATCAAAACCACGGCAGGTGGTCAGGGCTCTCACACTTCCACATCAATGCCCTGGAACCTGGTACTGTTGTACCCTGGTACTGTTGTTTTTCCTGCGGGATCACGGACTGATCCTCACGAGCAAGTCGGTGGCCTTCAGGATGGACAACATGTACGCGGTTCATTGTATCCAAAAGCAGGGCTCTTGTTCTCCAAGACCTGGCGGAGAAATAGTTTTACCTGGCCGATCATTACAGCATAACCCTGCATGCGACTTACCTGCCCGGGACGGCCAATCTTTGGGCGGATGCTTTGTCGAGAGATCAGAGCTCCAAGGTAGAGTAGTCATTAAGACAAAGCGTTTTCGACGGCCTCGCAGCCTCCTGAGGTCATCCGCAGGTGGACTTGTTCGCCTCCTCGGGGACGAACAAGCTACCGAACTACCTCACCCGCTGGACTTGTACTCAGGCGGGGGGGCCGGATGCCTTCAGCGAGGACTGGAGCAGGTGGCAGTCGATTTATGCTTTTCCTCCGCCCGACGCACTGCTTACGTGCAAAGTCCTACACAGGCTGAGAGAGTACCGTGGCAAGGTTTGGTTAATTGCGCCCCTCTGGCCGGGCCAAGCCTGGTACACTCAGCTGAAGCGATGGTGCCCAAGTCCCGTTCCCCTGTCTGTCTCAGACTTCCACTTGGGACAGATTGGAGACCTAGGGACCTCGTTGGCATTCGCATCGTGAATGTTTGTGAGGCAGGGTGGTTACCGAAATATGGACGATGCTTGATTGATATGCTTAATCAGCACTGGACTAAGGCTACTTGGAAGACTTACGAGTCTCATTGGAATACTTTCACGAAATGGATCAATGGCACCGAACAAACAGTTCCGTCGATTGCGTTAGTTTTCCATTACCTTAATCACTTGTTTGGGACACGCACCTACATGTACAACACCATTAGGAACCACCTGTCCGCTATTTGGGAGCCTTTTGAGATGTTGACGGGGCTGGTGCTCCCTCACAAGGAGCTGTCTTTTTTCATGAAAGCCTGCTTTAGGCTAAGACCGCCCCCGCGCCAGATACCGCCTCAATGGTCTCTGGCGAAGGCTCTAAGGTTCCTTACCTCATCCATCTACACTACTAACCCAACAACTGTTCATCTGCTTGACAAAACATTGTTTCTTCTAGCATTGGCTACAGGAGAGAGGGTCTCGGAGTTGGCTGCCATGTCGAGGGCCCCGAATTGCATGAGTTTTTCGCCTTCCTTGGGGTCAGTCACTTTGGCCCCTTCTGTTCATTTTGTGGCCAAGAATGAACGTGAGGCGCACATTTTTAAGCCATTCACTGTACCAGCTTTAAAATGTGGGAGCACGCATCATCCGTTATGCCCGGTAAGAGCCTTGCATACTTATGTGCGTACCGCTGTGCCGACGTCGGGGATGGCGCTCTGGTTGGCCCCTAAAACAGGGACACGGTTAGGCAAGCGTGCTGTGGGACTTCATTTGCGTCATATCATTCTGGTCAGTAATCCCCTTACGAAGGGTTCGGCACATGATATCCTCTCTTATGCGGCGACTGTGCACTTTTTGAATAACTGTTCACTGTCTGACATAGCCGACACAGGGTTATGGTCCTCCCACAGCACTTTTATCTCATCGTACCTGTCCCTGTCCCTGTCCATGTCCACAGACAGACCAGGTGTGCCTTGTGTCGCGTTAGGCCAATGTGGAACGTGATTCATCTCCCATCGTGTATCTCTTCTCATCCCATACTGTATTTTCTTCCTTTCCCTAAACTGTGGGGGGGGGGGTCATTTTGTATACTTGTACAAAGCCTTTCTATCTTTAATTTACATGTATGTACTGTATGTTTAGTATTAAGGATATAATTTATCTCTTCCTAATATTGCATATGGACTATACTGTCTAGGGTTTCTTGTATTGGTATGCCTATGCCTCATACCCAGTTTTGTAATTACAGAGTGTCCTTGGACATCATCCACCTGCTGTGCAATGCCTTCTGGTTCTTGTAATACTGTACAATTGACTTCAATCTTCCCAGGTTGGTGTGCCATTCACAGGTCGACATGACCTATTCCTTGCCCTGCTTCTGCATTTTTAGACCCTAGACTGATACGCTTGTAACATGTACTTTCTTAATATGCACCGTACTGTTACGCTCTTTTTTCCAATAAACTAATATGTTTATTTGTGTGTTTTCTTAGTCCTCTACTTTTGCTAAGGCTTGGGGTTTTTAAGGTTTCTTGGATGTCTGCCTCCAATTTGGGATTCAAGCCCTACGTTGGAAACGAAGAGACTGCTACTAAATTGGGAGGTTTGACGACCTCCCTTATAACCAAATAAGGAAAACCTCTTATTTGGTAGCAGTCTCGGAGTATCCAACGTCAGAGTATCCCGCCCTCATGCCGATCCCCTGCCCATCCAATCTACACTGATTACTTGATACCTAGATACTTTGGCAGGTACTGGCGCAGGCTCATAGAAAATGGAGCATGGCTTAGAGGAGAGCAGCTAGATTAAATGGGTAACTATAACAATTCTTTCTCTCCTTCGCTTTCTCTTCCTTCTTTAGTCGTCTCGAAGTGTGTACAACGTGCCTAGTAGTGAATTGAGGTGCAACTCTAGAGATTATTTGGTACTTCGAGTGAGTACCGATAAATCGGCCCGCTGTGGTAGCGGCTGAGATCATAAGCCCTACGTTGGATGCTCCGAGACTGCTACCAAATAAGATGTTTTCCTTATTTGGTTATAAGGGAGGTCGTCAAACCTCCCAATTAAGCTCTTAAATAGGTAGATAATTTCACAATTTATTTGATAATGTAACTTGTGTGGGTATATTTGTAATTGTGTATACCATAAATTATTACCATATTTGCATGTACTTTGTTTTACTTATATACATATAACATTTGGTCCGTTTTTTTTTTTTTAGGGAAGTTGTCAGTGGAAAATGTTCAAATGTTCACTCAGGGATGATTACACTGTGAAGGCACACTTGAGTAGTTATTTAGAACACTAATAGATTTTGCCATGTCAACCATGTAATGAGAGTCGTTTTCAATTCAAGAAAAGGAAATGTTTGTCAAAGGAAAATGTAAACCTGTTATGTTGATTTACATCTTATAATTATTTAGCTTACATTACACAAACACCTTAACAATAAAAATAAGTTAAAATATTCCAATAGCCTCCTTTATTTCGCTCTAAGAACATTTCCTGTCTAAGAATCAATGGCGTGTGTAATGTAACTCTTGTATAAATCTACACCAGCTGTAAGACACACTATATGTTGAGGCAATACATTCACTTCTCTAATGTGTGTGAGCGAGAGAACACAACATTAAAAGAGAGAAAAAGAGCTAGAGAGAATTGAAATGAAAGTGTCGATATTTTCTCGGTACCTAACACTGGCATGTCGCTTAGACAAACTATGTCTATATCTTGTGTTTATCTATAATATTTGATATGTGTATGAAGAAGACAAAAGGCAAAACTGCCTGTAACATGTGCCCCCCCAAAGGTTGAAAGAGTGTTAGATTAAGTGGGGAGATTGTAGGCACCAATCGACCAGGGCTAGACCCAGGTGAGGTTATAGGCATGTGATAAAGAGTCGCTGGAACTCCTGTTTCATTTGCTTGGCCTCTCTTACTGATTTTCTTTGTGCCTCATTTACACAGAGCAATCCAGCTAGCTCTCACAAACACCTCCTCCTCCTATCCACTTCACTACACTAAACATGCACACCACACTTCATTCCTCCACACCAAAATAAAAAAAAAATAAAAAAAATATGAATTCTTGTCCAGCCTCGGAGTCCCCAGGGGGGGGGGGGGGGACCATAAATGCCCCCTCACCCGACCGACCATCCCCTGACGACCCCACACAATTACCTGGACCTCGGCCTGTTACTCTTTCTATTAATTTCTGCAACATTCGCGGACTTTCCTCTAACTTTCACTCTGTTGAGCACCATCTCTCCTCCTACAAACCTGATCTTCTCTTCCTCACCGAAACTCAGGTGTCTGTAGCAACATCCAGCAACCCCTTCTCTGTATCCTCCTACTTTCTCTATCCTAGTTTCAAAGCCAAAGGCGGATGTTGTGCATATGTGCACAACAAACTCACTTGCTCTCGTGTTCCCGATTTCGACTCCTCTGAATTCTCAATTTTATGGCTCAAACTTTCCTGTCATTCTCTTACTAAATATTTCTGTGCTGTCTATCTTTCCCCTAACTCTACCAACTTTCCCAAATTCTTTGACTATCTAAACTCTACAGTGGAACACATTCTATCCATTTCTCCTTTCTTAGAAATCTCCATCTTAGGAGATTTCAACATTCACCACTGACAATGGCTCTCCTCTCACACTACTGATCCACCTGGTGAACAAGCCTACGTCTTTTCTATCCTAAATGACCTAGAGCAGTTAGTTCAGCAACCCCCCCGTATCCCGGATCGCATCGGAGATCGGCACAACATTCTTGACCTGTTTCTAACTTCTAACCCTTCTTCTTATACTGTCGATCTTTTCTCTCCTTTGGGCTCCTCCGACCATAAACTTATCTCTGTCACCTGTCCTATCTCTCCAGTAATGCCACCCGATCCTCCTAGCCGGCGGCGCTTGTGGCACTTTGGCGCTGCCGACTGTGAGGCTCTTCGGCAGTACTTCTTTGATTTCCCATGGAATGATTTCTGCTTCCGTGGCCGAGGACCCTCGGAGAGTGCTGAACGCATTACCGAGGTAATCCTATCGGGCATGGAAGCATACATTCCATTCTCTTTCTCTCAGACTAATGCTAAAAAATCTTGGTTTACTCACGCCTGTTCTACTGCTGTCCGCAATAAGGAGGAAGCATTCAAACGGTACCGACGCCTTAAAACTCAAGACTCTCACTCTTCATATGTTTCTGCCCGGAATCAAGCCAAATCTGTTCTTCGACTTGCCAAACACTCTTTCATCAATAATAAATGTACTGAACTATCCAACTCTAGCTCTTCCCAAGCTTTCTGGCATCTAGCCAAAAACCTCTCCAACAATTTCTCTTCCTCGTCTTTCCCTCCCCTTTCCCACTCTGATGGCACAACCATCACTTCTTCCTCTGACAAAGCTAAACTCTTCGCTCAAACTTTTGCTAGAAACTCCACCTTGGATGATTCCGGTGCTATTCCTCCCTCTCCGCCCTCCTCTCTCTTACTTATGCCTAATATCCTAATCTCTTCTAAAGATGTACTTTCTACCCTCTCTGGGCTTAACACTAATAAGGCGTACGGTCCGGACGGTGTTCCTCCTGTTGTTCTCAAAAACTGTGCTTCCCTGCCTAGGCAAACTCTTTCGTCTCTGTCTATCCTCTAACGTCTTCCCTTCATGCTGGAAGTTTGCTCACATTCAACCTGTCCCAAAGAAGGGTGACCGCTCTCAACCCTCCAACTAACGTCCAATTGCTCTTATCTCTTGTCTTTCTAAAGTTTTTGAAACTATTCTTGCTTCCAAATTTCATAAGCATTTTTCTTCTCATAATCTGCTCTCAGATCGCCAGTATGGCTTCCTTAAGGGTCGCTCTACTGGTGATCTTCTTTCATATCTTACTAACTCTTGGTCATCCTCCTTTCGGGACTTCGGTGAGACTTTTTCTATTACACTAGACATATCGAAAGCCTTCGATAGAGTCTGGCATAAATCTTTAATTTCTAAACTACCCTCCTTCGGTTTCTATCCCTCCATCTGTGCCTTTGTCTCTAATTTCCTTTCCGGCCGTTCCATAGCCGCGGTTGTGGACGGCCATTGTTCACTTCCTCACCCTATAAACTCCGGTGTTCCTCAGGGCTCTGTCCTATCTCCTATTCTCTTTCTAATTTTTATAAATGATCTCCTTAACTGTACCTTAATTCTCATCCATTCATACGCAGACGACTCAACCTTACACTACTCCATTAGTTTTTCAGAACGCCCCAGCCAGCAATCCCTCAACGACAAACGTAATGAAGCCATAGAACTCTTAAATTCTGATCTAAATACTATTTCCAATTGGGGCAGAGAAAACCTTGTTAACTTTAATGCTTCCAAAACCCAATTTCTCCATCTATCTACCAGTCAGGATCTCCAGCAGACTATCCCTTATTCTTCAAACAATACAAAAATCAAAACCCTTCATCTTCTCTCAATATTCTTGGTGTCTCTTTTTCTTCTGCTCTCATTTGGAAGGACCATTACCAGTCTTGCTAAGGCAGCCTCCCAGAAGCTGGGTGTGCTCAACCGCCTTAGGGGGTTCTTTTCCCCTGCACAGCTTCTTGCTCTGTACAGGGGCATAGTGCGCCCTTGTATTGAGTATTGTTCACATGTGTGGGGAGGTTCCTCTCACTCCGCTCTCCTAGACAAAGTTGAAAGGAAGGCCTTTCGTATCATTAACTCCCGTCCACTCACCAACTCTCTGCAATCTCTCTCTCTCCGCCGCAATGTTGCATCTCTCTCGCTATTCTATCGCTACTATAATAATCAGTGTTCCTCAGAGCTATCCCAGTGCATACCACCTCCTTTACGTAGGGCACGTGGTACCCGTCTTGCAACTCAATCCCACCCCTACTCTGTGCAACTCTCCAACCCAAGAGTGAAACGTTACTCTCAAACTTTCTTCTATTCAACAGCTAAGCTCTGGAACTCTCTCCCAGAATCAGTCTTTCCCTCTTCCTATGACTTAAATTACTTCAAACTCCGTGTGTCCAGGAATTTTGGCTCGAACGTCCCTTGATTTTGGCCCTGTCACTCTTTCAACTATGGGGGAGGCACTCGCTATAGGCAGTTATGCCTTTTGCCTCCCTCAATCACATCAAAAAAAAAAAAAAAAAAAAAAAAAAAAAAAAATAGCCAAAATATAGCTACAGACTAATACTACAGTAACTCTGAGCTTGGAATTTGGAGCCTGGTAACATTGAAAGTTTGCCAAACATACAATATTTCAGAATAACATCCGGAATATAAACACAAATATATAATATAGTGCAAGACATTTATATAATGTTTAGTACGGATACTTCTTACAAGAGTCCAACGAAAAATATAAAATTCCGAAGCGAAACTTGTATTTGGTGTTTTCTTAGTGTCTAGTCTGCCTCTTATTAAACCTCTGACCATGTGGAGATTTATGATGGTAAGCTTCTTTGACAATTAATTACACTTTGGGAAGCGAATTAAGACACTAAAGTATTGGTAAATCCTTTAGAAGAAATGTTTTCAGACATTAACCAGCACCAAAGGAAACTAATTGTGTAACTTGCATCTGACATTATACATTATAGCGAGGCCGGTCCCTAGTGATCTCGGCCCCATTCTATGTTCTTTCCTCTCACTAAAACATTATGCTTTCCATAATGCAGTTGGGTCTGAGTACATGATTAGATTGATGTCCAAAATTCGAAAATGGATATTAATTGTGGTCGTATACTCAACCTTTAACGGTGTTGGTGGTGTAATGGTTTAGATGCTTATGTTCTGGGTGTGGTGTCCCGAGTTCGAATCCCGGGAGGGCCATATGCTTTCATTAGTTTATTCCAGTACATTGGGGTTTGTATTTGATATTAATGTTAAAGAACGGGGTATTACTTATTTGTATACGGTTTGGAATAATTATTATTCCACTGTATCGTACTGTAGGATAGGTTATAACATGTTTAACACCTAAAGAGCAGCCTAGGCGGTAAATAATATGTAGCCACCAGCGGGGTGTTTTTACCCAAAATAGGGCTGTTTACGTGATCATTTTCATGCCTAAATAAGACCCAGAGCGTAAAACAAGTATCTATCCCTGAAAGGGCATAAACAGAGCTTTCCAATGACACCACAACGATCCTTGTATGACCGCTAGTTTTCTTGCAACAACCGCGCAACACGAGTGCAAAAACCATGTAATTCGGTACTTTCCCCATACATTTCACTATGTAGCGAGTGTGAGAGGGTAGAAGAGGGTGGGATTCATGTCAGTTGGTCCGCCGCGGTGGTCTGGAGCAGTCATACGCTCGCTACTCTCCCGCCACCACTTGTCCCTCTCTCTCTCAGCAACATTACGTGCTGAAATTGCTACAAGACTTATGGTGTGGGCCGCCACATAGTCCAAATTTCTTTCACTCGACATATGATGCGCGCCGCCAATAAAGGGTTAATATTATTACTGACACTCCAACAGCTTCAGAGGCTTTAACCCTCTGTTCACGTAGACATTTCCTTGAACATTTTGGGTAAAGTTGACACGCCGATTTAAAAAATACAAACTGTTTGTTTCCCTTAAATGTATGTATGTATTTATGTAGAGTATATCTTCTTGAGTGTGTCACTGTGCATATACTGTAAATACATCAATAAATATATAAATAAATAAATTATATATATACTGTATATATATAAATACAGGTATATGTATGGAGGGGAATTACAATTGTAACGGCAGAACAAACTGCACTTTAAGGCGACAAAACTGACAGGGAGAACGAAAAACAAAGGCAATTCCGTTAAGTTATTGTAATGAGTTGCAGGGTAATCTGCTAATGGTAATATAGTACAGTACAAACATCTGTTGCCACATTGGAGTTCTAAATTATAAACAAAATGTTGGAATGTGAAAATATGCATATTATCAATATAGTATAGGAACAATCGACAGAATAACCTTTAGTCTTCAAAAGGCTTTATTTGGCAAGAAACAATAAGTAAGTATTAACAGGGATAAGTGCTGGAGTGAACTGATGACAATTATCAAAATGTTTAGTTAGTAAACCCGTCAAGTGCAGGGAGACTCTTATGAGTTTTACCGGTCAGCTGCGGCAAGACTCATGTGATCCTAGGCCTAAAAAAAAAATATTTAAACCACCCCAGTAGCAATATATATTTTTTTTTTCTATTTTGCCCCTTGGCCATGCCAAATATCACTCTTCCACATCCCCTCCTTTCCCCCTCCCCCAATTATCACCTATTTTCCCTGTTATTCCCTTATTCTTAGGTATATTTTCGTGCTAACGAGTTGCTAGCAGGGTGTGGTCATATTATTATTATTATTTTTTTTTTTTTTATCTATTTTTCAACTACTCCCTCTCGGGCATAGTCTGATAGCCTTTACACTCTACCGCTGAACACGGTGAGGACCGTGAGGTCTTGCTCCAGTCTAGGGAGCGAGACATGCGAAGCTTCACGGCTCGAAGCAATCCCATCTCTGAAGCCGTCTCGCCTCTGCGCTTCACAGTCTCACTCCCCACACTCGACCCTCACTCTCAGAACGCCACCTATTGAGCAATTAACTCACTAGGCATTGCCCCCCTGTAGCATATTTTTGAATATGGGAATATTCATACAATGCTATTTAATCAGGGAACAATGAGGGTATTTTTTTGGCATTTCGGTGTGCTCTGGTAATGTACTGATTCTAGGTAGAGCACAAATTCCATCCCAATAATATCTTTCCATTGACATATTGGGATTCGAACCCGGGTCCATTGGATTACCAGTCCAGTGGCAAGACCACTCCGCCACACCTCCCCAAGCTTGAGAAAGAGAAAGAGATAAGGAGAGAGACGTCAGTGTCGCTCCAGGCATCGTGAGGGGTGGATGTTGGCCAGGCTGGCTCACACTTGATGAATGTAAATCTCTCTCATTTCGTGATTTTGATCAGCCAAACACCGTTTCCACTAGTTTTATTGTTGTAACAGGTTAATATCTTCATATTAAACTTAAAATAGGCGCATATGGATAAGTATTAATTATATTAATGGTAAGATAAGAATTTTAGTGGATGGAAACAGTGAAATAGGTCCGCACAGGGTTATGGTGAAACTACCCCCCCCCCTTGCGCACTTCTTAGGTTAAAATAGGACTTGAGAGGTTACAACCCTATTGGATTATTAAGCCAGCACACTAAGTCAAGAAGAACGTCAGGACTAGAGCCTCTGCGAGAACTCTAGCCCCTGATCACAATTCTAACATAGATAAACTATATATATATCAAGTAGTTGAAGTATCGAACATGCAAGTGAAGCTTTGAATATATGAACCACACACAGCTCGAACTCTTATTTGAATCTAAGGTAAGAATGGAACTTAAAATCTATTGATTTAACCAAGTACTTTTACCACATTCTCCCCCACTAAATAATATGCACAATAGTAAACCATACATGGTAATAACTTTATACACTAAGCATAATACATAATGTAGAATGCATTTCCAATTCATATATATACATATTTATGAGATATATGTTTGTTCTTGGGGAACCGCACATTGTAGAGGAAAAGGAGAACCAAGGTAGCAACCAACAGCATCTTTATTAACAAACGTTTCGACATAATTATCCTATGGCATCTTCAGTGAATCTAAAATGAGAACATTCAACTATTATAGCTAAATCAGGACAATAAGTCAGTCCAAAAGAGTTTAAAACCCAGCAAACCCAGGGAACAAAATACAAAAACACAAAACCCGGGAAAGTCTGGGAAATTAAAAATGGGGGTAGACTAAAAAGAAAATATATTAATTACTAGGGAGGGACTCTAAAACCTCAAGATATTTGAAGATCTACAGCAAAAACAAGTTAATTGACCATATGCAGCAGCATAGCAGATTGGTTATTATTAAGAGAAGGTTTATCCTTATATATATAGAGAGACTCTAATATTCTAAGGTTGGTAGAATTACATGAATCAAGTATACTAAAATCGCGGGGCTTGACAGACACATTACAACTGTACCAGTGATCTCTTACTGCTGAGTGAGGAGGCGTGCTTATAGGGAGACCTGTTCTGCTGGACTGACCCATATGTTCGTTGATTCTAGATTTGAAAGCTCTGATAGTGCTTCCAATATACCCTGTATGGCAACTAGGGCACTGAAATTTATAAACAATCTGCGATCGCAGGGCGTTGAGCAGACTATCTTTGAAGCAGAAAAATGAACGAACCTTGAAATCATTTTTGTGAATGAATCTAAACTGGATTTGAGGGTAAAAACTAGAGAGTTTATCCTTAAGTGCTCTTTCTAATTTATCAGATACCTTACCAAGAAACGGTAGTTTAAAATACACTTCCTCCTTACTCACAGTGTACACAGTTTGTTTGGGATGATAAATATTATGCAAACAATTTCTGACTTGCTTATCAAAAATCATAGAAGTAAATCCATTATTGACAAAGTAATGTCTTAAAAAAACAATCTCCTCGTGAAACAAGCCATATGTTGAGGTTAGTTGATAAGCTCTATGAAGAAGTGTCTTAATGGAGTTAATCTTAAACTTGAGAGAGCAATAGCTAAAGAAACTAGTACCTAGGCCTGAGAACATAGGTTTTCTAAATATGGACATTAACAAACTGTCATTAACGTTAGTTAACAACAGATCCAGAAAGGGTAATCTCCCATTTTCTTCGTTCTCGATGGTAAACTTTATATTCTTATGTTTAACATTTAGGTAATCTAGGAACAAAACAGCATGACATTTTTCTTTGAAAACCAGTAGGGAGTCGTCGACGTATCGACGGTACAATATGGGTGTAAATGTAGAGGGACAATTATCTAACTATTTCTTCTCCCAATGACAGACAAATAATTGCAAAAGTAGGACCCAGAGGCGCACCCATTGTCACACCATCTATCTGTTTATAAACCTCATTATTAAAGATAAAATTACAGTCTTTAACACAAGCACTTAATACACTTTTGAAGAAAGCTTTGTTCATACCCAAATAACTCTGAACTCCACTGAACACTAAATCAATACACAGGTCTATGGTTTCATTAACTGGGACATTAGTAAATAATGAAGTGATATCAAAGCTACAAAGATGAGCAGAGGGCGGCAATTTGAAACCAGAAAGCGAATTGAAAAGTTCATATGAATTTTTAATTGTATACTCATTAACAGTGAACATTGAAAGGATAGAGACTACAAATTTACTCAATAGATGTGAAGCAGTTTTGTAAGCCGCCATTATAGGTCTAAGGGGGACATTTGGTTTGTGAACTTTCGGCAAGCCGTATAGGGTAGCAAGGGATGAACCACTAGGTCTCATTGATTGAGCTGAATCTTCAGAGATACTTACCAAGCGTTTAATTATTCTACATATCTTATCTTCAATTCTCAGACTAAGTTTAGAGATATCAACTTCAGGAACCTTAACAAATTTAGTGGAGTCTTTCAAAATAGTATGCATTTTAGAAACATAATCTAATTTATTCAGTAATACAACACCCCTTCCTTTGTCTGGGCGACACACAATCAAATCCATATTCTTGCCAAGATTCTTTAAAACATTAATATCAGATTTGGTGAAAATCGGAGAGAGAACATTAAATCCTTTAAATCCAAAAAACTCCTTACAGGCAATGTTACGAATGCATCGAGTCACTGAATTAAAATCATAGCCAGAGGCTAGTTTACACTTCTTGAGTCTATGTATCATACTTTCAAACGAGGTGAAATATTTAAAAATGTTAGATTTATAAACTGGGAGGTTAAAATCCAATCCAAAAGACAACAAGAAGGATTCGCGGTTTGATAGTCTAACATTAGAATAATGAAATATGACTTTATCAGGGTCACAAGATTTAAGGGAAAAGTTAGCACCAAGTGTAAGAAGTTTTCTTTCATGAACCTTATTAACATTGTTGCTTAACACCTTTATTTTACGTTTCACAAATGATCTTAAACAGCAGAAGTCCAGACAAGAAACCAGAGCTCTAAGTGAATTACATGCCTCCGTAAATGAAATCGGAGCCTTCCTTATTTCATTCCCCTTGGAACTTATCTCTTGAGCCAGTAACTTACTTACTTCTTGTTGTCTTTTGGATTGGATTTTAACCTCCCAGTTTATAAATCTAAAACATTTAAGTATTTCACCTCGTTTGAAAGTATGATACATAGACTCAAGAAGTGTAAACAAGCCTCTGGCTATGATTTTAATTCAGTGACTCGATGCATTCGTAACATTGCCTGTAAGGAGTTTTTTGGATTTAAAGGATTTAATGTTCTCTGTTCTCTGTTCTGGGGACAGAGGTGCATGGGGGCGGTTCGTTCGTGGCCACTCCTTCGGGGATCACGGCGTCAGGCAATAGATAGATAGAATGTTCTCTCTCCGATTTTCACCAAATCTGATATTAATGTTATAAAGAATCTTGGCAAGAATATGGATTTGATTGTGTGTCGCCCAGACAAAGGAAGGAGTGTTGTATTACTGAATAAATTAGATTATGTTTCTAAAATGCA